>JAOWBP010002392.1:14469282-14589129 GCA_028571105.1 Tragopan temminckii
ATGTGGCTCTGGGCAGCCTGGTCTGGTGGTTGGCGACCCTGCACATAGCAGGGGGGTTGAAACTAGATGATCATTATTGTGGTCCTTTTCAACTCAGACCATTCTATGATTCTGTCATTCTATGAAGAAGAAACAAACATGCAAAGAAAACCCATGTAAACTGAAATGACTTGCACAGACCTCCTTGAAATTTTATTTAGTTCCAACTGTCAGATGATGGTACTGTTCACGACTACTTTAGGCATAAAAGGAAGAGAAGATTTTTAGTGACCATAGAATTATTTAGATTGGAAAAGACCCTTGCGATGACCAAGTCATGGCAATTGAGCTGTACAGTTAGCTGGTTTGTAGCTTGCTGTCTAGATGTGCCCCAGTTGCCTGAAGTGTTAAACAGAACAGCATGTGACTCTGGCCTGACACTTGGGCAAACTCTCACATTGCAGAATTGTAAATTTTAAATTTGGAGTTTTGTTGCAGTAATTGCCTATTATAGTGCACTGATTTATTCTTATTCAGATATTTCCTATTGGATAGCCATGCTTATGTTCCTTAGGGTCTATTACCAGATGTTTATAAGCTGGTTGTTGGCTGTGTCATTGCAGAGATAAGTTATGTTTGCTTAGTGGAGAGTATGACAGCTGATGAGGTATACATAGAAAATAAAAGCAGGCAGTATTTAATTAACTGGTTAATATGTCAAGAGAACTAATTGCTAAACTGCATATCCAACTTAGAATATAGTATGCTGAGAAAAAAATGTGACTTAAGAGAACATGAAAATTTATTTTATAAGTTGGGAAATGATTTGTTAACATATCAACTTTAATAATGTTAAATAATGCTTTCAATATTCCTTGCATTATAACTTGTAAGTATGAAGATGTGTCCACGTAAAGCATTGCCAAATATGTCTTAAGTATCTGAGAGGAATTCTATTAGTCATTATATCTTCAAATGTAATTTGTGAAAATTGCATCGTTTATATAGTAGCGTAACTTACCTGTTTTATCATCATAAACCTGAATACCTTATTAGACCGCTGAGTGCAATCCCTCTGAGATACTGGTTTTATTTTTACAACCCTTTTGTGTATAGTCTAGAGAAAATGACTTAATATATCCAGTGCTTAAATTTGCAATTTATAAAAGAGAAAATGTAAATTTATATTCAGGATAAATGTGAGTAGCTTGCACGGGAAGCATATGGATAAATACTAGTTCATTCTCTTGCTCATCACAGCACTGCTTCAGCATAGTGGAATGGCACAAACTGCATATCTAGGGAATTAGGTGGTGTTTTTCCAAAGAGCTTAAATACATGTTTTCCTTAAGAAGCTGTGAAAATTAACAAGAATGTGGGTTTCCACATCCCTTTAGGGATTGAAATCTCAGGTGCAAGATTTGTTTTCTTCTACTCCTGCCTTTGTCAAACCTTTCTCCCACACTTGCTTCACCCCAGAAAATTTCCATGGTGTCAGGACTTTAAATGAATCTCTTACAAGCATGTAAACCAGAGAGATGGAGTTACAACCCTCAGTATGGGGAAAAGCAAAAGATAATGACTTGAAACTGGTAGGAATCATCTGATTTATTTATTTTTCTTTAAAAAAAAGAAAAATTAAAATCATTTTTTACGTATATGTAAAGGAGCAGTTAGAGCAGTGGAAAGAGACAAGATTCTTTCCAGCTTTCTGTACTAATCACTACAAAGTGGGAGATTAATAATCAATTATCTATTCTAATGAATATTTATTTTGCCTATTCAATGAGCTCTCAAGAGAAACTGGGATATTACTCTGAGTATTCTATAGCTGCATCCCAGAGGATTTCCCCTGGAGTGTTGGTGGCAGAAAAGCTGGGATCTGTCTCAATATATCAGATCAGTAGCTTGTGCTCTTATTTCCCAGGAAATGAGTTCTCAGCTGTATCCTACCCAGGCTAAGCTCTTCCTTCTTTTTCTTCTTTTTTCCCCTCTTTATTAAGAGGTTCTTAGCTGATATAAAGCAAATATTGGCATAAAGGAAAAATGATCTTGTACTTCGCTCTTTGGTGAAAAATATTGACGGTTTACTACTGAGATAGTAAGCTGAACTGCTTGATTAACCTGAGAGTTGTAGAATGTTGACGTAAGACTTGGTCTAGGTAAGTTTTTGTATATTTTCTACATTATTTTAATCACAGCAGACTGTAGCGGACAATTTCATAATTGTTTATTAACTGATTTCTTTCAAGGAGTATAACTTGAGCATTTTGGATAGTTTGCTGAGATGCTAGAACTACTAGTAGCTTCTGCCTGCAAAGAACATATCAAACATTTCTACATAGCATCTGTATTTGAAAATGTGATTTATTTATTGTGCAGGCAGTTTGCCAAAATAGCTAACATATATGAATGCACAGTTTTCTGCAAATAGGACAGACGCAAGTTAAAATCTAAAACAAGTATTAATTGGCTTACACTCACATAAAAATGTAGAATTTAGTGAGCTTTTAGGTTCACTACTTGCTAATAAGGCTCCAGAAGAGCTTTCTCTGGCCAGGAGGCATTAATGAAATAGGGAGGGTTCAGCTTTCCCAGGTCTCTGGCTTGCATCCTCAGGTTGCTGAGCTGCCTTAACCCACCAGCTTCACTGACACAGATAAATAGACTTGACAGTTCCTGACTAACTCCTAAGCTAAATGAGGCTGCCATCCTGCCTCTTGCTCACTCCCCTCTCCTAGGGGACTGGGAGAATATAGCAGGAAAGAGACAATCCAGGTAATGACAGGTTAATATAGAAAGTGAAACCTATGCACAAGAGGAAAACAAGGTCTGTTCATTACTTTGCTTTTGTAGGCAGATGTCCAGCTGCTTTCCTGGAAGCATGGCCTTAGGACATATAACTGTTGCTTGGGAGGAGAAATGCCATAACCACAAAAGCTCTCCTTACACCTCCTGTGAGCATCTGTTTTGGGGCAGTGTCACATGGTATGGGACATCACTCTGGTCAGTTTGGGTCAGTTGGCCCAGTTGTGTACTATCCCAGCTTCTTGTGTACCCCCTGCCTGCTTGCTGGGATGGGAGGGTACAGAAAGCCTGGCCGCTGTCATAGTAGTCAAAATATAGGTAGCTTCGTTCTAGCCACAAAGACACAATGCACAGCACTGTATGGGCTATCATGGGCTCTGTCTCAGGAGACCCAGCTCTCTCCTCCATGCTGGTGTTTTGCCTCTTGAAGCTCAGTGTTGTTAGCAATCCCATCTCAACAAGCCTGCCCTTAGGCTCTAATATTACCCTTCCAATCTCACTGCAGAATTTCTCACAGATCCATTTTAGCTATCTGAGTGAAGGTTATGTAGGTGGGCCTCAACAGAGGTCCTTGCTGTTAAGGCTGTTTGATTCCAGAGATGGTTATGTGGGGGAAGGAACCTCCCAGCAGTGTTATGGAGATAGGGGAGTGCACAGCTTTGTGGAATCAACTTTGTTGCAAATCAGTCTGCCATCCATTATTTCCTAAGTGTTTTGTTGTTTTGTTTTTTTTTTTCAAATAGTCAAAACAGGATTAAATCATCTCCAGTCTGAACAGCTGGGTGCTTTATTCATTATAGGAGACATCAACTTTCTTTCCCTTGGGAAAAATTCAACATTTGCTGTCATGCAGAGTTTTTAGTTACGAAGAGTATCTCATTTTCAATTACCTAAATAAAACATTAGTTATTATATGAAAAAGCACTGTCTACAGACATAAACATCCATTTTGCATGCACAGAAAAGGCCTTCACAGCTTGAGCATATTAGGTATAAGGGATAACTCTGATATTCTCTTTCTGTTGTGTGGGGCCAAAAATCAATGAAAATCCATGAACATTTCTAGTATTAGTTGCTTGAACCAGCTCCCCTGCTACTGAAGTCCATCCAGACAAAAGATGAAAAAAATGCATCTGAGCAGGGGATTCTCTGAGAGATTAGCAGCAGTGTTATTCTCCATACTCTTTCCTATGTGAATATAGCAGGAGTGTGTGCTCCGTGTGTTTGATGTGTATAGTGAGATGTGTCTCTTTATTGGCTTTACTTGTGTTCTTATGTTTAGTGAATGCACCTTTACTCTCTTTTTAGTCTAGTATAGGTTTCTGAATACTTTTCCTTTCATATTTTGAATTTCAATAAAAGTCAGGAATAGATAGTGGCAGTTTTGATTTTAGGTAGTGCAATAGAGAAAATTTAGTATATATCTATGTTACAGTTGTCAAAACCAAAGTTAAGTAATGGAAGAAAAGTGATATGCCAAGCATGTTTGGGATGAATACTGGGGAATGATTGTCTATGTAATAATTTGGGTTACAGTATCCTTCACAACCTCTACAGAGGGTACACTTTGCACGTTACCTGAGGCGCAGGCATTAGTGCAGGCTCTGCCAGGTGAGCCAGAACAAAGCCTGCCTCTGGCTAAACCAGTAGGGATGCTGCTAAGCTTGTTTCCACTTGGAAGACATTCTGCATATCTTACAGTAAACATAGAGAGATAATTTAAAGAATAAGATTAATCTGCAGATGTGAAAAATGATTGATGAGAATCCAAAGGTGCTTGACATTCGGTACTTACATATACAGAAGCATATCGCATAGTAAGTCATATTATGTAATCTTGTTGATGAACTTCATGGCAAGCTCACTGGCTTTTTTTCTCCTCAATAATTCGTTTGTAAATGTTCTATGCCCACAATTTGAAAGTGTTCAGTGCTTAATTAGAAATTTGCATTAATGAAAGGTGTGCTGTTAAAGGAGTATCTCTATCTCATTTATAAGTTAGTTGCTGATTTCATTTTTCTCTCCCCTTATATTTTTTTCAGATTTGATTAATCTTACCAAATTACCCTCAATGAAGTTCTCTCTGAATTACAGGACTGTAAGTGCACCATTACAGTTTTAAGTTCAAGTATCAGCTCTTGTGATAAATTTCAAGAGATATTCAGAGCTCAAGTCATTCAGTAAAGCAGATATGTTTTGACTAGCACCACAAAAATTAGGGAAGAGGACAGAAGTGAAGAGTCATGAGAGAGAAGAAGCTACTGGGAAAACCACTTAATTGTTTTCATATCACTGACAATCATCCTTAATTGTTGACGTTAGGAGGATCAAATCAATTGGCAGGGTCAGTAGGACAGTAGAAAACTTATGCAGGGTTTAGAGGGATTTTTTCTGAAGTTCAGTATTTCTAACATTCAGTGTTACTAGTAAGATGTGACTGAAATACTTCCTTGTACTATTTGCTAACCAGCAAGTTTTAAGGTGAGACTTCAGCAAGTGATACAGAGCTGAAAATAATTTATTTTAGTAGAGGAAGCTATTTAAACTGAGTGCAAGTTCTGAGTACGTCTTACTATATGAATTGTGGCCAAGTAGATCCTTGAAGCATAACTTTAAAAAACCTTCAGAAGAATGATTGCGTTTAATCTTCACTTTTTTCTTCTTTGTGATAGGATTTGGGGATACTTGGGGTTTCCATGAAAAAATGATAAATGCAGGCAAATTTAATATACTCCCATTCAAAGGTTTTATTAGTACTCATAAGTTACTATTAAGGTCGATTTTATTTCTTTATTTTCCCAGGGGATTATGATTTATTCCCAGTGGTGATTATCTACGGTGCCAAAGTTGAATTTCTACCTTGAACTACAGTGTGTTTCCTACTTTCAAAGATGGATCAACAGTTAATTTCCAAGGCAGTGCGTAGCCTACACCCTAGATAAATAGTTAATCAAAACTTAAGTCAGTTTGGTTTTTCTTTCATTGCTAAGCATATTCTGGGAGCGACCAAAATAGCCAAAGAAATGCCTTTTAGTCTTCATATCCACATTTCAAAGTTAAAAACAATATTCATCTGCATTCAGTAAAGGAAGTAGACATGTATTAGTGTGACTCTAAAAGGTGATGTCAAATAGAAATTGTGTTCATTTCCTGCTGGTGAAAAAAAAAAATGAAGGAAGTTTTGGCTGGTGCTTATGTTTTAAAGGGATGCTTCTCAGTACAAAAGACTTGTATGGATAATTTGCAGAACATTCCTTCAGTGAGAGGAACTAAACTTAAAACCTATCTTGGTTTGGGATTATTTGGTGTTTTAGCAATTACTTGTTGCTTTACCAAATTGAGCTAAATGTGATTTATCTTCTTTAACTGATGCTGTCTCCTATGTTTAAAAAACAGTGATAATTTCAGAAATTTGGGAGATTGAAATATAGCTTAGATGGAAGTGGCACAATTTGTACTTCTACATTGCCTTCTGTCTCTGTTCATTTTAGTAATCTTATGTTTATCTGCTTTAGGATTTTAGTGCATGATTATGCTATATTATAATTCTAAGTCGTACCCTATGTTAAGGGTAGTTTGAAATGTAATAGTGTTATGTCCAGTCATTGTTTTGTCCCTTCTGATTACAATGGAAAATCTCAAAAGCAAGAAGACGTTGAAATCGCATGCTTAGGAGCAGCTAACAGATGAGTGTTCTTCATTTTGGATGAAAGTGCAAAAACGAAAACTGGGGATTGGTGTATCTTTGCATCTTTTGTGTTGAAAGTGGTTCTGTGCACTCTAGTAGATGTTAAGACTATTATAAGCGGAGTGTGTATGCAAGGAAGAGCAGGATGGATATTTCTTAATTAAAAGGAACAGGAAATTCAGTATGTATGCTTCTATACCACTCTAAGTACCACATAGATTGCTTTGACCTTTAAAAAGCAATGGACATAAAAATAATATGCAGTAGGATTATCAGCTTCAGAGCCAAAGCCAAAATAAATAAGCTATATTCTATCAATACATACATCGCAGCACCCAGTGGCAGTGTAGCAGACTGCAGTAGGGGCAGGTGGATGGGTGCGTAAGTATATAACATTTCAATTTTTTTCTCTGTACCACAAATACTATATTGAAATGTTTACTTCTCTCTCTCTTTTTTTTTTTTTTTTTTGTATTAACACAAGGTCTGTACCTTGGTTAACAGCTCTGAAGTGTTTTATTTATTTCTGCTGTCTTTTTTTTCTGGTCATGTGTCCGTTTACCTTGCTGTCTGTTGGTGGTGTCGTCCTTCTCTTCTATGCAGAAAACACTTTCCAGAGAAACCAGAACCTTGAAAGAGATGGCTAGATCACTTATGGTTTTCTCTTCAAGGTGCATGATTTTAGAGATGTGGATTACTGCCTGAGATGAAACTTGAAAGTGCTCTGATATCATAATATTTTAAAGTTAAAACAAACATTTTTATAACTAAACAATTCATTTTAACTGTGTTTTGACATTGTTGTTTTTAAGCATTAATGTTTTATACATGGCTACAGTTTTTTCTTTCTCAGCACCTTAAGCAGAGTTATCTTGAAATGCTGCTAATTTGTTTAAAAATAGTGTTTTTTTTAGAAGTTCATTTTATGGAGGTGAGATTTCTCTGACTATAGTTTTCAATTTGACGTGGGTCCAAAATAAACATCCAAGAAGCACACAAATGAGACTTAGATAACCAGAAGATCAAATCTGAAATGTTTGGCTGAGGTCACTTTAAAAAAAAAAAAAAAAAAAAAAAAAGGTTTTGTGAAAGGTATCCATGAAAATGAGTTGAAAAACAGCATTTTGAGGAGGCTGGATTCATACTTTGGGCATTGTTTTGGGGGATGGAAATTAAGCTATATCTATCAAGCTCAATTTTTTGTCTTCATGATTCTCACTAAAACCCTCACAATTTTAAAATTTGTGCTAAGTATTTTTTTTTTTCCCCTCAACCCAAAGAAATATTGTTGCACTAATTTTTACTAAAAGAGAAGACAGGATCTTCTTTAGCTATATCTTCTTTACCTTTTTCTGTCATTAGAGACAGTTGTTCCTGGCTAAAAGATTAGCCAGAAGAATATATGCTCCATCTTCATTTTCCTTCATTAGAGTAGTGAGAAAATTCATTTTCAGTTCTTGTTCACAGGCAGGTGACACTCTACAGAGGCAGTGTTAGAAACTTGCATTGCAAACATCAGACACTGTCATTTTCAATCCATTACATGTGATGTTTTTAAGTTCTTGTGTTATTTGTCCTTCTGCGTAGTTCTTTGGGAATATTAGCATTTGATGCTACCAGAAAAGGCAATTGGAAAAGCAGCCTGACAGCTGGAGCCAGCTATTAATTGCACTGCTTTTTGTACTTCTGCAGAAGTTGCAGCTGACTATATGACGTTATTTTTGATCATTTTTTGGAAAGGCACAAATAAATAAAAATTGTAGTATTTTACATTGATAGGTATTAGTCTCAAGATGGATATCTTTTTTTTTCCAGATAAATAGAAGTTGTATGTATTTGTGCACACCTAATCTTATTACATTTCTAATAAGGTTACGCTGGCCATGTCTTCTCCTAAGCAGTCCTGAAAGCCTGCTGGTTTGCATGAAATGCACAGTCTGCCAAAATCAACAGTCACTTCATTTCCATTATGACGTCTCAGAAGCAATGGGTTTTGAAATTTTTGGGAGAAATAATCCATATGCATTTAGAAACCTGTTGCAAATTGAAAAAAATGTTGTTTCATCATAGTACACTGTATTCGTGTCTTTGTTGGATAACTAGCATAAATTCTTTGTAGATTTCATTTTTGTATAATGATGATTATATTAGGGAACATTATTGGAATATGCAAGTGTATCTAATATACTTGGGTTACAAAGGTTAATGACACATTATTATGTTTACCAAGATAATGCGCTCAGAAATCACATTTCAGCAGCTGTAGTAAAAGATTATTTCAGCTTCAAATTTGGTTAGAACTGGTGAAATTAAGAGTTCTTGCAACCTTGGTTCAGTCTCATTACTATTTTGTAGTAAATGCGCTCAAGTATAATGGTTTTATCACAGCAACCTCATATGTCTGTTTTACACTTACAGGACTGAGGTAGAGATGATAACACTTAAAGCTGTGAAAAATGCACAGGTTTTGCATGTGAATATTTTTTGGATTATCGTTCTTAGTTCTGCATTTTTCAAAGCAGGAATCAAGTGACTTAATTTGCAGTCCTGACCATTCTCAGCTTTATCAAATAAAATCCTAAATGCCTCATTTAATTCATCCTGAAAATGCAGAATGCACGTGCCAATGGATAGCTATGAAAGCTTTGGTGTGTATTGGCTTCATTGCAGTTAATTAGAAACATGATGGTGAAAGCATGGATAATATTTTCTGTAGGTACTCTCCAGTAAGTTAGATTAGCTTTTCTGTTCTTGCACTTTGTTTCATTCATTTCACATCTTCCAGTTTCTTCTCATCAAAGATGCATACACGTGGCAGGTTCATTTATTGTACAAATATGATTAATCACTGCGAAGTACCTACCCTGGATAATGAACGAAATGGGAGCTATAGGGAAAGATGCACGCTAAGTCTTTGAAGTCTTAAAACTATGTTTATTTGGGAACTTTTACCTAAAGAGTTTTGCTTTGATGCCATTCTTAAATTTAGCCAACTTATTTTAACTTCAGATTTTTCAAATGTTATCTTGAGGCATGGAAATAACAAACCAAATAGCCTAAAACTTATTGCTTGAATAAGTTTTTAAGTTTTATGGAGTTGTTCACCAACCAAAACAGCATAGAGAACTATCAGCTTGGCCTATAATCTTTTTTTATCCTATGCACTAGCACATGTTACTAAAAACATTTTTCTGAAGATTAGAAAATAATAATAAAAAAAAGCCTGCACTAAATACATAGTAGGTATTTACTGGTAGTAATTCCAGAAGAAAACCAGGAAAATGTACTTCCAAGTTTCTCTTCTAGTATTATTAAGGGTTTTAGGTTATTTCTGTGCAAGATGAGAAGATGTGTAACTTGAAATAACTTGCTATTTTTACCATAGTATTGCCTGTAGCGTGCCATTTTGTTCCCCAGTCACTATGTGACTGCCCCCATTTACACCACAAAAATAATGGTTGTTCATTTGCTGATTTCTTCTCCTTTAACTATTGATTACTATTTTGCTTGTGGTTGGATCTAGGTTTTTCTCTTTCCCAAACTCTAAAGGAACATACGCAGTCTCAGATATGTGGTTTTTCCTATAGTTCTATCTGTGACAGGCTGAGAATGACTTTGAGATCGCAGACATTCATGTGAAACCTGCTGACATCTACACCTATGTTTTGAATCTGCTCCAACCTTACAAAACTCTAGATAAACTCAGTGAGACTTGCATGCTCATAATGCCCTAAAATCCATTCATAATTGTTACTGGCCTGTATGGAAGGATAATTCAGTGCTTCACACAGATGTTGCTGCACTTCAGTCTGACAGCTGTTTAAGACAGATAATGATAACTAGGTAAAACAGGGAATATTTAATAAAAGAAATATCAAAAGTCTGAAGGCTATTTGATTTTGATACATAACACTGAACGTGTCTTTGGGCGTATAGATACCTGGCAATGTTTCTGGCAATGTGACTGCTTCGTAGAATTATAGAATCACAGAATGACTTGGATCAGAAGGACATTAATGATCGTCTAGTTCCGGTCCCCTGCCTTGGGCAGGGTTGCCGCCCACTAGGTAAGGCTGCCAAGGGTCCCGTCCAACCCTGTCCTTGAGCACTCCAAGGAATGGGGCATCCACAGCTTCCATGGACAACCTCTCCTTTGGCTCTTCCTGAGTCAGGATATCTCAGGTACTCTCAAGTATGGGGAAAATGTCAACTACAGCAGAGAGAGGTTACCATATAAAAGCCAGCCAGTGATGTTTGAGTAGAGAGGGAGGCATGACTTTATTTCAGGTATGCATTCAGAACCCTAAAGAACATCACCTTCTGAAAGAAGTGACTCATTCTCCCTTAGACCAGTGGTTCCTGTTGACCAAAGAAGTTCAAGAACCATTCCTGTGCATATTGGGAGTGTCAATGTTTGACACTCAGACTTGCCAGTGAAGAAGTTCAAAGAAATAATGCACGATTACCTTTGTTAATTTCAACTGTGTGCTTAATCTGCCATTCAGAGGAATATTTTCTTACTTTAATGCAATAGCACATTGGTTTCTTTCTACTGCTAATGAGGCCATTTCAGTTCTTCTGCATAGGCACCTACAGTTAAATTAGTAGTAAAGAGAACAGCTCATTGTTAATGTAGTGATAAGACTGTAAAAACTGAATCAAAGCATTTTGAATCAAACCTGTTTACTTACACGTCTCTAAATCTGCAATATAATCATTGAGAAGAAATTTATTTTGATTCAAACCCTTTAATGTACAGACCAGGCCATCTGAGCTCTTAGAACTAATTCAGAGGATGCAAGTAAGAAAAATGCACTTTAAAAAAATATTCTTATTTTGTTATGATATTATTTTACAGTCTTACATTGACAATTAAACATGCACATTTATGCTTGCTTGTATGCTCATTGAATAAATACTTTCTGTAATCAGAGTACAGTTTCTGTTTTTGTTATTTCAGAGAACTGACAAGCTATAGTGAAATAGTAAATCTCATTTTTGAATCCAAGCTCCTGTTGTGCCACTGGAATTTCTTGTGTCCTTCTTTTTTGTAGCTAACTCATCTTCTTTCCAAGAGTGCTACGTGAATATTTATTCTATCTAGTATTTCCACTATCATAACCAGCTAATTCCCAAATGCAGAAAACTTGTTTGCAGTTAGTACTTGAAAGTTTTCTTTCCCTTAAGGAAAAATAAAAGTGGAAAAAAAGACTGGGGAGGGTGAAGGAGGGGATGATTTGTGAAACAAATGCATCTTTTACTCTTGTCAGACTGTGGGTAATGACTATCACTTCTAGCACTTTTGCCACAGTATACTGCTGGGACCAAGTGAAGGATATGACCAGCTGTAGCCAATAATTAGAGAAAAGCAAGTTAGTAAACAGTGTGCTTCTATCATACTGTATGATGTATGCAAACCAGATACACATAATACACTTTGATATTGAAATTAAATAAAAAAGTATGAAACATAAATAAAAAGAAAAATGCCAGCAGAAAGGTATATCTAACACTAAATATGAAGAGATGCGTGAAATCATATTCTGTATTAAAAATAAAAGGAAAGCTATTGTTCTCACTCTCAGAGTAAGAACATATGGCTTTAGCATACAGAATCCAGTGCAGTTGTTGCTAAGATATATTCAAATAGTAGTCTTACCTGAAAGGAATATGAATCATATAGGCAGTTCAAAGGTGTTTTTTGTTTCTTCTGGTAATATTTGTGTAGTACTCATGAACATGTGCCATCAGAATTTGGCCACTGCAGGAGGCAGGGCTTTTTTTTTTTTCTTTCTTGTACTATATTGCTTGTTATAGTATAAATAGCACTAAAATTATCTGCTGAGTTTTTGTGGCTTTTACTTGCTTAAAAGAGCTTTGGAAGTGTGTAGGTGAATGTGCTTTGCCTGTGCCTTTTAAATTATAAGCATTAAGCTTAATCACTTGCTCTTTCAAGTCATTTGCAATCATCTGCTTTTTTAATATTTATGCTTTCTTTAAGCATGCTGTAGGAAGATTTCTTTCTGTCATGTATGTAATTATATTTAAGTGATGTAATGGTTATGACACAAATCATATAAGCAGCAACTTGTTTTGGGGAAGTATTAAAATGGGGGAGGTAGGTCAAATCATTGAGGCATCTTTGACAACCTATCCCTTTAATTAGTCATTAGTAGACTATCTCAGACAGTACATCAGCCATGACTGGGTAAGTAGTGTTATAGGAGAAGGCGGTGTGTGGCAAAAAGGAAAATGAATCTAGCCAACAGTGTCACTCAGAGATCTTTTTAAATGGATGATTTACAGTTCCATATCTCTTGTCAGGTTATTAAGCCAATTTTTCTCTTCTTTGGCTAAGACTTCCCATAGCAACAAATTAGCACTGATACATGCTTGTTGCATTTGGTTATTTTGTTAGCATGCAAACAAAAATATTTTGATAGCATTTGTTGTGTTACAAAAAATGCAAGATTCACTATCAAAAATGACTGATGTAGTTATAGTCTTAGCCTCTTCACTGTCTCATTTTTTCATGTAAGTGTATTGTCTTCATTTAAAAAAAAATTATACACTTTTCTATATACATACATGAAATGTAATTTTAAGAGTGCTGGTGAACTATGCTAGATATCAGTTCTAAGCAATATGATCATCTGCGTTCTTAGGAAAATAATTGCACATATGCTTCAGTAGTGCTCTTCCTTGAAATGTGGAACACTTTCAACTTAAACTTTAAATCCTGAAACCAGTGTCTCCTCTTTCTATCCCATCTTGTGGATAGTGAGTTTTTTAAGTTCTGTTCTTCAGACAAGCAAGAAGTTGGAGATTCTTTCACATATTTCTATCCTGTAGATTTAGAGGTAGTTGCAGACTGGCGTTGACTTTCTTCCTGTTTCATGGTGTAAACCACTCCTTCCCCCGAACATTTCTGTAAATGTGAAACCTCTTCACAAATTCTGAGGTCTTAATTATTTTTCCTTTATATCTGCCACCACTTTTTAATAAGTTTTTTTCTTTCCACATGTAGTGAGTAGTACATTTATTCGTTACCATGCTAGTAACTTAAGTTTTGTTTTGAGATATATTGTTCTTTGTAGCGTCAGATACCAGTAGGCTTCTGGTAAAAGCAAGTACAGTCTTGATGTTGATCATATCATCATGGTGTTATTATCATTCTTGAACTTACACACTGTTACTCTAGCTCTTCTACCAAACCATGTATACGTTCTTAAGGCTCATTCTAAGCTGCATTGGCTGTACTTTGCAGCATCCATATGAAGGGTCATATTAAGAATTGATGGACATACATTAAGCTGTTGATATTTGTGCCTGGTTAGCTGATTTGGAGTCTAAAATGCCTACTGAGAAGTAAAAGTGGTGCACACAAGCAGATTTGTGTTATGTTGTCAAAACAAAACAGGTAGCTGCTGCTTAGCTACTAAAAGTTGTTCCCTTCTTCCCTGAGATACACCCATGTAAACAAAAGCCATTATGCATGTTTCAGACTGGCTTCAATTCACTTAAACTAATATTCTGTTCTGTATGCATAGGTGGTTTACTTCTTTCTGCTACTGCCAGAGCAAATACCTGTTTCTAACGTTAATGCTATTGGTATAAACCAATAGCTTTTATTTGGAATGAGTATAGTTTCCTCATGAAATGTAGTAGTTCTTTTTCTCTGTTCTGTTGTTGGTGTCATTTTAAAAAACATGGACATCTAACTGATATGAACTTAATTCTGAACACAATGATTGTCTCAGACTAAGGAATGCTTCTAGTTAAGTATGGATATCACCAGATGAAATCATGAGAAGTCAATTTAAATCATTTCTTGTCCTTTGAAGCCATATGAAAACAGTCAATGCTTTGACAACCAGCACTCAAATCGGCATCTTTTTAATAATTTGTTCTTAATGTTAGTACTGTAGCTTAAGTCTTCCATTGGCATGTTTTCTCAACCCGATATATCAGTTTGTATAGTAACTGACAAAGATTTTTGAGGTTTACAGAAATTTCTAAATCAAAGCAAATGTGTTTGAGTTGACATTAAAATACTAATCTCTGTAACTGAATGTAGAGGAATATTTAGTTGCCTGAGTCGGTATGTTTGTATTTTAGAAGTTTACGTAGAGACTCATCTCAGTCCAAAGTGTTCCCTCTATACAAAATGATCATTATCATTTTCACACATTTTATATAACTTAATCAATTTTTTCTTTTCCCCCAAAATATTATAAAATTTCAGTGATTTATATGCATATGAAAAAGTATGAGGTTAAAGAAAAAATCAAATCCTTTTAATATTCTGATATTTTTCTGTTGTGCTGAGTTATCAGAATGTAGTCATCTGACACTGGGACTATAATACTCACATGTGACCGTTTTTAGGCAAAACAAATCTGTTTTGGAAAATGAAAAAAAAAATAAAAATTTCCCTGTCTGAAGAATTTTTCAGTTCCATTTGGGTGTCTTTTCTCTTGTCTTAAAAAATAGACGTTTTGTGATAGCTATTCCTATCATGTAGTCATATTATTAAAATTTTTAAAGGTTATTTTAGAGAATATTTTGATGTATTTGAAGTCAAAATATTTTTCTATTTAAAATCACCTAAAAAGTTACCATATTGATGTTAGCTCTGTATAGTTAATCATTAGATTTCTGTTTTAGCTTCATTATAATTCAATACTTTTTTAAATCTTAATTCATATTTATGTATTTTCTTTATCCTGTTTCCATCTTCAGGCTTACCTTCTATAGTTTTGATGATTTCAGGTTCTTGTGTACAAGACTGCAATTTTTGGGTTGTCTATTGCTGAGGATGTATTGAAGTGAACTTTTCCCCTTTGATTTCTATCAACATCTCTCACAAAAAAATACAGATGAGAAAGCTCTTTGTTTACACTGCTGTCACACACCAAAAGATAAAAAGTGGGACCAAATGAGAGCCTCTTGAGAAACAAGTTGTGGAAACGATCAAATCATCTTAACAGTAGTGAACAGGCTCAAAATTAAATACGCTGGAAACTGAGAGTGTTGTGGAGCATGAATAATGCATATGCAGAAAATGATGTCTGATGAGAGATGATATACAGGAGGCAAGTATTATAATTTATTGTTGTTCTTCGTAATGGAAACACTACTTACACTGCAGAGGAAACATGGTCCCTGTGGCTTTGCACTGGTTTCATTAATTTGTTTACTGTTTGCATATGTCTTGTGGCAGAAGTTTCCCATAACATTTCAGTTTAGAGCCAGATGTTTGCAGAATTTTTCATCTGGCACAGCCTAAGTGAGACAACTAGCAGATGAACAGTAGTCTGCTTGAGTGCATTTCCTACCAACATTTCCTGTGGTGGCTGCTTCTTTGTGTCTGCACTGTATGGCATAGACTAGTCACACCTTGAGGCTCTCTTTACCCTGTATCTCACCATGGTAATAGTGGTGGGGGACAGAGCTACTAGGAAAAATGCTATGTGATGCTGAAATAGGATTGAATCCACCAAAATTGTGGATTGGAAAATGAGAAAAAAAAGCCACAAAGAAGCTCAACCTCTTGGTATCTTCTTTGTGTTTTAGAAAGGATTGCATACTATTTTCAAAACAGTACTGTCTTGGAAAATTAAAATGAGGTCATTTATTTATTTTCATCATTTTCACTTTATTTATGTTTATGTTACGTTGTGTTTAAGATAAAATGGTAAAGTAGAAGAGAAAGATCAAAGTACGCTCCTAGAATTTCAGTTGTGGGCTATGTGCTCTTGCAATAGTGTAGCAATTTAGTTTTTGGTTTAGGGAAAATTGGTTACTGTTAAAGCTGGCTTAAGACTTTCCAGCAGCATAGAGGAAGTAGGGTTTGCTGTGAAGTGGAATCATGACCAGTTTTTAGCAGGAGAAGTAAAGGTTAAGGCAGCTGTAGCATTGGGCTTAAATGTATGGGCAGCAGAGTTCTGGCTACCTGTTAATCAGTTCGCAGGATGGTTCAGGTAGTTTCAACCCTGAGCTCCATGCGGGTTTAGGGTGTCTAGGCTGAAGACTTGTCTGCTGTCTTCAGTAATGTTTTTTGAGCAAGTCAGAAAACTGGGATTTTCATTGTAGGCATGCAAGAATTTAAAACCCAGTTTTCACCCAACATCCACATAGCTTCAGAGTGCTCCTCTTAGCTCAGAAATTACTTCATGCCTTCAGGTGACTTCATCCACTTAAAGGACCCATCAAGTGATGCAGTGGGGCAGATTTGTTCCTGTTTCTTATTGTGAGTCGAACCTTAAGTCTGAGCTGTTGCAGGAATCAGTCATCTTTTCAGTAGAACAGAGCAAATTCAGACCTGAAAGGTTTCCAGCACATGGAAAATTCAGGCCTTGAAAGTTGAATGTAGTTTCCAAAGAAAAATGTGGTCACCAACGAGGCTTGAAGTTTTGGTCCAATGGAATGCACTGATTGCAGTGGACTGCCAAATAGCCATATCTGTCATAAAAGCTCCTTTATTTCTTTTTTTAAGGATGAGTATATTTATAACATTTCTATTGATAGTGGGGGTTTTATTGGATAGCATAAAATATAATAACTGACTTTTGTGTAAAGTAAACGGTGTGTCACAATAGAAAATGGTTTTCAGAATTGGGAAAAGTCAATGTACTTCAGTTTCTGTTGTACAGAAGAGAAGAAATTAGCTTTCCCCAGCAACCATTTGTGGCTTTTTGGCTTTTTTTTTCTTTCAGAACAAAATTATTAAGCATCTTGAAATAAATGAATTAGAAATCCACACAGGAATCAAAGTTGCTTGGTATTTAAAAAAAAAAAAAAAAAAGTTGTTTGGATAATATCTTCAGAAATAGTACAAATCTACTGAATTGGTACTGATCTGTTATTAGTTATATTTTCCACAGGTATTTTCATGAAGAGTTTGATCAGCATATATTTTGTGTAGCTATTATTGATTTGATATTTATATTGTATGCCTCATATATATATGTACATTTTAAAAAGCAACACTGCAGCAGAAGACTGATTTTGGTGAAACTTTACAACGAAGTCATTAAGTAAGCAGATTGCACCCAAATTCCTAAAGAATCAGGAACAATTTAGGTTTCCTTATATTTGTTTAAAACGAGATATTACCTATTTTCACCTAATTTTTTTATTCCAAGTAACGTTCAAGATTTTTTTCTGTAGTCTTTTTAGAGGAAAGAAATTATCCAAGTAGAAAATGTTCTCCTTCTTCAACCACAGACAGAAGAATACGAATTCAAATCATATTCACAAAATGCTGCAAATAAACTGAGTAGGATATCAAAAAGTAAACATTCGTTAGTATGAAATTCTAATCTTACTGTGAGACTGGATCTCCTTCAAGTACAACTTTGCTGCACAAAAACTAAAAATCACAGTACCACAGTACATTTGTTCCCTCCCTTGTTGCAAGCAGCAGGACTGGACCAGTGTTGTTTGTGCTCAGTTATGTTCATTACTAGAGGAACATCAGAGACTACGGTTGTGTATTTCTACTCAAAAAAAAAAAAAAAAAAAGAGTGAGAGAGAGAAGAAAGAGGGTAGGCAATTCCCAAGTCATCTACCTCTTGTAGGCTATAGATTAAAATAATGATGATGCTGATTGTACTGCACTGAGTGTGTCATTACAGTGGAGTATGGCCACCTAACATCATGCTAGAAACCCTGCATGCCATTTTTGCAGACATATGCATACACATACACGCAAATATAAATCTAACTACAGTTTTCAGCAGCCCCAGAAGGTGGCCCCAAGGGTAGCTTCATTTAACCAAACATGGCCTCTGACCTGACCTTGGTTGCTGGGGGCTGTGTTGTGCCATCTCTGAGAGGATCAGTGAAGCAGGGGTGAGCAGGGTCATTAAACTGTCTCAGCAATCAGGGCTGAGGCCAGAGCTGCAGGCTGGTCCCAGGGGCAGTCACATCTAGGATCAACATCTAGTTATACTAGAGAACGCATGAGCCAAATCAGGAATAATATGTTTATCTTTGCATTTTTGTGCAAAATAAATGTACAAGATCTAATGCAGTAAATTAGTGCAGTCAGTCATTCCTAAATGTTACTTAGAATCATTACTACAGAGTAGTATTTCAGGTTTAAGAGCATGTCTACACAGCATTGCCTGAATATGCAGGCACTTGAAAGGGCTTGGGTAGGCTGTGTGGAGCTGACATTGCTCAGAAAATAATACCCAAGCTAGCTCATTTCAAACAAGCTTGAGTGAGAAGGTGCTGAGCGCTGAGTTGTTGTCTTGGAAATGTGTTTTCTTCCTTTTCTCTGCGGAAAAAACAACCAGACAATAGGGTTGCTGATCAAAGCCTCCAAGGAAAGCTGCTTTTGTAACCAAAATATGTGAACCTCTGCAAGAGCTGTATGTACAAAAGCAAAGATATTATTTAACAAGAAATGATATTATGTGTAATCTTGAGTACTATGCTTTTTCTCCTTGGGAATCAGCAACATTGGAATCTATCCAACAGTACAGAAAACACTGTTGATTCTTCGACCCTCATGTATGCCGTTTAGTGTCTCCGGTGTGTTTCTTCTCGTTTTGTCGTCTTTGTGCGTGTTGGTCAGTAAGGTGGTAAAAATGCATTTGTGTCAGTGGTCCCATATATATGCTACCACTTGCACACTTACATTAGGGAATGGAGTTTATCATGTTCCTTAACCACAGTAGAGAACATGTTTTGTGCAATGATTTTATCTCTTTTTAGTATGATGTTCGGGTGTTTAAAGATTTGTGTAAGTTTACTGTCTCTACAAGATGACTGGAACTCTGTTGGTGGCAGGAAAATTGCAAAGGGAAAATGGAAATTGCAGTCTCTGTCTTGATAGTTCCAAATGCACTGGGAAGAAATATTTTTCCTCACTACTACTGCATCACTAGTATAGAGAATTATTTCAGTTAGCCTTCAGTGTTTACTCCAAATTTTCAGCTTCTTTTCTCCTCTTAGCAGTAGAGTGCAGCTTAAATGAAAGGAGATAAAAGGCATGATAGTGCAAGGGACAGTGCGGAGTGCAGCATTTCTTTGTAAGATGTACATCAGAAAAGAAACTGTGCTTCAATTCTGGGCTTGTCAGCTTGGACCTGGTAAAGCATAACAAAGTCCTTAGTTTTGGTGGTTTTGTTTTTGTTACTAAAATTTCCAGCCTGCCATCTGTGTGCTTGAGGTATAACCCTCATACATGCCTACCTGACCTACTTCATTTTAGAACAAAGTGTCTCTCTTCCCCCTGACTATATAGATGTCCTAATAGAAGACACCGCATTCTAATTTTAAGCACTACCACATTAACGTGAACAAAATATCAGTCTTGGAAAAAAGATAGGAACTTTAGTTTTCAATTGACCATTATGGCTTTTGTCAGAAAACCTGTTCAGTTCTGTAGAATTTGATTTTAAACTGTTGTTGTTGTTTTTAAGGTTTGCTTTCCGGTTGTGGTAACTCCAGTAAAAATATGCTGAGCCAGCTCCTGGTGGCTTTATACCATACTGGCTTTCTGCTTATATTACTGGAGTGTGAGCTACTTCCACATGAAAAATACTGACTCACCTCAGGATTTTTGTGTGACAGAGCAGCTCAGGTGTTTAGAGATTGTGTCTGGAACCAGTGCATCAGATCTACTTTTGGGGGTTACATATGCTGCCTTGATGATCAAGATTTGAACTCTGCTAGGACTCTGTGGTTCTCTTTACACTATGGATTCTCTAGTGCAGTTGTCTTTAGCATTTTAGGCTAAAATATGTATTCTGGTCAGATTTTGTTCAGGTACACATTATCCTTAAATACAAACAATGTACAGCAAGCACCTTAGCAGGGAAAAGAGATACATGCAGTGTATTTAGAAGACTGATCTGTTGCAGGAAGGCAAGGAGAATCTGCATCCTTTTTCACTTTTTTCCTACCAGTATTTTTTTTCATGCTCTTCTCTGCTGTACTCCATTCAATCTGCTACCAAGCCCAGAACTGAGATATACAGCTGTTGACTAAGTATGGAAGAACACAAGCATGAATCCATTCATTCATACAGCTTTGAATTTATAAAAAGAAAATTAATTTTGAATTACCAGTTGCATCTAGTTTATATTCCCACTGCCTTTAGGAACCTTTATATTCTGTGATAGATGTACCCATCAGACTTGAGATATTGTCAGCAAGGATTTGGAAAGGCATTTGTAACTGTATTGATCCCTGGCAGACTAGCATATTGCATCTAATTTCTTCCAGATGCTGAATGAAGACATAACTTAACAGGCATCTATTTGAGAGGTGGAAAGTTGTGCTGGTGGGTTGTTACTAAAGCATATAAAATCTCAGAAAGTTCCAGTGATTGTTTGTAGAAGTATATTACATGTTTGTTGTGTAGCTAAGAATTACCAGATCTGTGTCACATAATTGAAACCACTTCTAATTTGAATTTTTTTCCAAGAAAATCTGTAAACTTGTGACTGTTAGCTTGGCAACCTGATTTTGAAGGATTGGCCAAGTAGTAGTGAATTGTTCATAGTCTCTGTCAAAATATTGTGTCAGTCATATGCCACCTTCCCACCATGTTTCTTGAAATTGGTGGGGAGAGAGGAATTTAAAGGGATTTTGAATTTAGGCAGCAGCAAAATAACAAAAAATGGTGTTAAAATTTATTAAAAATATGAACAAGGATTCAACTTGACTGTCTAATTAGTTCTTGAAATTCAGTACTGGGTCCTGTATGAAAATATAAGGTGTAGTTAGAATATTAGATTACCAACCTAATTGGGCAGTATAATTTTGCAGCAATATATAATGAGAATTCAGGCCAATCAATTAATGCAGTGATTCAGCTGGTAGAATTCTTGGGTAACAGCCAGCTTCTCTTATGACTTCAATTAGTTCCTTTCTTTTCTCCCCTCCTGTCTTTCTCCTGAGGATGATCAGCCTATTTTTCTACTTCATATCTGAAAAGGAAATTATAATGAAACTGCAAAATCCAGTAGTATTCTGAAACAGATTCAAAGCAATTCATGTGGCATAGAGAAAGGAAAGAATAATGTATTAGTAAATGACTTGGATGAAGTAGAAGGCTCGAAATTAAACATTACGTTCTGCTAAGAAGTTTTTTTTTTAACAGTTATATGGAGTGAACAGATAGAGATCTGTTGAAATACAGCCCTTGGAAGCCCTTATTATTGTATCTGTGCTGAGGTTGTGGAATTCAGTGTATTGCTTGCAGGCCTATAGGGTTGATTCTGGTGAGTATGAGTTTATGTGCATCAAAAGAGGTAGTAACTGTTCTGCATATTCTGCAGTGATCATAAATCTACTTCTATGTGATATCAAAGTGCAGTCTGGCCAGGGGAGTACTTCTACCTCTTAATACCCCTTTTATGTATTTCTAGTCACATGGTTTTTTGAGGAAGGATGTTAGAACTCTTGTCTTTAATAATTGAGACATACCTAAAATTAATAATATATTCTGGAATTACTTCAAATTTAAGTCTGTCTTACATTATAGTGAATATGAATAGAATCATCTAGTCTAAAAATTGTTTTCTTATTTGGGAAACACTAAACTGTACTTCAGTTTCCTAACAATTACTTAATAGGATGAACTAGTGCTCATGCAGTATATGTTATCAATTTATATCGCAGCTAATGTTGAATCCCATTGATCTCCTCTAGGAGCTAGGAATTAGGATCAGTAATAGAATTATTATTTAGGAACACTTCAATTATTTTCAGGACTCCCTTTGTGAATTTTAACCTTTGCTTAATACATAAATCTTCTAGTTTTCCCAGTTCCTCAACATAGTTGTGCATTACCTTACTGGATGCCTTAGTTAAGGAAACAAATGTATATTCAAAGAAATCCTCAGATTCTGTCCAAACTGATTGAAGAATCTCAATGCTGTAATTCCAGATTCTGCTGCAATGCTGATTAAACTTACTCTCTTTCCCTGCCTGCCAGGGTTATAGATTCCTTATGATATTGGCTATTATTTTTCCATACTTATTTGCTAAAGTAATTAAGAAATCAACTCTGTAAATGTTTTAGTAGGACTGATTTCATGATTGTTTGTTTGTTTGTTTTCTTTAAATACTCTGCAAGACTAAAATGAGCATCTATTTAAGAAGTTCCTCTACACTCTCACCTTGCTTTGATCTCCCTCTAATTTTTAAGGGATTGTTCCTTACTTTTCCTTAGCAAAAAAATAGCATTCCCTGTTCATTTTATAATTGAGCTTTTGCATGAATTTGTATTCCTATCCAATTGTAGGTAGAAACAGTCATTGAAACAATGAAGTCACCAGTCGTGTTTGTGATGCATTGGTCTGTCTAAAATAGATTTTTTAACCTTTATTCTTTGTTTAAGAGGGAGAAGAAGGGGAGAAAAACGGGAGCAGTAATATCCTGTGGCAGCTGTGAAATGTGTAGCAAGCTATTCCACTCCAGGAGAAACTAAAAACCTATCATGTATACAATGCTTCTGACACATTAAAAATTGTGAAAGTAATTAAAAGATAATAGAATGCAAGCATGTGCTTCTCTTAATGATATCGAAGTGTGACAGGTGAGTGCTGATATAAAGGTGAGATGTTTATTTTAGAAGCAGTTAAAGACTGCTTTGTATCAAAGTTCATGTTCTGTTAATGTTATCGCCATTTGAGCAAATGTTAAGCTTCTAAAGTGTAGATTTCCTCTATTCCAGAAGGTAGTTCAACTGTCACTTGAACTATATCCAAAATTCTTTGCTGCTATTTTCAGTGCTATGCTTTTATTTTTGTGTAGGCATTCTTATAGGCTGTTCCAGAGTAGCTGGTCTCAGCTCAACATCCTCCAAATTTAGACTGGAAAATGAAAGCATTTTCCCTGCTTTTTACTAGTCCTTCCTCACCCTTCCTGAAATCTGCTAACACAGTCTCTCACAAATAGTAAAAAAAAAAAAATGAATGCCGTATAGATCAATAATTCCCCTTTTTAGTGTTGAGCACTCACTGCGAATTAAATTCTTTGCTGTTTTCTCCCACATTACAACTTGTGAAATACAGCTTCACATTTCTCAGCAGGTCTCTCTTCTGTTGTTTTTCTAACAATAATAAGAAGTCCAGAATTCATTAAATGTTACTGTAAACTAATCCAGCTTTTGTGATGAAAGAGCTACTTAAAAGCTTCACACTATCCCAGTGTGAATTACTATCACAGTAATTTATTGTTTGAGCTGCGACCAGTCTTAGTCCCAAGAAGGTTAGCTGCTGACCATACTATTGCATTAATAGCTTTTGATGGCCTCCTTCCTTCAAGTAAACTTTATTGCTAATGAAGTACTATTGCAATGTGGTATTAAGTAATCTAAATCCAATTTTAGTCCACGCAGCTGTTACACAGAAAATAAAAATAAAAAAAATTATATTGAGCTATAGTTAATTTGCTCTGGAAGAATACATTGTCTGGTAGAATCAGTGAAGTTTACCCTTTGCAGAGTTAGACTTCTAGTTGAAGAAACCTTTAAAACCACTGTAGGTATACGAAGCCCACTAGGAATCTCCCAGGAATGGGCAGAGGTAGTTGACATATCTGCTGTGAATGATGTACCTTCGCTGTTGCTTCAGAAAGCATTGTTCAGAACGCAGTAACTTAGAACATGTTTCCTATCTAGCATTAGAAAATGAGAAAACTGGATTTGTGCCACTGACAGCTGGAACTTCAGTGGTTTATCAATAAATACATTTTATGTTCTTCTTGCAGCCTACTCCTGCTATTGGGATGCAAGTCACTAGGTTTTGTTACGATACGAATGACTTATGCCTTTATTATGTCTTAGTGTGTTGGGTGCTCTGTGTAAGCCCTGTTACTCTGAGGAGATAAATAGGTGAGGAACACACGGTGAAACACAGTGGCAAAGATGGGAGGTGTAAGGTTATTTTGCACCAGTGCTCTTTTATTCTGTAGTCTTTCTTACTTTTTGCTCTGAGGAAGGAGGGAAGTGATCAGAGCTAAATGCTTACTCAAAATTGGGATGGCCAGAAAAGCATCCGACACAGAAACATCTGACGGAGGATAGTTACAATGAAGAGGAACTGCAAATCTGGAAGGGCTGATAAAGTAACTAATGGAACTTCTTAACTGTACATTTCTGGCACTTTTGTAGACTTCTGTGTCTTCAATTTTGTTTTAAGCTATATTTGGTATGTTTACTGTATGAGCGCCTTCTAATTAAAAGTCTCAAAATGACATATTTAAAATAAAATACCTTTTTGAAGTAAAATAGGAGACACTTAAGTTCCAAAACTATAAAACATCGAGTTAACTTATTTTTTAAAAATATGAATGTTTCCAGGTATAGCGAATACTGTATATGGTACCACAAGACTCAGTGATTATATGAAGTTCATTTTAATGATGCTCTGTAAACCCACGTTGCTTTTATATGCTGATATTTTGTTATTTATAGGTATCTAAAATATGTCTGGCATTTATTTCTCTATTGTAACATGATATTGCCTCATTCCATTCAGTAAAGCTCCACCATTTTATGAGTTAAAGGTGTGCTCGTACACAACTAAAGTACATCTCTCTACCAGAATATTTTTCTACATCATAAGTAAAACAATTTTTCTCTTTTAAGCATATATTGACACACTAACAAAAGTAAAGATAAAATAAAACTGTCTTACAGGTCCTCTGTAGATGCCTTTTTTCCCAAGGATGCAATCCATTGCTGGGGGTCCTCCAAGCTGCTGACACTGATGAAATGCCTTTCTGTTCTACAGCAACCCTGCATCCCAGGGGGAGGAAAGAATTAAGCTGGTGATCATTATGCAGCCTGCTCTTCAGCACAAGTTAAGGCTTCAAAGGAATTTCATTTTTGTAGCAGCTTGGATATTGCCTGAACAGTTCATCTTCACTTTCATCTCTGCTTCTGTTACGGATTTTACATAGCTGCCCCTCATAAAACCTTCTGCTCCTATGCTATGCACCTTCCCCTTTATATTTTTTCCTTCTGTTTTGTTCTATGTTGTAGTGGTAAGGCATATAAGAGTATAAAAAGTATTCTGGTGACATTAGGTTGGAAACAATGGACAGTCTTAAGAAGTTGAAGCATTAATTTTTTTCCTCTCCTGGAAATTTTGAAAACATTGTGGATCTATGTGTGTTCCTGTTCATTTATAGATGGGAGAAAAAAGAAACAGTCATTAAAATAAAATTTGTTTTCATCTTTAGCTCAAAGCTTCTACTATTCAAAAGGTTACACTTTGAGTAACAAAAATGATTATATGCAGGTTTTTCATGTTTTCTTTGTATTTCAAAGATCCTACGGTGGACACTGAACCCACTTTGAATAAAAATTTGCAAGCTTTTTGCTCAGTTACCTTTCAGAACTACAATTTATTTTTTACAAGTTTAATTTTCTCTGAATCCTGTGAATCTATGAAAAAAGAGTTAGTTACAGTATCAAAGCAAGGGCCTGCTTGTCTAGATTACTGCATTTATGATGCTGTATTTTTACTGATTTTAGACTTAAAGAAGTCATCACACACACAGATTTCAGAATAAGTTTACTGTGCTTTGAAGTATAATTCACTCAAAATCCAAATTGTCTAAAGAATAGATTTCTATTCAAAAATACTGCAGTAGTTCATTTATATTTTTGTCTCAGTCTCTTTGGTAATGTCATAAAACATGTTTAGAGACCGTGTGCTGAGCTTCTTCAGTATATGTATTTATTGTAAACGATATGTAAAGCTGGAAGACCAGCATGTGATATCTGGTTTGAGATCATTATCTATCATGGATCTTCTCCAGATGATAAAAATGAATATACAAATAAAAAGAGCTGCATCTACCTAGGAGATAAAATCCTGCATGTAATTATTATGCCATTTAACTTTGCCTTGTACACGCATTTGCATCTGAATCTGAGACTGTGAAGACCTCTTTTTAAATGAATCATGCTTGTTGTGACTTGGCCTGCAGGCTGGTTATGTCAGAGGAAATGTAGACCTATAATTTCATGTTCTGCAACAGTGCTTAGAAAGCTCTGGGAAATTGATACTTTGTTTTTCAATATGAGGTTGTATAGTCCTCATTAATTCATATTTATTACTCCTGTGAAGGACATAAGTATTTTTAAAAGTTAATATAAATGTTAGTGTATTTCAGAAGCATGGAGCATTTCAATATGTATACATCTTATCCATAAGTGTGACTGAGATGGCTGCAGCTTTACAGCTGTACAACAGATTGAGTGAAACGTCTCTGTCACAGACTTTGTCTTTGCATTTCCTTCTGCAGACTGCTCCAATTCAAAATAAAGTGACCCCTCATTACTGTAACTTATTAACCACGATATTACCAGTTGCAGAATTTGAACTGAGGCCATTCTGCTCAAAAACTTTTAGGTCATAGTGATGTACAATTAGCTTAATTGTATGTAGAAATGATAATAACAGCTAAAGTTTGAAGATAAAATGTCACTAATTTAGATATGGCAAGATTGCAGAATGATTTTTTTGTAAGTTATATCATAAATATCTACAAAAAAGATTATTATTGTTCCACGTCCGCTTTTTCAAGTTCCCTAACCAGTGACTGTTCCCAAAAGTGATCTATCATTTGAAGATTTTGCCGATTCTACTTTGATATATAGAGTAGGTGAGTCGTCAGAGGAATTTCTGCTTGTTTACACTATCTGAGATTTAGCCCATGTAGCATTATCAATAAAGCATAAAATCGTGCTGTCTTTCTATGTACATATTTCTTTTGCTAATAGCTGTATGTAGATATATTTGTAGTTTAGAATATCTACGTAAATAGAGATGCATGTAAAAACGACATGAGGTATAATTGCATTGACAGAAGAAGCATTTATTGACAAACATTCTAATGTTTATAAGTGTACAAAAGTTGATCAGAAAGACTGACTTCAACATGGCTGTTACATAAATATCATTGATTATTTTAATAATTGCTATTTTTCATTTATTTTAACATAGATCTATTAATATTTCAGCTTAGATAAATTCCATCTTTGTGTGCCATCACAGCAGCAACAGAATTATGCTTTTTATTTCTCCTGAAAAGAAACTGAAATTTTCTAAATATCGTGTGCAACATCTACAGTTTTTGCCAAACAACTATTTTGATAGCTGACAATTTTATCATAATCATTAGTCCATCTTGTTCACAGTAATAAGGAAATGGGTGTGAGGAGTTGTGCCTACAAATGGTATGTGGAAATTTACTGATGCAGTCTTCCATATTTAAACTGTCCCAGTTGGTTCCTGTTTGGTCTGGGAGGAGAAATAAGTACTCCGGAAAGGCTAAGGAGGTTTGTTTAGTGAATAATAGATTTGCCAAAGCTTAGCAATTTGGTGGAGAGTTTCTTAATGTCCTCAGCCTGTTTTTTCTACCACTGCGTAATTCCAGGTAAAGAGAAGCAACATTTCAACATCCTGGACAGACACCTTCACTCCAGCCCCCAGGATTATTTCCAAAACACTGTTTGTATATGTAAACAAATTGAAAGGATAATTTGAATGTAATGATAATGATATTATCCTGAGGCTGAAATATAAAAAGAAATCTTCAAATGCAATGTACCTTCCAAGATGAGTAGTGGTAATGTTGCTCTATGATGAAAGAGTTCCTGAATGTATCTGAATATAGATAATGATTTGATTTCTTTGTCAAAGTGATAATCCATTCAAACACTTTTACAGTTAATTACCTCTAAATTGCTTGTATTATATTAGGCTATTCCCTGAAAAACATACGCTAACAGATGAAGCTAAGAGAGAGACTCTCAGATGGGTCTGAGTAGCTTGGTAATGTAGTCATTTTTCTTACCCTGCCTGACACAAATGCCGTATGATACACTTTTCAGAGGATCATTTTTTTCTTTATATCACATCACCTTCTAAGTAAAATGTAATGGATTTTATCCTAGTCAGATTTCCACCTGTGTTTCTCCACTACCGAGGTCCCTTTGTGGAAGACCAATGATACTCATTGACTTTAAAATATTCCAATGAAAAGTGAGAGCAGAACAATAACAAAATAAGTAAGGAGGGGTAAAGGCTCAGAAGCATTTTCACATGTGGAAACTAAGCTTTTGTGTTCTTTGTGCAAAAATGATGCTTTTGCCTAATTCCGTTTTTTTTCTCCATTTAGTACAAAGAAAAATAAGCAATTGCCTTGCATGTAGAGTTGTTCATTTTACTGAGTAAAATTGATGGCTTGAAACTTTTATAGAACTGGCACTTCTGAGAATATCGTTTTTCATTTCATCCTTTTCTATTGTCTCAAATTATGTACTTTTTTTGTTGCCACATTTTACTCTGTTTATTTGTTCAATCTATTCATTTTGCACAATTTGGTAACTCTGCCAAATACCACAAACGGATTCTTAAAAACAATACTAACAGTACTAGTTGTGTGCCCTTTGAAAAACAAAAATAATTTTAAAAAACTTTCTTGTGTCTTTGAGCAGTTTAAAACACTTCTAGCTACTGTTGCTTTTTTTTTTTTTTTTTTTCTTTAAGTGGGAATAAATGTAAATCTTATTGTTTTAGCTACAGAGCATTGTGGAAATGATGGGGTGCTCAGTAAAATTTCAAAATTAGCAGTGGATAAAACCCAGACCCTGATATAGTGAAGGGAGATTATAAATGATTTGTTTAGTCTCTACGGAGAAGTGCACCAGATGTCCCCCTGTTTAAGCAATCCCTGATGGTTAACCCATGAAACAGTATTTGCTGTAGCTAATGAGGAAAGCTGCTTGCATGATTTCAGCACCAGGTTAGGCAGTGCAGAGTAACTTCTCGGGGATTACTTTAAGAGATACCCCCACAAAACAGGTTCAGTGAAATATATATAATGTGAAAATGCCAGGTTTATGTGAAAAGCACAGCCTTCTATGGTTTATAATGTATTACATCCAAACTATCTAATGATGCAGTCCAAGGCAATCAAGTAATGCAGTTTTATTGTACTCAGTCTGTTTTCTCATGACAAGCCCATTACACCAAAACGGGAACAGTTTGCAAGGGAAAAGTGATTGAGCACAATGCAACTTAATCTTTCTTGTTTCTTTATCAGTAGTATAAGTAATATATATATACACATATTCATACACATCAAGTGTATGTAGTAGGAAAAATTATCTGCAATTAACATTGATATTATGCATTAGTGGAGATGGGAAGTGTCATAATGAATGGCAAGGAATGCTGCTCGTCTAAATTGGTGTAAATCTAGTAAAATCTTTAACAGTTGGCTTTATTTTTCTCTCCGTCTGTATAACTTGCTGAAGACAATAACGGGGTGAGCACACAGGTGGTTTTTTTGTTTTGTTTTGTTTCCAAAATACAATGAATTGCCACCTTTTTTTTCCTGTTGGTTTGAGTGTATGTACTGACTGAAGATAATGATTTATTGTGTAATCTTCTATTTAAATATACATATATATATATATTTTAATACAGTGCAAGTGAATGAGGTAATAAAGTTAATGATAGCTGTGCAATTTTATTTTGGTGAATATCAGTAGCCACTGATTAAAGAGTATGAGTGACCCCATACATGTCAACATGAGACCCACCTGCTTATCCCTATGCTCAGCTGTTGCCATGTCCCTAATTTTTATACACTGACCAATTGCCATTAGGTGTTGTGTCTTTGCCTTCCTTACAAGCCATCTTTTATGTGAAAATCTTACGCGCATTGTGTAGTTTAGTCGAGATAGATTAGTTAACTGGCTTTAATTTGCTGCAGCTATAATACAGAAGCGACTACAATAACAATTAACTGCATCCTAACAGGAATTAGGATTACAAAGTGCCTTTGTATGGGACAGGAACGATCAGGCAGCCTTGGAGAAATTGCAAAAGTAATGGAAACAAGTGCATTGTGTCGTCACACTGCTTATTTTTCCAAAGGGCTCAAATCCACAGATCTTGAAGGAAGGTATAAATATCTATATATTTTAGACTTTGTAATACTTGTTAGGAGGCCATGACCTACTGTTGATGTTTGGAGCTCCTCACACTGCACAAGTATTAGTTGTGGTCATTTTTGAGATCATGAGTGGCATTGACATGGGGCTAAGATGAGCTGACATTTTGACCCAGATTTAGCTGATTAGGGAAATATTTCCATTTCAAATTTGATATGTGCTTTAGGCTACCAAGAAAACTAGGACACAGATTCCCAGGGGGTAAGGGTTTTGAATTTGATGTGTTTAAATGCATGCTTATGTAACCATGCCACTGCTAAATCAGACATCTATTTGCTTGACTACTGAATAGTCAAAAGAAGATATTGCTCCTCAATTTTATTTTTATTTTCCATACCAAACTGGAAAATTTAGTACAAATAAACTATGTTTAAGGAGTATCTTTTCCATGCCTAAAAGTCGATATGTTAAAGGCACAATAAAGTTTGTAAGGCGCTTTATGTCTACTGAAGGGGGGGAACTGTAGTGTATAAATCAGGTAAGCATGAAATTTCCCCTGCATCTGTGAGATTTGACATTGTACATTGTGACTGTGAAAGCTTTCAAATGAGTTCTACTCTGCCTTGTCAAAATTATTTTTGCTGAATAAGGTAACAATTACAAACTTTGTGGATGCACACTAATGAGCTTCTTTGTGAAAATTAAACGGAAGAGCGTTGTGATGTATGCAATTTTGTGTAGGACCTACCTAAGGTGTTTGATTACTTTATAATTCCTAGTTGTTTGGTGTAAATAATGCTGTAGTAGAGAGAACTTCTAGCCATCTGCTCCCTGGCTTTTGTAAAGATTTCTCTGGAGAAATTTTGCATCACAAGTTAATACCAAAAGGAGACTGAAGCTAACAAACAATTTAGAACCATTACCCCTAGTCTGTTCCCATTTTTTCTTTAGACTCCCTTTAGGTACCAGAGGGCTGCAATGAGGTCTCTCCAGAGTCATCTCTCCTCTTGGCTGAAAAGGCCAGCCCTCTAATAATCTTCCTGTCTTCCTCTGCATCCGCTTATGCGGATCCATGTACTTCTGACGTTGGGGATCTCAGAAACTTCCAACTTCCCTGTGCAGACTGATTGCTTGTGACTGATCTCCTGTTTTTCGTGTCCTTTTTTTTTTTTTTTTTTTTTAAACTACTATGCTGGCAACTCACTTGGAAGAACTGCTGTCCAGATTAGTTCATTATGATTATTTTGACTTTTTTTTTTTAAGATCTTTTTTCTCCATTGTCACTTTCAACTGAAATAAATAGAGCTTTGTATAATCAGTAGCTTCAGTAGGAGGAAAAAAGTTTAATCAACAGCGCAACAGGAGAAAAGGTCCTTCCTATCTTTGCAGTAATACTTTTCCCACATTTCATCACAACCTGGCTAGCTGCAGGAAGCTAAGTATCATAACTCATGACAAAGGTGGCAACATTTCCAAGAACTTTCTGGAGATAGGAAGGTGCTTGAGTTCACTTGACCTTTCATCAAGAGCAGCCAAACCATCTCTGTACATCCAGATCAGGTTTGGGCAGAGTGAAATATTCTTTTTTATAACTTGGCCATACAGAAAGCTCCCGGGATTAAGTGCATGGACAAATAAGGCAGAAAAGCAGAAAAACGTTATCCTGGAATTTGATGGAAAAATTAAAGACTGAGAGGAAGAGAAAGCCAAATTGCTTCTAGGATTTGAACCAGAGAGAAAGAATGAGATCAAAGTCAGCTTTTATAAAGGATAAGGAGAGGCTGCCCATCTTAGGCCTTCTGGTAGGGCAGAGGAGTTCATTACGTCTGTGGAAGGTATATGGGAAGAAGGAATTTTTGGCTCAGCCAAGAGCTGAGGGAGGAACTATTAATGCTGTTGACCAGAAAGTTACAATAAAACATGGGATGAACTGTTAGACAAGTTTTGGTTAATAGTGGACATTTGGATATGTTTCCAGAGATGAGCTTAAACTAAGGAGATTTCTCTATTCCCACTATGTTGTGGTCACGGAACTGGAAACATTTCTGCTGACTGTTTTAGTAGCACTGGTATGTTTTGTTGATTTGAAAAATTTTAGTGGTTTAATAATGAATAACCTTTACAATAAACAGCAGTTATAGTGAAAACACAAAATAACAATTACAGTTGGAACCAAAGGCAGCCAATTTCTTGGATTCCATTGTGAAAAGAAAAAAAATACTTAGAAATTGCACTCAAAATCCATGATTCTAGTCCGTTTTTATTCTGTTTTTTGCTGTTGATGTTGTTGTTTGTTTTGTTTGTTGTTGTTGTTTAATGAAATAGCTCATAGAATATCTAAAGCAAGTGGGAAAAATACAGAAGAAAAGTAAGATTAATAACCAGTAGGTTGGCTCTGTTCTAAAGCCCTTAAGAACTGGAGTTTCTATGGGAGTATCTGTGTCAACATCAGTAAATTAGTCTTAAATTAGCAAAACAAGAAGGAAAAGACCAATTGTCTACATGCTGCTCCCACGTGAATTTATTTGCTTGCAAGAGTTTTGTTTAATTTGGTGAGATGCGTTTGGAGAAGGTATTAGAGCTTTCTTGTACTTTCCTTCTTGATGGGTTTTATAACACTAGCTGTAAAGGTAATGTGTGAAATACATCATATTTATTTTTTTGATTTTCTTTTAGTATGTTAGAAAGGAATAATTTATCAGAAGTATATGAATTTCACCATCTTGCTACAAATTAAATTATGTATATACTTTATTCTAATAGCACTGATGCAGACTGATGTTCTGATTCTTCATAAATGATTTTGTCTTACTGTTATTCAGTTTCCCATTCTTCATAGAGTGTCTTTTCTATTGATTTTTTTTTTCTACTTATGAAACACTATACCTAGAACCCTTTTTAAGTAGAGGGAAGAGCATTGAGTTGTGACGTGTTGTGCTCTGTGAAGAAAAACTGCAGGAAAGTTCTAAATGTGTAATATCCAGTGTTTTGAGTTTAGCTCAAAGAGATGTGCTTTGGTGTTTCTCAGATAATTATTAAAAGAAAATCTAATTTGTGCATCAGAGTCTGAGCAACCTCTAGCTTGAGGAGTTGACAGTTCAACACTGTAACCATCATAGAATTGCTGTAACCTGCCAAAGAGTATTATAAAACCAAGTACTGTGAACTCCCAAAATACAAAAGTGAGGAGAACAGAATTGCAGAATTTTGTTTTAAGATAGGTTTTAAGCTTTATTGATTTAAATTTTCAATGTATGCTATGGACAGACAGTTTGCAAGCTAGATGAGTTGTTTTTATTCCATGTTTGTTAAGTACAGGTATTCCTCTTTCCTTTTGAGCCTTAAGCTTTACCTGAGCAGGCCAGACGTCAGCATCTTTGTCCATTTTCTAAACACTTGATTATAGCAAATGCAAGTACCGTAATTCAGTAAAAAATTTTCAAAATGAGAATAAATTAGCAACTCCAGTCAATTTGTACTCTTACTTTCTTCTCATACTACTGTTTTTGTATGAACAAAAATATTTGATTAGTGTACAATATAAGGTATGTTTGTTCAGTTATTCAGAAGAGAACACTAGATAAGACATAGACTAATGAAAACATCTGGTTTATTCTCCTGGAACTGTTATGTTTAGTATTTTTTCTTCTTTGAGTATATTTTTGAACATATTATTGATCCTCATTCTATGTGTGCGTTGCTCCTGAGTTTTAAAATCTTTTTTTTTTTTCTTTCTTTCTGAATAATGAAATTTTAATGACTCAGGTTGAGTCTTTGTTTCCTCTGGTAGTTTAACTGCACCTGCATTCAAATGGCTGCACTTTGCCCTGTTTAAGACAAATGGCACAAATTCCCAGCCTAGCAATGTGTTTTTCAACCTGTCTAGACTGAGAAGAAGAGCAAGATGTTGAACATGAATTTCCTACAAGGTCATAGTGACTGGAATGATAAGCAGCAGATTATGTCTGGGAATGTTTCAGAGCAAAGGTAAGGAATTAGTATGATTATCATCACTAATGATGTTAAATTGAAAATAAAAATGCTACTAAATGTTGATGGGGAGAAGCTCCTACCGTGTGCTATATTGTGTTTTTCAATAAACCCAATAATGGCTTTTATTATAAAAGTCATTTGTGGTGAGTTGTGGTGTTAAATACAGACAAACAAAAAGTTTCTGCCTTAGTATGAAAGATTTCTAGACTTCTGTTGAGTAGAATGCAAGTAAACTTGCTTATTAGAAAAATCAGTGATCGAGGAGGCTAGAAAATGATGCCACTACCTTTTTCTTTTTTGCTGTTGTTTTCTTCTTTTTTTGTTATTATATATATTGTCATTTGAAACAATTGTGTTTTGTACAGTTTTAGTTAGTTTTCTGTTATTTACAAGGGATTTGAAAATACTAGATCCAAGTGCAGTTGCTATAGTCAATATTCACAACTGCTGTGGAAGGCTACGAATCTTGTTTATCTGAGCAGAGCAAATTTTCATCTGAAAGCTCCTAATCTTGCCTTCAGATGCTGCCAGTCATGAATCAACACTGTTTCTATGTTATGTTTTGTCCATGAAATGCAAACATTTTTTATCATTGTCTCATCACAAGGAGATACGGTGTGTCAGTGTTGCTGATCTTTTCCGTGTTCAGTATGGTATTAAAGCCATCTTTCTGAAGTACTTTTTTGAAGTACTCATGTTTTCCATTTGCCAATACAAAGCAGCATTAGCTTATGATTTCTCTTCTGAAAAAACTAGTCCAAAATGTTGTTGTTCCTTGCTTTTTCTTCTGCTTTTTCTCAAGTCTGGTCTGAGCTTTCAGTGGTTATTGACAGCCATGATATAAATGATGCAGTGAACAGAGTGGCAACATGGAACAAACTGGAGATAGTAAATTCTAATATTAGAGGAGATTATTTTTTAACTCTGTTTAAATTTACTATGTGGATTTATACTTCAGTTTCTCTGGTGATTTTCCCAATTCTGTACTGTTCTTGATAATGATAGTTCCATAACAGGTACTAGATTTTTTTCCTGTTAGCTTGTTAAAAGAACTCATTGTCAGCAGACTTCTACTCATGTAAATAATGAAGTTGCATTTAAAAGGTAGGTGACATACCATATACAATATGGGATTGTTCTATTAAGAGTATCTTTGTCTGACAGTGTCACCAGAAGTCATACAAGCAAGATGAACTGATAGACCAGATCTCCATATCCACAGCCCCAAAACAAGCCCTTTAATCAGCAACTTCTTGTCACTGGGGTGGGGGAGAGATGCTGTGATGGATTTGCTAGTTTTTTTAAGACTTATCGATGACATTTCACAGTGTAAGAGCCAAGTATCTTCATTATTACTAACAAAGAAATGAGAGAAGAACCACGGAAGGCTATAAATCAAAAATATTACTACTGATTATAGGCTTTATTTTGTAGGATAGTCTTGTGGCTACAAGTACGAGAATTGCCTGTACAGACAGATCTTTGTATTGTTTGGACAGTACAGTTGGGACCATTCTGTGGAGCTTGTAGCATTAAAGTCCTGATGGGAAATGAGTTAGTGAGCTGTATTTGTTTTTAAGAGAAACTGCAGAAGTTGTTTCTATGTTAGATATGTAGGGAGGGGTGCTTATCTATTCTTTACATTTCTCTGCAATAGGTTCTACAATAAAAGAGCCTCATTCCATTTTCCACGTTTGTGGAATTTAGAAAACCACAGAGATACTGTTCCTTATGTTTCTAAAACAAAGACTTTCTCTAGTAATGTGTAAGCTCTCAGGAATCTCTGACATTTAGCCTACTTAATAGAATTTCTTTCATTTTTGTCCTTTAAAACAAGTCTGCTACTGGCATTTATATAATGTCCATTTGTTCTTGTATTTGATTTGTTGATTGCTTATGAAGCTCCATATTTAACAAGCGTCAAAGTAATAAAGTGATATGTACCCTATAAAAATCAATAACTATAGAAGTAGACAGTCATCTTCCTCCCAGTTTTTTGTGCATATTAGCACTGGGCTACAATGTTTTAATTCAAGGTCTATACTTTTACCTTTTAGAAAGCAAAATCAATAATTACACTTGGTTACTCTATAGGAGCCTGCATTTCCGATATTTTATTTCCCACACATTGCAAATGAAGGGACTACTAGCAAATGTGTGGCTTGCTCAGAGCCGTACCTGAAGTCCAGCAGGTTTGCACATTTTCTGACTTGAGATGAAACTTTACCTCATTCTGCAGAAGTGCATGCGGGCGATGTGTTGGTCACACAGAAATGGGTTTTGTTTTGACATCAGAATTTGTATGGTGCTGTTTTTATTGTTTTCTTCTCCTTCTTTGACTATAATGGATTATCATGCTGACTGACAGGAAGAAAATCTGCCTACCAGAAGTTTATTGGAATAAGGGGCAACTGATAGCAGCTATATTATGAAAGAAGGATAAAGTGGAAGATGAAGTTGAAAGACAAATGACTTAGATCAGGGCCATGATTAACTGCTTGTATTCATGCATGGGCATCTCTTGATTATTTAAGAATGCTTCAAAAACTACTTTTTTAGCACTGGATAATTAGAGTTACTTCTCATTTGTTATTAAATATGTTTTGGGAATAGAGGAGACACGTAGCTACAACTTTGTTGCTGAGAAAGCATTATTTAAGGGAAAGGATTAGGCCTTTCTTTACTGTTCTTAGGCTATATCTTACTAGGAGCATTTGAACCCAATATTCTCATATGAACTAAAAACAAGCAATTTTTTTTTTTTTTTTCAAATATTCGAAGTTACTGCAAATAAAGGAAAATAAACCACAGAATTTAAGAGATATACTCTGACAGTGGTGTTTTTCGTTAAATCCTACTTGTAGATAAGAATTTTCAGCGCTTTACTATTCTCTGGTTACTATAACTTCAGTTATTGTCATCTGTCAATAGAGCATTTATGCAACAGAAAAGCTTGTTTAATGTAAAATTTTGTATTAGTTTAATGCAGAAGGGAGCAAATTCCCTAGGAAACTAAATGTTGGAGGAGAAGAATAAAAGTTCTGACTATTCTATTACTTCAATCACACATCATAAAAATTCGCTTTTCCATAATAATTTGTGGGAGATCCTAAAAACCGTGATTGCAAAAATGCACCAGTGTATGTGAACCTATGTTTTGGCATGTAGAAATTCATCCTCACATCACTTTTTGCAAGTCTGACATTGATTTGCTTCCATTTTACACCTCAAAGTACAACATACGTTGCTTCTGAAATTATTTATGTGGCCTAAAATTCTAAACAGCTTCTTACTATTGCCAAGTATATCACCAAAGTTACAGCTTAATGATTCTTTCTGGGGAACGGAAGGGAGAACCTGACCTTCCGCTGCTAGTCTGGGCTTGAACATAGTTAAATTTGTTCCTCTGGCTCTGATCAAGTCACGAGTACAAGTGTTAATTTTTCTCACCTCTAACCTCACCTTTTTTGACTATGACCCTAATTACAGGAGTTGAGTCTTGTGAAAGTCCTCACTTTCCACAGAGAACATTCTGTCCTGCAGTTTCACGGAGTAACACTGAGTCTCTTAAACAGGATAAAATTGTCATTGTTACTATTATTTTGTGGAATAGGTGGTGTTCGATGAGTTCTTTAGGATGACATTGAATTGTGCTTTTTCTCCTTACTAGCTGCATTTATAATCAGCAGTTCTGTTACTTGAGATTGGGTCTATGATTTTATCTTGCATAAACAAGTTCAATTTGTTGGGAACTGAACATTTTCTACTATTCTTTCTGGTAGTTTATATCTAATATAGGATGAAAACTGTTGAAAAATGTCCTCAAAACTTATGAGCTTGAAAACTCTAGTTCCATATACAGAAATAATTTGTCATCAATTACCTTTAAAATTATCATCAGTTGGAAATTAGAAATGGAACTACTTTTGCAACAAAGTGATTGAAATTTTTATCTAAATAATCACTTAATGCCTATAATATATCTGCATCTGTCCATAAATCAGTTCTTTTGGTATAGTTATCAAAGGAAAAATCACTTTACGCTGTGAACACATACCATCATTTAGATAATTGTGTTTGATAGTTACCTTTGTATGTTGGATGTGATTATGGTACCCATCTAATTTTAGACTACTGTCTCTGGGAGGGATATAAAGAAAGAAGAGAACTAGATGTTCTTCTACTGAAAAAAAATAAAAATTGTACACTTAAATAATGTAGTTGTTTTAGAAAACTGTTCCTTTTTTTTTTTTTTTTTTTTTTTTAAAATTTCCACAGTGGGGGAAAAAAAAAACCATAAAGTAAAAAAAAAAAACAACAATACATTTTGCAAACTCTTATCATCGGAAAAATGTGTTCAACACAAATTACAAAAAATACCAGCGTGTTTTTGAAATGCTTTTGCAACATAGTTTTTGTGGCAATAACTATATCTTTACATTTAAATAACAAGGTGTTTTACCTCCTGTTGATGAGTACAGTAAGTGAATGTTCAAGGTCATTCTCTCAGATGGATTTTATTTTTAACATATGTACTATTTCATTTAGCTAATCCATGATCAAGCAGTCTTCTTTTTCTTTTGCCTTTTCTTTAATTTCTTTGATAAAACTTACCTGGGGATTCATTAAATCCTAATTCACAATACAATCTTAACTATGCTCATTCCCTGCAGTGTAGCCCATCATTGATTCTATGTAGATCTGTCCTTTTGTGAAGTAATTGCATATTTTCCACCTTCTCTAATTCTCATGCTATCTTGGGCATTTCCAGAGAGCAGGATTCATAACTGTCTCCTCGAAAGACTAATATGCTCAGAAGAACCAGAGAGAAACATTATACTTGACTTTTTGCTTTGTTTTCAGTCTTATAACATCATATAAAAACCATGTGCAGCCTGTTAACCCTAATACCTAGAGGTCCTGACCAGGAAAAAATTTACTAATTTATATTATTTATATTAAAGCATGAATAATTTTATCAATGTCAATTATACTAACAATGTTTGCAAGCAAGTAGGCATATGTGTGCAATAGTGTGAAGATTTAAAAAATATATCTGTTCTTTTATGATCAAAAGTAATCTTATGAAGAGAATTATTTGTAAAGGTACTGTGTAATGCAAATTGGAGTACTGACATTTCAAGCACAACAGTTTTCCTACACAAAGAAGGCAATCTATGAAATACTAGTCATAAACTATAATTGCAGTTAGAGGATTCGGTTTGCTAGATAAAAAATAGAATGTTTTTTGTTAGTTGGCTGAATTTTGTTGTTGTTGGCAGTTGATGGTTTTTGTCTGTTTATTTTTTAATCAAAATGTACTTATGCATTATAAAAGCCTACAGGATGAAAAATTAGTTCAGGAGGCTGAAATAATAATAATAAAAAAAAGGTATCGTGCGTAAAATCATTGTTTATACTAAGCTCTAAGTTTCATTCAGGTTGCAAGTTAGAATGAAAAGTCCGCTTTTTCATTTCCACGTTTTTAAAAGGAGCTAGAAAATTCTTAGAGGATTTTTGTCAACCTTCTTGACATTCATGTCACTGGTAAGATTTCCTTTATCTTCTGTTGCATTTTGTGAGCCTTAATGGGGTTTAAGCAAATAAAGGAAGCAAATTTTAATTATTATGAGTGTAATTCATAAAGAATCTTTATCACAAACTATGTTCTCTCAAAACATGTTGATGCTGAGACATCACCTTTCAAAGATGATGTGAAAGTGAACTGCTTAATGAAATAGTAATGTTTAGATAAGTCCCTATATCCAAAGATGTCCCTCTGGAATTCAGGAATAATAACAGGGCAAGGTCTGTGATTTTATGAGAGTTATTTAAGACATTATTGAAACTCTGAAGCACGATACACTAGTATGTAACTTAAAGGGCACTTTTGTATGAAGTGAATTAGTTCATTTGCAAAAACGGAGTGTTAAAACAGCTGTAGGTTTTCCCGTACTTGAATGTGTGCTTCAGTACTATGTTTTTCCATGTCAAATGTTTGAATTTTAAGTGCTAAATTATTCTTTGCTGTTCTTTTTATTTATTTCAAGACAACAGTAACAAAGCAACACTATAAAGAGCAGGATATATTTGCTATAAATTTAGACTCCAAGGTTGGGGGGAACAAGTATTTTTGTTAGTCCTAATGGATGGCGTAACTACTTTAGAAATGCAAGTGTAGTGAGCAGTATTACATCACTAGAAGTGTAAATTTGTCTTTACCACAGTTCACCAAGTGAAACCAAGTCAAGACTTTGTTCTGATAGAGCAACGTAATTTTTGAGTGCTGTCCTAAGATGTTTGTTAAAACTTACCTTAACTTTCTGAAACAACAGCATCTGTTTGCTGCAGTTGTTGATGGTGGTGTTTTGAAAAGCACCGCTGGTTTCGGCCATTTGGGAAATTGTTACATTTGTTCTGAAACCTGCTTTTCTGATTAATTGCCTGTATTCACTTCAGTTAAGATTTCTGAAAAGCCCTTCAAGAGAAATGCTAGATGTAATTTTAGGCACTTACAAAGCTGGGAACTATCACGTGGTTGGTCTTTTACAACCAGAATTAGTATTCTGACTAATAGGAAAAGATCTGCCTTTATAAGATCCATCATTTCAATAGATACCCCCAAAAAAGCTAAAAGCTCACTTTCTTTTCCCAGCAACCTCTTTTGAAATCTGTTGGAACTTGATCTAATTGAGTTAATATTGGTTTTGGAGCTTAAAAAAGAAAAAAGTCTGGATACAGTTTTATGTGGGAAATATTGTGAACATCTCCTTTTCTCCTGTTTTCTCAATGGTTGCTTGTTGCCCATACTTACATATATTTCAGAAATGATTTACAGACATCAGTGTGTAATTGCCATGCACTTCCACTGCATTAGTCACATCATTCTAAATTCAGCATGTATGAGAATGTGCTTAGGAGGGTGATCGTTTATTATGCTATGTAATCAGATCATAAGAAGAAGTGGGGAAAAGAATATGATCATTCAAATCTTGCCTGGTCTCATAGAATTGTTTGAGTTGGAATGGACCCTTAAAGGTCATCTAATCCAATTCCCTTGCAATGAGGAGAGAGATCTACAGCTAGAACAGGCTGCTCAGAGCCTGCTCTCACCAGCACGGAGTAGAAGGGCAGGATTACCTCCCTTGAACTGCTGGTCATGCTTTGGATTCAGCCCAGGATATGGTTGGCTTTCTGGCTGCAGGGGCACACTGCTGGTTCCTGTCAAGCTTGTCAACTACCAGTACTGCTAGGTCCATTTGGCTCTATTCTTACATTCCCCAGGTTGTACTGACAATAAGGATTGCAACCCAGGTGCAAGACATTGTACTTAGATTTGTTGAACCTCATGAGGTTCTCCTCTGCCCCCTGCTTGAGTTTGTATAGGTCTCTGGACTGTTTGGATCTCATGATTGTTTACTGTGGCTTTGTCTTTTCCTCTGAGAATCGGAACATTTGCATCTTACAGGTGGTATTTCAATATTGTGTTCATTGTGTACTACTCTTCATTGTAACTGATTGCCATCTGGAATTTCTCTTGCCTGGGAATCTCGAAGTACAGCGTAGTTAATTAGTTTAAGACTTTGGAACACATTCTTTGGATTCCTTAAAACATAAATAGTGCTTTACTTATTTGTGTTGCATTTGGTAGAAAGAAAAACAGAACTGACACTTTTTCATTATCCTAGTAAAGGTCAATTTTAAAACTTTGCTTTAAAGTAGGTTTCAGTGACCTCCAGCCTAAATATATTTGTTTTATGGCAGGTGCTTCAGCAGTTCTTAGTAATTGGGAAATTAGATGCTGATACTGTAGCAGCATCTTTATTCACTAATTGGTTTTGGCACATTTTAACTAGCTAAACACAGAACTATTCAAATGGAGCAGGTGAAGATTTGTGTGGAAGTGGTGATCCTGTGCTATGAGTCAATCCTCCTCCTCCTACCTGGCCACAAACCAGGTGTTCTCCTTGGGAGTGCACACAAGACCTGAGGTGTTGGCCTCACCTGTTAGTAAAGCACAAGAAAATAGAAAACAGGTGAAATTCTGAGCTACAGTCTTTCAATACTCATTCTTCATTTTTATTTTGACTTTTTGGGTTGCTACAGGGTCAAAAAAATCATGTACTTCTCCTTTGCAGACTGTTTTGTAGCTTCATCCATCTCTTCTCCAATTGGGAGTGCATTGTTTCTAGAAAAATGTGGTGTGGTTCATGTATTTCTTTTCTTATCCCCAATACCTCTGGGCTTTTTTTTACTTGACATACCTTGTGCTTTTTCCTTTGTTGCCCATAGGAAAAAATTTCTTGGGGCTTGGATCAGTGAACTACACTTTAGAGTCCATTAATTTAAGTTAGGTTTTCCTTTGAGTGTCTCTTTGCATCTGCTCCACAGAATGATGACCCACCACTGGTGTCTTGCAAACTGAAGGATTTTCATATTTTGAGCATCTATGTCTCTTCTCAGACTTTGAATAGTATAGTGTGCTTTGCAGTCATCTTATTTTTTCTACTCAACCTGACTTGATTTCCTTGAAGATTTTCAAGTCCTGGAGGCTAGCAACCATGTAAAACCAACAACAGCTTAAAATGTCTTTGTTGTTTTTTGTTTTATTTTTTAATTTCAACGTTCCCTTTTTTCTTTTTTTTTTTTTTTTATTCCCTTCAATGCTTCTGACTATCCTTACTTTTAGGAATTATGCAGTTTGTTTTCAAGGCCTTCCCATCTGTCCTTTCTTTTGAAGCTGTATAAGGTACCATGTGAAGGGGAAAGAACAGTTGCTCAAGACAGATATCCTTGACAGATATTATATTTTTACTATCCAGTCTCTGCCTTTTCTGTAGTAGTGTCTTTCTGGGCTTCTGAAAAAGTTGAAGAGTTTCTTGAATATGGTGGAGTATTTCCGTTATGTACATGTAACCGAGGAAGGTAGTGTGTATGTATGCTATCTATTCTGCTGCAGGAAAAAAAATATTTCAGTTTTGTAGGGTGAAATGCCTCAAAGATCTGCTTGACCTTGGCCTCATTATTGATTCTAACAGAAAGAAACATTTAGTCTATGAGTTTGTACTTTAGGTTTTTTTGTTTGTTTTTTCATTATAGTTCCCCCCCCCCTTTTTTTTTTCTTGTTGTATGTCTCATTGATGAAGCTGCTTAGTAAAATACTATCTATTCAGTAAAAAGTTGAAACTTATTATGGCATATGCACTACTGGCAAATCTAATTATAGCAAAGAATTTTACTGCACCAAGTGGTAAAAAGACTGGTATATTGGATCTGTACTAAAATATTAACTCAAAGTTGGGAGGAAGAAATGCTTGTAGCCAAATTAGGTTTTGTTATGCCTTTATGTGACGCATGTAGCATTGTACACTTAGGGAAATATGCAAGAACAGCATGTCTGGGCATCTGATAAAGAATAAAAGTGAGGGACTGAGTTGCATTCAGAGTGTGTTACTGTAGTATACTTTGGTATAAGAGGTAGGGAAGAATAGTGTTCAGCAAATTATCTGTATAAGAATTTTGAGGAAGGTACAGAACTAAATGGAATACAGAAACTGTTTCTGGAAGGTGTCCCAGATGTCACCACTCAAGAAAACATTAAATCAATAACCAACATAAATACTAAGGTAGTAACATCATACAGGTTACTAACAGTGTGATTCCTTGCAGCCATGTATAAAGTTGTGTTGTTTTAAGATTGTGTTAAGTCCTTCAACAGCTAAGATGCTATTGAAATGCTATGATAAAGGTCTAATGTGAAAAGATTATTTATTACATGCCAAAAAAGATCAAATAGTGTATCACTCAAGTGAGCTTAGGTCAAATTAATGCAATATGAAAAAAAGTCAGAAAATCTAATAACAAAGTTCCATAATAGACTATCCATTAAATTAAATATCATATTCAAACTTTTTCTTCATCCCTTAAAAATAAGAAAAGCAGTTTGTCTTGATGGGATATTTCAGACAGACTATGCAACAGAAAATAATGCATAGATCTGTAGAAGTATTTATTTAATATGGCAAACGACATGATGGAATTTGCAATAGGGAGAAAAGTGTGATGTTTGACATGCCCATTGTTCATTGGTGTGTGTATATATATATATATATCACCATTAATACCATTTTCTAGACGAAAGAATGGGAGGTTTTTTTTAGAGATAAATGAGGTCTAGTGGAACATGAGCTGAGAAGGTAAGTGTGTGCTTTGGCCTTAGGTTCTGACTCTAAGTTAAAGTTGCAATGTGTTTCCCTTGAATTCAGTTTAACTTCATACAAACATTTACTGGAGCTTTATACTCTGATCTAGATGTGATTTCCAATGGTCTCATGCCTTATCTTTAATCAGTTTTTAGTTTAGTGATAGATTAAATTGAAACCCATTGTTGACCTGGCTTTAAGCAGGAGGAAGAACTGGGTGACCGAATGAAGGTCTTTTCAAAACAAAATGATGCTGATTGTGTGATTTTCACTTGATAGGATGTGCATAGGACTACATGTGCATGTTTTCATTTATTAAGTGTACATTCTGAAAACATCTTTCATTTGTATGTATATTCTGTATATGATGACAGAGAATTGTGTAGACAGAAGCAACAGCAGTTAAAAATGGAAAGCTAAAAGATGTAATTTCACAAACAGAATCATTCATCTTTTTGTCTCTTTGAATCATATGAAGTTTTCCTATCACTGTAGCAGTATGTAATTTAGGGGTAAATAGTACCAGTCTTCAAAAAAAAAAAAACAAACAAACAAACAAACAAAAAACCTATATCTCAGAATCCTTATGTGTATTGCTCAACTCCACTAAATTCACCCACAGAGGTTCTACCGAGGCTCATGGTTCAGATGGGAATGATAGCCACCACACTTGCAATGTTAGCACGCTCACACGCTCTGAGAGGTCGTGAGGTGTCCATGTCTATATAAGACACCTACAGTCCTTTATGTAATATTAGCAAGAAGCGTGTTTCAGATCTTAAATACACTCATTTGATACTTAGTTTATCTGTGATGCAGCTGATGTACGTGACAATTTACTACCTAGTGGGTTTCTAATTGTCCTTCTATAAGCTAAACTGACTTGCAGTGTAATACAATGAATTTGTCTCTGTTTTTAATGGGATCTTGCGTGCATGCAACCAGTGGCAGAACATACTTGTGAGAACTGGATAACAGTTATAAAATCGGTACAAGCAGAAAAAAGAGTGGATGTTCATAGCAAAATTACTGATACATGTCATCAGCCTAGATGAGACTGTCAGAGGAACAGTGACTTTTGAAAGAACAGAAGGCTGGTGAGAACAAGTGGTGAAAGCTGTCTAAGCACTTAGACTGTCCAGCAGTTTCAGCCTCAATTTCCAGCACATAGCCCTAAAATAGAAGCACTCTAATTGCAACAAGTACAGTTAATTTGCTCTGGATGAAAGATGTTGTAGGCAATTATACCTAAAAGGCCCCTAAGATCAAGTTTGTGAAAGCCTTGAATGAGCAAAGCAGGAAGACTTTAGAACATCTTGTGTAAGCCTGGACACAGAGGAAGTTAAATTCAAGTTTTCTTATGTCCCTGAGAGCAGAAAGAATCAGACAGGTCAGAACATACTGTGATTAAGAAATTATTGTAAAATAATATCACCAGTGTGAATGAGATTTCTGGAGATGAGTTACTATTTTTCCACTTCAAGGTTGTTGGCTTTTTTAAATTACATTTACAGATATGTTGGGGTTTTTGTTTGTTTGAACTGGACAAACAGTACTTCAACAGATGTTGAGACAAGCAGAAATTCAAGAGTTATCCATAACAACATTCTACCTAAGCAGTTTGAGCAGATTGTTGTTGTTTCTAGTGAGATAGTGGCAAAGAAGCATACAATTAAGAAATTAAAGCTAACTGTACAACAACGTTAGTTGGATTATTGGTCCTATTGCTATCACATAAGGTAGCTATTGCTATCATTTTAGGTACACAGACTATTACTGCATACCTTCAGCATTGTACCTACAATCGAATAGCAGCATGGGTAGTTTGGCCTTATGAGATTGCAACTCAAACTCCAATGTGAAAATATATTTTAGAATCTTTCACTTATAAGTGGAAGCAGATTGCTGAAAAGTGCATGTAAATGTTGATTCAGAGTTGAAAATGTGCCAACAGACTGTGAGTAAAATATTTACGGATAACTTTAAGATGGAAATATGTCTTCCTTATTGAGCTGCAACTTCAGTTTGAAAGATATTTATAGGAGTAGGTTCATATTTATCTATATATGTAGACTATGGAGCTGCATTTGCTTTTGAGGCTATTTCTTTTTCTAATTTTGTTCATATTTGGCATGGTAAGAAAAAAAGAAGGACATTTCCATGCTATCATCTTCTATAGAATATGGCTCTAAATATTTTGAAATTGTGTGAAGGCCATGTAGTATTTCAGTTCACTGTAGGACAAAAGTATTATTTTTTATTTCTTTGTTTAAGGCAAAACACATTGTAATGTGAAATCTAATCATAGAAAAGACACAACTGCCAAGCAGTTTTTCATTGTAAAGACTGAATATTGGTTGCTATTAGAGTTAGATAATGCTATAAGAGAGATAAAGCTGTAAACAATCACTTGTGAAAGGGAGTACTTTTTTTTTTTTTAGGATTTTCTAATCCTATCTACTTCAAAGTCAGATTTCTTATTTTTTTTCTGTTTTCCTCTAATACCTTGGTCTTCCTGTTAAATATTAACCGCATTGTTTACCATTTTTCATTTACATTTATGCAGTCTATTATTCCAAAATTTATATTTATGCAGTTTATATATCTAACTTTACATCTCTGTGTATTCAACTTCCAGTTTCTTCAACTTGTCAAAAAGAGCCTAAAGTCTTATCTTTTCTGTAGAGGGCAAATGAACTGTATGTAAGTAGATGCGATCTCAGCATTTAAATTTTTAAGTGGGAAGTTTTTAAAATGAGAGATGGAAGGCTGAACAACAGTGTTTTAATTAACTTCCATGGCTTGAAATGAAGGAACCAACAACAGGCATCTCAGATTTAGAAGAATAAGAGGTGGGCCATTAATACCAAGGTATAGAGTTGAGTAGAGAACCACGTGGATATTACAAGCTGCTTTTTAAATGCAGTTGGAAGAGGTAATACTTATATCAAGAGGGGCACAATTGCTATTGTAATAATGAGGAAATGTAGGAGAGCTAAATGCAGATCTGCTGTACAACTGCTTTTGAGATGTTTGTGTCAGAATGGTTGATTCTGCACAGTAAAATCCAGTTGTCACGAAATTATTAATGAATAAGTGTCTGGCATTAAAGCTGGAGTTCAGTAATAGTCTCATTTTTTGTTGGCTTTTTTTTTAAGTATGGTGCCACCATGATACTGTGATGTACTAATGTCATTGTATTGAAATTAATTGTTAAAAAAAAAGCCAACAACATTTAAGCATTGTATTGGACTGGAAAAGTCAGCCTTTTTTGGATTCACTACACTGAACAGTGCACTGTTTCACTGATATGCTCAACAAGTGAAGTTTTGCATGAGTGAAAGCAGTTCTATCAGAGCATGGTTTCCACTTCAGTATTTTCTGTTTATGAAAAAATCAAATTCAATCCTTACAAGACCAAGTAATAGTGGTCCAGCGAGTGTTTCTGTCTCTGGGCAATCTTATATATTAATAGTGATATGCCATCATGCATTGACAAGGAATTGCCTTTCGGAACTCTCATAAGATCAGTTGAGCATTTCTGATGTGGGAGTAACTAAGACTTCAGTGTAATCTGTCATATAAGACTGTACTTTTTATTCTCAGGAGCACTCTGAAATATTTTGAGTTATCGATTTCCTTTCTGTGATGAGAAACATCTGCATATTCTTCTTTTAAGTCCAAGTATTATGCATTTCTGCGTAATGAAAATCTTGCCAACCAAAAGTAGCCACTGTAAAATTAATCAGTTGTTCATTTTTATTAGTGTATTTGTTAACTGTGCTAGAGGTGAGTTTGTGCTGTAAGAGAAAAGAGGCGTTTATTGGGGGAAGAAAAAAAAAAAAGACATTGTTTTGATGGGTAGTGAGTGATTTATTTTCTTCTGGCGTTGTTTAGTCCCTTGTCAATACATGCTTTTGTGGAGATTCCTCATAAAAAGTAACAAAAAAAGAATAGCTATGTATGTGTAGTTATGAGGGAGAGAGTATTCGGACCTGCTGAAACAATTTGATCATTTCATATACTGAAGTACTCAGACTTCCAAGTTGCTGAAAGTGAGCTCAGAAGACTTCAGTCACTGTATAGAGTAGAGATAGTAACAGGTAATCTCATAACATCAGAGTTCGGGCTTCACTGAGATAACAGTTCAATATGTACTCGGATGTTTTGCTTTGTTGAATAGGTTACACTATGACTACTTCTTATTTGTACGTCCTTGCTGCTATTGTCCCAGAATAGCTACAGTTATAAACCACCTGGATGGTGTTTGTGGTGATTTTTTGAACAATTTTCAGAAATTGTTTTGTTCAATGTGAGAAATAAAAGTGATGATGGGAACTGAATATCAGATTCCCTTGCTGAATTCACTGGAGGTTTCTTTAGGTCCTTAACTATGGCTTCTGATGGAAGCCATATCTACATACATAGGATCTACATACAGATTCTATGGAATCTGTATCACACTCTCACCTTGAAAACATTAAAAATTGATTGCGGTTTCTAGCAAAACTGAGTTTGGTGCTGTTCTGATTGCATTACTGAATGCTTAGTGAAAAGAAAGTTACAAATGACCAGCTGAAAGAAATTTAGCAGAACAACAGTGTATCTACTTGCCCTGTGCATAAAATCCACATTCACGTTAGGTATGTCTTGGTTAATCCAACATTCCTGCATTAACAATGCAGGATGTAATGCAATCTTATATAGAAGCAGAAAAAATAAAATAAAAGCCTCTCTAATTTTTCCTTCTTGAGGAACAAAGACTGGACCACTGAGTTACAGTGCACAGAAATGTGTAGAAAAGTTAAATGCAGGGTTTCACCTGGGGAACCTGCTTGAAATCTATACTAATCATAAGTAAGCAGTTATGAGTAAGTAAGCTAGCTCATTAGTTCAAAATCTGATGTTGCGGTAAATGAAAAACAATGAACATGATTGTTTTTTGTTTGCTTGTTTCTTTTTTAATTCTAAAGCATCTGAACCTGGCTTGTATTTAGGTATAGAAAATGCTGACTGTTAGCTGTTAAGACTAGAGCATAAACTGTGGTTCTTCCAGGTTGGTGAAATCTAAATGTTTGGGGTGTTTTGGTTTTTGTGTTTTTTTTTTGTTTTTTTTTTTTTGCTACAAGATTTAAGTGGGCACTTAAGTAGATTTTTCTCAATATACTGTGTTTGTGTGCAAAGCAGTCCTGAAAATTGTATTTCCCTCATCACTCCACTGCTGTAAAAGGACTTCTTTCTTGTCTGCTGAGCTATAAATTTTCAGATACTGACGATGGTTTTCTTCTCACCTGCGTATTCAAAGATGAAATGTGGGTGCTATTCATTTTAAAGCCCTTCTTTCAGGAACTTTTTGAACACAAACTTAATTTTCAGTTTTACTGCACTGGCCCATTAATGGGCCACTGATGAAGCGTTGCTTACTGTGCTCATTAAATTATTTTGATTTTTTTTTTTTTAAACATAATGTACTTAACAAAATTGAAAATAGCATTTTTTAAACTTATTCCATGCATGTTAAATGACAGGACAAGCAGCAGTGACCACAAATGAGAACAGGGAGTTCTGTCTGATCTTCAGGAAACACTTAACTGTGGGTGCTGGAGCATTGGCATGTGTTGCTTGGAGAGGCTGAAGTGTCTCCTCCTTTGAGATCTTTGAGGAGATGGGCCTGGTGGACCCACAGATTGCTGCCCATCATTCTTTGGTTTTGTGGGGTGAATTAGCAAAGAGCAATTTAGTTTATGTATATCAGAACTAATAGAAATAGTTAGGAGCAGTAAAAAAATTACAATTAAAATGTAATTAAAAAAATACAGTGAAAACTGTTTTCCTGCTTATTGATGACAGCATAGACTGGCTGGGATTTTAACATTTAAAAATTTAATGATCTCAAGATGATACAGAAAGAGTTATCAATCAAAACAAACAAAACACAGTGTTTGCAAGGTGATCTTGAGATGGTGAATATACATCTCTGTTGTATACATTTCCATAATTAAGGTTTAGAAAATGCTGCAATTAGAATGTTTTGTGTACCTTCCAAAGGAACTTTAAAAATATTTTGAGTGTAAACAAGGTCCATATGTCCAGCATACATGTAAATACTTAACATTCATTAGTGTCCTATCTGAAGTGTGCTACAGTATCAAGAGATGATGCCAAGCAGAATCCAAAATGAAATTCAACTAAGAACAATGTGTGTTACTCTGTAAGTGACTTCTTAATTAAAATTATGCAGCAAAAATTTAGGGAAGTGTTAGCTACTTAGAAGCATCAGATGCGTGTGCTAACTTTTATAGATTTTCAATTTAGGAACAAGGTAACGGGTCATCTGTAATGCCTCCACATTTTTAATAGCCTTATCTTATCCCTGCTTAAGGCCATACATTTCCAGGAATCACATGACACTTGGAAAACTTGGTCAGTATAGTATTTGCCCCTGAAGTTATTCTAGAAGCACAAACACCTTCAGGATGAAAAAAGTTAATACACAGAGCAGAAAAATAAGCCATGTGTGATTAAAACTGTTGAGCAGTACCAGAAGAACTTTAACTCTTCACAGAGAATGTCAAACTTGCCTTGGTTTTGAAAATGTTCCTTATAATTTTGCCGTATTGTACTGAAGGATAACACTTATTTCTGAACGAGCAAGTTGGGACAAGGAGAAGCAGATCTGGTTAAAAGATAGAGGCATTTTTCCCCTGGAAGACCTTTAACTCTGGAAATTATAAAGATGAAGAACTAATGCAGTCAATTGCATTGGCATTTTGCTTTTCAAAGAAGTATTATGTCATTCAGAATACTTTATTTAGTTATTTTCAGTAATGATAACAGTAACTAACAATGAATAATAATAAAACTCCCAATCCTTTCACTGGTGGATTTGATAAAATGAAATTATTTAAGTGTTTTATGTTTGATTTTTTTGTGGACAAATTGTATAGTGTAAGCATTCAGCACATAGAAAATAAGTACTTTTGGCAAAGGAGCAAGCAGTCAGTTAACCACTGTCAGTCTGGTTTAATTTGTACTTCTTGTTTTTGTATCTCTTTAAATAATGAATTGAAAACTTTTAGAAAGGTTAGAATAATAATAATAAAAGTTTTTCAGTAGTGAATGCCATAGTGGTTTTAGTTTCTAGGAATAAATCTGGAGTCTTAATATACACAGTGTAACTAGAATCAGAAAACATTCTTCCTAGACAGTTTATGTGAATAATGTATTATGGTCTACCACTGCATACCTAAGTTTTACTAGAAAGCTGCCTTTAAGCAAACAGATAAACATAGTCGACATAATGGAGAAGCCATGATATCCTCATGCAGTGTCTATTTTTCAAAGCTTCTGGCTTTGCCTTGGATGAATATGCAGTTTCTTAACATTTCAAATAACTCTATTTTCTTTCAAAAAGACTCAGGGAACACTGGAAGTAAGGAAGGCAGCTATTGTGCTTCTGCTGCACCAACACAAATTAACCTCCACTTGCCACCTTGACTACTCACTGTGATGGCTGTTACTTCTTCCTAGAGTTGCAGGAAGAAGTTAGTCACTGATGACAAGCTCGGGGTGTAGTGAGATAATTGGCATCTGCAGAATTACACAGCTTTGCGTATGGTCCATGTGTTGTGAGCTGTGGTCTCAGCAGCAAGGCAGCTTAAGTAGTGAATGATCCTTCTAATTCTGAGTTTCATTAAATAATGTGATATGTGGAACATTAGATTACAGATGATTTCTCTGTGGGGCTTGTTAGGTAGAGGTGTGTGTGCTTCACTCTTCTTAGATAAAGGAAAATAGAATTTTACAAGTTCTGAAACATAAAGTGACCTCAAAAAACAAATGCCTAGCACTACGTAAATGCTTATCAGCCTGGAATTCAAAAGATCAGTGGAAGTCAAAATGACTTTCAAGAAAGTCAAGCTCCACTCAAGTTTCATAAGCTTCACGTTTGATTTTTTTACTTTTATTTTTTAGGCAATAAATACAACCTAAATAGTACTGTAATTTGTCACCATTGATTACCCAGTCCAAATGATGAGAGTACCCATTTACATTGAGAGAAAAGCGTAACATTGGACACAAGCTCAAAGCAAAGCTCTGAAGATGATCAGATTCCGAATGAGACAGCATTGTTTATTTTAATGCTGCTTTTCAAATATTATATGCTAGAGTTTCTCTTTACCTTGTCCTTTTCTTAATCTCTTTCTCATTCTAGTTCATTTTTCCTGGCTTGTTTTATGGAGTTGTGGTGGATAGTGGATCACAAAGGGAAGAAGCTCTTTTACAGAACCCAAACCAGACTGGCTTGGCATCTGATTTATATATTCTTTATGTGCACAGTCAGTATTTCAAAGTTATGTGGCAAATACTGGCATGATACACAAAAAGTGTAGCTCTCTTCTGAAAAAACACACTGCATCTATTGATCAGGGATTTAATAAAGCTGCTTCTTGTCAACTGTCATCAGATGTGCCCAGTGAGTACCTGGTATGCAGTTATGGAGAGATGACGAGGAGGAAGTGACAGGAGCCAAACTGCACCGCACTCACTCTCCTACCTGTTTGAAATATACTTTACCTTCAGTGACAGTATCAGCTAAGACATTGCTGTAATTAAGCATTCTTTTTTTTTTTTTTTTGTAATGGAATCCACTCTAGTATATATTCTATTTATTGTCCTTTCCGTCAAATTTAATCATTTTTGACAAGTGTGAGCATGCCTGTCTTATCCTGATACTTTTGCCTTATCTTTACTCTCCTTCTCTTTTTTTCTATTTTTTTTTTCTCATGTCCACTGATGGGTGGATTACTCATAGAACATTTTCAAATATTATTTCTGTTTATCTGAAAATAGAAACTGCAGTTCTTCAGTAATAACAAGCTCTTCTATCTAAACAGTCTCTATTTCATTTCAGTGCTTTCATTTTCTTCGTGTCTTGTCATTTTTTTCATTTGCTACTGCTGTTAATCTGACATCCTTTGCTCCAAAAAAAAAAAAAAAAAAAAAAAAATGTGTTTTATTTACAGGGCACAGCCTTTGGAAGTGCTCCTGTACCTTCTCGCAGGCAATTATGTGAGTCTCTTGAATTCTGCTCTATGTTGTAAAGATGACTATGTGTTCATGTGCTGTAGCATGGCATGCCAATATAGAGTTAATGCCCTGAGGTCAATATTCAACCGCTGGTGTTGCATATTGCCTGTAACGTGCTTGTAGCTAACAGCTTCTGTTGACTCCTTTATTTCTTTGCTGTGTTTTGTCCAATACATTGTAAACTAGGGCTATGCTATGCACTATAGAATTGCAAGAAGGGAATAAAATACCATAATGACTCAAAGTCTGGAGGGCAATAAGTATAATATTCCAGTTTATGTCTTCATAATGAATAGCACTGTTAAAACCAAAGAACATCTTTTCACATTCTTCAAATTAATCTTTCAGTTGTACAGAAAAAAAAATCTGGATCTTAAAAAGCTAAAAAGTGGAAAATCAAGCAACGTGGTCTAAGGCAGGTATTACTAAGACTAGCTGTATTTTTATTTGTTCTAATCAATTTAAAGAACATCTTATCCCCAACTTTGGGGACTGATAGGGGACTTTCGCTGAGGTATCTCCTTTATTTTTTCCTTAAATCCATTGAAAGTGTTGACAATAGATATTATTTCTTTGGAAAAACGAAAACAAAACTCAATTGCCCCCATCCTCGCATTCCCCCCCCATCCACCCACTAAAAAAGAAATAATTAATATAGGCAAGAAATCACAGACGTGATTTTAAAAAGGAAACATTTATGTTCTAACTCAAGATGATCTTTCTGCTGCTTTAATAGTGTGTGTGTGTAAGTGTGTACAGTGAATGTTTAGATGCTCACAATACCATCAGACTTTGAGATGAGGACTCGTGTTCCTTGGATCTGTTTCTTTCTCCTCCTACCTTGAGTTGAACGTCCATTCTAAAGACACCGGTGTCTTCCATATACATATAATAAGCTACAGCCGTGTACTGCATTATTATGATTACTATGCACTGCATCACACCACTGAATGTCAAAAAGTTTCATCACAATTTAGCATTACAAGCTTATTCATAAAATACAGTGCATCTTGAACAGTGCTTTGTTGTTGGTAGTCTTGAAATGTGTTGCTTGCATAAATTCACCAATGCTGCTCTGGTGTATTTGTAGGAAACATGTAATATTTGTCTGTGAATGTGAGTCTTACAAGAGGAACTAAAAATATGGTCTGTATATCATTGTCCTTTCTTTCATGCAATTATCTTAGCTGTTCCTATTCTTCTGGATATATCTAAGGGGAGAAAAAGTGAAATATCAAGATGAAATACTGTTCGTGAAATATAACTGTGCTCCTATTATAGTTATTTAAGGTATGGTGGAGACACTAAATATTCTCACTGAATGTAAATTTTATTCTTCACAAAAGCAATGCTGAAGTTATTATTTTTATCTGATGTGAATGACATTTAGCAGTCTGCTAAATGACAGGCAGCTTCTGTCTGGTTTACTTTCATTTAGGCAAATTCACTACTCTTTTACACAGTTAAGAAAATTATTGAAGACTTTGGAAGTACACCTATGTTGAAACATGCTTTAACATGCTTTGTTATAAATAATAAGAAGCATATCTGATGTTGCTGCTAATATCTTCCTTTATGGCATAGTATCTTTGTGTATCCTTGCTTGAGTGATGAAATGTCACCTAATGAAGTATGTGAGATTTGAACATAAGGGATTGTGTGAAAAGGACAGAATATCTGGAAAAGTCAGGGTAATGGTTTGCAGGATTAAAGATGCAGAACAGTAAAGTAAATGAAAAAGAGTGGATAATGATTACGTTAAATACACAGATGCATATGTAGGAAAGAGTGGTCGGTCTTAAGAAATAAGATTGGATTATGAAATAAAGATAAAATTAACATCATTAAAATGGTGAGAGGGGAGACGTAGGTTTAGAACTGCATACATAGACTGTGACAGTGCCTTGACTGGAAATCAATTGGAAGCAAAAGAAGTATATAAGTGAAGAGATCCATAACATTAGGGAAAGAAAAAAAGTTGTTTCAGACAGCTATTTTCTGCTTTTATGTGTACTAGAAAGCAGTGAAGATATGGAACTATAAATGTATTGTATCAAAACTCATCTAGCCATTGGTGGCAATTTCTCTGGTCTTGTTGAACACTGTTATTGTTTACTTACGGAAGTGGGAGATGATGATGCCTGGGAATGCAGAGCAGAAATACTACTGAGCAAATACAGTGTCCTATCATGCAGAAATTAAAAAGTAGGCTATGTTTTGTTGTTGTTGTTGATGTTGTCAGTGATCTTTCAGTCCACTGCAGTAGAATAAACAATATTAATTTAAAGGTGTTTTAATCTGCTGAAGATTTGTAACTGCTTGTAGCTTTTAATTGCCTTGTAGGCAAAGGTAGGTGATGTAATGTGGTGGTGGTGGTGTTGAGAGTCACCGAAAGGTCATGCACTTCTGGGCATCAGAAAGTGTCAGAGACATCAAGTACCATCTGTAGTAGTGCTGTGTTAGAACATCTCTTGTAGTCCAGGGTCTCCAGCAGTTGCTGGTGAAATGTGACAAAGTAATGAGTGGTTCAGCCTAAGATCTGTTCAGATAATATTTTCAAATAACAGCATGATATTTTTGAGGGGACATTTCCAGGCTCTGGCATCTGGACTGGTGTGGATTATACCCTGGCAGCAGTTGAGCACTACAGTTGTTCTCACACTGCCCCCTCCCAGTGGGATGGAGGAGGGAATCAGGTAAAAACAAAAGAGATGAAGTACTAGTGAGATAAAACACTATTTACTAAGACAGAAAAGGAAAAGGAAAGTAGTAGTAGTAGTAATAATAATAATATGTTTATTTGCTAAACAAGTGATGCACTAGCAATTACTCACCTCCCACCAATCTCCAAGCAGCTGTGCTGCCCCCCTGGCCAAATCCCCATGGATTTATGTTTTTTTTCACACGATGTCATGTAGAATATCCCTCTGGCAAGTTTTAGGCCAGCTGTCCCGGTTCTTTCCGCTCCCAGCTCCTTGTGACCCCTCAGATAATTGCTATTTTTCCCCTTTTTCTGGCAGAGCAATACAAGAAGTTGAAACATCCTTAGCTCAGTGCAGCCACTGCTCAACATCAACTAAAACATCACTGTGTTATCAACATTGTTTTTCTCCCAAAGCTAAAACTTAGCATCATACCAGACATAGTTAATAGAAAAAAAAAAAAAACGTAATCAAAACTGTCCCATCTGAAACTAGAACACAGATACAGAGTAAAAGGATAACTAAAAAGTACCAATATTGAGCTAAGGCTCCTTAACAGAAGATAAAACTTTGCCATTTGAAATGCAATGGACTGTGACTTAGTTTCTGTTTTACATAAAAGACACAGGTTGGAATTAAAAGAACATACAATCTAAACTAACTGAAGAAGTCTGTAATTAGCAATGAAATAAGGTGCAATGACAGAAGAGAAAGTGAATGGGGAGTCCAAAATGAATATTGCCCTCAGATAGGAGAGTTTTAATATTCTGTCTTGTTACTTTGTGGATATCATGGTTTTAAACTCATAATTAGCTAAACTGCACCACACCACTCTTTCACTCCCCCTCCTCAAGCTACAGGGGGAGGAAATGATGACAAAAAAGAAAAGAAAAAAAGTAAATAAATAAATAAAAAGTAATATTGAGATAGGGATATATCACTCACCCGTTACTGTCGCAGGCAAAATGGACTCAGTTTAAGGAGATAAATGTAATTTATTGCCTGTTACTGACCACGGAGTAGAGCAGTGAAAATTAAAAGCATCTTACCCCACCCATTTCTTCTACTTCCTCTCTCAGATGCTCAGGAGATTATGGATTGCAGTCAGTATATTACATGAGGATGCGTGAAAACCACAGTTCTGAAAATGTGTATGTTCTTTTGAACTCTTTTTTAACTGCATTTTTCTCCTGCAAAGCCACATTACAGTCAGAGTTTAACTTCGTATCCGCTGATAAACCATTGGATTAAGCTGGTGCATCTTGTACCAGATTATGAAGCTTTAATTTTGTTATATCTATAGTATTTTGTATCAAGACAACTTTATTTCAAATGTTTTTCTTGTTTCACCTAAAATGCCTACCCAGTATAAGCAATTGCCAGTTGAGGACAACAGTGGGCAATACTTTTTAAGAAAATGTGTTAACATAGACATATAATTTGGGGAATTAAAAATACTAGCCACTACTCAGACAAATAAAATGAAAAGGAATACGTAGACAGAGAGAGAGCCTTTCTGTAATAGATGTTTGATGAAAGGAAGTAGAAACCAAAAAAAAAAAGAAAAAGAAAAATCAATACAGCTATGTGATACCTGACAATCAACTTTGCAGACAGAACAAATTGGATCAGACACTTGAAATAGCAGTATTATATCTAAAGAAATTTATACCATCTAATGATAAAAAAGCACCAAAATCTAACACAGTTAAACTAACCTTTAGCCAGGGTACTTCATACAGTGCAGAACTTACTGATAAGTAGAACAGAAATAAAAACTAAAGGATGCAAAATCCTTAGTTTCTTGATAAATGACATTTTAATGTATTAATCTCAAAACTTGGGACAAGTATAAATACATGAGTAGCTTAAATGCAGGTCTATTGTTGTGTTGTTGGTTTTGTTAAGAAAAGCATGAATTAAAGTAAAAAGCATGTAGAATGGAAATTAAAAGACTTAAATTCTTAGAATAGATCATTTGAGTTACAAAACAATTGTAATGATGTAATTGCCTGCTACCAAGATATTTAAAAGCAGCTGATGGCTTCTTTGGTCAGCTTGGTGGTGAAAATGAAGAAGGCAGATATGCTACTGGGAAACTGGGATGTTTTGACCCTCATTGAAGGGTGCAGCCCTCACCCACTGCTCATCCATAGACCACATACAAAATTTTGCAGTGTAAACGTCGAAGAAAATGAAAATGTTAAGTGTCCTAATTTGATGTGGAGTTGCCAGTTTGGGTGGTAGGTCCCTAAATCTGCAGTAAGACTGTTATCAGTTACTTGAGTTTCAGTCTGATGTAGTATTAATATCTTTGTATTAATTCTGACAGATAAAATGGGTATTTATATAGTGAAATTTACCAAAACAACATTGATCAGTTTAGTCAACTATGTAGAAGGAGGGACTTCAGGAGAACTTAAAGGATTTGACTACACACATGCAAATGAAAATTTTTGAGGCCAGTAATGTAAATAGTTAGGTAAATAAAATATGAAGAATTAACCTTTGCAGACGTCGGTATTTTGTTTTATCAGATGTAGTCAGTTCTTAGAAAAATATATGTTGAAAGCAACAAATTGTGAGGGAAAGTTGCAACAGAAGCAGAAAAACCTAAGCTGTTTAGATGTTCTATTTGCCATAAAATATGTAGATTTTTAATCCCATAGAAGCTTTGATTTATGCCAGGGTGATGTCCAGCATTTAGTTACTGTCTGTCTGGAGTATAGACACTAGGAAAAGACTTTCAATCATTCAACTCATTATCAAAGCATTAACGGAGTGTAATATAAATCATGTAAATATTAATAGTTCTTAGTATCTATTGTTTTACATTTTTTGGCTTATAATTTGTAATATTTGTAAAATATTCGTAAAAATGACCTCATCTGAGAGTCTCCTGGTAAATTAAATTTTAAAATTAATTAGAAAATTATCCGTCTGACTGAGTAAGCTATTGATGAGATTTTTAAACATTGTAATATATTCTTATTTAGGCTTATTCTATTCTAATTCCGAGTTGTACTCCTGTTAACTCTGGTGGATGTAAGATCATGCTCCATTTTTGCAAAATGAGAAAATACATATTCTGACAATAGTTTGATTAATATATTATCATGTATAAGTCTTTCATTTGTGAAAGAGAATTCTAATTCTTTTAATGGCAGTTTCTACTTTTGTTTCTGTTTCCATGGAAACAAAGACTAGAACAGTTAAAGTTTTTTTTTAAATGATTATTTTAAAACTTTGGGGATTAGAGATTTCATTTAAGCAAATTTGGAACCTGCCCCAAAAACATGTAGTGTAGATATAGAACAGAAATAATAAGTTCAAATGTTATAGCTCAGCATGTGATTTTTATTTATCTTTGTTTCTTAGTTCTGTGATTAAAGTAAAAAGGGGATTTCTCCTTTAAAAAAAAAAAAAATATATATATATATATATATATGTATGTATATATATATAAATAGCATTTAGATTGTACTAGTGCAGAACTCCTGAATATAGGTGTTATGCTTTAGGATATAGTTTTGTACCTAGGAGCACTGAAGAATTCAGACAACCTGAATTTTCAGTATTTACTTGATGGGATAGAAAAATATCTGTTACAGTGATATGTACAGTGATACATATTTAAAATCTTGAAGAAGTTTGGTTTGCATGCTACTTCTGATTGTGGAAAAAGAAAGCAAATACGTTGCTGTTATGTTGGCTAACATATCCTCGATCACAAAAAATAATAATACTAATATAAAATAAAAAAATCATGGGCATCATTTCATCATTTTATTTAAAATCAGCTGTTGTTTCCTGTTAAAAGAAAATTATCCGTCAAAAGCCAGGTCTTTCATTATGGAAACATTGTTTAATGGGCTGAGTTTCACCAAAATCAGACATAATCAGTTTGTTCTGTCCTTGCTTTACATTCATGGACTTGATTACACCTTAATCAAGGGAAAGTCGAGTACAGAAGCTGAAGATTTGCTTGTTCTGTTTCTTGTTTCTACTTTTGCTGCCATTACAGTGTGTAAAAAGGTGGTACATTCTTCTATACTTCTTTATAAAGTTAAAAGATGCAAACTAGAGAGACTGCATAGAAATTAGGTAGACAGTTGCCAAATTAATTCTGATGTACTACAAAATTTTTAAAGAAGCCTACTTCTATGAGCTTCTTGAACTACTTCACATAATTCAAAAGACCTCAAATAGCTGTAATTATATGCTTTTTGAAATTCTATCAAGTTTCTGCAAAACATCTATAAAGCATAGTTTAGTATTATGCAAGTGTTTTTCTGTGTGAAACTCTTCTCTACTGGCCATTTGTGGTTATTTATTTATTTTGGTAACTTGCTCTCTTTTATTCCTAAGAAAATGAAGTTTTGCAAGACAGCTCTTGCTCCAACATCTCAGAATTTACAGAATTGAAATTATAAATTTGGCTTTTTCCTTACAGACTGATCTATGTTACTCTGTGGGAGTGCATGAGACTTTTAGAACTTATATCTATAGAAAGTGGCTTTTAACTATAGTTCCCTCATGGTTTGTGACAGCTTACTATTTGCTTCAGACTTAGTCTTCTTGATACATCAGGCAATAAGACAAGGGATAGAGGCTGTAAGTCACAACTTGGCAGGTACAAAATGGGCATAATTCTGTATTCTAGGGAACTCTGGTGTATACAGAAGGAAGACAAAATGCATTCCTCTGAAACTATTTTCCTTTAGAGTTTAATTTTTGTTGACAAATTCATGTGCAGTTAATCTACTGAAAAATTTTCAGCTACTGAAAACAGCCGTGCATTTTCCAAGATGTTGTGGTTGCTATCAAGTTTTGCAAATGGGAGTGACTTTTCACTACGATGATGCATTTTTTTAACCTGAAAATAAGGTTAATGTGTTAAATAATTCTTCAGCTGAAGTAATAGTTCATTTTAGGCTTACCAAAATATTTCTGATAGATCTGATCTTTCTTATTCAGGCTTCAGATTAGAGAGTCAATTATTTACCTGACTCTATTTTGACTTGTGAAATTGAGTCTCTGATAGATCTCCATCAGAAGTAAACCCAGTAATTCATTTATTTTTAATTACCTGTCAAAGCAATCCTATTTCTTATTAGTGAATTATCTAAAAGCTGACAGTGATTCTTCTAAAAGTGATTATTTAGAAATGTAATGGAATTGTCTGTATATGTGTGTGTTATGCTTTGTCTGTAGAATAATCTCCCTCATTCAGTACATCCTCTTCTGAGCACAGTAATTTGGCATCTGTTCATAAACTTCTCCACAGGAAAATCCTTCTCTTTCTCTAGGGTACTGCCTTCTCTTCTATAATAATAATACATATTTTCAAATTGCCTATTGTTAAATATTCCTTTTGAAAATTTTTCCTCCTGCAGCATAGTTGTTCCATGATTGTAAATATCCTGGTGATTGCATAGTTATTAAGTGTTTATATAAGGAAAGTTTTGGGAAAAGGAAGAAAAATGACTTGCAGAAAATTGATACTCTAACTCGCTAATGAATATAGCAAGGTGGTAGGTTTTATAGATATTCGAATTAAAACTTAATCTTCCAATGCAAGAAACTATTGTAGAGAAAGAATGTCTTGTGGTGAGCATGAACAGTAGATATTATATGCTGAAAAAAATGTAAAAGCTGCAGCTAAAAGGTTCTTTCTCAAGACCTTTCAGTATCACAGACTTCATGGCTTCAGGTGCTAATTCTCTTGTGCATGTTAGAGCTAACTTAAGCAAAGCAGTGACTGGCAGAATTTAAACTAAATCAAGTATTCAGCTATGTTCTCCAAGTTATGTACAATCATGCTATTTAACAGTATGAGAATTACAACTACATTTTACGATGGGGACTTGCAACCTGTGCATGTACATCTTTGTTATCTTTAGTGACAATCTATATTTGCAATTATGGAAACACTATTTGGTTTTAGATTAATTATTGTAATAGATAATAGCACTTTTATTTCAAGCACAGTTAAATTAAAAACTGTTGCTTTTGTGGTTTTGGTCACTGGTTATATCTTCAGAGAAGTAATGAAATTTGGATCTGCTGAAGACAGCAATTAAATTGCTGAGTGGCTTAATAGGCTGGTCAATAGTAAAACATTTTCAAGCCATTCCCACTAGGGTATATTAAACATTGGAAAAATTCTGTGGAACTACTTTTATTGACACACTATTCTTTGTTGAATGTATTACTAGAGATATCATGAATGTGTTTTGCTTTGACATAATTGCAGATGTCGATAGGCTGATTTATGAGTGATTTTATTTGTCATTCTTTGTGCTGAACTATTAACAGTTTTCTGTATTGCATTTAAATCCATGGGATAGATAATAAGTACTGCTTTTAAAAAAAGTCCTATTATAAAAGGCTTTTTATTTTTCCTAGGTTTTCCTTCTAAGATTAAGTGTGTGTAACTATTGCAATCACTTAGGCATTTTATCAGCAGCGGAAAAAGCAGACTGATTGGCATTTTACTTCAGGTGATTGAAAAGTGTTACAAGTTGAAATAACTTAATTTCTCTGTGCTACACGTGCTTGTTTGGAAATGCACCTTTTCTCCCTCACACAATGTTACAGTATAGATCTTTCTAGAGAGGAGATAGACAAATGATTAATTCTGTTATTTCCTCTAATTTTTCCTTTATGTTGTTCATTTAGTCATTTTCCTATGTAATCTATGGATTTTATATGCTTCACAGAGCACTAAGTAGAATTACTCTTTTTAATGTGATGAAGTAAGTTCACCCATATGGACTGTAAATACAAATAATGCAGTATGGTTTGTTAAAAATTTTTAAAATTGCATCAAGCAATTTTAAATAGCAATACATGTAATACTTGAACATATAAACTCAGTTTATTCAAGTTCACGTCTTTTTCAGTCATTTTGGTAATTAGCTTTCTCTGCTTTTCACTCACTCATTTCAAATATCTGGAGAGTATGTAGTACTTCTCTATGAAAGTCAATTAATTATTGTTATTTGGTCATGCTGCTCAAACACAGAAAAAGAGGTATTAATGTATTTTGTTAGTCATCTATTGGTGGAAGATAAATACACGCTGGGTATTTTCAACACGTTTCAAGTATTTGTTATAAGAAAATATAATAAAAGCAGCACTTAATACAAAATGTTGTCCAGCTTTTCTGTAAAGAAATAGTAATTTTTACATTGTTTCTCTCCAAAAGGCTAATAATTGCCTTAGTTATGCTCTTAAAGTAGTACATTATAAAAAGTATACTAGTTCCAGAGTTTTATTTAAAACATAATTGGTACTTTTTTGGTGCTTGCATGTGTGTCTCATCTCTTGGATTTTAAGGGTCTATACTTCCAAAGAGAATGGACATAAAAGTTAATTGTAAAAATAAACTCTATCATATATAAAAATATATATACTGGGATTTTATTACTTGTTTTATAATTATAGGCTTTGACAATGAAAATCTTATCCTCTATAGTAACAAGCTAGCCGAAAAAACTGAATAGTCATCTCCTAGTTGAAAGAATTTCTGTTAAACTTTTGGGCTCATGTGGTCACTGTCATTGCTCTAGCACGACTTCTATTGTGCAAGTAATTGAGTCTCACTCTCCTTCTCTAATAAAAAAGTATAGTACTCTTCTTTTTGCACAGTTCAAAAATGTGAGAAATATGAACAGAGATGAGAATAGTGACTGCACATATAAATTCAGACTTATGCCAGCATTTAATATTTTTGTCATTATTACTGCTGGAATGCTTATGTTTTTCTGTGTGTATACGTTTATACATTGCAATTAAGAATCGGGAAAAACCTAAGCATGACTCCAAATACTGTCATGAAAGCAAGCAATTGAAGAGAGAAAGACCGTCATCCATGTGAACATAAGTGTGTGGTAGGAAGGAAAACAAAGAAATATAGTTCACAGAAGCAATCCAGCAGTCTCATTTCATGTCTTTTGACAGTAATTCCAGTAGGGCTGATGCTAGATCAGCTTGCTCAAGCCACAGATATCTGTACTGGGCAGTCTGCAACGTCAGTGTTCTCACTCCTTTCCTTTCCTCTTCCTTTCATTCACATGTCCTCCTTGGTGGTGGATTGTCCTTTGAAATCAACGTATTGTATCTGAATGTTTTTGGTCCCTAACATTAATAATAGGTCCTTAAGTGAAAAGCCTCAATATTCTATTTATTCATATCTTTTCAAAAGAATTTATCTGTGGATATTGAGAAAAGACATAATAATGCTGGCAGATCATCTAGCCTGTTCTTCTTATCAGTGAATGTTTTTAAGTCTTCCAGCTTAGCCATGGCTGCGTCTGAATTTCTACTCCATTAACTTTACTTTTACAGACAAAGTTCTTCATCATGTTAGGATTTTTCTCCAAGGGTCTTGCAGAAATTTGTTAATGTTTGAATTTCTTTGAGTACTGTCTGTGTTGGCCCTGGGCAGGGTATCCGCTAATACAGCTTCACCTTCTTGTTTCTGGGTAAATTATAAACTGCGTGATGTGTACTCAGGTTTCATTAGAAAGGGTAAGGAAGTCTTCCTGTGAGGAGCACTAGTGGAAGGCAAGCAGGATTTTCTTTTTTTGCCTTCTTTCTCTAAGTCAGAGCTGCTTAAAGAAAGGAAAGATTGGCATAGAGTGAGCTTTGGGTGATTTGGTATGAACTGGATCTCCTGTCTCCTGGTTCTGTATGACAGCCCTCAACTATACCATATATGCTTGTGCCTGCACATAATATTCTTGCTTGTCAATTTATGGCTCTAAGCAAAATTACAGCCTGCTTATTATTTTATCTTCATTGACTATATCACCGCTTTTCTGGATAATGACATGAAGACATGAATATATTGGGTTCAGAGAGAAAACTCAGCAGAGAAGTTCTGTCTGGCATATTCACATTTCTTGGCTGGGAAATATAATTGTATTATACAAAAGACGGTGAAGCTGGGCTTCTGTCACTTAAAGGTAAGCACCTGTAGTTTGTCTTTCGGCTGCAGTAATCTTTCATAAATTGCCAATTATATTTAAAATGTGTTATCTAATAAGTCTAAGAGATGTAATTCATTATTTATTCTTTGGAGTACAATGAAAATACCATTTCAATATTTTCAGTTTTAAGTACACAACATACTCATTTTGATGATACATTCATGACCTTACACAACAATACAGTAGTCACTTACTGTAACAAAAGAAGTTGATTTAATTAAAGCAAGGTAAAGTGACACCTACACTTGGATGCGATCGCTATAATTGTACTTCATCATAACACTGAAGAAGACGTAAAAAAAGTGGTACCTTCTTTCTTATTTTTGTCTTCTTAAATTACCCATGTTGAGATATAGAAAAGTGTTGCAGATTTTCATTTTAAATTGTCAATATTCTCATGTAGTGCACACTAGTGATACAGGCGGAACAACTGGAAGCTGGCAGCAGAAGTCATGCTTTTTTTTTTTTTTTTTTTTTTTTTTTTTTTTGTTGGCCCCCTTTGGCTGAGCTTCTCAACTGTTTGAGAGGAGCAGAATGGAGAGATACTGGAGCTGGAACACTCAGCACCCAAGCTGTCAGTCTTCCCTGTCCCATTTTATTGTTTATTCAGTGTGGCATTAAATATCATGTTTATGGTAGCATAAGTATCTCAGGTATTTTTAAAGGGACTTTCAAACAGTCACATATTGAAATAGGAATAACATCTGGATATTTTATTGTTCATTTTGCCTTCAGCAAAAATGCATTTTAATAAATTTAATTGCAATTAGTGCAATAAGTCATATGGAATAAAACAACAGCATGAAAAAATGCCCTGCAGTATTAATTCATTTGTGAAGGAAAACTACTAAGTCTGAGTTCTTCAGTGTGCCACATGTGCATTTCATTGCCGTAAGCACAGGATGCCTTGCTACTGATCCTTTGCATTTACACTGAGCTATAATGTACAAAAGGAACCACTACAGAGAGAGAGCTAGTAATATAATTTTCTAATGGGCTTAGATTGTCATGGAACAGAGATTCACTGAGTGCTTAATTAAATAATTACAGGATAAGGCACTATATTGTTATTGTTTTTCAAATATGCTTTTTAAGCAGTTAGTATGTTTCCTGAATGAGGTGAGAAATCAAGAAAGAAAATATTGTATATTTGTTTTGTAGCTAACTAATCAAATATTGCTTTTCTTTTTTTTTTTTTCCTTTGAATAACAACATGTAGAAGGCATTAAATGCCGTAATTTATTTTTGATGGATGGTGTATTTAAAGCAGCTGAAAGCAAATAATTTGAACGTGTAGGAATTAACATTCTGATCCCACTAAGGGGTTTGCATATGCTGATCCTCATGATCTAGATGTGGCTCTTAGCAGGTATGAGGTCTTGTTTCAGTTGTAAAGGATAAATGTTACACTTTCCCAAGTTGATTTGAAGTGAAATACCTGGAGATTCTACAAAACTGCTTCTACTACATCCAGATTTTGGTAGACAAATTTGCTACGAAGGAAATCTGCAAACTTCACTTTAGGAAGCCACAATGAAGAATCATGAATAGCTATATGTCCTACCTAATCTTTAGCCTATATAATATAAACTGGTTACTATATGATTTAAATAAATTTTATGATAGCTGATGATGTGGAGTCTCTAGCCACATTTCATTTTTCCTACTGTGATTTTTGTTTAATGCTTGTTGTAGAAGAATTTATGACACAGTAGGGATTCTGTTGTGCTTAACTGATTTTCTCATTGACAGTACGGCTCTAGTACGAATGAATTTTGCTAAGTGTGTGGTATGAAATTGCTACTCAGATCCCCTGGGATCTGGGTCAAAAAGTCTAGAAATGCAAGAGGCAGTGTGTAGTTGTTTTTTTGCTACAGAATGTTCCAGCCATGTAGCTATATTTTGTGTGTATGTTTAGTAACAACTTATCGAACAAAGGTCTTGAATTGCTTCTTTACAGACATCTCCTAGTAAGTGCTAAGCACTAAGATATGAAGCTGTATGTCTAGGTCCAGATGTGCAAAATAAATGTGAAGTCCGCTGCTCTGATTTTTAGGTGGAAGCTCTAACTTGGGTACAAGGCAATAAATAAGCAATAGTTTGAGAGTGTATTCTTCCAGAGGGTGAGAAAAAGTATTAAAGTAAAACAATCAAATAGGCAATTGGGGGGAAAAAAAATAAATAAATAATTGTATGGTCTGTACAGGTTTGCCTGAATCTTGACTGGACTGATGTAGAGAATAATGAACCATTTTTAGGCTTTTTAGTCCTTTGATATTTTAGATATATTAATTCCTAAATGTCTGTTTGCTTGCTGATATTAATATATTTTGGACTATTTTCAATTATATATATTAAGAAAAAAGAAGTCATATTATATAATAGTCCTATGCTTTTATTGCCAATGAACCCAACTTGCTGTTACTTCTTGTTCTTGTTAAAAAGTGTAATCTAGAAAATAACTGAATTGTTTGGATGTAGAAAGCTGCAAACAGGATAAATGTTGAAGTTACAAATGGCTCATCTCAGAGGTGGGATCACCTTTCCAATACTGACTTTCTAATAAAACTTTGAAGTGACAAGCTTTTGATAGCACTATCAGTAAGAACATATGAACCCTAACCCCAAAACTCTGCAGTTGTGACACTGACAATATACTAAATTAAACTGCTTTTTATTGTTTAGCTTGATTCTGAAGTATTTTCTAATCTCTTTCAGCCAATCAAGTTAATCTTACTTGAGAAAAATACAGCATCTTTGTAAAGTAAGATTAGGACTTTAAAACTAAATTATGTTTCCTACCCATCTAAGGATGAAATATTGAATAATTACAGTTTAGGTACTTTTTTTTCTTTCACCCTTTTATTTCTCTGGCTAGACCTTAAGAGAACAACTAAGCCATTCTGAAAGGGTACTGATAGCTATCTGAAGCCATTTTAAGGCTATTATTGAAGAAAACATATTTACTTTGACATCCTAAGCCAAAGTATATTTAACAATTGCATTTTAAAGTAACTTACAGCTGTGCCATCATGTTATTGCAGTCATGGCTCCTGGGTTTAACTCATCCAGGTTATATAACAGAATAAAAGGATTTTTAAAACTCTCTACTATGCTACTAAAATACAGTATATTTTCAATAGATGGCAATCAGTATGTAGATTGTGAGGGTCTGACTGCAGAATATGCCCACAAATTAAAGTAGAAACTAGTTGTTGGAATGATCCAATACTTTATTTTGATTTCATTTTGTGTATTTTTTTTGTTTGTTTGTTTTGTTTTGTTTTCAGAGTTATTTGGAGTGAGTTACATTACTTTTATATTGCTGGGAGGGTTGAGTTCATATTGGTGTGATAGTTGACATCCCATACTGGTCACCTCATGACTGTGGTACTCTTTGACCATCTGTGCTTTGCAGCATGAACTGTGGACAGAACCTGTTGCTTCTGCATTGTTGTGAAGGCCCCAGAAATGATCAGAATCTCTATAAAGTTGCGGTATCAGAACTAGTAATGCATAAATTTATTCTTGAATTATGACATAAATGTGTAGCTTATTAAAAATTAAATATCAATCTCTACCGCTTTTAGAAATTAGTATACTCTAAGAACCCTTTTTGAATATATGAAAGTGCTAGTATAACAGTTAAAATAACTGGAAATATATGACTATTGCTTTTGGTACTTCTTAATGTGCTAGCAGAGCTTTTCATTTAGATTCATAATACATATTTATGCAAGTCCTCAAAAGAGTTTTGTTTGGAGTAAAGCATCTATTTTGTGATAAAATATTCACTTGAAATTGAATGAAAGAACTCTGGAACAAAATGCACATTAAAATTTACTGGAAGCTGAGTTCTGAAGTAGTTCGGTTAGATCAGAAAATGAAGATGTTTTGGGCCAGTGACCTTATAAGAGGGAAAGGAAGGAAAAAATTAGAATGCAAAATATTCTCTGAGTAATTGACTGTTTGCTTCCACTCTTTCACCCTTACCAAGTGCTTTCAAAATGACACATAATTGCTGTTTTTACTTCCTTTTGGTACAACTTGACATTAATGTATTCAATGAAATTGCATATTATGTGCTAAACATCCTGTATCAGTGGTGAAAACGAAGATAAAAAATAAGAATGACAAAACATAATATCAGTACAAAATACAACATTTTCAATACATTTTGAAAAAATGTGTGTTTAAGTGTGTTTTGTTGAACAAATAACTTTTCAAGTTTTCAGTAATGTTTGTGTTTCCTGTTAGACTGAGTTGTTTTATTAAGTATTAGGAGAAATAAGTGCAATTAATTAAAAATAGTCACAGAATAAGTTAGTATCTATTTACTCTTGTTCTAGTAATCATGAGAACTTGTATGGCATCAGAAGAATTGTTTCAGAACATGAGTTACAGCAGAGAAAAGCATTCAATACCAGTTAGTTTTGATGATCTTATTCTGTATTAGAAATGAATTAATATTTCACATTTCAAAGACTAAAATAAGACATGGAACCACTTTGCTATGTTATTTCTTCTTGTTGATCACCAGAAAACAACAGACTTAGGATCTTTTGAAGAGTTTTTAGAAACTGAGTTAAAATGTATTCCAATGAACTGAACTAGGTTGAGCTATGCCCTTTTGGTTGCAGTGAAAGGGAGAATAAGAGGCAAAATGCCACTTTCCATTCTCTTTAGTTCTGTGTAGATGTGCTTTTTGCTGCGCAGCTATCTTGTTTCGCAAGGTCAAATCCTTTGTCTCATGGAAATAGCTGGTGAGGTTATAAAGCAGGGCATCTGACTGTTTTTTCTCAAAAAAAAAAAAAAAAAGCATGTTTAACTTCATGCTGCAGCTAACTGCCTCAGTCCATTTACCAAGATTTATGCAAATTTGAGTTCTGCCCAAGAAGCTTAAAATATTTGTCTAAAGCTCACGCTGTCAACCTGAAAGCTGCCTGGGATGTAGACCTTGTGAACGTGAGAACAGACATTAGGATCGCCTTCTATTCTCTTCTGGTATAAATACCTCTGTGAACTGTTTTTTTTTTTCATATGAATACTGGCAACCCTCTATATAGTATCAGCAAACATGTCTGTATTCTTACGTCACAGTTTTCCAATCAAGATATTTTTGGACTAAGTTTAAAAGGGAACCTCCTCTCCTTGATCATCAGTCACGATAAACATTTTCTCACTGGTAAACAGAATAGCATGCAATCAGATCTTTGAAGGACAACATCAGGTGGTTCTATACTCCCGGTTGAAATCAGTAGTACAAATGTAAATCTGTAAAACTAGACAGATTTATTACAATCTTGTTTCCAAAACAGATTGTGCAAAGGCTTTTCTAATTTTGTATGCTGGTTTCACCTTGATCTTCTGACATCAGAAGTATTGAATGTGTCTTTGTGCTCTAGGCAAACTTGAGCAACAATTTTTTTTTTTTTTTTTCAGATTTAGCTTATATTCTTTATTTATTTATTTTTAATCAGGTAGCTTCAGAGATTTAGATTTTGCTTTAAATATTTTAAGTTGATCGTAGACTTAAGTGTATAGAAATATGAACTATAATTTTCTCAATGTCAGCATTTTGTTGCTTAGTTTTATTGCCTTTGCTGGAAATTGAAATGCTGTTTCACTGATCACTATTATGTAAGCATTTCCCACTGATATTAATGATTTTAACCTTTCCAGGGTTTCTAAATTTTTGCCAGTTATAAATATTCCCTGATTGTTTGCATTTGCAGGGGTCATTTTGTCATGCTTGACATTTATAAATATATATTTCATAGATTTCAAGTAACCTACCTGCATGAGACCAACTGTGGTCCATAATAGATAATGTGATTAGACACTAATCTTTCTGTAAAGTTAGAATAGGCTTATGATTATAATTAAATTACAATTTATGGGCTTGCTATTAATATGCAGTCTATTTAATGACTACAATTGGCCAGATCCATTTTTTTTACCACTAAATAGCTAGGCTGAAGGATTTTTTTGCAAGTATTTTTATCCCCCTGATTAAGCAATACAATTATAAATGAGGCTTAACACCTTCAACACCTGTATTACCAGATTGTGCCCAAGCTGAGGTGAGGCTGAAAAGTGATACTGTGTTTATATGACTGCTCTTGGATGTCTGTTGTCATGAGAAATAATTTAGAAATAATTACTTTCCTGCTCCCTTACAAATCATTTGATGGATTGGGATGCCATTAAAAATACATTAGCCTGTGGTCTTTTAACCTGATGAAAGGTGATAGAAAAGATGGAAGACCATCTTTCATTTCCTCAGTGAAGATCTGTCTGAGATAACACTTAAACTATGTACAGTGTGTTTGTAAGTGGTAGACATCTCACATTGTATGTGATACAATCTTACGTGAAGCATGAGAGAGAACCTGATTTTGTGAAGTGGATGTAAGCTTTTGGTGGAAGAATTATTTCTGGTTGTCAGAGAAGTTCAAATAATTCACCTCAGGATTTAGTGTTTTTAGTTTTCTTTGTGAAATATAGAAATTTCCAAACCAGTGTTTTGTATTCTCAGGACAAATTTCCTTCTCAAAGTGACATATTCCAAGACAAGATTGCCTTCACACAGGGCTTTGGAGATTGGAGAATGTTAATACGTGGAAAAAGCATTTATTTACACTCATGTCTGAGTGTGAGGCAAATGAAAGACTCATTCAGGTTCTTAAAAAATCAGGATTCTCAGTTTTAGGTTCCAGTAGATGTGCACTATTTTTTCTCCTAGTCCCTGTTAAAAACTAGAAATTTAATAAACACTTGTTTATTCAAACATAATAGTCCTCGAGAATGTAGCAGTGCTTTTGACCATTTAGTCACTCTTGTTTGCTTTACTTCAGTAATTGCTTGGTTGGTTTTTATTTGTACCATATTGATGTATAGCAGAAACTTTAAGGCATGAGTTTGAGTCCTTTGACAGACTACAAAATACTAAGTTGCCATGTTGAAACTGTAATGTTGTAAATTCCACTTACTGTAAATAGTAACTAAACCTGTCTTAATATTCCCTTCCAGTGAAGTACAGGTGAGATAGTGTCTCACAGGAGATGATCCTAGAATCTGCTTATCAAAAAAGAAGTTGTTTACTTGCAGTCTTTCTCATAAGAGCAATAAATACAAGAGGAATGTAGAATATAAGAGGGGGAAAAAAAAAAAAGTGACTTTATAGTTTTTTAAGGTGTAAAAAGGATTTATTTATTTTTTTTAATATTGCCTTCCAGGAAATAATTGCTTTATATTTAGAAAACCTCAGTGTCTGAGGAACAGCATTACATGTGATACTTGAACTTTAACAAAAGAAAATTGCAGGTTCTGATATAATAGGTGATATTCAGATGGCATTACTTAGCTGCTCAGAAGCTTCGAAGTCAATGGCAATCATTTGATCCTGGAGTGAGTTTAGCTGATGAACTGCTGCATTCCTCATCTGTGGAAAGCAATACAGACTGTTGACAATATTGATTTTAATGTTGGAAAGCTGAAAGACAATACCGCTAGGGAATTTGCTCTTTTAAATACCAATGAAAGCATTAAAATTACACCTTTACTTAATATTAGGTTTTGAAGGGAATCAGAGATTGGCACTTATTCTCTTTCTGAATTAAGTTAGTGTGTGGTATGTAGAATATCTAGGAAGTATTTACTGCAGTAACTGAGGGGAAGTGTCAACAAGTTGTGCACATATTACTTTACAAACAGGCAGCACTCCTGCCCTACCTGTCCTTAAGTTATGTTGTTTTTCATGGAGAATGCTTTTGATGACAAGCTTAGTGAAGATAGTGAACTTCTTGAAATGTAGAAACATAGCTCTGGGAAGATTTCCCTAAAGACATGTTGTCTTCTGTTGTTTGATTTTAATTGTTTAATGAGTTCTTGCATGAAGTAGGATAGTGTGTGGCATCTAGGTTTTACAATCACTGATTGTGTATTACAGTAAAGCTTGAGTGTTATTCAGATGGCTCTTATTATGGCCCTTATGCTACCTGCATACCCTATAGGAGCACTTCCAGGATCAGAAATACTCAATATTAATTTGTCTTAATATTAATTTGTTAAGTATTGATTCGCATACAGGTACGTCCTTTGCTTTTTAAAAAATTTTGTGTAGAATGGCAAATATTGGAATGCTGTCTAAAGTTTAATGCATGTTTCAATGCCAGCAAGTGCTAGTTTATAAAGCCAGGGCTTAAATACTGATACCTCTATCCTCATTTTGTCATTGATTTTATCAGTGCTGATTTCTCAGACAGTGAATGCAACAAAGGACTTTTGGTAAAGAATGTTTTCTTCTAGGCTGATCATGGTAATGTGATTCATACACTTCTCCTTTCATCGAGCTATTGCTGTGGAGGATCAAGCATCTCCAACAAGTTGTGAAGCCTGAAGAGTCTGGAATATTCCTTACCTCCCTTGAATGATTCAAGTTATACCATAGATAGATTAATCCAGTGTACCCTGCAGCTGCCATGATGTGGGAAGTGATTCTGCAGCTTCATATGTACATACTTTGTGTGTAAAGCATCCCTAGTATTTTTCTTTTCCTTTATCCCATATATTTGTTAATTATATTATGAAAAGTTGTTATCTTGCAGTTTGCGTTTCTAGGAACAAGTTATTCACAGCCAGGATATAATCTCTTCGTTTGACTGCAGCCACTGAATAAAATGAACCACAAATGAAGGATGATTAAAGTGCTGGGGAACCAGCGGCTGAGTCAGCTCTAAGCTATTTTCCACTTTCAGAAATAATACCAATTAATCAACTTGTTCAATTGAACATTGAAGTGTTAAGTCATAGTGATAGGCACCTTAAGAATATGCACATTGCCAGGTGTTGCCTGTGGGAGACCAAGAGTGTGAAAGAAGAAAGTAAGGATAAGTAAGGACACAGTAGGATCACAGCAGTGGCTGTTCCGCTTTGAGGGTTCTACCTTCATGCACATGGAGGACTATGTCTAGCAAAGAAATGAGAGTTATAAAGCAGTGATAGTTTTGAATTATCTAACTTTTAGAGTGTTCCTGTAAAAATGGTTTCTAGCCTTTTGGATGAAGCTTTTCATTACATTTTAACAAATTTACTACAGGTGGTGGTAGTGCTAAACGTTTCACTGCAAAGTGGAACTAAAATTTTGGAGATGAGATACTGTATTAAAATGAACAATGACAAACGAATAGGAAGTGACCAAATTAATTTCAGTTTCTACCTTATCAAACATTTGCTGAAAGTCTTTATATGACTGTGTTTAATGAAAATGCAATTGTTATAGACGGAATGTCATTCCAGTGTGCAGCAGGCATTCTTCAAAAACCTGTATTTTCCATGAAAATAAGTCTCTGAAAAATGTGTTAAAAATCAAACAAACCACTCCACAATGGACATATGTGAGAAGTACACAACCTTCTAGTTCTTCCCCCTCCTGCAGAAGATAATGCTACAATATCAATATATATTTTCAAATTAGTTAAAAGTCTCTCAGGCTTTCACATTAATCTAAAAGAGCTAGAACCAGGTTGTTCAGAAATCATGGAATCACCAGGTATTTTTAAGTCTCTAAAATACAACATTTTTGTTACAGTAATATTTTTGAGAGATTTTTGCCTTTTGCAATTTGTTCTGTAATGAACTAGTTCCTATCACCTGGTAGATAAAACAGTCTCGGAGGCAAAGGAATAGTTAAGTGATTTTCCTGAATGCATTCACTGGAAGCAGCTCTTCATAAATCCATTCATTTATTCTTTTATTTGTTTAAAATGAGAGCATAGATTTGAAAGTAACGAACCTTAGTTTACTTAGGAAACGGTATCTTTCCATTAAAAAACAGACACAATCAACATTCCAATCTGGATACTAACGTTCTCTAACACAGAGAACATATACATGATCTCAGTTTCTCAAAATGAATAATTAAGCCATGAAACAGGAACACAAGCAGATAAGCTTTACATAAACATTCAGATTTATTGCAGTTCAGGAGTGCTGTTACCAAAAATAGCGAATGTTTCAGAGCCTGAGTCTGGCTGTGTTTGCTGGTTTATGTACAAGTACTCTGTATGTTTGCAGAAATACTAACAATGTGGGGTTGTTTGTTTGTTTGTTTGTTTTTGCCTCGAAATTGAGAATTTTTAGTGTAAGGATTTGATGTGAAAAGAATACATATAGATTGATTGTAAATGCAGAAATTAATGTGATAAAGTAATGATTGCATTTGCAAATCAATAATTTTTCAGTGACAGCACTTCTTTGCTCTGTCAAAAAAAAAAATAATTTTCAAAATGGGTAGTATAAATATCTTGTAAAATATTTGAAATACTAATTATGGTTATAAAATACTATAAAACTTATCTGATTACACAGAAGTAGTGCTATAATGAGTTTTGCAGCTTGTAATATAAATAATCCTTCCGTTTCAGGGTCAAAAAAAGACCATAAAAATAACCTTTTTGACTATGTAACTTTAGAAGAGGATTATGTGGATATATTATTTTCTGGTACACAATAGTCCAGACTGTGAAAGTATTGTCTATATATGCCTGATGTTTCTTTGTGGCTTGACTGCTTTCTGTGTTGGATTTAATGGCCTCTTTTTATGTGGATCTTTGAAGTTTTTTCATACTTCATTTGTTGTTGTTCTTTTTTTCCTTTTTGTGCAAATAGTTGTAGACTCCCTGCAGAACTAACTGCAAATATCTATGTTGAATCCATTCTGTCAGATTTCCAAATTAACATGTTTTTCCCTAGCTTGTGCAGATGAATAGCAGTCACATGCTCAGACATAAACACACATGTATAACTATGAGCATATTTCTTTTGTTAGTAAGTCATACTGATCTATAGTAGTTAGCGAGCACTTGTGCTATCAGTTGCAAATAATTGAACTTATGGATGAAATTTGTTAGTATGTTCATAATGAAATACTTTCTAATGTGTTAGTTTTTCTTTTATATATATATATGTATATGTATATATGTAAATATGCACACACCTGTATTTAGCCTAAATAATTTGAGCTGGTACAGGAAGTAGATGCTACTGCATAGTACACTACATTCACTGTATCTTAATAAATCCAACGTTGAAAAGTCCAGCACACTCTGTTACGTCAGACACACAATGGAATGTGCTTTATAAGTATGTCTGTTCATGAGATGTCTGTTTTTTTCTGCTTCACTTCTGAAGAAAGCTAAATAGCCACAGGACAGAGAATGGAACTGGTTGTAGTCATACTCATGGTGTTCCCACAAGTTATCTCAGTGTATAAATCATTACAAGTCAGCAAAAAAGGTAACCTATATCTTGTAGAGCTTCTTTAAATGCAGAAATTGGCATTTTTATTCTTTCTTCTCTCCAGTGCCACAGAGCAATTTGGTATTTCAAATGGGCCTGAGGGTAGGAAAAAATATCAGTAATTAAAGTTCTGATGTGCGCACCTATCACCTTAAGTGAAGTACAGAAACAGGTAGAAACAATAATTCCTAAAGCTTACTCTTTTGAGGCTTCTCTTGTAAAATTGTATGATTATTTCAGGTTTCAATATTTCCATCATTGTTTTTATGGACAATGGGAATATAAAAAACAAAACCAAAAAGAAATCAGAAACACTGTTCAAACATAAACAGTGATTTATTTTTGTTCCGGAAATGCATCTCTGTATAGATGATTGAATTTAGTCTCTATAAACATTTGATAACTAATAGGAAGCTCATTGTGCACAAATAATATTTTTACTTGTATAGTTCATTTTGCAATGTTTTAAATAGAAGAGAGAGCACTATATGTTAGTGAGTTTTGGCGAAAAGTGCAATAATAGAATGGAAATGGATACTATGGAGTGTTCAGGGCAGTTTTCACGTGCCTCAAAAGTGACCTGACAGGAGTCTTGGTTGGTAGTGCAGGTATTCATGGCAGCTTTTTCAGATGCTGTGTAGGTCAAGGTAGAGTGAAGCAATTTTTTCACTCACAAGTGTTTTATGTTTGCTAATTTTCTGTCTTTTGGAGAGAGAGGTAGAAGGTTATCCACCAAACTATTGACCGACCTGTAGTCATTCTGTCTAGTTAATTTCTCAAGTCCTCAGTGTAATTATTTGTGTTTCCTGGCAGTTTATATTAAAACAAAAGAAGTCTAGAAAATATAGCATTATTGAAAAGTAAAATAAAGCTAGAAGTATGTGTACGTAAACTGCTACAGCTTTTAGTCCACTATATATGCAGAGAGTGGTGTTACCTATGGAAAAACTACAACCCAATCGCATTTGAAATTTAGTGAGGTGCACTGACAGACAAACTCTCACATTTGTGGGACAGGAATATTCTCCTTCACCTCCTGCTAAAATGCGAAGATACCTCATAGTGTTGAAACTCCAAAAGCAGCTCATAGAAGTCCGTGAAGCTTTACATAGTCCATCTATCCTTTTATTCAGCTATTTCTTTGTTCTGACATTTCTACCCTTTTTAATTATAAGGCTAGAGAAAATTGAGGAGTCTTTTTATCATCAGTTTTATAATAGATAAAAGACCAAGACAGAGGTATTTTGTTGGTCAAGGTTGCTTTTGGAGTTGTTAGCATTCCACAGAAACTCACAGATTAAAGTGGTATAGCCTTGTAGTGTGATGTCATGAATCAGGCTCCTAGTCTCACCCATTTTTTTTTGTACAGAGCATGACTTACTTGTACTGGCAGCATTCCATATTGCTAACACATGAGCCAATTCACAGATCTTTTTTCCTCTATTACTTTCTTTGCTATGAGTAATGTGCCTATACATCTTAGTATTTGGCAACATTCTGTTTCTCTTCCAGTCCTAAACAAGAAAAACAGGCAGAAATCACAATTAAATATTAATGGGATAGAATATGAGGGATGCTAAATTATTCATTAATTTTGTCTAGGAAAATAGAGATCTTTGTTCATTAGTCACAACTTTATGAATCAATTGTTGGATGGGAAATTAATTTTTTTCTTTGCAAAAGCAGTTGTTTGACATTCTTTCATCTTGATTAAAATCCAGCTCTTCTAAATACAAGAGAAACTTAAATTCTTTTATAGGAATAACTAAAATTATGTTTATGCTTAGTCAGGCAAAGGGCAGAGTATTTTCACATGTGCATGCAACAGTAGAACCTAATTATATTAAAAAATAGAACTGAATGAAGAGTTCACTCAGTATGAAAAAAGACCTTTCAGTTCTTTGGCTAAAAGACACTTGCAGAAAATTAGTTATATCAAAAATCTTGTTTACAGTGTGGATGTGACATCCTGCTGTTATTTAAAGTCAGGGATTGTCTTAGCAGTAAGTGTTTCTTTGGATAGACTTCTAGATACAATTTGGATCATTAAAAACGACTTGGGGATCTGAGGACTTTATTTCTCCAATTCAGGCCTCCTTTCTGCTGTGAATATTCTAAATAAGAGTGCATGAATGTCAGCTTGCTTTGTGCTATCTCCAGTAATGCTAAGTCTTTCTGAGAGTGCCTTCCCACTGACCACAGTCTATTTTTTTTAGATTTTTGTTTTTGATTTTTATTAATATGATGCAATAAGACCATATTGATCCTGTTGGTTTTCAAAGACAGGATGTTAAGTAATCCCTACGGGGAAGGCAGTTAAGTATTATAATTTGCTTAGTGTGGTGCTTTGCAGCACATTATGTTACTAGCTGCCAAAGATATGATGTAATTAACAACAACAGTTTGCATTAAATTCACTTTACATCTACTGTCAATAAGCATAGCTGTAGTTAAGTGGGATTTGATCAGATGTTAGATATCTTCATAAAAATATTTGAGATTTTGCATGCTGTCTTAGGTGTGAAGTTGGGACTTTATTTACTGAATTTAATTCCTCCATCGCTCTTTACAGACATCTAAGGGCTGTGCATAAATATCCGTCCAGTTAGAGGTTTCATTACATCGTTAACAGTTAACCTTCATTTCATATTTTCTCCTAATTGATATAGCCTTCATACTGTCTTGTTCTGACATAGATTAGCACTGAGTTGGCTTGAACATTATAAAATTACTTTTCCTCAGTCCTCTGCATAGCAACTATTTGTGTGGTTTTGAAGCCTTTCGTCGATTATGTAGACTTTATCTGTGACTTCCAATTTGCTGTGTGTAGAACTTCTCTTGTTTGTTGATTATCCAAAGTGAATAGTTCATACCTATCCACTTTTCCCACCTGAAATGCCTTAGTTTATTCAGTTGCTCCTTGTATGGAAAACTTTTCCATGCTCTTGATAGTCCTTCTTACCCTTTGGATTTTCACAGTTTCTTAAAATTTCCTTTGTACCATTTGTTATCTTGACCACTGCTGAGTGTTAAGCTGATGTTCTATATACCCACATATCGTAATCCAAGAATGATCTCATTTTGACAGCCCTGTGTCCATCCACTAGCCTAGTGATGTTCCACCATTCTTAACAGTCAGCCTTTGCCCTTTATACACCAAACAACACAGTAGCATTGCTGAACTGTCACCCAGCCAGCCCCTCTCAAGCAGAAAACATTTCTTCTAGATTTTCTCCTGCTTCTAATAATGTGCCTAGAACAGACATTAAAAACAGCTATGGATGTCCTGATCTGACACCTTTTCTTTTTTTTTTCTTTTCTCCGTGGAAATAATGTTTATTATTCCGCAGTCCTTAGATGCCAAAGCTGCTTTAAGCACAAGATTATATACTGCAATTTAGTAATTTAGTAATTTAGGCAGACACCATCTGGTCTCATTCTTCCTTCATCTAACTTCTCTTAAAGATATCCTTCTATGCCCATCATTTTTCTTAGTTTAATACTACAGCCTACTGGACAACTTATTTGGTGTTGTTTTGTTTTGTTGTTTGTTTTGTTTGTTTTTTGGGGTGGGTTTATGTATGTGTTTCAAATAGAAAACCTATTTCTGGTGAGTCATGTCTTTGCTGAATTGAGTCACGTTGTTGCCTGGTTCCTCATCCCCTTATTCTAATAAGATGAGTTGTTGCTATTGAAAGGGGTTTGGTCATTAGCTCATGCTAGAGAAGTGTACAACACTCATCTGGGAGAAACCATTATATTAGTTATGTAAAATACTTCAGAAGCTAAGCCTGTCAACAAACTTTACTGGTCATATACAATATAAAATTTAGAGTAAACATAATTTTTATGAAGCTTCGTGGCATCTAGAGGCCTTTAAAACTGTATGTGATGTATTAGTATCAGAGATCACAGACTTAATGCTGCAGTTCTTGGCTCCTAGTTTTTCTGGGCTGGTAGGTGTTGAAGCTTTTTTTTCTAATTGAAGAGAACATTGTATCCAAATTCTGTCATTGCTTTTCCACTCTGTATAAAGAAGCAGCGTCAAGCTTTTAACTTTATTTGGTTTTCTGAGTTGGGGCTAGAAAGCAATTGCTAACATACACCTGATTTCAGGTGTACTTCTTTTTTGTACTTTTTATTTTACTCTTAAGTCTCTGCTTTGAGAACAAAGAGAAATAAATATTTAAATTATTTTAAAATAATTTTTTACGTTTTTTGAAAAACTGAATTTTTCTGCTGGATGAGAAATTTCTGTGGGATTCTTTTTTGATTTATCTCCAATTTAGATTCTTATTCTCCTTGCAAGGTTTGACAGGCTTGGAGATAACAGATGTTAACAGTGCTAGCAGTGATAACCGAGAGCTACTTTGAAGACTGTAGTAAACTATATTTTGGACAATAATTTAGCATTTTACGTAACTGAGATAGATTTACTAGTGTTGAGATCTAAATTATACAAAGATCAGGATTATTTCTAAAATAAGGAATATATTGTAAACAAAGGCTGCTCATTCTAAACAGCTGTGTATGAATTGCTTTTCATTTAACAAAAAGCAAATAGATCAAGCTGTTTTAGATTGTCTTGTTTTAGAACTCAAGAAACATGATCTTTATTTTCACTCTCATAACAAAAATGAATAGGATATTATAATAGGGATAAATAAATATAATGTGTTTTTAAGTCACGCTATATATTAAGCACATCCTTTAACCTTGGTTCTCTGCTGTTGCTGTCTGAAAAAATCTTTGAAGCCACTGGAGAAAAGAAATGGTCTGATAGACTAAAAACATCGTTATGTTTTCCATTTTAATATGTTCTTGTAATAATTAAATTAAGATTTACAATTTGTTTTTATAAAATCTTTCCGAATTTATTTTTTAGAAAAATGTAATAATTTGCAGAATGAATTATGACCTGATAATACTTAGCACTTTTCTTGCAGAATGAATCCTTTTCCAAACTTTCCACTCTATATTTAAGCTACTTTTTAACTCACTAAACTTACATGAACAGTTATATTACGGGGAAATTGTCTCTTGATGCTTGTGTCTAACCAGCCATCTCTGTTAGAAAAAGAAGTATCTTTGCTAAACAGCTGCATAAACATTTGGGATGCTATTATCAGAGGAATTTTTTTAAAAACATACCATTATGTATGAATTGATAGCCTAGGAAGAGAATTTTGAATAGCATATAATACACTAGCATTATCAACTGTCATGGCATGTCTGCCTAATACTTGTTTTTCGAAACAGTATCTAAATGATAATATATATTGGTTACTGTACTAACAAGCATTAGGAAGGGTTGTGCTGCTTACTACTTCTCTAACTTTTATTATTGAAACAATGTTATCATTTTGAAAATAACTTATTTTTCAGTTTCTTCCCATGATTTAAATTTACAACTCTGTTTATAAACTGGAGCAAATCCCTTCCTTCTGTATGCCCCATAATTTAGTGCAGAAATGTTTTCTCCTTTTTAAATGTGACAAAAATTATGCTGCAGAAAATCCTTGAAACCATCACTGCTTCTGCTTAATCATCTCCTCTTCAGAGAACCTGAGCACGACCTTGCCATTATTCTTAGCATCTTAGCCTTGTCTGGGGATCAGTGCAGGAAATTTTTCAAAAAAATTTTCAAACTAAAGCTGTCCATGTTTGTAACTCAGCAGAAAGCTGGTGTGCAATAGTCTTCCTGGCAAAGGGCTAATGTTAAAGGAGGGGAGACGATCCAGTTAACAAAGTTTATTGGCAGAGCTGGACGAACTAGTCCATGAAACCCTCCTGAACTGCAGTTCAGTAAAATTGAAAATCATGCCAATGATCTAGTTTTGGATGAAGGCAGGCCATGTTCCCCTGAAATTTTACAGTGTTACTCTTTGGCTATATTTCAGGTGATGGCAGATGGTGCCAGAACTCTGATGGAAACTTTCTGGACATTACTTGTGCAATACTGGCTAACAGACAGAATTTTAAAATATCTGAAAGCTTCTGGATTTTTGAAAAAGCTATCATATGAGGTTTTCCAAACTGATTATGCTGCTGTACATACATACATCTGAGTCAAAACTGAGTTTAGTCCCAAGCCTCTAACCATTATGATTTTAATACATTCCTACTGAGCTTTAAACTATATTATGAACCTCTCTCCAGCTTTGAATAAATCTCAAATTTCTATCATGTATTTGTATGGCAAATATGAATTAAAACTTGAAGTGGAGGACGTCTACTGTGGTCTTAATTCATAAAAATGGATGATTTAAAACCTCATTAATAGCTTTAAGTGTCACCCAGTTCTTAGGCTTACAGTAGTTGGAGTTCTTGTGACTCTAAATGTAAGAGTAGCCTTTTCTGAGGTCAATTAGCACAGTATTTTCTGTCTCTGACTGTTATTGCGCAAATTCAGTTGTTTTGTGTACTTGCAGAAGTTTCAGCTTTTTTCAGGTGTCTGGTTTTGGGACAGTTTGTATTGTATTATAAGTTAACTTTAAGCAGTTCTTGTTACCAAAATTGTTAATGGACTAATTTACTACCTTCATAGATTAACAGCTTTGCAACAGTACCTTTTCAGTACTTTTATCTCCATAGCAAATTCAAAACTTCCTGCTCTCACAAGTTGAATACTGTGAAGAGACATCCCTGAGGCTCTCTGATCTATGATAAAAACAGGCAATAGAGAAAAGAAAGATAATGAAAGTTACCTACTAACATTGCAAAGACAGTTGATATTTTTCCTTACATATGAAAAAGTCAGCTCGAGAGAAACTTTGCTTGGGTTAGAAACTAAAAAAAAAAATAAGCTGGAAAAGAATTATTACTTCTCACCAAATGAGTACTTTGTCATGACAGAATTGTCATTTTGGAAGGTTAGATTGTTTCTCATATGAGTTTTTACTTGATATAGATGCACAATTTCATTTTTCTCACTAGGAGATAGAGAGATTATTGTTTGATGTATAACCTAATTCATTAGAAATTTGTTTTAAGGGTTGCATTTGAGTTAAGAAAATGTATGGGAGATGGTAAGTAAAGATGCTGCTGTAACATTCTCTTAGTTGAGGCATTTTGTCTTTTATGTGTTCATCACCTTAGCATCTATGTAATTTTTTTATTTGAAATATAAAGAGCAGATTCCCATTCACCATCTTTTTGTTGTCTTTCTCACGGATAGACTTGAAGAATGAGGTTTGCAAGTAGCTCTGAGGGTACTGAACTTCAGAGCCCTTTAGATTACTTAGCAAATTAGCCTTATAATATCAAGTTATGTTTGAGCTTCTATGTTAGAAATTATGTTAATTCTGTAAGCTTTTGTTCCTCTTGTTATAGAAGAGCATTTGGTAAATGAAAGGAATTTCTATTAATTGTGCCGATCTCTTGAAAATGTTGTGAGTAGCAGAATCAAATATGGTACTTAAGGGAATCATGGAATCCTAGAATCATTTGGTTTGGAAGGGACCCTAACATCATCTACCTTCAACCCTACTGCCGTGGGCAGGGGCACCTCCCACTATACTGGGTAACCTGAAACCCTGTTCAGCCTAGCCTTGAACACTTTCAGAAATGGAGGAATTGTATGGGTTTGAGCATTAGTTTTGCCTTGGTGATATTCTGCCTGCTCAAACAAAGGGATCCAGCTGTATGGCAAGGTTGCTGTGGTTTCTGTAATGTGAGATCCTGCTGAAGCTGTACATTTGCCACTCTTTTAAAATAACATTGCTGAGCATGCTCTAAGTGTGCAGCATATTCTGTGTGTGTCACAGCTCATGAAACTGTCAGCAGCACTGAGGATGGAAATGGTATTCAGTTAAAACTCTTGGACATGGCCAATTTCTGAAACTTTTACATTGCAAACTCTTCTGCTTAGCCATGAAGCTGAGCAGAATTAGCAAGACGGTACGAGTCTCAGTACACATATTGCCACAGTTTATGGATGATTTTCAAAAGGAAATAAAGAAATAAGAACTTAATAATTTGCATCTGCATTTTTGCAAATTCCTGCTACCTATTATGAGGTAAATGATCTTGACTCTTTTCATGTGTGAAAATATTTGATAGCTTTCAAAAGACTGCAAACTCAGGTTGCTTTTGCTCAAGACTAAACTTGGTAGATAAATTCTAAATACGTATATATACATATCGGTATTAAAAAAAAAAAAAAAAGCAAATGTGCACATTATGACCTTCTAGGTCAATAAAGTAACTAAGCTAATACTGGGGCATGTTGTTGTACATAAAATCATCGCGTTTTCCAGATTAAACTAATTGGTATGTTCTGACCTTCTCTGTGAAGGATGTGGAGTGTACATATGTTAATTGAAATGTCATAAGAATTATGCAATTATTTAAAATATATACGTATGACACATATATGCATACATTTACATATATGTACACATATATGTATACACATGTATGATATATGTATGTATGTGTTGATAATGAATAGTAGTTTCTAATGATATTGTATGGGCTTTTGGAGTGTGTGGGCAGAAAAAACAATTTTTCAGTTTTGCTAGTGAGGTACTCTGCTCTTTTTTTTTTTCCTTCTATTATTATTGTTCTTTAATAGTTAAAAGAACATACATCTTTGAGGTCTATAACTGTATTAAGTATGGTTACTGCAAGTATCAAACATTATTGACAATGTTCATGACTAAAAAATCATAGCTAGGACTTCATTCTGTGGGTAAGATTGAATAATATTTTTTTTCAAAGATAGTATGATATTTTTTCTGTCTGATCAGTATCCTCAGAGACAGTTGTGAGACGTTATTTCTGAGCAGTACTGTTTTTATGTACATCTACTCATTAGTGAAGTATAAAAAAAAATATCAAGTATTAGGGCTGATGAAGTAATTGCTGCAAGCTGAATGATATCATAGAATTGTTAAGGTTTGAAAAGACCTCTAAGATCGTGTAGTCCAAGACACATTGTACTAGTTAAATGTGTGAAATTGGTCCATTGAGATTCATTGTGCCCCCAATTTATCATTCAGTCCCAGACTGGCACTTTGTTTTGAACAAACAAACAAAAAACCCTAAGTGGGCAATTCTCCTAAGTGCTGAGTGTACTGATATAGTGAACACACCTTCCTTCAGGTGAAGTCGCCTCTCGCAAGCTCACACATTCAGGCTGAGGTGCTGGTTTCTCCCATACAAAAAGTTCATATTTCTCTTAGGTAAGTCTGCTATGGTTCCATGTGTTGGGGAAGCTGGAGAAAAAAAACTCTTCTTCTTCACCTTGCTCTTTTCCCCTGAGTAATTTAATATAAGCTACAAGCCTGTTATAAACAGCCGTGTATGCAGCAGCTCCTAACTTCCTAACTACTGCTCTAGCTTTGGGTTACCAGAGTGTTTTAACTGTGTGTTTCATAATATTGGCAGATTTTCATTGCTGAAAATTTTGAAGAACTTGCCATATTTAACATCAAAGACAGTCTAGGCATACTGGAAAATCCTGAACTTCTTCGAAGAATCACATTTAGCATCCCTTGTAATGCAAGAAATACTTAACATATACTGGGTTCCAAATTGAGTTCTTCTAGCAATTTTATTTGCCCTTTTTTCTTCAGTTACTTGTGTTTTTTGATGCTATAACTTTTTTTGTTTCCTTTAAATTATAATGAGATGAACAAATGATAGATATAATTCCACGTATTTATCCTCTGGGTTGGTGGAAAAATGAAATAGTGGATAGCATTTTGCAATTATGCTACTGTCAAATTTAGATTTTATATGGTGAAAAGCAATACGGTATTTCAATAGGAATGTATATACTAGTGTTAAGTGAGTGGAGAGGAAAATTCTGATGAAATGAAATCCCTATGCAAGTCTGTAAAACTAATTCATCCTCTTGAAAAGCATTTGCAGTGTGCCAATGAATTTAAGTAGCAGCCTTGAGATTTCATGAAGAAGTTAAGGGATATCCTTTCTTTGGCTGTAACAACTCTAGAGAAATTTTAATCACTACCATGATAAAGCAGCTAAGCAAACTTTATATTTCAGGTATGGTTGTAATACAGCGACGTCAGTAGAATTTGTGACTTCCAGCAGGGCCTTCTAGAAGATGCTGGATGCAGATGTTTTTCCAAGTCAAGCATAAATAACAATGTTTGCCTTTTTCTCTTGCTGTTTGTTGATGGTACCAAGTCATCCATCTCTCATTTTGTGGGGCAGTGGAATGTCTGCTGTGTTTTATTGAGCATATGACTATGCATAACTGAAGTGTACCTTGTGCATGAATCTCTGATGCCCCAAATCTTCCCACTTAATTTTATGTAAAAAGGCAAAATAATAAAGGAACTGATGAGTTTGGAAAGGAAGATTATTCCAGTCAGCAAAATGATTGGAATTAAATTGATAGATTAATTTAAATCCTGTCCATGAAATACGGTGTTTGAACATGATATATAGGAAGAGTTACTGCCCTAGAGAATTAAATGCAAAGGCCTAACTCTCAGTCTCAAGGCTGGATACAAATCCTCATGAACCTGCTCCCTGTAAAATTGTCTTGTCACTTTCCCCAAGCCTTCAAAACTTTCAACAAGGCCAAACTCACAAATCCTGTCCCTTAGCCTTCTGTTTCTGTGCTGATGCTACATTCAGAATTAACCCACATGAAAGTTTAATAACGCAAATCTTTTCCAAACCTTCCTATAAATCTCTCTGTCTTCCAGTGCCATATAAAATTTGTTGACAGAAGATGAAATGCGCAGTTTCTGGTTGCTGGCTAACCATTATATAAAATAATCAGAAATACTCCCTTTCATTCCAAAAGACTTAATATACATTCTACACTGATTTTTTTTCAAATATTTGATATTTATTTATCATATAGCTTAAAATTGATATGCTCACCACCCTAATGAGACTTTCTACCCATCTCAACAGTTATAACAATTTATCCCAAGACTGTGCGACTTGAGGAAGAGAGTAAAGTCTTCCTCCTGGTCAGTGAAAATCAATGACTAAGTGGTGCAAACTTCCCTTGAGTGAATTTCAACTGCAGACAAAGCAGCATCTGAGCCTCTTGCAAATTTAGAGCATTGATATATCCATGTGGGAATATAAGAGGTCCTCTTGCAAAAGATGGAGAAGTTGGGGGAGTACTAGAGCCTTCTTCAAATTATTTCCCAGTCTCATTTTACTTAAAATTTTAATAAAATGTAAGGTGAAACTCAAAGTCTGAAGTTGTGAATGTGTATTGAAATATCAGTGTGTCTATGATTGCCTTGTCAATGAAGGATGTAGCACACTGTACAGGGAGCCAAATAAGGTGGGACAGAGCTTTGGGTGGTTTCAGTGGGACCACCTGTGCTAAGCAGCTACTGAGTCTGAATGTTGATTCTGGTGGTTTTTTTTCACCATTGTTTTATTCATTATAAGAGATTACTCCTCTAATTAGTCCTAAGTAGACATTTTGAAAAGAATTTATGGAGTCTCAGCTTGGTTAGATACCATTTACCTTTAGTTTTTCCTTCAGTTGTTAGCAGTATCCAATTAGTATTAGAAGGTGTTTAACTTCTGTCAGTTAACCATGGCTCTATTGACATACTATCAAAATTTGCCAGAATCTCTAACTGAAACTGCTGATAGATTTTCCAGTTTAACGAAGTCATTATGAAGAAGTTATGTGGTAACTTTACTTCCTGTGTCAGTAGATTCAACTGCTGTTTCATCCTGATGCTTTGAACTTCATATTTTACAGTGACTTTCAGCTCTTTGATTTATATTGCGACTTTAAAGCATAAGTTTTTGTGTGCACCTATGTTTTAGTTCTGTTTTATTTTCAGACTTATTTTCTCTGTAATTGAAAGCTGTGATGGTGCTCAAAGGAGAATGATTAGATAGAAGAGCCAACTTGCCATAATTTCAGCATTTCTTTTCTTTGAGATATCAGTTACACTGCACAATATATAGCAATTTTTCTTTGCAACTTGGGATTTCATCTTATCTAATTATTACTAATTAAGTAATTAAAATTGATTTGAACATAGTATTAATGATTTTTCACATAAATTACCTGAATAACAGGAAAAGTTGATGCTATTTTTCATCATTAAATGCTTACTTTAATTCTGTTTGATTTCTCAGTTTCATTTTATTATGCTGTTCGAAATAAAGCAACAAAATACATGAACCAAAACACATAGCTTTTAGAAGATCGTTTCCTTAAATAAAAAATGCATAGGTAGATATAAACTCTGTTCCTAGTAAATAGGATTGTTTGATTGAATTTATTTTTTACTTGTTTGTTTGCTTAGAGGATGCATATCAGATTTTTTACATTGATTTCCTAATTATCATTGTTCAGTGTTTCTCAGAGAAAAAATATATATTCTGTCTATAAAGAGAGAATATACAGTATATACATACAATAATATAGGATATAAACAAATGACAAGTGGATAATTATGGTAACTCAAAGGAGTCTCAATTTGAGAAATTATTATTTTGTGGATGCGAATTAGCCTTTTTTAAAAACAATACTTAGATTAATATTTTCCTCTCTAAAAAACTGATAAGGTCATAAAGAGAACATAAAAAGAAAAGGTTATCACAGAATCGCAGAGGTTGGAAGGGATCTCAAGAGATCATTGAGTCCAACTGCCTGCTACAGCAGGTACCCTATAATAGGTTGCACAGATAGGTGCCCAGATGGGTCTTGAACATCTCCAGAGAAGGAGACTCCACAACCTCTCTAGGCAACCTGGTCCAGAGCTCCATCACCCTTGTCATGGAGAAGTTATTCCACATGCTTGTACGGAACTTTCTATTTACAAATTTTAGGCCGTTACTCCTTGTCCTATTGTTAGGCACCACCGATACATATTTAGTTTCTAATGAATTCATATTCTAAATAATAGAAATGCGCTAGGATCCCAATTTGTATAATTGTTCATCTTAATGCAAGTCTAGAAATACAGTCCTTCAGCTTCTTTCGTTTTGTGTACTTTTTATGTGTAAAAGGGTATCGTAACCACTCCCTCCTGCTACAGTAGTAATATGACTTCTTTCTGTTATAGAAAAAGTAGAAAAACATAAAATAAATTAAAAAAAACCATCCCATTATGTTGTAATTTATTTTATATGTTTCTGTGGCTTGCTTTCAGAAGTCATAAGATGTTGGCAGTCGAGTCTACTCTTTAATTGGATTAAAGTAACTTAAAATTTGTGAATTCTGTTTTAGTGTAACACAGGTAATTAAAAAAGTATATAAAGATGTCAGATTAAGATTGTTAGTTAACTGTATATCATTTGAAAGGATGTGTGTAGGAGTTGTGAACAATCTCGCTACTACTCAGTGTTTCCCTTCACTTGCTGACAAATCTGAATATCTGAGGTCTCCTCTCACTTCAGCCTCCCATCCCTGCTCTCCCTAACTGCAGCAGACCTTTTTCAGGGGGAAGGTTGCCTAAGCTGCATCTGTTTAGGACTAAAGAGGAAAAACATAAATCTATTCCTTTTTTTGACCTTTAAGTTAAATTTGAAGTGGTTCTCCTCACGGTGATTTAACTGACATTCTTCTCCTGTGACTGCAAAAGTGTTAAACATCTCAGTCCACGTTTTCATAATATAATATATCATATTGGTTCAGATACTTGATGATCACAACGACAACAAAAAAAGCCTAACAAGCAACCTATGGTGGTGCTGGAATGTACACAGTCTATAATACCCTAATAATTGATGCCAACTGAAATGTTGTATCCATGGGAGACCAGTTTCTTTTTACTGCTGTTATAAACTGTGTGGTCTGCAAAGGTATGCATTGTGAAAACTCACAATTATTTTAGAGGTTTCAGAATTAGGTTTAAGTGGGCATCCTCCAGTATATCCGTGTTTTCGTGCTGTCTGTGTCTGTTTCATGTGCTTTTATATCATTCTCATTCCTTCCTTCTCTTCTTTTTTTCTTCCATCCATCCGTTGTCACATCTTGCATTCTTGATTACAGTGTGTGTAATCATTACCACCGTGTGAAGGTAATTGTCCACATCACCAGGTATGGTGCCACATTTCTCTGGAAACATTTATGTGTGATTTAAAACCTGTTCAGTGTTGTGCACTGTTATAGTGAGATTCTTTTTGTTAGCCTCATTTCTCCCTTTTCTCCTTTTCCATTAGATATGAATTACCGTTCCTGCATCTTTGTTTTTTTTTTTTTTTTGATTGTCCATCGGTCATGGCCTGAACCCCATAAACTTTTGAGTGGTTTAACAACCACCATGGAGTTTCATTTTGAAGTGCTCCTAAGCTACTCAGATAGTTTTTATTGCTTTTATTGTGTTTGTGAACAGTTTATGTTAAACGTTTGATACTCAACTGCAATGGTAAACACTGATGAATAAACAAATGCTTTTCTTTTCCCTAATGGTTTGAGCACTATGTATCCAAACCATCGTTTGTCAGTATTTCTGTGGCTTTCAGAAACATGTTAGGTACAGACTGGTACATGGCTGACTGATTTTCTTTTTGAGAATGTCACAAGACCTTAAAGATACTCATTTAGATGCAAATTTTTATGACTTCCTAGTATGTTTCTGGATATCATTGGCTAATAGCTTGATTAGCCTATGTACTTTTGCACTTTAGCAGAAAAAAATTTCATCAGAGCTATTGCAAATTAAGTATTGTTGGTGATGGTGGAAAACTCTCTTGCAATCTCTTTTTAAAAACAAAAGTTAATGTAATTAATGAATACGTGTTCATGAGCTTTTGCAGAGTCGATATAAATAAATATGTTAATCATTAGTGATTTAGTTCTATGCGTTATCTTTAACATAAAGGTCTTCACTATGTGCAAATTACCAGTTCTGGAGCTGGTGGAAATGAATATCACCCATCTGATTGTGATGACAACACATCTCAGTTACCATTGGATGACAGTTTCTTCTATTCAGCCTTTGTTTTGTAATGTCTTACAGCCCTTATGACTCTGTAAGCTGCAGCATAATTAGAAGAACTGCTCAGAGTGAGGGGAAACAAAATCTTGTAAAATAAAAAGCTTTCTTCTGTTATGACTATTTCAGGGTTCTTCAGTCATCTCGAGATATTTCATTCTTAACTCATGTCTCTGAAACTGTTTAACAACATAATCATTTTCACTATGCATAAACATTATTTATTTTCTGCTTAAGTTCCTCTTTTGCTAAAGGAGGTCAGTAGTAGGTATTCTGTCTTTTTTCCAAAATTGAGACTGTAAAATGATGAGAAGATGAATTTGTGTACAACTTTTACTTGTACTGAGTGGTAACGTTGAACTTACTGAGGTTGATCTCACAGAGCGTATAGAGAGGCATTTGGAGTGTGCATTGCCATTAATAAGATGTGATCTTAAATAGCTGCAAACTGTGGCTTCATAGCATTCAACCTCTAAGGTATATTACTGTGAGGTCAAGGCTAAATGAACTATCATTTCTTTCCTGTTATGTTCCAACCTGTATAATTACATTACCTTAATGGATTTTTCTCTATTGTTAGTGAAGTAAAAGATGGGGGATATTAAATTAGATATTAATTGCCTCAATTAAGCCAACGTGTAAGGATCATGGCTCAGTTATGGTTGTCACATGGGATAATAACTTTGTTGTGACTACTGTAAAATCACATTTTGCAAAAGTAAAAATGTAATTTGGTTCAAAAGAATTAAAAATTGATTTGTTTTGAACAGTATGCTTCCTAGAGAAGGAAGAACTGGAAAAGTTGAAATAACTGAAGATGCGTAGAATAGATGAACAAGTAGTTGAGTGACTGAGTCCTATCCTGTTGATGGGCTCATTCAGTGGGTATGCAGCATTCTTGGAATCAAACTAGTAAAGACAATTTGACATTATAAACTACTCAAGTCACATATCTGCACAGCGTGCCCATTCTACTTAAACTAAGATTTAAATCTGCTTCCAAACTGATGCATTCCAATTTTAGAAGGGTTTTGTGGTTTCAAGATCACTCTTTACATTCAAATCGCTCCCTTTTTGATTTGTGAGGATCATATGATTCCAACAGTGTTTGTTTTTGTTTGTTTGTTTTTAGTGTAACCTTTAGTTTGTCAGTCAAAATTCAGTAAACTTTAATATTAAGAATCTTTCGGAAAGTGAAGATGTAATGAAAGGGGAGAACAGGATTTGAGTGAAATACATAGTCCTGTAGTTTGCTTCTGGGAACAGTCTGAAAACAAACAGCAGAGCCTCATCTTGTAGCACTACCTACGAAGTCCTGATAAAAAATCTCCAAAAAAATATTGCATGTTTCCTGTAATATATGTTGCAAATCAGGGAGAAGGACAATTCACACAAAAGTGTGAATGTAGTGAACTGAGTGTGAATTTGCAGTGAGTTTAGAAAAAATAATAGTTTTACTTAGCTAGCTTTACATAGATTCCAGTCCTGCTGATTTTTCTCGTGTCTCAGAAATTTGACTTACATAACTGAGATCATATAGATATGAGTATTGGCATTTAATTACTTCATATTTTTATCAGTGCTTTTTGAAATTTGATTTATAATATAATATAATAGACATATTTCTTTTCATGAGCATGGAATGCCTTATAAGTCATATTTGTACTTGTTCATTAAACAGTGTATTGTTGATATCTTGGGTTATATAAAAATATTATTCCAGTATGAAGTACTGTTACAAGTTAACAATATATTTTTTTCCACAGATCATTAAAAGTCTGACAGAGGATTTTCTTGCAAGGCTGATTTGGATTTATGCAGAACACGTTCAGTTATAAAATCAAGCAAACAGGACTCCAAATGCTTAAGTTAAACAAACATATCTAGTTTCATTCATGAAACAACTGGAAATCTATATAGTTATAATTTTGCGTGAAACCAAGAAATCAAATCTATTTGCTATTTTATTTAATAAAGAAAAGTACTCAAGTTTCAGTGAAAATGTTCTTGTGGTTGAACTTGAAATGCACTGCAAGTACAAATGTTTGATAGAATTAAATGCAGACACTGAATCACAGTGATCAGATGTTCTCTATTAACAAGAAGCATCTTTTAAAAAGATTAATTTTTGTAACTCAGAGAGCCAATCCCTTTTGTTCCAGATTTTAATTGAACAACTCACTTCTGGCACGCTACTCTAATGGACAAATTCCAGAGAATAGAAACAAAGGGTACTGTGTTTCAGTAAATCTAAACAATAGATAAATGATACTCAAAGTCAATTTAAATGTCGTTCTTGTTCTTTTCAAGTCTAGTTCTGGTCCTTTGGAGATCTTAATTAGTGTTTGTCAGCACAGACTGGGAAGAGAAATGTGTCCCCATTTGATCAGTACACGTTGCTTCCCTGCATTGCTGCAATTAGGCTGGACAAACTTCATGTAGCTGTTGACTCTTACTGTTTCTTACAGTTTTAATTTCAAGCGGTTTATTAAATGAGGGTAAATTTCTTATGGCTCAGTGTAGCCCTGTGAGTCTTGGATAATTGTAATAGTCCCTTTATTTCCTTTTCCATTTGTATGAACTAGTTAAGAGCATTCTAGAATAGAATGAGGCATTCAGTATTTCTTCTTTTCAGCACTGTAACTGCAAATGAAAGCAAGGTAGTCTACCAGTTACTAATTCCAAAACTTGTGTTTACCACAAAAGTTATTTTTTGCATACTGCTAGTTAGCCATCAAATTTTTTTTGTACTGGAGTATAGAAGTTCCATGCATGATACCCCTGGACGTCTTAATGCATAGACAAAGATGTCTGCATCCAAGGCCCCAGGTCTCCTATTCCTCAGTGAGACACCGTTTCTTTCAGTAATAATATTTTAAGACATGGGTGTATGTTATTTGTAATTTCAAGTCATTTCCTAAAGGAAATGGTTAGTGGCAGGATCAACATGAATAAAAATTTGTTCTAGAAGAATATGCCATCTTACACTCACAGTATTCACTGTGTGCTGATAGGCCTTTGAAATCTGCTGCATTTTGGAGTTCCTAATTTCCTGTTTACTTCAAGTTGCATCAAGGCACAAGACCTTCTCTTCTGCTGCTTTGCACATAACCTCAATTTCTGATGTTTCTAGTGTTATGCTGAAACCACCCTGACATTGTAATTGGACTTGTCAATGCAAATGCTGCTCAGGAGGAGATGAAAACCTTTTTCCTGAAATTGTTTGCTTGAATTGCTGTATGGTTCAGAGGTAGTTTTCAAATAATCCAACCTTCCAGAATAGAAATTCACTGTTATTTTAGTTTCTCTTATTAAATGTCTTAATTGCAATGTATTTTTTTTTTCAGATATTTCATAAAAAAAAAAAACACAACAAAAAACCCCACGTATAGTTATACTACCTAAACCAACACAAACTTTTTTTCTGTTAAATATACGTATTTCTAACACAGAAAAAAATAACACACATAGAAGCAATACAAGAGGGGCACTTGTATGCTCAGTGGTATAGTATTTGCTTCAAATAAATAGCAACATGGCTTCAGGTAAAGAAAACAACTAGGCAAAAAATCACTGAGACTTTTAAATGTAGACAAATGTATTTGTGAGTAGCTTGAGAAAAAAGTACACCAAAATTCACTGAAGAATATGAACAAGAGCACGGGCAGTGGAGAAAAGGTTTTAACTGGTAATTCAACTGACCATTACAGAGTGGAAAGAAATTGTAACAATCAGATATGCAGATGAAAGATGCAATTAAATTGTGTCCATAAATGTGCTGAGAGGGATTTCATGTAGGATTGTAGATCTGAACATCCATACTGCTATTCAAACTTCTACTGTCATTCCCCTGTCCATTTATTTTGTTTCTGCTCTTCTCTCCATGTTTGCATGTAGATACAGTGGGGCCAGTCTCACTTTGTGCTGTTTCTTGCTTTATTCAATTGCTGTTCTTTTTAATGCTAGTTTAGGAGTAATGTCTGTTGAATGCCCTGACCTCAAAGTTCCAAAATTGTGCTCTATACCATTTGTACTCTTTCTGAGCCCATAAATCTCTCCTTCTGCACTGGCAGAACATTGTGAGGGTGGACAGCAACTAGCCTGCTCTGTCTGACCCTTTGTCAGTAGGGGGAACATCTTAGAATGGGCTAAGAAATGAGAGACTTTGGCCACACAGCTGAGAAGGGCATTGGAACAATACTAGTTGGGAAATGACCTTCTGTGTGCACCTTTCTCCTCCTCTTCTACTTTTTGCAATGAGAGAAACCTCTGCCTTTCTCCAGGGAGTATGCAGAGTGCTGAGATGCCCCATGGATTAATGGCAATACTTACAGTCCTCAATCAGTAGCTCTAGCATAAGAGAGAATTACCTTCTTCAGCAAGCAGCTTATGAAGCACTCTTTTAAAAAATAAGTAAGGAATTCATGGTTCTGACTAAGGGTTATGGATTTTGCTCCAGGGCCAAGCATTTGAAAGTGAGTTGCTGACTTGTCCAGCATTTACTCATCTAACTGTTTGTTAGAGTCGAGCTTGCAGGAAGGCACACGAAGAGTTACAGGGGGCAAAACGGGAGAGAAGAAAAGAACAGGAGCAAAATTTATTCTGAAAGAGGGGATCAAAAAGGATATTTGTCAGTAAAGTTTGTTTGTGTAACACTCTTATGGAACAACAATTTTTTTCACAGCAAAACATTTTCTTACATTGTATTACAGCATGTTACTCAGAAGCAGATCAGTGCTGGAGCAATGTAATGACAATACTTGGGGAAGGGGTCAGGTCAGTACTCTTCAGAGGATTTTATCACAATGTTTCTTTGCATTTCAAAAGCGTATATGCAGAGCATAAAGGCAATATGTGTATTTACATATTAATTTTAGAAAATCCAGCTTTACAAAAACGTTAGTGGCCTTTAAGAGGTAGTTATTTATTAGTTTCTGTCAAGGACATCACTGTAAGAAGGAAGGAAAAACTGAAAAAGCTGTGAAGAGAATGAAGGAGTAGAAGAGTTTTATTACAAATCTTGGAGTGCCAGGAAGCATAGCCAGGGTGATCTAGAACATTCAAATTAAAAAGTAAAATGCAGAATGTAATGTGAATGTGTAATAATGGTATAGTCCATGATAATGGTATGCTTTCAGGTGGTTTTTTCTATTTTCATTGCAGGAGGAATGAACACAGTGAGTTCATATCACTAATGTAAGAGAAAGGAGGTGGAGCATTTAGATAATTCTACAGATTTTCTTAACCTTCAGCTGCATATCTTGTAATAAACAGTAACACTTCCATGTACTCTCTAGTCAATGGAGGAAAATTTGAATACAGAGAGTAATCTGTATGTAACTTTTCAATAGAAGATAATTGCAGGGATAAAAGATAGAGTTATGCATTTATGATTGCCTGTAGTAGCAAATGTCAGTCAGAAAACTTATCCGTTTTTGGACTCTGCCCATACAAATTTTTTTGGAATCATTTTTCCCATCTGTTTTGTATTTCATGGGAGCAGCACAAATTGAATGGGTTAAATTTTAAGTAAATCTGAAGTTTATTTTTGATCAATAGAAAATCAGAGTTTTGCTTAACAGAACAACTGTACCATGAATTGTACAACTCAGAAATTTTGACGCTCCTGAAGACTCAAATGAGCACTCAAGGGATAGACACATGGGACACTTGTTTAACTAGTTTCGTTGTCAGTCACAAAGACATTTTTTTCTACATATTCAGAGTGGGGAAAAAAGTATTCCTTTAGTATATATTTACAAACTTATGATAAGATGCTGGAAAGGACCGCAGATATATTTCATTTATGGAAAAATGCCAGTCAGTTCTAAAAGAGATGTCATCAAAGCTGACAGAATTCAAACACATTGACTAAGACTGAAATGGGAATGTTGTGACAGCGCAGTGGGCGACGGTGCCACTACTCCATACAAATCTGCCTATGTGAGTTTAGTAGTAAACACCAGTTATGTTTTCATATAAAAGTTGTAATGCAGCTTATTGGAAGGAGCAGAAAAGAGATGGAAATGTAATAGTATAATTTTGAAGATGCACTCAATTGTGCAGATTTACAGTGAAAGATTTATGGGATGCTATAAAATAGACTACAAAGACAGTAGCTAATTGTTTCAAATATACAGCAATTTTTTAAGCTGTTCAGTCAATTAAGTTCTTAAGAAAATGTACTGAGCTCTTACAGATGTTGTTATGTTTCTGTGGAAAATAATTTGCTGAGATACAGGCAAAAATATAATACAATAGGCTATTTATTAGAAAAGGAAAATCACCTTCAATATGAAGGAAGTGCATTATACACATCAGTGAAACTGAAACCATAAACTTTTCAAATTAGATTTACACATTTAGATTAGAAAAATGAGTAGAATGCGTGTTGGCAAATGTGAAGTTTTCCTTGGGAGCTTAATGTCTTATTTGTATGAAGCAGAAAGTAATCAGAGTTGAGATTGTCTTTTATAGTACACACAAAGGAAAACATATAAGTAAGTCTTGTATTGCTTTAATGAGATCCTTAATTCACCTCACAGTATGTTGTTGTTAAAATGTGTGATATAGCCAAGCAATAAGATGGGCTGTTTAAGAAGGTATTAAGAAATAAATAACTGTTGTGTTAATAAACAGTGAACCAGTCTGATTGCAGTGTAAAACAGGTGAGGAAGTATCCCTTGAGCATCATACTCTATAGTGTGCCATTTTCCACTTAAATTCTTGTTCCAGTTGAAGATCAAAGGTAAGATATTAATAAAAGTCATGTCAATTCTATTAGTAACTTAGATGCATATTTAAAATGTGTGAATAGTAAAAGAATATTGTATTACTCAGATCTGCTTTTTATGTTTTTGCATTTTGCAATGCTTGGTAGCACGTTTATACTCTATCAGTTTTGGTCCAGATAAACCTGTACTTGTTTGTGTACTATTGTGTATTTGTTGTCATTAGATATTGTTGGAAGTCAGATAGTCTAAAACTGAAGGCTAAGATTTTTTAACATGGTTCCAAAATCAAGCAAAGATTCCTCATGCCTTTCTGTCTTCTTTGACTCATTCTATTCATTTACTTTCTCTTCTATTTTATCTCTTCACATCAGAAGGAACAGGTTTTAGTTTTCAGCGGTTCAAACCTTGTCTTACTCATCTGTTCTATCATAAAATGTATAGAGGTCTCAAAAGTTCTCTTCTCAACCATGTAGGGATAAAGAGGTTTGAGTAAGAGGTGGCACACTGTGCATAAACACTAAACTTTCTATTCCTTCATAAGTGAGTTGCCATGAGTTGATGATTTCTTCCTTGTCTTGACCAAATATTTATCTGTGTCACAAAACTCTTGAAGTAGTTTTCAACTGCAGTAGAAGTTAGGATAAGAAATAAATGAATAACTGATTTTTTGTGGTAAAACCATATGAGTCTTTTGTGTGAATTACTGAGGAAGCTTCATCTGTATTTTAACTGGCAAAAAAAAAAAAAAAGACAAAATTATGTATCAATGCAGTGCATGAGTTAAGCACCTTGCTTGAAATTAGTCTTAATGGCAACACTAGGAAGACCTCCGGGAGTGGTTCTGTAGCCATATGAAGTTGTTTATAGATTTGTAATTAGGCAGCAATCAGTCAGTGCTTGACATTTCAGCACTTCAACCAGCTGCAATTCGGAGGTATCAACTTCGACCACAAATCCCTCATTAAACTTCCAGTAAAACAGAATTACTGACTGTTATAATTGTAATCATGCAATCCAGAAAAAAAAATGATTGTAGATCATTCTATAAATATGCACTCTTTCTTTGCCTACTTGTAAAGTTTTTAGCTGTGGTATGATACAAATCAAGTAGGATGAGGTCATGGAGGTTTCTCCCCAGAAACAGTACATGGTTCTGTGCCAGTTAAAATCTTTAGCTTCAATTATAAAGAAAAATGAGGTTGTGCTGTGGAGTGAAACTATAACAGTGAAAGATTAATTAGCTAATATTTGTGAAGCTCTGAAGATAAATCTGGCTATGCAGTGTATGTGTGTTAAGTATTACTGAAACAGAGTTGCTAAAAGCCATTTGAAAGTGGGTTTGAGAGTTGTTTTTTTCCTGATCCGCTCAGTTCACCTGAAATCTTCTGGTTTGTGAAGTCTTTGCAGGTAGGCAAGTAAACATGCACAATGATCTCCCTGGCACAGGTGGATCAATACTACTCAATTAGGTTAGCTCACACTTGTTTCACAGTCTATTAGTGCCTCTACATGTCTCATCACACTAAATCCTCTTGGGGAAACTGAGTGGTGTATCATTCATCATTTGCAGTTCCTTGTCTCTGGAAGACAGAAAATTGAGTGTTTTGGGGATGGTAGTGACCACTGAAGGAGAATTCTTTGTGTTAAGTGACTGAAACCTGAAGATGAATGTCCCTGCCCAAGCAGATTCTGAGCTTGTGGGCTTCTCTCTAGACAGAAGAGCTGTAACAGTGTGTGTGAATCTTTCAGTATCAAACCAGAAATGTCATGGTTATATCAAAAAAAGTGTCCATGGAGTACAAACTCACTGTTTAACTCAAATAATCTTGGCAGTTTGATTTAACAGGGCAAATCTCTTGTGGTTTCAACGTTGCCTGACTTGAAGTGGCATAAAGACAGTGTGAAGTCATAGTTCTTACTATGAAGCTATAGCTACCTTTTCTTATATATTGTGCATTCAACTAAAGTATGGTCCTGGACTGTGTCTGATGTTTACCAAATTTGTATTACAAGGTGGTCTGCAAATCCCCATAGTTGTTAAGAGCAGTCGGAGGGCTGCATCCTATCTGGCCAGGGACCTGGAGATGAGCGTTAAGAAAGGAACATGCAAGTAGCACCAAGCTTGCAACCAGCCATTTAGTTGTATATGAGTAGGTAGGGAAAAAAAGAAACCTTCTGAAAATGCTGAAGCAGAGTAAGTGAGAGTCTGGCTTTAATGTGTGTGTGAGTGTGTATATATACATATGTATTTTTTTTTTTCCTCTTTTTTCTGGAAGATGATTAGTCAGCAATATTTAGTCATTTTCATTCAGCAGGATTTGCAAAACCAAACTTTCATCAAGCCTGCTCCTTTTTTACCACCTCTGTTCTAAACTCATTGAACTTGAAAGAGGCTTGATTTCCCCATCTTATTCAACAGAAGTACTTTAGTACTTCTACTACATCTGCTTTGGTTTGTGAGATTTCTCACACCAGCAGCTTCCTGGAGTTTTAGTGCTTCCTTCCTAATCTTTTTGAAGATCTACCTCATTGCTCATCAGCTACAAATGCACTTCTCTGTCTTATTAAGATCCACGAGATTGCCTTTTCTACCTACCATTGGTTAATTTGTAAAAGCAAGGTTTGATTGAAAATAATAAGAGTAATAAGTGGGAAAAATAAAAGACAAGGCCGTTTGGAGCTGGAGGGAATATCCTTCGATCTGATACCATGGACAAGTAGACCAACTAAGAGGAGCATGCAGTTCTAAATCCTACCTAATTGCAAGTTTCTTTTCTCAGTTTTTTCAGTATTTTAATATAATGTTTTGTTATTAAATCTGGCCCATTATCCCCTATTTAATGAGTACCTGGAGCACCTCCCCTATGAAGACAGGTTGAGGGAGCTGGGCTTGTTCAGTCTGGAGAAAAGAAGGCTGCAGGGTGACCTCATTGCAGCCTCTGAGTACCCAAAGGGAACCTACAAACAGGAGGGGAATTAACGCTTTGAAAGGGTAGATAACAGCAGGACAAGGGATAATGGTTTTAAGTTGAGGGAGGGAAGGTTTAGGTTGGATGTCAGGAGGAAGTTCTTTACCGAGAGAGTGGTGAGGTGCTGGAACAGGCTGCCCAGAGAGGTTGTGGATGTCCCATCCCTGGAGGTGTTCAAGGCCAGTTTGGATGGGGCCCTGGGCAACCTGGTCTAGTATTAGATATGGAGGTTGGTGGCATGTGGCAGGGGGGTTGGAGATTCATGATCCTTGAGGTCCCTTCCAACCCTGGCCATTCTGTGATTCTGAGTCTATCCCATAAATATGAGGAACTTGTTCTCTAGTGTTTCACTTAATTAACTTTATGTAGAAGTGGTCTATTTTGACAGTGATAGCATCATTTTTTCGTATTAATGTCACTTGTATATCTTGTAGCCATTTATCAGACCTTTCACTATTGTCACTCTAGCCACATTAGTAGTCTGAATATAGAATTTCACAAAGAAAATCTTGTTTATTATCTTTGAGATTCTGTGTTTTCTTCTTATTTCAGTATCAGTGTCTTTTCCATTTAGCAGACTTCCCTCTTTTTTTCTCTTACGGTTGGAAAGTGAAGGGATTCTGGTTTTTGTTCAAACTTCTCTTTTTCTTTCTTCTGAAAGAAGATGCAAAGCATTCACTCAAAGAGAAAGCCTAATTTTGAAAAATGGCTTAGCTTTGGAGTACATTTTATCCAAACATAGACCCCAAGCCATATCTGTTTCATAATCTTCACTGGAGTTTCTTTCCCATCACACAGCCATAGGTTTAGTCACAAGTAAGGAAAGTATTCTGACTAACATTTAGACAACTTGTCTCTATTATGTATATGAATTCATACCCTTAACCTTGAAGTGGGAAGTATGTTTGCACATTTCTTGACGAGGCTCAATCTCCACTAAAAATGTTACCATTTGCATTTTGGTAGAAAGTGCAATGTCATGTTCCCCAGTGAAACCAGAAGGAACCGGAAAATGGCCTTCATGGAAAACATCCTTCTTCTTATGGTTCCTTGCTCTTTTCTGAGAGTACCATTTGTCAGTGTTCTAAGGCCAAGACTTCCATCTTCCATGCTAGAACAGCGGAGCCCAGTTGCAGTTGTACTAACACACAGTTTTACAACTGTGTTGTGGTAGTAATACATGGTCACAAAGTAGACCAACAGCTTATCTTATGTATTGCTTTAAATACTTTATTTATATTTACAGATATTTTGTGAATAGATAGAATGCTGTAGAGACGTAGTTGGATTTTTTTTTCTCAGCAGTTGTTTGAATTTTACACTTGAGATATTTTGTAGCAAAGAATTTTCTTATGAACACTTTATCATTTGGAACTTGTACTCTATTGAAAGAAAAGTTTTATATTTTTTTCTTAAGTTGGTATCTTCTCACTGTGTATCAGATTAGGCAATTTTCTGATAGTAAATAGCAGCAGTAACGCTTCTGCTGTGTATCTGGGGACTAGACCTGAGCTCTTAAAATGTTTTTGCTTGTTTTTCTTCATTGCACTACTTAGTTAAAAGATATTTTGTTGCTGTCGGCTAGTCTACAGTCTCTGATAGCACAGATAGCTAGTGATTGCCTGGAGAATGTCACTTCTTTTCAGCACCTTTCAAAACCATATTTGTTATCATTGCTGCAATTATTGCATGCTGGCTTTTCTTCTGAGTTAAATGTACTTGAATCCTGTATTGATCTGAAGTTACAGTACATATATTGCTGCTCTACAGAGTGATGACTTTGTAGTGTGTTGTTTTTTTTTAATGCAGTTACTTCGAAACACTCTTTCGTTTCACAATAACTTTAAAAGTACATTTAGATTTATCACGTTGCCTATTTGCACGGCCCATAACCCAAGCTCCCCACATGGCTATGATGGATGGCTGCGGTGGAAACCAGCAGCCCTCTAGGTCGTAATTGCATGGTGAGTTGCCTGGTGTGTAGGGAGGCAATTTGATAAATGCTGGTGGCATCCAGTGGGCAAAGAAAGTGGCAGATTATAAGAGGCTACTAAAGGCTTACTCACGTGTAAACTCTCTAGAGAGTTGTCAGGATGTGTTTCCATCCCTTACCATCCCAATCCAAGAGGAAAATGTTTTCTCTACATCAAATATTCTCTTTATTTCTAATTCAATTCAGTTACTATTATATTCTTGCCTGATTTATGCTTGCTGTATTCCCTTTTTCTCAAAATCTGAATGATATTACACCATAAATGCTTCAGCTTCTGTTAAATCTTAATGAGAAGCAAAATCAGCTTGAATTAACCAGGTCTGGCTATATCAATATTTTAGCTGTGTAATTTATGACTATATGTAAAAAGAGACTTGTAATTCAGAGGATTATCCACTGTTGTATGAGGAGGGGGGAAAAAATCTTATTATAACATTTTAATGTCTTTCAAGGCTTTCTAAAATAGAGTTCTCCCTTGGCTATACTCATGATCAGAAGGATTTTTATATTTTTATTTTATTTCTGTTTCATCTCTAATCTTTGTAGAAAAGCCCTCCAGACCACTGAGATGAAACTAGAGGAAACTAGTAGGTCATTCCTAAAATTAAGGGCCAAATTGTAAAGCTGCTCTATGTTTCTGCAAAGATATAGGAGTCTGTAAATGCTCCCTTGGACCCTGAGATTTACTTTGAATGGTGGAACTTGCTTCTCTGTCTTCTACTCATTAAGAAGCATTCATACCATGGTAATGCTGATAGTAATTGCTTCCTCTCATCTGCTAGGTAGGATCAGGATTAAACTCTTTGGAGCTACATTTTCGTGTTTCCCCTCAGCCCCTTGCTCATAAATTGTGACGTAAGTTATATTGTAAGTATATAATCTAACTTTTGAAATATGGCATACTTAAGTGTACCTACAGGTTCTTTTGTTATGTATTTTCCTAGCTCTTGCAACATTTTGGAAAATATTTTCTCATTCTAGTACATTTTCTCAATTCTTCACTGCTGTTACTGAAAAGCATTTATAGAAAAAATACTGCAGAGGACATCTGTACCCAAAATTTTGTAATCTAAGATATGTGAAAGTAAGGATTGATTATAGCTATGCTATCAAATGCTGATGAACTTGCAAAATGGGGATTAAAATCTCTGCATTTTGTTTTCTGAAAATGACAGCTCTGTGTATTATCTAGGGCACATTACTTGTGTTTACAGTATGCCAGAATAAAACAAAACAAACAGAAACAAACAACAACAACAAAAAAAGAAACCCCACACATTTCAAAGGTTGAAAAAAAAATTTCCTGGTTACTTTTCATTTAAGTTATTGTATATGTCAAGCATGTTTTTAGACCCAGGAGCTATTAAACCAGAGTGGTTTTAGAATGCTTTTTTTTTTGAGGCTGTTTAGACAGTGTTGCAGTTCTTCCAAACTATAAATACTGAAGCTGTCACTGCTTATGACGATTGTGACAGCTTTTGGCCATCTCTTGGCTTTCACCTTTGTGATGCATTGGACACAAACTGGAACGTGAGGTTCTGTCTGAACATTAGGAAGTTCATCTGTGCTGTGTAGATTGTCCAGAGAGGTTGTGGAGTCTTCTACTTGGAGATCTTCAAAAGCCACCTGGATGTGGTTCTGGGCTCCCTTTTCTGTGTGTTCCTGCTTAAGAAAGGGTTGGAGCAGATGAACCCAGAGGTTCCTGCCAACCTCAGCCATTTGTTGATTTTGTGGTTGATAAATACGCTTTTGACCTTTTAAGTATTAGTGTAAACAAAGTAGTCCTGGGAAGGCAGAAACCTTCACATCCTCAGAAATAAAGGTTTATTTATCAAACCAACGTAGGCATTTCTGAGGTGTCCACTGGACTGGCTTTCCAGTCTGCAAGGTTTCAGGACTGCACTTGGCTGGGAATTGGGCCAAGTTTATGAAAGTTCTCCTTGAAAATCAAGCTACTTTAGTTACTTTGAAGTTGTATCTTTTGTTACTTTTGAGCAATGCAATGGACAGAAATCTTTCAAAACATGCAGACATAGTTTGCATTCATGTTTCTATTTCCATGCAACCCTAATTGCTTACAAAAAAAGAAATTAGTTCACAAGTGCAGTTGTCATCAAACAGCATCTGCAGGCCTATTAGAAATGAGAGGTAGGGATCAGTATTTTTGTGTGCAGTTTGAAAGAAAATATATGAATTGAACATGTTTTCTTATGTAAGTATTGCAATTCAAATCAATTATTTACAAAGCGTGATCTAAGCTCAGGACCGAAAGCTTTAAATCCTGTCTCTGAGTCTTCCTTTTCAGGGTAAATTAAAAGGAAAAAAAATTATGAATAGATTTATTGAAGGAGATATGTGAAACTATATGCTTATATGGACAGTTGACCATCTGCCAGTGATATTCCATAATATTGGCTGGTCCTAACAATAAAAGTTATCATTGCCTCCAATTGAGAAGGGTTTCATTCATAGAGTAATTAATTTTTCATTGTTTGTGCTCTCTGTTCAATCCCACATCTTCTCTTAGAGCTTCTATTAGGAAAATAAGATCAATTACTCAGTATAAGTGCTCTTATTTTTAACGAGAATGCTAGTCTCCAAGTATTAGATGCTGAAAAATGCAATGTAGTATCTTGGCTCTCTAGTAGTTTAATTAATAAACATGCATATGCTCATTTTGTGAGAGCAGGTTTATTGGTGTAACAATATTTTACCAATGAATGATACTCTCTACATCTTCAGCTTGATTAGTTTCTTAGTGTGAAAATGGATTTCTTTTATCAAGCAGATTATTCTAAAGTGAATTTAAGGTATTTTTTTTTATTAATAGTTTCATACAAATATTGTCCTTGTTTTCTTCTTTCAATTAGATCTTTGGAACATTGCAGCTGCGAGCTTTTGAAGTTTTTAAGATGAAGTGGTCACATTTTTTATTTGATGTTTTACATGAATTGGTTCCACTCGGTTCACAGACATACTGAAATGTCGCTAGAAGTTGTAGACAGTTGAGTTACTTTTACCCCAAAATGTGTTTGCTGAAGTTTGCTTTTAAATGTCAATAAAAGATGAACCAAGAGCATAGAAATATTGTGTTTTGTCTTTTGGATGGTACATCTATTTTTCAAGGTTAGAAAACTCCTTTAAAACAAGGCTAAAACAGAAGTGGGCTTCCATATCTAAGTTCTAAAATATTTCATGAGCCTTGGTTTGTGCAGATGAATCACAAGTATGTGTGTCTTCTACTTGTAAGAGAAGATTTAATTCTTATTCAGATTGTTGTTTTGTCATTTTCTCTCATTTTTCAGTCAGTTTGATGTTTAAAGACCTGAAGAAGTTAATGAACTCTGATTTTCTTAGAACCCTAAAGGGAAGTTTGCTTTTGTTACACTTTTTTGGGTATACCAATGCACTGCTGAGTTTAATTGGGCTACAGCACGTGCCTGATGTGAGGACTGAGAAGGGCTGTATGGTCTGACTGGAAATCTTGATACTGTCTGTCACTGACAGTCTGTTTCCTAAATTATTGATATACATATATAAACTGGAAGGTATTCCAATTTTTAAGGGATTGTATGCATTCTCTGTTGACCAGTGTGTCAGGTTTAGGGACACCTACCACTAGATCAGATTGTAAAGGGCCCCATCCAACCTGGCTTTGAACACCTCCAGGGATGGGACATAAACAGCTTCTCTGAGTAGCCTGTGCCAGTGCCTCACCAGCCTCAGAGTCAAGAATTTCTTCCTATATCTGAACAGATATAATCTATATCTACTTTCTTTAAGTCTAGTGCTGACACATCTTCTCCTATTGCTGCACTCCCTGATGAAGATGGCATATTATTACTTTCCTTACACAACTTAGTAACTTAGGTTTGCTAAGTATTTTACACACAGTAATATATATCACTGCTTGAAGAAATTGCAGACAGTGGCCTGACTTATAAATCAGGCTTACTAGTACATTTCTGTGGTTATGTTGAAAACAGTCCAGAGCACATGATACAGCCATGTGCCCCCTCACATTGAAGAAAGCATAACTGGCATGGTGGGTGGTATGTGATAAAGAGGTAGGTCTGGCTGCCTGAAGAGCAAAGGCTTAGATTGTACAGCTGAAATAAGGTCAGCATAAAGTTCCTAGGGTGTCCTTGAATTACCACAGTCTGACTTAGCCATTGGCACTTTTAAAGAAAACTCTGCCAAAGGACCAGCTGCTTCCTGTAGGAGACCTGCCATCTGGAGCTTGAAGAGCGATCCCTTTGATAGACATCTCTGGCAGTGAATGATTTGCTACATGTAGTTTTTTCTTCTTTTAATCTTTTTTTCCCTGAAGTTTTGAAGAATTTTCTGCAATAAATTTTGGAAGATGTTAAGAGATTTCTCTCCTCCCTGAGTTGATAGTGGAGAAATTATTTGGTTAATTGGGATTCAGCCTTAAATATCTGAATTTCAAAGTTAGAAATTCTGCTGAAGTATTGAAGATCATGTCAGAGACTAGCAGACACAAAGTATGTGAATGAATGCAGTTTGATACAAGAGCAGTGAAATGATTGTGTTTCCAATAGAAAGTAATTAAGAACAATTTTATTTTCTGTGTATTTAAAGACTGAAGAGAAAGAACTTGAAACCTGATGAAATCCTCTATTGAGCTGGAACTGCCAAAGCAAGCAGTGAACTTCTGAGTGATTTAGAGGGGCTTGAATTCAGGTCAGATAGATAGATTTCCAGTTCCATGTAGACAGGTATCGAACCATAACAACATGGGATAAAGGGCATGAATGAGGAACATGCACTCACTAGCTAAAGTTAGTAAATATTGAGTAGGATGACAAACTGCAGATAGCAGTGGATGCAATTGTAAAATCCTGTGTTGGAGAGCAAAGAGTACTGAGGCTGTGTTCTCTTTGTGTAATGTCTGTTGGCTCAAAATAAGACCTTTTGTGTATCCACATCTTAGTAGTTGAGGAGAACTATGTTTGAAGTATTACATAGAAAGCAAAGATGAAAAGCATGATGCATCTTCATTTTAATGGGCACATGACCTTTTCTTACTGATTAGTTCCAGTGAAAAGATTCCAGGGGCATAGCAGGCTATGCATGGTGACTGTCTAGCTGGGTGGTTTGGTGGTGGGTCATTGATATCTCTCTGCAAAACCAGGTTTGCCTCCCTGAAATTTTCTTCTCTAATTCTCTTAGTTGTTGTAATGAACTTGTTAAGGGAGTACAGTCCCAGAGCAGGCAGATACCTAGTAAGGGCTTGTACTTTTAAAAGCAATCCTGAGGTCATCCCTTGAGGGCTAAAAGTTGAAGGACAGCACATTTCAGTAGATGTAACATTGAATTAGGTGTCTGTGTCTATTTTACTCTCAATTTGCCTTACGTCCTTGCTTTAGTCTTTTCAAAATCTGTGTTGTCTTTTCTACCTTGTACTTACTCAGATAAAGATAACTCCTTTCCATGACTTACACAAGCCCTACCATATGGAATTCTGGTCTTGTTTGAGATGAATATGTACTATTTTCATTTACAGAATATTTCTTTAAGAGCCAGCTGTTTGTTTTCACGTTTATCAAGGAGGTTACAAAACTTGCATTGAGAAAATAATACTAAATTGAATTTGAAGCTTTATTTTCCACTGCTTTCATTTCATATTTATAGCTTGCACTCTTTGTAGTACAGCAAAATAATAATTGTGTGCAGTTAATTAAAAGTAGAAGTACAATTGAATTATTCCATTCTTTGAAAAGCTATTTTGTACAAACTTCAAAACAAGAGAGAGAATTTCTTTTATATGAAGGTGTACGTGTGTTATTAGAAGATGAGAGGAGAATTCGTCACAACCTTGTATTCCTCTTTGAGAGCTTCGAACTATAAACTGCCTCTTATACTTTATGGTGTTGTATGAGCCCAGCGTAGGAAAAGAGCATGTTGAGGTTTGCAGATGATGGCTCACTGAAGAAATTACTGATGTCACATGAGGGAAGCTGTGCCATGGTGAAATACAGGTGATGATTTTGAAATTGCTTTTTGTTGCTAATTTGTAAAAATTTTATTGAGAACAGAAAACAATGTGTGTCTTAAATGTCCTTTAAGTGTGTGGTCTCATGTGAAATATCTAAAATATTCAAAATACTCCTCCATGGGTATTGCCCTGAATTTCAGTCCAGTTGAATCTACCTGCCTGTGCCAGAACTGAGCCTGAAATTGCTTCTGCCCAAAGTCACCTTCAGAGATGTGATAGGCTTACTGTGATGTCAAATGTTAATGCCATTTCTTTGACTGTGGTTACTGTAGTTTAAGATGCTACCATCATTTGTTACCTACTCCCTCTCTTCTCTAACTCTGCCCACCCCCTCCCTTGTGGCAGGGTTAGTGACATCAGAGCGGGAGCAGGTAGAAATGCATGCGTAGACTGAGGTTCCTCCTCCAACAATCATTTTTCTTCTAACTTGAACTGGGAGCTGCAAACACTGAGACCAAGGCATGCAGTTATTCCTGTTGCCTCTGCTCCATCTGCATTCCTTTTTGTCAGTGGTGGCAAATGGAGCAAGTGCACTCAGGGAAGCATATTTGTAGCAGTTTGTGGTCTGTAGGAGCCAGCATTTCTATGCCTTTTTTACTTTTGTCAAGAATTTGCAAAATTATTAGTGTATGATATTCCTAGCATGTGACACTAACCCACATGAGATCCTTCCTTCCTAGTTGGACAGACGTAGATTTGAGAGTTGGATCACATGGGGCATAAGGAATTTGGTCACAATCAATGTGTTGTGGTCAATGACTCGCTGTTCAAGTGGATACTGGTGACAAGTGGTGTTCCTCAAGGATCATTATTAGAATCAGTACTGTTTAACATCTTTGTCAGTGACATGGACAGTGGAATTGAGTGCATCTTCAGCAAGTGTGCATATAGCACCAAGCTGAGTGGTGGAGTTTATACAACAGAAAGAAGGATTGCCTCCAAATGTACTTTGACAAGCTTGAGAGGTGGGCCAGTGAGAACTTCCTGAAGTCTGACAAAGTGAAGTGCAGGATTCTGCATCTGGATTGAGGCAATCCCAAACATGAATATACTGAAGGTGACAACTGGAGAGAGAGCAACCCTGTTTAAAAGGAGAAGTCTTGTGGAAGGTGAAATAAAAATAAATCAAAGTACCAGAGATAAGCACACAAAAGCTAGCTGATGAGAAATATTATAGTTTGTGGAACTGTCGAAGAAAAGAAAATAATAAGAACACATTCTTAAACTGCAATATTTAATTAAGTCCAAAAAAATTATCTTGTAGAATACCAGCTTTCTACTAACACCATTAGAGAGTTTTGCAGCCATTTGACTTACGGTTGAGATTTATTAATGATTGCAGGGTCTAACACTATGAAACATACCTGTTTACAGATATAGCTATATGGAAGAAACATATGCTGAAATATAAGAAAATTGATTTGGGGCTTAAAAAATAACTTTCCCAGATAAATTCTTTGGGTCAGAAATTATCACAGAAGTGAAATTAGGAACAGAAGCTGAAACTTAGAAGTATTAACTTGTTTGTGTTATGCTATCTGATATATATACGTATATATAATTTGTTAGGTGTACTTCACATTTTTATTTTTTATACTAAGTTTATGATAATAACAGCTGCTTTGTTCTGCAGCTGTAATTGCTTGATACAAAAGACTTTTCTGTTTATCAACTTGCTTTATCAGTTTTTCTTTTCCCTGTAGGCTGATACAGTAGTAGCAGTATTCAAGACATTCTCCTCAGTAAAACAAACAAACAAAAAATCCCGCGTTATTGCTATGCATCTCCTGTAAATAGCTCACAAACATTCTTTTTCTTCAGAACTACTAATATAAAACAGATTATTCAGTGTTCTTATAATGCAGTTTGGTGAGCATCTGTTTTCTTTTGTTTGTACACCTCACACCTACTGTTGCAAAGCAGTCATTCTTCACTGTAAGTGTTATTTGTTGATGCTTAAAGGTTCAATGAATTTATCAGCCCCTTTACCCTTCTTGCTTTGCTGCACAACTATTGAGCTTTCAGAGCAGAGTCGTATCAATAAATTCTGACTTGCTTTACAGCTCCAATTTCATGCTTGGCCTTTCCAAAGATACATACAAGGAAAAATAAATAACTGAAACAGAAGAAATATCTGTACAAATTGCTTTAGCAAACTTCACGTTCATAGAATAAGCCCTTCCCATCCCTCCTAAATTAAAAGACATTGATACAAAGAGCCTGTGTATTTTCTTCAGGTAAACCTTGCTGTACTACCACTGTGTCTACCGATGTGAGGGTGAGAGTTCAAAAGTATAATAATGTTACACAGTCCTGTGGATGCTATTTTTAAACCTCATGAGCACTGAGTTTGTACAAAAGATCTCATTGACTTTGGTGAATGAAACTTACAGGTCTGAACCTGTCGAAAGAGACTTGAACTGCTCAGAACTGGTGCAAACTGGTTTGATCCAGTCGGAAATGGTTTTAACTGGTCAGTAACACTATAACACTGTTTGATAGAGTATATTCTCAAAAAACAAACAAACAAACAAAAAAAAACCCCATCACCTATTTTCACATATTTGTATAAATTCTATTGTAAGTACCTGCCAATGAATCTTCCAAATTAATTAACTTCACTCAGTACTCTATCCTAGTCAAAGCTGTCATCAAAACTGCACACAGAAGTTGTCAATTTTAAGAGTGTGCCCTTCAAAGCATCTTAAATAACTTTGCCCATTGTTAGCCCAAGGTGCTAACATCAGAAGTGCTTAAATCACTGAAGTTAAAATAATCAGTTGTCAGTTGGATTTCAGCTGCTTAGGTTCCTTTACTTGTACTGTTTTACTTATGAACAGATCAACATATCACATGAGCACTTTTTCTTCATTATTCTTTCTGTCACTGCAGTAGATGCTCAGAGTAAATAATAGATTTGGTAATAGTAGCTGAAAATGGCCATTAGTTAATGTCCTATGCTAACATTGGGTCCCCTAGAAAAAAACTTCTGTCTTCTAGGGTCCACTAGAAAAGCACTTCTGAAGTAAGTGATAAGGAATAGAATGTTTCAAAATTAGTATTGTTAGCTGTTCCCATGAGCGGCACGGATTACTAGCTCATAGAAACAGCTTCATTCCAAACTAAGGTGGCTACAGTGGCAGGTCAGTATATCCTCACATATTTTCAAGTGTACAGTTGCTAAAAAAATGATAGTTCTGTGCCAAGTACAATATTTTATTTTTGGCCTTCACATCAGTCTTCGATGTGATTGTATTGTTATTAAGTAAGTGAAGGCATCAGTTAAGTCAGTAAAGCGTCACTTATGGGCCTGTAACAATTTTTCCATCACTCATAAGAATTCTTTTGAGACAGGACATTGACTCTAAATTGACTCTAAGCAAGTGTGTTTTAGACAGGAAAAAAAAAAAAAAAAAAAAAAAAAGTAGATACAGTGAATTTAAGGATTATGAATGAGAAATCTCTTTCTCTTAGAGTTATAAGAGCTAAGCAGGACAGTGCTGCTAGACGATTTGTGCTTTGCTTTATATGAAAAAGCTCCTTCTAAAAAGGCATGAATTGCTGTACAGTCCCTTTAGTGGGCAGCTTGTTATAGACAGATGTGATCAGGAAACAAATACATGTTCCAAAGATCACATTTGTGTAACTGGCTGGTTTGAAGTGAAGTCTTGCCCACAGTCAGGCAAAAGATGTAAGGCCTTTGTTCAACAGGAGGAGACATGAAATAGAAATAAGTTCTGCATCCCAAAGCAGGAGCTGGGACTCTTGTATTGAGTCTAAACACAATCCTTGCAACTATTTTTGATTGCATGAAAGCTACCAATGGAAATCAGGCTACAGCTGCCTGAATTTGAACCACTGGTGACAGAAACTTCCTCTCATTTGATTAAGAAAATTTAAAAAGAAATTGAAGAGCTCTGTAAAATGTTCTAATTCTACATAGAGATGGTAAAAATTAATTTAAAAAAAAAAAATTAGTATGTATTGCCTTCCTCACAGACCAGGAAAAAGTATTTCAAATTCTTAAACAAAATATGCTGAAGGTTCATTTGCATGTGGATAATGGCTTCTTGCTATCCACAGCAATCATACACAGGCCTCTTGACTACTAGCAAGTGCTACACTTGTGCAGGTGCTCTGGGGTGTGGCAAAGAAGCTGTGCAACTGCTTTTGTTACTCTCTGAAGTGTACTTATTGTTATGGTGTTAGTAAAAAATGTATCTCCTATAGTAGCAAGGTTTCGTATTCAGCACGAATATGACTATGAATACCCACAGCAGTAGGTAATGCAGAAGAGAGGTAATGCGAATGAGAAAAGGCAAGCTAGTTAAAGCATGCACATGTAATTGCATTACTGGAAGTTACATGTGCAGATGTTGTAAATGTACAAAGCTTCAAAGAAAGAGAAAAAAAAAAAGTCAAACAAGACTAAAAACAGGAATGGAAATGGAATTAATCATTAATATACTCACTGAAGAGAATCACTAGTGACTTGCCATATCCATATAATTCACGTCTTTCTTCCAGACACGTTTCTCACTGACCAATGAGTAGAACGTATATTAAGGTCAGTAACAGGATACAAATTACAAGAAGTGAGGAAATAGTTGTAGTCATTTTAAATAACTCTTTAAACAGAGATTTGACTACTTCCACTGACGTCATTAAACAAAAAATGTCTGAGAGATCAATCACACATAACTACGGCGATAACAGGCAGTGTAAAAACATTGCTCATTTCTTCTTATTGCTATATGAATTTACTTTTATTTCCTTTATCTGTAGAGGAAAAAAAGAAAGAAAGTAAATTAACTGTTTACAGTTGTAAAAATAGTGACTTTCATCTTATACAACTTGGAATTGTTGTGCCAACAGTTTGCATGGTATATGAGATATGAAGAGCAGAATATAATTAGATAATATAAGTGATGTATACAAAGACACTGCTCTAAAATACATTTAAAATGAAATCACATAGCTGTGGTAAATTTCACAATTCTTTAAACAATATCTGTAACTTCTTTTCCTTTTTGGAGGAATAATGTCTCAGCATCACCATCCACAAAAAAAGCGTGGGAAAGGGGCAGGCAAGCTTTAATGATGTATAATATTTAGACACTGATACCAGAATTCTGAGCTGTTCCCATTTTTAGTCTATAATATCTGAGCAAAAATTAAAATCTTTACATATGTGTACTGGACATCTCATGTTGCTATATTTTATGTACCCCATTCTTTTTTATCTAATCTTAATTCGATTATCCACTCAGTAAGTACCAGAAGCAATCAGTGTGATCAAGTGAAGCTCTCACTAAAGACACATCTTGCAAACTGAAGCATTCAGCCATCTTTAGGCACATTGAGTACACTTTACATCTAAACTTAGTGAATTAATACACTGCATAAATATATAAACTTCAGTCTTACAGCTACACACTTCATCTCACGTTGCCTGAATCTTTCCATTTAGTAAATCCCTAATAAATAATATCTCTTGGGGCATATTTGGCATATTTGTAGATATTGCTCTGTTAGTATTTATATTCTAACTGAGCTTTAAATAAGAGTTTTTGTACAGTTTTTGTCAATAATATTTTTTCAGATGGAAGAGGAGGAACAAAAACTTACATTTAAGTATACCTTGAAGGCTAGCAAATAATTTAGCATCAAGAGTCTGGTAGTAGCATTCCAAAAAAAAAAAAAAAAAAAAGCAGAACTTAGAAATCTGCAGATGTTATGGGCGGCTTGTCTGTAGCCAGAGGTTTTGTTTATGTAGGAGAATCAGATCCCTTTTGGTTTCATCACAGAGGGTAAAATATTATTTTAATTAATACTTTGAGTGCTTTAACAGATTTTCTTTTTTTCCCAGTGTTAAAATTGGCTTTTCACAGACAAAAAGCATTTTTTAAAGGGGCATTATCTTCTGTTAAACAACTTCGTCTGTAAAATATTTGTCTGACAAGCTGGTGACTGAGCAAAACCAGAAGGATTTTAGTTTAAATGTCAACAGAATTTCAGCTTCCGAAGAGTCCTTGTGATTGCTTCTCTGAGACAAAATGACTATCCAGGAAGTTCAGGGGAAATAAGCCTTTAAATAATTCCTTATGGTGTGCGTGTATATTTTTCACTTATCCAATCACTGCAAGAAATCACTCATAATAAGCACTAATAACTGAGGCAAGGTTAAATAGCATGGCACTAAACATTCTTTAGTATTCACTGTAGACAACAAACTTTTCCATTTGTAATAATTTCAAATTGTTGTGGTTAATTCCCTCATCCACCTTCCTACAAGAATTAAAATTGAACTCAGTCTAGACATCTACATGCTACTGACTGCAAGGGCACTCAGATTCCCTTGTACTTCTAGAACCTAAGGAGAAATTTCTGCTTTCTACTGTAAGACTAGAAATGGCTATCTTGATTATACTGAAGAATGAACCAATTTTTACATTATGCTTAGTTCTAAGTTAGAATACCAGAAGAAACATATATATATTTTTTTTCTTCCTAATGAATAATCTGATCTCCTCTGCTAAACACTGATTGACTCAACTTCTATTTTTCCAAGCAAGAGTGAACTCTTACTACTCCATTTCTGTGGGGAATTCATTACAAAACTCACTGAAAGGCGCTGTGAAAAAATTCATAGGTTGTTTCATCTGAGACTTCCTGTTTCAGTTTTCTGACAAAATATCTGAATGAATTCATGGAATTTTGGTGTCTAGTTTGTATTTATTGCAGTGATATCTGGATGCATGGATCATGAGGCTTCTTTGAAAACCTAACCTTTAGAAAGGATTTTCAAAGTCAATTCAGCTCAAAGCAGTAATTAGTTTGCTAACTGTCAAGAGAGAAAATAATAGAAAAATATATGTTTTGAGGCATGTTAAGTGACTGTAAAAATTCTCCTTTATTTAGAACATTAGACTAATATAATAGTTCTACCTCTGGGTTTCTTCTCCTGTCTTTGAGGTGTTTTAAACTGTTCATGCAAATCTTGGGAATCTCTAATGGTTTTTGTTATTTGTGAATGTAAAGTACTTAGGAGAGAATTGAATGATTCATTATTTATGCAGTGCATAATATTTTAGATAACACTTCTTATTTGTGTTGCAAAATATCTTGTTGCAAAATAATCTGAATAAAGTCAATGGAAATAAGCCTGAGAAATAAGCTCTGCCCTAACTACACTAACAATTTCTGATTTTAATCTGAATGAAATAGAATTATAATGGTATTAAACACTGTGAAAGCATTAAAAAAATGTTCAGTCTAAGAAATCAAGACTTTGAAATTTTGTTGCAAAGTTCTCCCTTATTTCCTAGGTAGAGCTGTTAGGATTGGAATCTACAGTACATATAATATTTGTTTTTATCTCTCTGGTGTTCTTAAAAACATTTCTTTGATTCTATTGGATTTCAAAAATGCATGTTGAGCCTGGCACTCTGCTTTTAGTTTCACCAGACTTTTTCTTCTGTTACATTTGCTGTGCTCTTTTACTCCCGGATTCTTTCTGAAGTAGAGTGTTTCTTTTCATGCCTTGAAATAGATGAAAACATAGGATCAGTCAGTATTTGAAAGATAAGATATTTGGGTGTCAAATCTGCTTGTGCATCTTACTGCAGCATCTCAAATTCAAGTCTTGCAAATACGGAGCTGAAGCTGGCGTCTGAAACTATAAATCAAAATACAGATGGGAGAAAATAACTCCCTTTTGAATAAACAGCAGAAAAATTGTGCCATTAGGAAAAAAATATACTTTTTTTTTTTTTCTAGATGAAAGTTGAACGCAGATAATATTTTCAGAAGAAACTTCTTGTTTTCTGTTTTTTTTTTTTTTTTTTTTAATAAAAACTCATAGGATGCAATTATTATTTTTTTTTTAATGGAAAAAGAGTTTTTATTTGAAAAGCGCTTCCAAGATATTCATTTACCTAAATTCTTATTCCTTCTTTGCCATTGACACTGCTTAGAGATACTCACTAAATCTCTTTTTTTTTTTTTTTTTTTTTTTTTTTTTTTAACCTTCTCTAAAGACAAAGTAGTAACATTTAGTTGTATCAAAGTACTGTAAGAAAACAGAAAACTGCTTGAAGGATAGGTCTTTAAAATCAGTAAATAGTACTACTTGCTTTTGTAAAGAAAAAATCTCCAATTATGATCTGGTAAATTAAATTGCTTTTTTTCATGTGTTTTTTTTTTTTTTTTTCAAGGCCTAGACTCAGTTAAATCATCTACCAAAGTAAGCATTAAGAGAATGGTACTGAATTAAACGCAGAAAAAAACCCTAGCATATTACCTACTAGAAGCACAAGTGAATAAATAGAAGTGGAAATTTATGAACGCCTTCCAGTGCACAGGCTTTAACTGTGTTTGGCTGTCTTAATGTAAACGGCAAGACAGCATGATTCTAGCAGTTGCAGTTCTGCTAATTGTTTGCATTCAAGGTTTAATGATGCTAGAAGGAAACTGTACACTTCTCAGTAAAGTACATCTGACACTTAAGCCAGCACTGTGCTGAGCCACGATCCAAGTCACTATGAGCTGTGTGTAGCTTAATTTGCTAGTGTTTGAAGTAATGCTAACCTTTGAGATTCCCTGAGGGAGAGGAAGTATTATTCTCTTGATTTAAAATGCATTACAAGTGTTCACATGCTAAGCAACATACACATTAGAGAGATTGCTGTAGGCTCACAAGAAAGTTACATGTCTTACACACTAATATTTCCACGTATCTTTCTGTGCATATATGTGCATTTTGTCCTCACAGGACTTGCTGTTGTCAGTTCCCTGAGCTTAGCATAATGGAACTAAGGAAGCTTTAGGCTTTGAAGATGCAATTTGCTAATGTGGAAAATGGGCTTGTTTTTGTTTGTTTGTTTGTTTTTTAGCAAATGCATATCTTAATTTTAGCAACAGCAAAACAGTAATTGCATTATGTAGGAACACAGTATGACAAAAAATTCATTACTGAATACGATGTCATAGTGATGGCAGAAATGTTCCAAACCTGTATTCAATGCAGGGTTAGTTCTGAAGGTGCAACTGTCTCTAGCAAACTCAAAACTAAAAAAAAATAAAAAATAAAAATAAAAATAAAAAGTTAGCCTATGACATACATCATGATGAGAGGACACAAATGTATCTACTGTCTCAGGTCTCTGCAACATCAGGGTCTGCATTAAATAAAACTAGTTTATGTAACCCCCATGGAGTGTACTAACGCCCCAGTAATATTGCTGAGCTGATGGCATTCCTTGATATTCCCCAAAGTAGTGATTATTTTAACTCTTAGTCGTGAGAATAGGTACGTGTTGATTAGTATAGGAATGTCAATACCACTAATCCATTCCAGCATATCTTGATTTACATCCTATTAGCAGTCGGAAGTAAACTACGCCTCAAAAATGGAAAATGTATGTTTTCCTTGTTTCCACAAGTTGCTTTCATGCAGAACAGCACAAGTAGAAAAGCACAAGAATCTTGTGTATCGTGCTTTTATTACACTTCCTCTGTCCTGCAGAGATGTCAGCACTGTGATCTCTTTTTTTTTTCTTTCTTTTTTTTTTTTTTTTAGTATATGTTATGGAATTCTTATGCTTTTCTTAATTCCCATATGTTTCTCAAATTCTAGTTTAAAATATTAATTTTCTTGCTCTGCTGTATTGTATAGAAGACAGTTCCAGAACTCTCATCTCCTTTTCATTAATCTAAATGTATTGTTAAATTAACTGATATTCTGATATTAATGAACTGGAAACCAGACCATCTATAGACAACGTGCATTGAAGTATTTGAACACTTGTATATGCGTTTGTTTATTTAATCCTGACTGTGCACACTGAAAGGAAATATATGTATATAAGATAATATATAGCTGTATTATAAATAATGCTAATAAGAATGTTGATAGTAGTGCAGCACGTTTCATACCCAGATCCCCCCAGTGTGGTCCCTTAGGTGATTATCAGAACATATAATACAATAGAAATGCTTTCACTGATTTCCTAACACAGAGATCTTGAATGCATATCAAGAGCACTTTTTTATTTTTCTGGTAGGTTGATGGATGTTTATTTTTTATTTGCATTGACAGAATTCTCAAATCTTTCCTACTGAATACACTTGTGAAGAGAACTGAGGACCAGTTCTTGGGAGGTAAATTCTCACTGGGTCCCATAGAGGAGTTTCAGGAGGGAGACTGGTGGTGGTACTGGCCCACCTAGGGTTGTGAAGAGTTTTTACTGTGCATATGGTTTTGATAGTCAATTTAAAGAGTGAGAAATGGCTCCATATTTGCATTTTTAACATTCATTTTGGAGAAGCTAGAAGCCTGTGGTTTTCAATTGCTTTACTAACAGTGGTCAGATGATGAAGACAATCTGTTTAACAAACTGGCATATAAGATAGCTTTCTCCGTATGTCACACATTTGCCATTCCATCTGCTGGGTAATAAAGCCAGCAAAAACCCAGTTTGACCGACCCCTTAGGTGATCTTGTCGTCTTCCCCTTCCCCCCC
>JAOWBP010002392.1:14589229-14599868 GCA_028571105.1 Tragopan temminckii
CAAAAAAAAAAAAGAAAAAAGCATCCCATGATGAAAAACTGTTGTAAAGCTACAGTCATTGTGCAGAGAACAGCAGTGCATATGCAGCTGTATTCTCCGGTGGCACTTTTGTAGCTACAACTGATTTGAACTGGAAGTTTGAAAAGATTTTCATCTTAAAATGGGTTTATACCAAGAGTAACAGGAAGAAATAGTGGTGCAGATCTTCCATTGTTGCAAGGCTCCATAGAGACAACCTTTTTTCACCTATATAAATGAATATATGACATAAGAAATTCTTTTAAAGATATTCTATTCTGTCTATTCTGCACTATGCAAGGTCAGCATTCAGAGTAAACAGAGTTACCATGTTGTAACAGCAGCAATGACAGCAAAGTAGCAAGGTCTTAGGCTGCAGCCAGTGAGGATTTGTTCAAATGCAACAACTGTAGACAAAGAAACGAAAGAAATAAGCTACTTACCTTCAGAAAACTTCAGGTAGGTAGGGATCTCTAGCAAAAAATCCTTACCTCTACTGCCAACCCTTAAATGAGGTCTGCATGCACCTGAGCTCCCCAGGCTTTGCCCTGTCTTCCTGCTAGGTGTTCAATTACTGCTTCAGGTTGTGACTTAGCTTTTCCACAACACTGGTTTTGTGGAGTCCTGTATATGGGAAGATATAGTTATGGTTTGGCTCTTAGTTGTAGTCTAGCTGTCTGGATTTCTGCCAGATGGAAAACCTGAAGTTTTCTCTGTTTAACAGCAGTTGGAAGATCAAGCAGCAAGTGAGGCATGTCACCCCACCCTCTGGAGGACACACTGATCTTGACTTAAAAGTCTAGATGTGCATTAAGGTTTTGATATAGAGCAAGTTTTTGCAGTGGGTATATTTTCTGTGATGGAGAAAACAACTTCTCCCATTGCTTTGGGGAAAAAAAAAAAAAAAAAACAGCAAAATGTGGTAAAGAGGATAACCAAGGTTCTGTGTGTTTATATGTATGTATTCTTATGTGTTAGGATGTTCAAAGTTATAGAAGTTTCAGTTCAGGGATAATTTTTGTAGTAGTGAATTGAGTTCCAGTTTGGTTCTTAGTTTACTTCTCCAGAAATAACTCTGAAGAGAGTGCCCATCCTGGCATTTTTGCAATCGCTCTGTTGTACCTGCTGCTGATGCTGCAATTGTTTCAGTGAGGAAGGACCTCTGACTTAAGGGCCACATGTGTTGGAAGCTAAAGTTTAGAGGGAATATCAAAATTTCTATCCCTGGCAGAGAAAGAATGAACGATCTTAGTTATTATGTAGCGGGGAAAGAAAGCAATACTACAAGGTAGAAATAGGTCCAATAGGAAAAAATGTGTATGTTTCAGAAGGAATTTAAGAGATCTAAATCTCACTGTGTGCAAATTAAAAAAAAAAAGAAAAAAAAAAGTGATTTCAGCTATTCTGAGAATTTTATTTCAAAAGCTTAACTTTGGTGTATCTGCCTCTGATTTTTATCTATCCCCCTCAGTAAGAAGTCGTATGGACACCTTTTTCTTCCAAACAAAATTTAGTATTTTCTGTAACTACTGTACTACCTAGCTGGGCAAGAGCTACAACTACATCAGCTGAAGCAAGCTATGCTTCTTAAGTAGCACCACTTGTACCGCTGTGTGATGAACTGTTGGGAAATGGTGTTTCTCAAGTGACTAAGATTCACCTTTATCTCTTTTTCAGTTCTTATTTTATAAGACAAAGTTAGAATTTATTTCACTTTTGCATGAAAAAGCGCTATAAGCTCTGTAAGTGTCAGGATGTCTCTTTGGAATTGCATAATATAATTATTATGTATTTTATAAATACACTAGAATTTGAGTTGTTATTTCCCCTCTTTGAGCAGCAATTTCATGTTATAGCTGCTTGTGGTCATGATTATAAGTTGTCTGTGTTGTCTCACTAGAGCAGGAATCTGGGGACCAGTATAATGTATGTTACTGGTAATATATGTCATTGTGAAATAAAAGTCTAGTCACTATTTGCATAAATGATGAGAAATTATGTTTTAAAAAGGAATATAAAATAAGAAGTCTTGTCTCAGTGCTCCTTTCTCCATTTGATAAAATACAAAGAAAATAGTAAGGAAAAATCTTGTTTCAGTTTTATAGTCTTGGTGCTATTGTTTCCTTGTGCATATGCATTATAACAAAAATAAGATTGTAACTGTTGCTTTCTCTGTACAGTATAAGTATCCTTAGTATTTTTTTCTGTAGAGGCTTGAGGAAGAAAATTTTTATACGGTGATGAAAATATTTTTAATCAACTGAAATAAAAACTTCAGTGCTATAAATGCGCAACTAAATTCCAGCGTGCCAGTAATTTGATGTAGAATTCATAAGTCTTACAGATTTCATGGAATCAAACTTTGTTTAATTAAAGAAAAGATTGGGGGGGGGGGGGAAGAAAAAGAAGCAGACTTGGTAAGCTTCTCTTCCATCTTGTTGTGTAATATTACTCTGTCAAAATCTGACAAGTATTTTTGATAATACAGACTGCTTTGGATTACTTTGATATTGTGAAAGCAAAAACTGAAATCTTGATGCCTAATTAAAACTATTCTGCTTTGATGTGTGTAGCAGAAATGCTAAGTTATGGCCCAAACCAGTGACTGAGCACCTGATGGAAGGGAGGGCCAACCCAGGGTAGCTCAGGTGCATGCAATGTAATTGAGTGATGGGAAGGGGTGGAGCCAGGATCCAGCTCTTCCCAAACCTCATTTAAGGGTTGGCAGTGAAGGTAAGGATTTCTTATTAGAGATCTCTGCTTACCTGAGGTTTTTTGAAGGTAAGCAAATTATTTCCTTTGTCTACAGTTGTTGCATTTGAACAAATTCTTACTTGCTGCAGCATAGGACCTTGCTACTTTGTTGTTACTGCTGCTTTTGGTATTGTGTTATAGTATGGTAGCCTAAAACTGTTAAGTATTTTTTATAAGCCTTGGATAGGTATGAATAAAAGTGTACTCAGAGGGTTGTGATCAGTGGTATGGTCTAATTGGAGGCATGTAGCTAGTGGTATTTTCAAGGGGCTGAGTGATGGTACTGAGTCCAGTGTTGTTAATTCATGGATTAACTGGGTAAAAGGATAGTGTGCCTCCTCAGCAAGTTTGCTGATGATTCAAAACTAAGAGGAGCAGTTCATATCGCAGAGTGCTGTGCTGCCGTTTAGAAAGATCTCGATGAGAGAGTTGGCAGAGAGAAACCTACTGCAGTTCAACAAGGGTAGAGTCCTGCATCTGGGAAAGAATAGCATCTCTATTGCTTTGATAAGTTGTTATTGCTATTTGTAAGTATAAAAAAAAAATACTGGGGATGATAGGAATGTGATTACTTCCAGGGCATGCATACAAATATGTATGCTTAATAGTCAGCCTGTGAGTGCAGGATGAAGTCATGTTATGTTGCAGTGATAAAGCCAATCTTTGTGCGCTGCAAGTTCTATGTACAATATTTGCTGAAGTCTACAAACAACATATTGAGTAATTTGGATGGAAGCACAAAGGGAACAACTCAAGAACTGGAGACTGTGGGTTGTTTTTGCTTTTATTGGGTATATTTATAGTGATATTTGGGTCATGTTTTTCATAGTAATTAATAAAACTAGGGCTTTATTTATCACGAGGGTTAGTACATATTTTTGTTGATTTCCGTGTTGTCACGAAGAATGTGACTTAAATGATGAACTATTTTTTTTCTATTAATTTGACAAACATTGGTCTAACTTCTACATGCATAGAAGGAAAGGAGACAGGAGAGTACCAGAAATGTTTGAGCACTGTACTTAAAATTTCCACTTAGAGGTCTAAAGGACAAAGTGCCCAACACTTCACATGGTGAGAAAGAAACACAAAAATAAAAAAATGTTTTGATACTTTCAAAAGTTAATAAAATAACTTCCCCAAGTAATGCTTCATATTAAATGTGTTGCTGATACATCTGTTAGTTAATGCTATGGAGTTTTGTTAGTAATGTTAATTTGTATTGTTTGTTTAGAATTTTTCTTGAATGTATATTGTTAGTCATGGATATGCTCTGATATTCTTTTCTTGTACCTGTGCAGAACTTTTTTGGATTGGTTAGCATTTGACACATACACAGTAGTCTAAGAAGAACAAACACACAAGGTTAAAAGCTGTGTGTTTTGTGTGTCAGCAGAACCATAAGTGGAGAGCATGCCATCCAAAAGTTATGTTGTGGCAGTACATCTTAATGAAAAACATGCAGGAATAATCTATCTAATCTGGTTTTACAGTAATCAATTTTTGTATAAGATTACATTCTTGCTATGCTATGAGTAGATTAGCCTGGTACTTCTGCTAAAGAAATACTTGAAATAAATATGTTTATATCCTAATGTATACTCAAACTGAAAGGAACTCAGTTTCAGTTGAAGTAGATGTCGTGTTATGAAATCTGTTTCTTTTTGTAGTTTATAAACTAGGTAGAATAGATGTTGGAGAGCACTTTTTTTCTGCTGCTTGTTATCGTTTTGCTGGCACTGCCTTCCTGCTGCTGTTGATTAAGTTTAATCTCATAGCACATCAGAATTAAAAAGCTTTGCATTTTTTAAGTCATTTGAAGAAAGCTTCTCTCCCCAGGTTCTGAGACAAACATAAGTTGTTATTCACAGTGGTGTAAAGGCCTGAAGCAAGGGAATAAATTGCATGTAAATTGTAAATCTGACTGCACTCCTAATGCTTACAGTAGTAGACTGATTGGCTTTGTACTGGGAGGAAACACAGATGAAGCACAAATGAAATAAAGCAGTAAAATAATCTGCACAAACTATAAGAGAGATTGAATCATATGACTATGAAGAGGTTTGAATACAAAAACTTGAATTGTGAATGTATATATTTTTAATGTAAGTGGAAAAATACATAGGTAAAATACATTTGCTAAAATAAGTAATTTAAGATGCGTCAACTAGACAAAATAGCTTGCTTAATGAGAAAAGCCGCAGCTGTATAGGTGAACTCATCCAAAAAAGGTGGTCTGCTCAAGGTAATTTTCACTTCGGAATTTGCAATTAAGCCAAGCACTGCTAGTGGTTACTGAGCTCTCACTGATACAAAATTGGATAAGAGAATTTTGATGTGATCACGGTTAAAGATAAGAAATATCTTTTAATATTTTTCTGTTCAAAAGAGAAATGCTCTGGAAGTTTAGTTTCAAGATGCATTATCCTGTACTAACACTTTATATACAGTTCTTTCTGTTATTTATATTCATATATACATAACATAATAATATATATATTATCTCTATATAAAATAACTCTCTCTATTCTTTGTCAAGTAGCAGTTTTGCAGTATACTATGTAAGTTCCTATCCCAACTGATTGAATTAGCCCTAAATTCTTTTCAACATCCCAACTGAAATCCCATTTCTGTTTCAACTCAGGATGAGAATTTGACTGCCAAACTTCCATTTGGTAGAAAAAAAGGTTTTGTTTCAGTATTTGTTTAAGCAGAATAAATTTAAATTATGAATATTTTTTCACAGTTGAGGGATCTTGGCTAATCAGTCTTTGTCTGTTTAGCCAATACAGAGTATTTGTAATTTCAAACATATTTGTTGAGAGTATGGCACAAAAATAAACCTGGATAGTTTTTGTGGTCGTGTAAGATTTTAAATACAGTTGGGTACATGTATTCTTCTGTTGTGAAACAATGGCAAGAAAACATAAGCAATGAGGAGCTTCTCGTGGTACTTTATGCTAATTCACTGTATGTAGCATACAACTCAAAAAAAAAAAAAAAAAAATCAAGTGGTAACTGTAATAATAAAAATGTAGCTTTTTTAGTGTCCAAGATAATTTTGGTATGTCCAAATTTTAAAATAATTTGTCAGTGTCTTCCAAGGCATTTTCATGTCCTGTTGCCCCAGTCATATCCTTTTAAAGGAGGTTCTTGATAACTTCATAGTAATTCCCCATCAGATGAATAGAGATGTAAGATATGGCCACTGACGTATTTATGTTAGTCATTGATCCTTCTAATTTATGAGACTTCCTCAGGGTACAAAGCTTGATGTCCCAGTTGTTTGTTTGGACTCCTGCAAGAGCAGCATAGGCAGGGAACTTCACAGTTTAAGAATGAATTTGTGTTATGAGGCAACTTCCCTTAACCATATAAGTTTGATGGCCCCTATAACTGCTTTGCATTACATGACTGTTGATGGCATGTGAGCACCTGCAGAAATGGGGAGTTGGAAGATAGGTAGCCTATATACAAGGCAATCTTCTCATTCAAGACCGGATCTGTGCAGTCATTATTGACACTTCTTGCTGGCTTGCATGACCAGTCATTAAATTTTGGGTTTGAGAAGTATGTTTGGAGGAGGTAGAGGGAGAAGTGTTTTTCAAAAGCAGGTAATGATTCTCAAACATACTTAGGTAGGTTTTCTGAAACCTCTTTCCTTCTGACGGGCTGTTTTATCTGAAGTGTTCTGTCCTGTCATTGTGAAACAGAAAAAATTTATCAGCCAAAGGTTTCCAGCTTAATATGACAAGCATCATGGATAGCATAGTAAGAAGTAAGGTAATTGATAGAATGCCATGGCAGGGACAGGGTGTGGGTAGATGAAAGGTGGAATGCTTGTTTCGTGGGATGAGTGATATCTACCAGGAGACTGGCCTTCTCTGTTGTCTTCTGGAGTGGGCAAATGGTATAAGTTGTGCTAGTCTGATGAGGAGCACAAATTTTAATGGAGATACCGTGTTTTTTTTCTTCTGATAGCATTAGCATATCTAGATAGTATGTCCAAAAATTCTTAAGAAGCTTTTGCTTTTTAAATCACATGTGTTTAGAGGATATATCTTTTAAAAAGTGCTTTTTCTTGTCTGTTTCTAACACAAATTTCACTCTTTACCATCACTCTGACTGCAGTAGTCTTACTCATTTATTGTCTTTTTGAAAGTAAACTTGGTTTGGTCAACAGCTTGGTACTCTATTGTGACTTTAGCAATGCTGCTGTTTTGTTTTTGTTTATAAACGTTTGTCATCTTTCAATTTTTTTTTACTTTATGTATAATATTTTTACACACTTGGGATCAGCTCATGCCTGTTATTTTCCTTTTGCAGCACCTCTCAGTAACTTACTGCAAATATAATAATAGAAAAAATATGTAAGCACATGGTCGTGAGACTGATTTTGTGATGAATATTGCTGGCAGTGTTGCTATGAGTTGCTATGTGACTTCAGAAGCGCCAACAGCTGCTCTTGTGTTAGTTTGGGTTTTTTTTACTAATTAGGATTAACCTAGTGAATGAGAATTTTTTTCTGCCGTTAGTTCTGTCACCATACAAGTATTCTTAAAGCTATTTATTTTATAAGAGGGGATAACAATGTGTAGGAAGTGTAAAAAAAAAAAAAAAAAAAAAAAAAAAAAAGTTAAAGCTCTATTTGAAAAATTCATCTTGAAGTAGATTGTTTACCTGATCTAAAAGAATCTCAAAAATGAATGATTTGATCCCTTTTTAGTCTTTAGATAGGTTCCTTTCACTGGACCATTATGAAGCACAGAGGGCTAGAGCATGTGACATTAGAGAGTCAAAGGGATATGTTTTGTTCGTCCTTAAGAGAAGAATAGGAAGGGATTTGTCTTCAGTCCTCTTCTACCTAAAGTCCTATAGAGACGGTGGAGATATATTCTTCTGGATGCATGCAATGGAAGGACAGAAAGCAAGAACCGCATAAGAAAATACCACATAAGAAAAATGGAGACATAAAGGAAGTGCCTTATACTTTGCTTTGTCTTCCTCAGAATGACTACCTCTCAATGCAGCCTTGTGAAACAACTTCTACAAGTTTTTTGATAACTGGAAAAAAGGTTACAGGGTGCAATGTATGTAGTTGTGGTATGAGCACAGGGTCAGTTACAGAAAAAGTGACTGATGATTCAGCTTCACTTGGAAGCTTCTGAAAGAGGATAATGTTAAAAATGGCTGGAAAGTCTCAGGGAAGCTTCAGAACGTGAAAAATGTTTTTTTTAAAAAAAAAGTTGAACATATCTGCTAATAATGATGGAAGTTTAAGGCTACTGTACAGAAATATTTCTAGACAGCTTATTTCTTTGTTATGAGTTAATGTTAATGCATGTTATCTGGCTTGTGAAGGTGATCTTTTATTTGGCTGATTTGCTCTAATTCAGAAAAAGACAGGCTTTTAGTTCCAAATGCACTTTTCTGGCACCCAGATTTGTCTTTCCCGGTTGTATTGGTTGTTTTAACAAAAAGTATTGCCTCTCTTTTCAGACTTCCTTTCACATAGTACCATAAGCCATTCCAGTCATGGCAATGCTCTTAGGGTGGTGTCCATTCAAATAGCAAAGACTAAAGTAACTGCGGTGACTTTCCCATGTCATAGAGATTGCTAGAAAACACAAGTACAGATCACGAAAGTAAAATGAATTCATGGCTGAATGTCACATTAGTGACGTGGAAAAGTATTTGGATGAAGATGAAAATTCTCTCCTGCAAGAATTTTTTGTTCTTTATAGGGTATTACCTCTCTACACACTGTCTTTCTGATCTGCATCTGAAATATTGTGCTCTGTCTAGACATGAATAGTAAATGTGTGGCCAAAAGAAGCCAGTGCTGTATATATCCAGCAAATATTGCAAAATACTTAGGACTGTTTATTATGTAGCAAAATAAAGCTTCTATAAATATTTTGCAGAGGCGGAGTAGGATTACTGTGTATTTACAGTGTGAAGACCTGCCGTACTTCTATAGAAATTGTTACACTGAAGTTCTATGTTTTGCTTTTTTATCTATTATGCTATATTTTATAGTTTCATACTGCATTGTAGCAAGGTGTTTTTTTCCAGCATTTCATCAAATTGGCTCATTATCAAGTCTGTCTATTGATACAGTCAAGATAGCATGAAATTATATTTAAATTACCAACTCATCATTTTAAGAAGTGTTTTTATATTGCGAGTAACATCTTACAGTATACTGATGTCTAATACCTTCATTATTACTATTCAATTATTTCATAAACTAAGACATGCTTATTGGAGCAGCTACTTTACACTGGCAACAAAAATCCTAGAAATGTATTGTAAGTTAGTGAAACAACTAAAATCAAGTTGAGTGGCTATTAAATATACGTAGTCTCTTTCAGTAGGATGCTGTTTTGTTACAAACTAGAAGTTTTCTGTATTATAACATGGAAATATGATTTTAAGGTATCTGTAGGTGTTTGCCACATCACTGGAAATAAATGACATGTGCTATATTCTTATCTTTAATAGTTTTTAAAGTAATTCACATCAACACAATTGTAAGTGTGTCTTTTTGTAGAATAAAGAGAGGATATTGCTTATTTGTCAGTGCTCAAGTCTTTAACTTTGCTTCTGGTAAAGAAGAAAATATGGAGTCAGAACTTGGGGTATTGTGTTGAAAATTGATCATAGTGTGCATTTGCAGTTAAATGAGCAGCTCACAGAAGAAATGAATTAGATTATTCTGACTGCCCTAGCTTTCCCAATTAATGGGTTACCTTATTGAAAGTTTTGTTTGTGTATATGTTCTCCTAGTTCTTTCAAAATGTATATTTGTGGCTCCATTCAGAAAGAATGAAAATGTTAAATTTGATCATGTGCATAGTTAAGTATTGGATTGATCTGATCGTGTTACTTGAATATTTTGTCTCTGTCAATGTCTGGGTTGGTAACTGAAATTCAAAGCTTTTTAGCAGTAAAGCTCGCTTATCTAAATGAGAAAGCACGTATCTAAGTGTCAGTTACCTAAAAATTCTGTTGGCAATGGACTAGTACATTCAAACCTCAAGAAGATGGACTTTTTCTGTTGGAAATGAGGAAGCTATCTTAGATCAGCAAATTTGGGAGCAGTGAATTGCTAGTTTGTTTGCTTGCATTTTCTTTCCTTCTTTGAAAAGCTGAGTTGCCAGAGACAGGGCCATTTTGGTGTCATTGTCCTGCTATTTAAAAGTTTTTGGTGAAAACTCACTCAATTTAGGGGTGTTCATCTTTCCTTGAAACTAATAACGTTTGATTTCAAAAACAAGCAGAATAGACATTTATGGAAGAAAACACAATCCAAATATAGCTGAGACTTCTAAAGTTTCTATACATTTATTGCAGTAAAACCAGAGTTTCATTCAACTTGAGATTCCATTAACCAAAAATTTCACTTTATGTAAATTTTGTTTTGCTGTAATACATACTTGTCAGCAATATGAAAACACATTCTTGTTTTATTTTTTATGAGAAATTTTCATCTGAGATGAGTTAAGAGTTTTCTATGTATATAGCTGAAATATAAAACTAATTTGGTAAATAAGAAAATATAATTCAGTGCACCAAAGGATTCCCTTCATGGAATCTGACCCTCCTGCGTCCCTTTTGCTGCCTTATCCAATGTATTTACAATTGATTGATCAAAATACTTTCCAGAAGAAAAAATACTTTAATATATCTAAGGCCTTGGTGAGGATTATTTCTAATCAGCAAAGAGTTTTAAATTAAGCCCTAAAATGCTTTTTTGTAATGTATGTGTATGGGAACTGCTGAATCACGGCCTGAACCTCTGATTGATCACCTGGGGTGAGTCAGCCATGGGAGCACAGGTGAAGGCAATTCACCTGTGCTGCTG
>JAOWBP010002392.1:14599968-14631607 GCA_028571105.1 Tragopan temminckii
CTGTCTATTCTGCACTATGCAAGGTCAGCATTCAGAGTAAACAGAGTTACCATGTTGTAACAGCAGCAATGACAGCAGTGTAAAGGGTATTATTAAAGACATCCTGAACCCTGTACATAGTCTAGACAGTTAGAATAAAAATCCTGTAGATGTTCAAGTAACCAGTTTTCTCAATACTTACTCAGAAATGTATTGAATTTGTTACATGAATCTGTTGCAGAACTTAAAAAAAAAAAAACAAAAACAAACAAAAAAACTGCAACCTTTATGGGATTTAAGTAGCTTTCTGGACCTGACATTCAATTTTAAAATTCTTAGTTCAGAGTTATACTTCAGGATTATATTTTTAAGAAAGTATAACCTAAATAATTGTTGATCTCTGCATTACCGTAAGCTGATGAACAATCTGCTTAGCATCTGAAATTGAGCACATTTATCAAAGGAGTTTTATAATATTCTAATTTTATGGTGCTATTTTGGCAACATATTCATTTTGGTGTAAAGTAAAATTGCAGTAAATTTGTCTTCCAATATACTTCGTTAGTTTTGTTTATAGCTCTCTGTAATTACAGCAAGCACAATAGGCCTGTTTGTTCCTAAGTATGAAAAGGTATAAAGTAACTTTTTAAAATGTAAATGATTATGTTTTTTGGCACTTACGCATAACATGCTGCAGCTGTCTTCACACATGCAGTACAATTTGTCATCTTGTGACCTGATCTGATGAGAAGCAGTTTTGCTATTATGTTTAGCACTTTCCCAGATGGATGGACAGAATTAAACTAAATAGGAAAATACTAGCAATGAGATATACCAATTGCTGTCATAAACTATGATTGAAAATAATGTTACTTTGAAGAGACAAAAATATGATCATTTGAAGAGCATTTTGACTATAATCAGGTACAATAACAAGGGTAAATCTATGTGAGTATAAGCTAAATCCTGGATTATTATTATTTTTTTAAGCAATATCAGGGAATATAAGTGAAGAAAATACAACTGATACTCTTCAAAAGTTTTTTTCTTTTTTTTTTTAAAAGAGATAGTCCTGAAAGATACTTCATGTGTAATACAAAATTTACTAAACTGAATAAAATACCTTCAAAACACTAGTGTATCCAACTTAAGAGCACATGCATGAAATATGGGATTCAATTATTTGGAATATTAGCCAATATTATCACAGCATCCATGTGCTTATTGGACTAGAGTTCTTGATAACATGTTCAGGTATAAGCTCTTTTCATGGAAGGTAAGGAACCAGATGTCCAAGGATGCTGATGTAATAAATAGAAATTGTAAATGTTACCTAGCTGGATTTTAAATCTGTAGTCACTTAATTGATTCTGGTTTGCACTTGAACTCGGCTATACTTATATGTGCATCTACTATTCTCTTTGGCTCTGTGTTTATATCTAGGCCACCCCAAAAGTAATCACAGAATCGTGGAATTGCAGGGATTGAAAGGTTCCAACCTCCCTGCTAAAGCAGGTACTCTACGGTAGGTCCCACAGGTAGGCATCCAGATGGGTCTTGAATATCTCCATAGACGGAGTCTCCACAACTTCTCTGTGCAACTGCTTGCCACTACACACTACCAAGAAGAGCCTAGCCTCATCCATTTGCCTCCCACTTCCCTTTAGATATTTATGCATATTAATCAGATGCTCCCTCAGTCTTCTTTACCCTCAGCCGAAGAGACCCAGGTTACTCAGCCTTTCCTTGTATGGGAGTTGCTTGGATACCCCTTACTTCAAAAATATCAACAATCCATGTTAACGGAGCATTAACTCTTTAACTCCCAGTGCGCTACATGATGTTACAGTGTGGAATACTAATAACAAAAAATCATAATACCATGACACCAGTATTATAAGCAGCCTTATTTTTCTAAACATTAAGAGTACATGATCCACATTTTACATAAAAAGCCCAAATAGTATAGTCCCAGAATATTCAAATTGTATTTAAAAAATACACTCTTTTTCGCTCAGGCTCCTCACGCTCGTAGCTTTATCATTTGCCTTCTAGACTAATAAATAATGCAGCATTATACTACTTTCTGCAGTTTCCAAAACTTATAGCTACGTATCTTTTTCTTTGGTACCCCCCATACTATCTTTAATGAAACAGTGCTGACCTGTACACAGGATGTGATTTTGGAGTGCTCTTCTTTCCTAGCTCTCAATTTCTGGTGGAACTGCATTCATTATTTTTGATAACAGACAGTTGATTTCACTGCATTTAATTGTGTTATTAATACATTCAGGCAAGTTTATGGGTTATTGGAAGTACCCAAGTCTTTCTACAGTCTGCTTTACGTTTTTCTCTTTTGTTCTTGGATGATGTTGTCTGTCTTATTCCTATTTTCAATTTGTATTATAGCAGAAATATTCTCAAAATGTAAGAGAGAGATAGAAACACCAAGCACCATTTTTTTTCATTTTTTTCTTGCATTTCTAGAACAAATGAAGCCTACAGAAATACCATGCAGCAAATTAGTATTACCAAATCTTAATTCTAGACTGTGCTCAACAAGAAAGAACTCTTAGCTATTTGCAAACCCCATGTGGTGAAGACTGTTTGTTAGTACTACTTTTACTAAGCAATGACATAAAAATCTGGGAACTGCTAGTGCTTCTCTTTTATTATATGCTTTTGGATAACATCTGTGTACACACTAATGTGCCTGTATATCAAATTGCAGGGAAGAACCTATGCATAGGCTGTCCTCCTTGAGATGCTTGAGTGGCAGATGAAGTCTCCTTTTTGGTGGCAATGATTCTACAGTTAAGATATTTGTGATTGGGAAACTGAGCACATAGCAGAGTTAAGTGGTGTTTTCTAGATCAATGGAATGTCTTCCCTTCAATTTTCAAGACGCCATTTATATTAGTTTCCCTAACCACACTTTATATGGGGATCACTAGCCAGACATGTCATGCCGTATAATTTCTTACCATTAAGCCTGTTCCATATTGATAGATAATATTGAGACAACTCCTTTGTTACCATTTCTGCATTTGTCATATGTTCTTGACAATCTAATACACTTAAACTCAGGTGTATTTATAAGTGATATGACTGAGCACGGTTTCTCAGAAATAGTTCATTTTCATACTGCCATACTGCCAACATCTATTCTCTATAATCCACGTGATGTCAGGACTAATAATATCCACACAACCATGTGAAGTGCTTTAATCTTCACAAGAGGTGGAATTTGTATTGGACAGCGAAGCAACAGCAGAGGCTGAAGGTGTTTAAATATACACTACAGCCATGTAGTTGTTCTGAGGTCAATGGTTTGGAGAAGAACCTGTGAATGAATTCATAATTAAACAGTGAATATTTTTTTTAAATTTATTTTTATTTTTTATTTTTATTTTTTTTAGAATCTTCACTTCTAGTTGATAATCATTTCTGGGAGGGAAAACTAGGAGATGGGATCTGTCATAGATCTGAGGGAGTTGAATAAAAAGCCTCCTGACACTGTTCTTGACGCTGCAGTCTGTTAACTGAAAAGTACCTAGAAACAAGATTGAAGTTGGCAGTAGTTTTCAAATACACACACAATTGCAGGGATTGGAAGTGACCTTCAGAGATCATCAAGTCCTGATGCCCTGCTAAACCAGGTTCCCTAGAATAGGTCACACAAAAAGGCATCTTGATTGGTCTTGAGTATCTCTGTAGAAGGAGAACTCACAACCCCTCTGGGCAACCTGCTCCAGTGACCTGTCACCATTACCATAAATAAGTTCTTCCTTATGTTTGTATGGAACTTCCTATGTCTTCATCACACAGTCCACTCCCTTGTGTGGACGAGAAAGATCCAACTGGGTGTTTGACTGCATTTTGCCAGGAGAGATGCATTAGGATTTTAAAGTCTTTGGAAGCTCTGGGAGGCAAAAGATTGTTCAAGTTTTCACTGGTCCTACAGAGGCCTGAGTTGCCTTCAATACCACATTTATTGCTAAAGGTCATCTCAAGAATCTTTCTTACTTGCCATACACAAGTACATGCTTTATTACTGCGTTTCCTTGTGGTTGCTTCATAAAAGTTTGTTTTTGTAATAGTCTTTTCTTGCTCGGTCATGTGATCTTGTTTTTCTTCTTCTAGTGTATAATCTGTCAACCCATTTTTTAAGTTAAAAAGGGGAAAATCAGAGAATAAAAAAGGTAATGTGAAAATCTGCTGAAAAGAAAATTCAGAATAGTGCAACTAGGCGTACAGGTGCTAAAGCTCATGTGGCATCATTTTTAAAGCACTTATTTTCCATAATACTGATATCATAAATATTGATAAAATTATAGTTCAGTTCTCAATGCATTATTTTTATAAGCAAACATTTTTGATAACTAAGTACATGCTTATAACATATCGGGTGCTGAGGGTACAAGGTTCTGGGGTTTATTAGTATTTTATTTTCAGCTAGCATTCTTAGACATTGTATCAGTAGACAGAGCAAAATGCTGCTACAGCCATATCACTAAGAAAATTATCCATGATTTTTTTTTCCCAAAGGAAAATAGTGCAAATCCTGACTTCTTTTTCAAAATTTGAATCTTTCAGGAGTACATGGTGCTGAAATAATATTTAAGTACAATCATTATTTTCAGTCAAAAATAGGATGTTATTAAGGGCCAGTGTAGTTGTAAATATCTTGAGTTTTATATGTGAGTATTTTGTTTCTTCTTCCAATTAGTCCATCACAGAGCAATGTAATTACTTTGAAAGGTCATAATTATAACAACATTTTACTGAGGAAAATGGACTTCAGTCTCTACATTTGTCTCATTTTTATATTTAGTTTTGCAAGCACATTAGTACTGCCAGAGTTCAAGCGTGTCATGCGGGGTATGTGCTTTTGAACCCCTGAGCAGTTTATGGTGTAAGCAAATCTCATGCTTTTATATTTGTTATCATCAATTAGCTAGTGATACACTGTTCTCTTTTTTAAACTAAGGGTAAAACTATGGTGCACATGTGTAACTATAATCCCAGTAATATTCTTTATTTTATGTTTTGTTTTTGTTTTGAAAGTAGTAATGCTCCAAACTATCGCATGTCCCAAACTTTGTAAATACATCTCTGTACTAGAAGAATGTTATGATTCTGTTCTTCATTTACAGTTGTAAGATGAATTTGTTCTTTATTGGCTTGTTAGTTTGTTGTGTTTTTAATCTTCAGTTACTCCATAATTTAATTTGAATTTATCCTCTTGGATGTTTACCAGAACAACACACAAAAACTTGGTTGACATTTCTTCTCCAAAGGTGTTTGGACTTGGAAGAATTCACAGAATTGTCTGTATCTGCATTTACGTGGATCTCTGTTTGGTGACAGCTTCGCTACTAAGTTCATTTTTACGCACAGTAGACTGAGTTATAATCAATGCTTATATCGCTAAGTGATGACCAGTACCTATTTTGTTCACTAAGTAAATATCAAAATTGCTGCTGTTGTAATGAATGCGGGGGTAAAAAAAATAAAAAATAAAATAATAATAATAATAATAAAAAAATATATATATATATAAAAGTGCATGACAAGAGCAGTTTATTTTCCACTGAATATCTGTTTTTTTGTACTATCAAGTTCAAGAGCTCTACAATAATGATTCTAAATTGATATTTCTGTAATGTTCTTTCTTATGAGAAAAAATATAACATTTCATAGACACACCTTAACTGAAAAAATAAGCTGTTAGGATCTTAAATTTAAAAAAAAAAAAAAAAAAGAAAAAAAAAGCTTAGAAAAATCAGAAAATAACGAAATGGACATCTTTGTGGGAAGCTTTTGACATTTCTGTGTCATCTTTGGATGCATTAATTTGTTTATGCTGCAACTTTAGAATGTATTATTGAAACTGCAACAAATGACAAAGGAAATTTGAGTTTCATTACTTAAAAATAATAATCTCACACTATGTGAAACAGCCTTTTCAAGTTAAGACTGAAGTAAAAGCATGAAACCTGTTTTAACATCTATTTTGATATTTTTCTAGGATGGAATAAAAGATGAATGCTCAGTGCTGAAGCTGCAGCTGAAGGAGAGAGATGAACTCATAGCCCAACTTCGTGAGGAACTGGTAAGCAAGAGAAACAACTTCGGAAAAAAAAAAAAGTTTGTTTGCCTGATAATGTCATTCACTGATATCAAAAGTCAAGAAATATAGTTTCACACCCACTGCAGAATAACTAGCCTGAAGCTACATTAACCAGATAACACTGACTGTGCACTTCTAGAGACTTGTCAGCCTCTGAACTGGCTACTATCTAGAGACACTGCTAGTAGAAATTTCCTTCAGAAGATTGTTTTGACAGTTGTCTTACAGAGACATTAATCAGTGGCAAAGAAGTAGCACATCACTGTATGCATATGGTAGAAATCTTGAGAGGCCATGTATATTTCCTGGTGAATTGTAAATACTTGTCCCATGAACTGTTTTTCATGTCTACAAGACTGTCTAATAAAAAACGAAATATTTTTTTCCCTCTTAAATAGATGTGGATTTTAATTTAAATAAAATAGTAAGTGTTCCCATGCTTACTGTTTTTTTTCCTTGCGTGAGCTAACAAGGCTTGAGTACTACCACTTTAATAAAAGATAGAATACTCTCAAGCAGCTGAGTGAGGTAAAATAAGCGATATAGCAATTAAAAATACTAAACATATAGAAATGTATTTTATTGTGCTTTTAAGACTGAGCTAAATCTTAAAAATCTGTTTTTGACAGAATATGATTAAAAAATGTGTTGTCATTATTCTTAATTAAAGGGTGGGGGAATTTTCCTCCTCATCTTTCAGAACCAGGGAACTTACTCCAGAGAAAAAGCATATAGGGTCAACATATTCAAGAAAGTGTTCAGTATCTATGTTGCCATCAAGGAACTTACAAATGTGCACCAAGGATTTTGTGTAAGCACCCCACAGGAGGTGATGTTATTTCAGTAATCAAATGTAAATTTTCTGATCTAGCTCTAGGGTTTTTGTACCTTTCTGTCTCACACTTGATGGCTACCCACAAAACTTGAGCAGAATGAATTCAGTTCGATCTGTAACCAGAAGGACAGTCTGTGAAACTGAATGGACAATGTCAGGCTTAGACGAGTAATTTGAAGCACTAGCCCTGTGACGATGGCAGAGTTACACTGCATCTTTCACATATATTAAGAAAAAATAATGGTGTTTTTCTATCTGTGGAAACAACTAAGTCTGAACTTGCATGGAAAAATGTAATGCCACACAGAGATGAAAGATTCCTTTGTTATATTAACATCTGCAAAATAAATACAGGTCATCAATATTCTTTGTTTCGCATTTGGCTACATTAAAAAATGATGTATTATGTAATTATTATCTAAAATTAAATGACAAAATGGGGCACTGGGAACATCAAACTTCTACACAGTCTCAGAGCATTAATTTTATATCAGCCTTTCTTGAAACGTATGTTATTAACTGGCTGACAACTTTGTCAGTGTAAAATTATCCTGTATTGATACAGTGAGCTGTAGCTCATTTGCTGTTAGTTGTTGTCAAAGTTCATTTGTGTATAAGTCAGTCAGAGGAAAAAGACCCGTAGGGGCTTTAGTTCTTCTATCACATAATAGGCGGCAGAAAAGTACATCTTTCTGTGGTCATGAAATAAGAATTTCAATGATTAAAAGTGAGTATCATGTGTTTAATTCATGATTAACTGACTTCAGTTTTTATATTTTAGAACTGTATATGAAACAACACAGAGAAAGAGAGAGAATAGAGATGGGAGTTCTGAGACCACATTTAGTCATTTAAAATTGAATTTGGAAAGGAATCTGTATATTTCATTTACTATTAGTGAACTAAATAAGGCATGATGATTGACTAAAATGAAATCCAAGTCTGTTTTTCCATTGGACACAGAAAGATATGTGAAATAGCAAGTGATCAAGTGTCTGCTACTCAGCTCTACTCATTTATGTCTATATATTTTTTAAAATTCAATCTTTTTTTCCAGTGTGATTTGAGCACTTAGAACTACTCTAAGTAGAAAATGTTTTCATGGTATTGTGGCAAAAAAACCTGAGTGCTGCCTACGGTAACATTTATTTTACTGCTGTCATTGATACGGAAGCATTAACACTGAAAAATGAGTGTTAACATCATTATCCTTTCAACTCTGATGTCCTTGTGTAACTTGAGTCATACATGTTGTCCCATTGAAATAAAAAATGTAGTAAGGCAGCTTGGCTGAATTCTGACTAGATCTGGAGACAAAGTAAAGTCAGGTGATGAATGTCCCTGATAGCTCAGCTCTTGGAGGAGATTTTTCTGCTGTGGAGTTGCCTGTATCAATTATGTTGTTGTTGTTGCTTCTTTATCAAATGTGAAAAACAAAAACTCAAACTCTTTCCTTTTATGAGCTGCCTAGACTAGCTAGTGCTAGCTAACTGAGCTTTATCCTAAGCTAGAAGTTAATGCTTTAATTCTAGATAATCAGAATCAGATAAACAAAAAATAACCAGCAATTTTTATTTTATTTTTGCAAATTATTCTATCTTTGAAAGTTATGTCAAATAATTGGTGTGAGGTTTTTTTTGTTTGTTTGTGTGTGTGGTTGTTTGATTTGTTTCTCTTCTAAATACGCGTAATCTATTCCTGGAGTGCAGAATGATGGCAACCTTGGTTCTTTTCTTTGGTCTGATTTCAATAATGGGCAATTAGCCAGTTGTCTGTAGTTATGAAGGATTGTTATTTTGAGTTATCAAGATTTGAAGTGTTAAAGAAAGCGTAAGATGCACTTGAATCCTGTTTATGAGCAGTTTACGAAAGGCACTATACTTAAGTGCAAAAATCACCTCAAAATATGCTCGTGCCAATATAAATGAATTGGTAGGTACAGTCCTGGAATCACAAGTTGTTTTGATGGGCCAAGAGTGAGATTTGGAAAAATGAATTAATGAATTCACGATGGATACAGTTTTTGGAATTGTTAGCAAAAATAAATTTTTAGGCCTATCTATTTTCAAAAATTTAAAATATAGATGTCAAATTTTGAAGGAATAAGGTGGTTCTTATTTGGAAAGAATTGTCTTAATGTTTCTAAGAAAAAAAAAAGTAACATTTTAGATTCATCTTTACACCAATTATCCACTTGCTCTATGTTCTGTGGGTTTGTAGTATTATTTCATGTTGGCTATCTTATGATGGGCTATTACATACTCATGGATAATTTACATAAGAGCAGACAGTTGTAAGTACTTTTGAATCTTATTTCTTCAACATATTTAGGAAATATTGGGAGCAGAAAAGGAATAGATTAGGTGTACTTAAACATTATTAAAGTGTCAGGTTTCTTTCCTGCTTTTTACAGGAGAATTAATTGTGTATGTTCCAGAAGAGGCTTATCTTTGTGATAATTACTCTGTGAATCAGTTCCACAAGGCAGACACAAACTGTGAAAGTGGCAATATCCTATGGCACACAATGGGGATTAGCCTCTGGTTCCTCATCTATGTCAGTCCCTTGATGGGAAGCTGCCAGTAAGATAGCATCTTTAATATTCCTTGGCACTTGAGAAGATGATTCTGCATATTAGTTTAAGTCCTTATCACAAACTATTGTCATATTGTGTGCTTGGCATAGATAAATGATTATGTCATCAGCATAGAATAGCGTCTTTCTAGTCTGGCTGAAATGCTGCTCTCCCAGTATGTCATAAAAATGACGTTGCAGAAAAGAGCAAATCTGAAATACAGAAATTTCCCAAGTCTCCCCAAGACACAATGCTGAAGCTTTCTTTACTTTAGTAATGATGCACCACACGTGCTTGTCTTCAGCACCAGTGTCATTCATAGAATGATGATTTTGAGACATGTAGTATTTTACTGATGGATCTTTAAGTAATAGGAGGCAAACATGATCTTGACTCAGAAATCTCTGAAAACTTCAGCTTTTGTTTTATGTAGGACAAAATGTAGGTCTTAGTTCTACTTTTCCACTTAATTTTTTTTTAACCAGTTTTCATTAATCAGCTTTTAACTCAAAGGAAAATATCAAGATAAATCAAAATGCATAGCTACAGATTAATTTTAGGACAAATTGAAATGGCAGCTTCTTGGAAGCTTTGTGTTGCACTTTGTGTTACACTGTTGTGTATTCTATGGTGTGAAAGGATAATGTTACATACTTTTGACTTTTTGTCTTTGGATTTTTACAAATTCAGATTTCACTTCAAATGAATGGTGAATAATAGATTAAAATTCCTATGTAGTGTTTGTCCTATGCCATGGTTGTGTGACAGTCCAGTGATCTTTAAGCTCTGTGGAGCTGAGTAGCTGTACCTCACCTGAGGAACCAGATGGGGGCAGTCCTCACCAAAGGAGCTGTGGTGGTGCAAGGCTGGATTTGTACCAAAGCTCACAGGGTAACTGAGGTAAATCTACGTTGTTATAAATGCTAGGAATGAAGGACGAGATGTCAGCCAAACTACAAGTGTGATTTTTATATAGTTTTGATTACTTAATTGTCTTGACTTTTTTATTTTTTTTAAGCTATGTGAAAGACAGATGACAAGCATCATGTGGTAGCACACAGCCATGCTGTCTCTACTATTCAGTCTGCTTCTGGGTAGTTAGTTTCCTTTACAAAATAACTAACATTTTGTTTCCTGAGCTGCCAAATGTGGAAATGTGCTTAAAATATTTTTCCTGATGTAATCTCAAAACGTTACTTAGTTTAGTTTACATGAATGTGACCATAACATATCCTGGTATCATGTATTGACATAATATTGAGTTATATATATTTATAAAACAACGAAGAGAGAGGTAATGTTGCTTAAAAGCAAATACACATATGCTGGAAAGCTTGTTTTACTTCTTAAGATCAGCAGTTTAATTTGTATGTTAACAGTTTCAGTATGTTGCTAAAGGCATCTGTGTGACACATTTTTACTGCAGTCATCTGATGTGGATGAGTTTCAGATTAATAAATGCTTTATCTTCAGCACTGCACAGCAATGCTTAATGAATCAACCGGTACTGCTGTTCCTTCCAATAATTAATTTTCTGTTTGAGGAAATATTTTTGCTTTTGAAGATGTAAGGGTGCTTGTCTGTGCAAATTTACTAGAGACGTAATATAAGAAAAAAGTTTTGCTTTTCTTTCAATTATAAATTGTCTTCTACAATTTATAGGTAACATTTCACACAGATTTCCTTTCTGTACAAAGCATGATTCATAGAAATGTCTAAACATACATATTGGCATAGCAAACATCGGAAATGAAGAGTCCTTGGTGCTATAATAGCAAAAATTTCATTTTTGATTACATTCTAGTGAAGTCCTGTAAGGGAATTATACTGTTTTTGTAGAATTATCTGAATATTTTTTTGTTCATAATGTATTCCAGCATTTTAAGATTTGACATATTTTTATGTCTCTAAATTAGACATTTTGTCCATAATGAGAATTTCCAGGGAGAAAAATAACAAGTTTTCTGTTTTCCCATCACTCTTAATTCAGTTTTAACAGAAAGAAAAGGATGCTTTTTTACATTATTTCAGATGCAGGAAAGTTAAGAGGTTTCATTTAACCTTTGATTCAAAGACTAATCACTTTTTCACTGTGAAAATTCTTTCTGTTTTATGACATCGTGCTTCCAAGGGTGGAAACCCCTCTTCATCTGCTCTGTGTTCTTTAATACAAATTCTGCAGCAATTTTAAGTAGTGTTAGAGCTGTAATGCTCTATGTGATCTTATACTGTAACTTATACTGTAACTTATACTGTATCTTACTGTAACTTATACTTTCACAGCAAATATTTCTACTGCTGCATACATGATTGAATCTGTGTGAAGTATTAGCTATAAAATTGGGCATGTATTTCTATACTTTCTTCCAGAGTTTGGATAGCAGAAATGTCTTTTTCCTATCTACTTTCATTGTTGATGTTTGTGTTTGGTGTTTTTTTTTTTTTTGTTTGTTTGTTTGTTTTGGTTCAGACACTAGAAGGATAGGGGGAAGAGATTAAACGTTGCCATGCAATTTTTCCATCCTTGGGGTAAGTGAAGGAATGGAATCAAATGTCACTGATCCAGATTTGAGTAGCTAATCAATTCCTGGGATGTTCTGTTTTATTTTTGCTGGGATGGAAAAGAAGGATGGTTTTCTTAGATATGGTGCTATTTATTTCACATAATGTAGATAAAATCCTACTTTATTGGTCACAGTAAAGATTTGACTGTAAGTAGACTTTGGTCACAGTGCCAAGTATTTTTCTTCCATCCATCTCTTGAACTGTTCCATCTTTGCGGTTTTGGGTCTTGCTTTTGCTGCTTTGATTTTCTTTCTTTGTCTTCTCAAATACTGTTCTCTCTTCCCTTCTATAGTAACCAATATGTGCATTTCTTTTGGTGTCCTTTTTGTTTTATCCACTGTTGGAGAAAATGGACTCGATGCCCTTGTTTTTTTTGTGTGGAGGTTGCTATTATTTTCAAGTTCAGTATTCTGACTGATGTTGACCTATAATTCCTTTGACTTTCAAGAGATTTCGCCGCAGTCCCAATACAATAAGTGGGGGATGTATTCTTTGGAAAGCTTTCATAAATTATTTGCTTATTATATTATACTTAAGCTGGGGGTTTTGTTGAGTTAGTGCTCTATGCAAACAGTCACCCTTCAGAAAGGAAGCATGTTAAAAGACTACACTAGTCTCAAAGCGAAATGTTGGCTTATAAATTTGGACTTTCTTTGGTAAATTCATTCAAAAATATATTGCTCAAGTAATCTCAAGTTTTAGCTCTTTTGATCGTGTAATTGGATAAGATGTTATATTTCTCTATATTTAGATTTAAAAGAAAAGAAGTTAATATGTGGTCATCATCAAAAAAACAAATTTAAGAACAATTACTGACTTTTAGCCATACGCTACACTTAAATTTCAAGGAGAAGATAAGTTACTAGTTAATAATAATTTGATAATTTGTTGTTCTAAGGTATTGCATTTTGAATACCTTGTTAGGTTGCTCTGTAGGGCTAATAAAATGGAAAGCAATTAACTGTAGCTTGCTAGTCTTTGTTCAGCTCAGAATGTAGGATAAAAATGTTTTTCATTTTTTTTTACTCAGAGCCATTGTTTATGAATTATTCAATATGTTTGAAATGTATTTAACATATTTTTGAGTTTTCTGGCAATAATGCAAGACATTTATCTTACATTTCTCAATTTGACTTACAGATGATATTGTTTTTCGTGAAGGGAGCGCTCATGATTTACCAGAAGAGTTATAGAGTTTGCAGGCTATATTATTTATCAGAATTCACTGATTATCAGTGCAGGGCTTTACAAAACCAGAATTTCTCAGTGTGATCTTTGTGCTGCAGCTTGCAGATGAGTGTTTCACCAAACGATACTAGTTGGGCAATAGGGTGCTGTATTAAAATTTCAGAAAGAACAAGTGTATCTGTTGTACTAATCATGATGGTGAAGTGAAGAGGAAAAAGGATGTCTTTTTGTGAACTTGTTTCAGCATGTTTGGTGAGCTTGTGGACGAGTTGAGGTTAATAGGCTGGAAAAATAAAAAGTTATACAATTAAAGGATGATCTAAAGCAGCAGGAGAGCTCATTGTTCAGCCAAACTGCATATTAATCAGGTTACTTGCAAGAGCAGGATGATAGATTCGAAGGAAGGGCTGTTTAAAGAGGACTGAGGATTTTTTAGATTGACTCTAGATCTACCTTCTGATATCAGTTCAAATAGACGTACTCAGCTTACACAACTTGCTATGCAAGTCCTCCTTCCTTACTAGTCAGTGTGAATAAGTCAGCTCAGATCAGTTTCTGGCATTTTGTGGAATTTATTTTCTTACATCTTGTTTAATTTATGGTAATGGAATTCAGTTCCTAAGGGACAAATACGTTTGCTTTTTATCTCCTTTTGGATCACAATCCCTGGGATGATACGGTTCATCAGTTTCTTTCTTTCTATCCTACAGTAGCTTATTGAGATATCTTCTCCAGTGCTATTAGATACTTATTTGTCAGATTGGAATTAGTAACTTCTCTGTTTCTTTTGATTTTTTGAATTTTAAAACATGGATCATTCTGCTCAGCCAGCAGGATTTAAGTAGTAGCCAACCAGAGGGCTTTTTTCACATATGGTTTTTATTACCAAAACCTGTTTGTTTGTTTGTTTGTTTTTTCCTGCAAAATCACAAAACCCAAGAGAAACAAGCTGCAGGCAATCCTAACCAGTGAGATGATGATGAAGCAGAGAGCGCATAATATGCACAGCTTGTAGGGAATCAGGAACCTGAATGTTGATGCACATTATATTACGTATCTGCACAGAAAGGAAGGAACCCAGTAAGAGTGGCAATGTCAAGGTTATGTCTTCAAAAATTGCTAGAATCAGTAGTGAAACGTCTATAGAACAGAGGATCTTAAGAAGTTTTTTTCTCAGTTCCCCTTGGGCTTTGTTTTTCCTTTTTTAATAATTCTTGTTATTTTATTTTCATTATTCACGAGTTATTAAAATGTATAGTGTGTGAGGTCCCTCATATTGAGTTTGGTGGAACAGAGAGAATGGTCTGATGAGGAACACACAAAATGCAGCAAGAGAAAATGAAACAGATCGAAGTCTAGCAGTGACCTCATTGCCTAGCTATTGAGATAAGCTGCTGTCCTATTGATATAAGCTGACAGGGCAATTCTTACAGTGTGATGAGCTGAAATCTCAGCATTTTAAGTTTTTGTCTTTTTTTCCCTTTCCCATGCACTATTTGTGCATTTACCGTGTTCAGATTAATGTCAATCCCTATCTGAAGATTAAAAAATAGATTTATATACAACAATTGCCCAGTAAGACCAGTTATAGAACTTAATAATAAGAAACTCAAAGTAACTTACTAGCTCTTGCATTCCTGCAGACTCTTACCAGTTTTTAAGTTGAAGTCATCTGTTGTTTTGTCACCTGCCACTCCACTAGTTGCTGGAACACTGTATTATACAGTTGCTAATGTTCCATATTAGTTAGCATAGATGCTGGTAATTGTATTCCAAAAATATGCCAGTAGGTATATGCAAATAAGAATTGTGTGGCCTATCAGGCTTTTTTTTCCTAGGATGTTAATGTTTCCGTTTGATTAGAAGAAGAAACTATTAAGCGAGGCCACTAAGGATCAAGCAGCATGGTCATAATCGATAATTTTATGTTTAAAAAAAATTGTATACGTTCAGGTGTTTCATATCAGTTCTATAAAACAACTGCAAATTATAGACTTTTCTACTGGCAAATGTCCTCAAAATTCTTATCTGTGCATTTGTCGTGTTGCTACTTTCACAGAATTGCAGGGGTTGGAAGGGACCTCAGAGATCATCGAGTCCAACCCCCAACTTTGCTTATACACAACTTGTACTGCTTCAAAGACTCTCATTGAGTCATTCTGTCTTTATGTTCTTCCATTGTTGTTTTTTTTTTTTTTTTTGTGTGTGTGTGTGTGTGTGTTACCTCCATATTAGCAATTAGAAGTCAACTTTTATTCAGTAGCCCTTTTTGCACTGATGCAATCCTTTGTTTGCTCTTGGTGCTTGGGAGGAACTGTGCAGCAAAAGTTATAACAATAGTAACTTTGTGGTTTGGTTTGATAAACTAAAATATTGCTTAGCATGCAAACTGGTATTGGTTAACTTTTTTACATTCATAGATAGGGAAAGATTATCATGTTAGAGACTTCTAAAACAAAAGAGCAAGCAACTTAAAATCATGGGTAGTTAAGTTCAGAAAGAACTTGGGGTAACTTCAAAGTTACTAAAACTAGGTTGTTCAGGGACTTTTTGAGCCACACGTTGAAGTTCTCCAAGGGGAGCATCTGCAGTCAAATATGGTGTCACATCCAAAATGGTTGAGGATGGATTCTGTCTTTTCATCCAGGTCACTGAGGAACATAGCAGTTACTGTTTCTTTGTTCTTACTTTATTACATTGCTTTGCATATATTACAAGCTGTCAGAATAGGAACTGTTCTTTCTTTGTTAAATTTCTGATTTGGAAGTCTGCATACAAACCATAGGATTTTATTTACATTATGATATTTTAAGAAGTGCTGTGCTTATTATAAATATGATACTTCATATAGGCGTTACCCAAATATCCAGCGGTTATCAGTTTCCTAGTACGTATTCTAATTACATCTGACGTCAAACTATTATTTAGGAACCTATTATTGAAGATGTTTTAAAATGTAGACTCAGAGCATGGTAAGGATAAGGACCACGTGGGATGCATTGCTGAATAATATTTTTGTGTTAATAGCTTCTTTGTCACCTGGGAAGGATACCAACACTCTAGGTTAATGTTTATCTCTAAGACTGAGATACTGACATCTCTTTTGCATTCCATAGCCATTTGCACTACACAAAGTCTAGTAATTCCTATATGGTACTATAAATAGTGCTATGCTTCTGAAAGATATGAAAAGGGAATTTAAATTTATGACTAGTTAATGCAATTGAAAATGATCAAGGAGACATCTTTTCCCAGCTCATCTGTTTTTATGCTGAAATAAATGGAAATATGCACCCTCCCTTTTCTTGTGAGATGTTGACTGCTTTGGATTTTCATATGTATTTATTATGACAGAATGGCATTGACAGTCTTATGCACAATTCTTTGCAATTCCAAAAAACATTTAATAATTTTTGTTGTCAGCTGTGCACAGTGTTGGATTTGATTCTCCATTTTGGATGCCTTAAACTTAAAGGTGATATAAAAAAAACAAGTTGACAGCATCCCATTTGTGTCTTAGTGCTAGAGCCTCATAGTCACTCATTCCAATATAGGACTTTTAGTACTGATGCAGTATTTTTCTCTTTCAGTGGTGCTAGCCTAAGAGTACCTGTCATCTATACCTCACACAGGGTAGAGAAGTACTTTCAAATATGCTGCAAACATTTTCACTTCATGACACGTGTCTTAGGTGTTATTAATGCCCGTGCATTGTTTTTAGTTGAAATAAGAAGTCTATTAAAAACAAGCAAATACTTGAGAACTAAAAATGTAAGTACATCATTGTCAAAGACGTCACTTACTACATACTTACTGTCATGATGTTCATTAATTCATGCAGCTTCACTCCTTGTAACTTCCTACTTCTTTTCAAATCACTGCTAAGAAATATCCACCACATGGCAAAGCAAAACCCTATACATTCTTTAATAGAAGTGTGTAGATAATTGAAACTGAAATCAGAGCTGACTTTACCCTTTTCTCTGCAAAACTTCAGTGTGAAAATGATAAGAGGAAAGAAAGCTCTCATTTCTGCTCATTGTGATTTATCTGTCAATAAGTGCTAGGTCTGTAGCTGGCAGACCTAAATGTAGCTACTTGATGTGTTGATGAGCTGTGCTGATTTACAGCAAGTCCTGTCATGGAATGCCTAGAGGGGAAGAGTGTAAGTATCCATTTTGTAGAATAATAGAGTGCTTCGTATCCTTAATAACATGCTTTTGATGGACAGATATATTCATGTATTACCCGACATGTAGAGATTGTTGGCAGCTCACTTTGTCATTTGTTAGATCAGATTGTGCCTTTTGATTTAAAGAAGATTTATGTACTGCAATGGAAATACAAGAGTGCAACAGAGGTCAGTGTTACCTAAGTTGCACGTCTCCTTTTGATTAATGATATGACTTCCTTCAACAAATAAGCAAAAGAACAAGCGAAAAAACTGAAAGGTTAACAATAGGGTGTGCCATCACACATGTACAACTCCCTTTACCTTTGAGTAGAATTTTGAAAAACCAAACCAAGCAACAGTGTTCAGAGTGTAAAAATGACCAAAATAAATAAATAAATAATTATTTTGAAGATTTATTCGTGTTATTTTTTGACTTGTGCTAGCTGAAGAACACAATAGCAGCTATGAGTGGGCAGTCCAAAATCAACCACAATGATAGATGCCCCTTAGGGAAGATTTGATAAAAAAACAAACAAACAAACAAAAAAAAACAATTGTTCTTGAATCCTAGGGCAAACTTCTATTCATAAAGTCATCTGTTGGAGATGATTATTACCGTCCTTTTCACTGCAACTGCTATGAATATTTCGATATTTTTGTCACCTAGAGGAATCAGAAATGCGTTAAAATACATTTAAGCTTTTGGGAAACTTAGGTAGGAAATGACTTTGAATGAATTGTAGGTACTTGCATCAGCTTAAAGGTATGTTTAAGTTGTCCTGAAAGAAAGATTTTATTCAGTCAGAATATGTTTTGACAAAGGAGTTTGTAGAAACCTAAATACAGTGAGAGATTTGTATTGGAAAAGGTTAATTGGACGCTCATTTTTGCAGACTCTTCTGATGATGCAATATTATATGCATATATTATATCCACCCAGGTGCTGGGAGAGATGAACAAGAGTGAAAGGGTAAAGGAGTTTATGCTCTTTTGTATCTCTCATTTTCTATGGACATCCAAAGGAGGCTTACCCTGTCAAAGCTGTGTTAGTATATTTATGAATTTGGTAGACTACAATTTTGCTGCCAAGAAAAGAAAGCTGTATATTTTCTCTTGAGATAGAGAGGGTTAAAACACTAAGAGCAAGATGCAGTTTTATAGTTAATAAACAGAACTATATGCAGAATGTACTGTAATGAGTACCTAGAGAGTTATAAAGCTAGCTTAGTAAGGAGAAATGTGCAACATGTTGTCACTGGGCTTTAAAACAGTACTTTACTTTTTCAGCTTTAGAAGACTCTACATTTTATTTACCACAAGCTTTTTAATTTTTTTTTTTTTTTAAAGCGTAGTTGAACATAGCATGTCATTCTGGCCATTATTTCAAAATATCTTTAAAAATAATCATAAATTCCAGTTAAACCACTGTGAACACCTTCATCATTAGGACTGAAAGCTCAGCAACCCTAGGCTTTTTGTGTGCAGTCCTATAAGGGTTTGATACTTTTCCTCAGATGACTTCTAGAAGTGAAAGTGAAAAGTTTTATTTCCCTTTTGTCATGATACTTAGATTCTAAACAATTTAGTGCTACTCTTTATGTAGTAGATAATACTTAGAACAAATGTTTTTTGGTTGTTGTTGCTAGTGTTTTCGGAAGAGCTTATTTGCACCCAAATAGGACTAGAGAGACCTGATGGTGTACTGAATCTCTTCTGTAAGGCTATCTGCTACACAACAGTCTTTTTTTTTTTTTTAATGAGCTTTTAGAACATGTCCAGTTTTTTGAACCTGAGCAGATGAAAATTCATGAGAGTACCTCCAGGTCAGCAATTCAGGGCTAGTGAAACCACTAGCCCTTGAATCACTTGATTTCACTTTTACGACTAAATTAACACACTGTTAACTTTATGTTAAAATTATCCTGAAGGTCTCAAAGCAGAAAATACCTAGATTCAAACTTGTCTTGTTTCAGGACAGAAATTGAGTTAAATTCATAATCAGAGTTGTTTCTGATGATCCAGTACACACCCTGTGCATTGTCATGGAACTTAACTCATCCTCTGAATTAGACCCTCTTTAGGAGTTGAAGCATTGAGTATATTCCCAAAAACACATGTTCATTCACTTTGATCTGAAAGGAGAGACCGCTAGTTGGTATGAATCAAACTGAACATTTTAACCTCATTGGCAATATTCATTTAATTGCCAATTTTCATTTCTGAAATGTGTCTGAACTTAAATGTCAATATGAACACATTTCTAGACTGATTGAGGTTTTAGTGACTTGTTCTGTGGCCTAAATGGCTTGCATACGTGTCACGGAATTAAATGGAAATAGACTTCTCCTTACACTTAAATATGAAGATTCTGCAGTTTTTGCAAAAGAGCAAATGATAATGATCTCTCCTCCTCATCTTGGAGCTATAATATGCATTGGATGTAGTCAAATGCTACGTAGAAGAGCAGATATATAGTTTCACATGTGGTTATATTTCATTTTTAAGATGATCTGAAATTGACTGTTTGCTTAACTTTAACTCATGATGTATATTTTTAGTAAGTACTAAAATATTCTTCAAATATTGGAGAAATAAAGGCTATCAAGTGCTCTGTTGGCATTTTGAAGTTTCTTTATTTCCTAACAAGGTGACTGAAATGAATTTCATGTTTTGCTGTTTTTCAGTGACTGTAAATGACTGCTAGATGAAATCCTTCCTTGCAACATCTGTTCAGTTTATAAAAATCCTGCTAGTCGTGTTATCCTGGCATTTATGCTATTGTGATATCATTGGTGTAGATCTAAAGGGAGAATGAGACCTTAAGTGCAGGGTGATAACATAAAATTTTGTTAATCAATGAACTAGCAAGGAATTTATGCAATTCTTTTTGATTATCTCTGAATGATTCATCATATTAAAAACCTCTGTAGTTCTACAATTTCAAGCAAGCAGATTATAGTTTCTTCTAGAAATTAATGACAAAATTTTCATGTTTGATTAAGGAAGCTTTGTCACATGTAATTACAGATACAAAGAGGACAAATTTGCTGTCAGAAAGGTTTATGCTGCTATTTTGTGATGATGATTGGACTCTACTTTCATTTAAACTCCATTGCCTTCAAATAGCTCTGCCTTCTATCTCTATCAGTGTTGTTACTCATTGCACATTTCCTCTGTATTCACGAATTAAATAAATCTTCTGTATATTTGTAATGTTTACGTCTCTCAAAAGTTCAGAGCCAAAATCTGATTTCTGTGCTTATACTGAATAGTGCTTAATTCCAAGAGTGATGCTGTTGCTAATCAGCGTAAATTTGGGAATGTGTGTGTTCTAAAATGTTAAGCTGAAATAATGAGAATAGTCAAAAAGCTTGAATAACTGAGAATTTCTTAATTTTGATAGGGAGTGCTTCTATTAGGCAGTGAGACAGCCACGTATAAATGTCTATCTTCAGTCTTTGAGTTGCAAAGTGAATAAAGTCCTTAAGACATGGACATACTGGAAAAAAATCCACTGTAGTGTCACCAACATGGTCAAGATATTGCAGCACCTATCCTTTGAAAAACGGTTGAGTGAGCTGCAACTGTTCAGTCTCGAGGAGACCTAGGAGAGTTCTCATCAATGTATATAAATACCTGCTGGGTAGATGCAAAGAAGACAGAGGCATTCTCTTCTTAGTTCTCCCTGTATGAGCGGGCGTTTGGACCAGATGTCCTCCAGAGGTGCCTTCCTACCCCAATCATTCTGTGATAAACCACAGTTTTAGGGAATTCACTGAGCTCTTCAAACCTCTAATAAGCTTTTATTCATTAAAAACTGCTGGAAATTAGGCATCAGGTGGCATGGTTTATTCCATTTGTGCATCTTTTACTGAATTTGCAGGCAACTAAAGAGCTGTGTTGAGAATTTGTCTCTTAATGCATTATTCACAGCTCTGAAATGAGAAGTCGTGCTCTAGAATATTTTCAAGGATTTAGTTGAGTATTTCTCAAACATTAGAAATCTTTAGTTATGCAGAAAGTGTGATCATAGGTGTCTTTGGACACAGTTGTTATGTTCATTACTAAATGCTGTGCATACCACTGAAAGAGCTAAATATACTTTACATGTAAGTCTTTACTGATAATCTTAGGAAGACTTTGTTTTGGAAGAAGCTTCACAACACAGTTGCATGTGTATATGTAAATAATTATTATGTTCGTTTATTTGGTATACTATTATACAAATTCATATTAGCCTTTATAAAATCAAAGCAGTTTCAATCTTCATACTGCCCTATTGCTAGGAAATTGTTATTTTTCACATTGCAAATGTGCTACTAGTTTTGTGTATTTGCGAATTATTTCTCTTATGAAAGATTGAAGAAAACTGAAACTTTTCTCTTTATTCCCCATGTGTTGCATGCCTTTTCCTCAATGGTGTGTTTTCTCAATAATTCATTTTCCTTGAAATTTGCTGCTTGGAAAATACTTAAATAACGTGAGATAGACTATACTGAAAATATACTATCTTGAAAGAAATCAAGTTTTCCAGCTTTATGGCTTTGTGTTTTTTGCACAAGTTGCCTCTGCATCTGAAACATTGGAAAGGGAAAAGGTGTTCTTCTACAAACAGAAAAGAGAGATCCAATGAAATTGTGGTGTTTTTATACAGCAGACAAGGGATGAATGAGTAGCTGAAGAGTGTAGTTCTGTGTTGGAATTTGCTTAAGACAGGCAAGCATAATGGATAAAATCTTAAATGAATTCTGGATTGTTATAGGACTTTTAAAAATTATTATTTTTTGATGCTGTACAAAATTATTGTCTGTTCACAAACTAGAAATTTGGTTACAGAAGCATTATTATTTGATAGTGCTTTTCTCAATACTATCTTTTAAAGCTCTTGTTTCAAAAAACCGTTCGCTGAAATGAAACAACATGAATAAAACTGTGAATAGACTGTATTTTATGGTAAAGTTGAAAAAGCTGTCTATGTGATATGTAATAAATGACGTTAAGTAGTATCACAAGCAGGAAATTTATCATTTTTTAACTGGCATAGTGCGGGAATTTTTTAATGATAATTGATATTAAATGCGTACAGTGGTAGTGAATTACTGCAAAATGAGTCAGTAAGATTGAAATTTGTCTCCCATTAAGGGAGGTTTTCAATTTAGCCAATGGTTACTAAGCAGATAACTATCTTCATGCTGTTTCAGTGTTTAAATTAATGTGTAAAACATGAGTCTTATTTTTAAGTTAATTTCACAAATGTTTGCTTTAAGATTTCAAATCCATTTCTTTTTCTTGATTAGAGTGGAGAAGCAGCGTATTTTGAAGTCTTTGAATGGAACATTTCATTATTAAGAAACATTATTAAAATGTACTCACATATGTAGATTACTGGACACAGTTTTAACCAAGCTGAAGAAGTTGAAGGACCATTAGTGTGGATCTAAAAAATAATGAGCACATGAGACTACCTTTGTCTTCATGCGTCACACAGATCTGCTCCTATAGTTCTGTGTATTAGTTCTATGAAATTCAAACTGGTGTACCTTATATCCTTTAAGAGGTATTTTGTTATACAGAGAGTATGTTGCTTTGAAACTTTGTTGTGCTCCTATAGTTTGTTTTCTCCACAGAATTATTAAAATTTATTTTTATGTAATAGGACTTCTAATAGGATTCCAAGTACTGCCATTCAAAAGCTCTTAAGCCAGCAAAGTTTGCTCTTTGACTAGAGTGGTACTTGCAGCAGAGCTTTTGTTTCACTGTGCCTGTTCAGAAATCTCTAAATGGTAACTCTGAAAGGTGGATCTTCCCAAATGCAGCTGACTTAAACTTAGAGGAGAAAACTTAATACGTGATATAAAAATAACCATTGTTGCTTTAGGTTTTGTGTAAACATAATCTGCAAAAGTGCCCATTCTGCCAGCAGGGATGGCCTGCTTGTCTCATGATGGTATGAGTTGTACCAGTGCTAACTACTCACACTAACCAGTTGGCTTTTTTTAAATCAGGGTCAATCCAGTCATAGCAAAGGTCATGAAGCATAATGTGTGGGTCTTCTTCAGTAAGAATTTCCTTTAATAGAATGGCTCAGGTTGGAAGGAACATCAAGAATCATCAAGCTCCAACACCCCTGCTGCAGGCAGGGCCACCAACCTCCACATTTAATACTAGACGCATCCAACCTGACCTTGAACATCTCCAGGGATGGGGCATCCACAACCTCTCTGGGCAGCCTGTTCAACCATCTCACCACTCTCATAGTAAAGAACTTACCCCTGATATCCAACCTAAATCTTCCCTCCTTTCCTAACTAAAACACCATATAGATGAGGAAATGGTTAGGTTAGATGCTACTTGAAAAACTGTTGAATTCTTAGCCTTGAAGGTCTTTTATCTTCCATGTTCCCAAGCCCTTAGACTGCTAGCGGGATTTCAGAGGGAACTGTTAACTAGCATGAAAACAGAAAGAACTAGAATGATTTTAAATTTATTCTTTGCCTAGTTTTAATATTTTTCTGGGTGTTGAAAGATGTTTCCCTGTTGCAAGAAATAAGTCTGAAAATAGCAGACAGTACAGACTGTTTATAGGACTTAAATTCTTTCAGTGGCTATTTTCTTCTAATTCAAATAGGAGTAACATATATGTAGCAGTGGAAAGAATATTTTTAAGGACAGTTTTGTGGTAAAGTATCTTAATGATTTGTTGGACTGGATTTTCGTGGGCACTTGATCTAATTGACTGTTGCCAGAGTAACATAAAATTCTGACTTCAGTATTTGGCAGGCAACGAAGGAATTCTGTCAAGTATTTTTTTAAGTATTATTACCGTAGATCTATATTTTGTGGTTTGTTGTGAACTTTTTTTTTTCCTTTTTTTTTCTTTTTCTGTTTTATTTCCTTTTTGTCTGGGTTTTACCTAGAGTCTGAATGAATGAAAGACTGTAATCATTTGCAAATGTTGTAGAAGTTAGAGCAAACATCCTGCATTCACACAGTACTTTACTTTTTCACAATTCCTACTACTTACTGTGTAATTATACTGTGTGCTTGAAATTACACAGGTATGTTTATGTAAACATGTGGTTTACATCAACTTTTATTCAAGTGTTTAGATGAATTTCACTTTGTAATTTTGTTACTGGAGATCAAGCCAAGTACTCAACACAAGGGTTTCACTTCAAAGGTCCTTTAAACAATTGTTTAGAATGCTATAAACTCTTTTAGGCTGAGATTTAGTGCTTTTGCTTTTTTGTTCGTTTGTTTTTTTCCTTAAGTCTGAAAGAATTTTTTAAAACAAATTTATGATTTCTACAGAAATGTTCATCAACTCATCTCCTGTTTTTAAACATCAATATAAATCTTTTGATTACATGGCAGGGTATCAAAGAAAATGTAGTTAAAAGCAACAGATTCTGTACTTGCTTTCATCCTTCACTACATCTTTACTGTTTTTAGTCACAAAAATAATAGTAATCAGCTTTCAAACAGAATAGCTTTCACAAATCAATGAACCGTTGATGAAATAGCCAACAGCAAGCATGAAGGATAGAAATATGATAGGAAAGGAGGGTGATGATGGAAATGAAGTTAGAGAAATAAAAATGGGAATTATTTTATTTATGTATTTAAAATCTGTGGGAGTTACTTGTTGTTAAAGTTGGAGGGCTTTTCAGTATTTGTCAAAATAAGGAGAATTTTGTCGATCAAAAGACATACAACACCAAAAATAGCAGAAGCATGATCTTCTTTGTTGTTTTTTTCTGTGGTAGGAATATTTATGGTTTCTAGTAAGGGAAGCTGCACTAACAGAAATAGAATAAATCTACAAAATCCTTAATTTAATAAAATTAAATTTTCTATAGTTTCTTGCCTTTATGTAGGTTCTGTGCTAAAAAAGTTAATAAGGGGCTCAAGTGTACCTCTGTTCTGGAGCCTTACTCCTTAAGGCACAGCCTTTTACTGAAATCTTGCAGCCCGTGACCAGAAGATTGCGGTAACTCAAAGCTCTTATCTTATGTTTTGCTGATGTTGTCTATGTGTTGTGGCTCTTACAGAAGTTTGCTGATTGAGTTGTAAGTAAGAAAATTGAAAGAGCTATCCTAGAATATCAGAACATCTTGGTGTCAGTGAAAATCAGCTTTCTAGTTTACTGGAGGCACATAAGTGGGAATCATTGATGAATCTTTCTAGCTGGAATATTTATGTATCCTTAAACAATCAGACCTATAGCTTACTCTTTTTAAAAACAGCAGACTGCTGATAAACAAAATATTCAGCTAGTTAATATATCAAACTACTGATATCATTATCAGTACTCTGACTTTTTACAGGTAGTTTCTAGAACTGTAACCTGAAATTTTAAGTTAGTCACATTAGTTTTCATACTTGTTGAATCTGATACGTAGTCCATATTGTAGTTTTTTTTCTCTTTATTAATTTCTCAGAACATTCCAATATTCCTTAATCATTAATTATTCATAAACTGTTATTTCCTTCTATTATTATACACTGCCTCTGTCAAGACCAGTATAATAGTTTAGCCATTGTTGGAGGGAAATTTCTTGTAATTTCTTGATAGCTGTGAAGGACTTTTTTTTTTTGTTTGTTTGTTTTTCTTGTTGTTGTTATTCAACTCTGTGTACCACATCTGTTTGGACAAAATATCTGCTAAAAATGCTGCATAACGACAAAAAACTGAAGACTTCTTCTAATTCTGGCTTTCTCACAAGTGGAGAAACTCCACTGCACATAATGAAGGATAAAATATAGCAGTAATCTAATAACACATTAGACCATAAGGCTTCAGATATATGTATTCATTAAAGGGTAGAAGTAGTTCTTTTATTCTCTGTAATATACATTTTGTCTGAATGCTTGGGCTCTTTAAAGACCCAAAGTTTAAATGAATAAATATGCACCAAGTAAAATGTGGGGAAGATTGCAACCATTTTGTTACGTATTTTTTAACTGCGTTTAGTAACATGAAATATCAGTTATTCCTTAAGGTATTATGTATTTGTAAATCATAAACTTTTAGCTTAAATTAAACATCACAGCTGGCTGCTTTAATTTAATGCATTATAGCACAAATGTTTCAACAGCTTGACTAAAATGAACCATACTGCAAATTCAAAGGAAGAGCGAAGGTCAATGCACATGGAGCCTAGTGATTTGCAATCATTTTTTATTATTATTATTTGGATATATTAAATTTATTTTGTAGAACTTAGCTTAGTGGAATGCAATTTGACAAAATAGTACAATTTAGCAAAATATCTTGAACAATTTTTATTTAAAACAATATGGTATACTGTAAAAGTTCAAAATAGTATAGCTGTCTCAAATTTTCAGAAGGAAATAAAAAAACTGAATACCTTCTGGGTAACCAGATCTTTTGGATTCTTTCATGTGCATAAATTACATGATTACATAAATTATACATTACAAAAATTACTTATTTTTCTATAATCTGTATCTTTAATTGATTCATCCTATCAAATATTATTGCTTCTGAAGAACATTTTAGTCAGTGTGGCTGCTATCTCATCTATATCTGGTGGTTTCTTAGTCAAACAAGTGAAATTTAGTCATCTAGATTTCATCTGTTTCTAGTTGTCTAAGAAAATGCATCACTTCGTATTCAAAAAGACCTTCAGTTCAAAGCAGCTACTGTTCCTAACTACCTATTCAATTTAAGTATAGTGTTATACATTAAGTTTGAAAATGGGTAATGGAATTTTGTGAAGACACTTTTTCCTGTATGTATCCCAAAATCTTGTAGATGATCACTTCGCTGTAACTGTACTAGGTATTCATACTTCAATATGGAGCTGAAAAACATGGCCCAGCACTTTTAACTCAGTTAAGCAGCAGGTAGTTCTAACTTTGATGTGCTTTGAGTTTTATCTGATTCATACCTATTATAATGACGAAGAATAAGCTTTATGGAGTCTTTTAATTGAAGATATACTGGCAGAAATCTGTTGGTTCACTTTACTTTGTATTGTTTTGTTTGGTTATTACATTGCTTGCCTTAGTCAAAAATGGGAGCTGGCACTGGTGTAGCAGAATTACTGCTTATGTGAATTCAGACCACCAAACCAGGATGAAGAAATAGATGAAATACTGTATAAGCAGCTGAGAGAAGTCTCACAATTGCTACCCCTTGTTCTTGCAAGGAACTTCAACTTAGCAGATGTCTGCTGGAAATGCAATACAGCAAAGAGTAAGCACTCCAGGAGGTTTCTAGTTTGTGTTGAAGAAAACTTCCAGACACAGCTGGTGAGCGAGCCAACTAGAGTAGGCACCCATCAGGGAAACACTTGTGGGTGATGTGAAGGTTGGAGATCATTTTGAGCACAGAGGGATAAAAAGCTGACCGAGTGGCTGGGCCCAAAAAGTTGTGAATGGAGTTAAATCCATTGGAAGCCAGTCACAAGTAGTGTGCCTCAGGGCTCAGTATTGGAGGCAGTTCTCTTTAATATCTTTATCAGTGTTCTGGATGAGGGGATCGAGTGCACCTTGAGTAGGTTTGCAGATAATCCCAAGCAGTCTTGATCTTGTTGAGGATGAGAAGGTTCCACAGTGGTATCTGGGTAGGCCTTCATCATGAGGCTAAGTTCTTGTCCCATACAATGCTACTGGTTTGAAGAAAAGGGGCTGCAATGTTCCCTGGTGGCCCGCAGGTCTAGGGAAGAGATCGTCCTGCTGTATTCAGCTCTGATGAGGCTGTACCTTGAGTACTTTTTCAGTTTTGGGCCTCTCACAATGAATAACACATTGAGGCACTGGAATGTGTCCAGTGAAAGGCAATGAAGAAAGTAAAGGGGCTGGAGCACAAATCTTAAGAAGAGTGCTGAGGGAACCGGGATTGTTCAGTGTGGAGAAAAGCAAAATCAGGAGAGACCTCATAGCTCGGTGGGGACAGTCTCTTCTCCCAGGCAACAAGGGTTAGGACAAGAAAAAAAGCCCTCAAGTTGTGCCAGGTCAGATTTAAGTTAGGTATTAAGGACAGTTTCTTCACTGAAAGCATTGTGGAGCAGTGAAACAGCCCAGGGAAGTAGCTGAGTCATACCTGGAGGTGATTCAAAGATATATAGACATGGTGAATAGGGAAATGGTTCAGTGATAGACTTGATAGTGCTAGAGTAACAGCTGGTCTTGATCTTAGAGGTCTTTTCCTACCTAAATCATTCTATGATTTTCTGATGGTATATTCAGTTACAAACAACTGTATCTGCTCATTTAATTTCTTATATGGCTCCTGGTATTTCCAGATACATATTTTATTAATTCATTTTTGTTTTTATTATTGTAGCTTAAAAACTACTTTTTCCTTTGCTAATTCTACACTTGATTTCCATTTGCCTGTTTTTTTTGTTTTTTTTTTTTTGCCCTTGCAAAACTAAGTAGATTTTTAATCTTAGTAAATTAATATTCTAAGGCAGTACTGCATTAAATCGTTTACGTTCTACCATTTCAATTATTGAGAACTTAGTTGAAAGTTACTGTTTTAATGAGAAATAAAAGCTCCATTCATGATTTTAAGTAATAACCTGATTCAATTTAGTCTGTAAAAGAAACATTACATATCTGTAATAATACTTGGTAAATACTTGCATACATAAAAATAAAGACTTATGTCATTGAAATTGTTTTTTTTTTTTTTCACAAAAAAACCTGTTCTTAAATCTCCATGATACAGTTTTCATAGTATTTTCAAAAATATTGTTCACTTCTCGCAACTGAATTTCTTGTATACATGTTGATTTTTGCATTTCTTTACTTCTGTGCTAATGCTTCAGGTTTTCATTTGTTTTTGCTTGACAAGCTGACAGCAACAATTGTTTCTCACTGAGATTTAATGCTTAATTCAGTTGGCAATGGTATGTTCTCCTACAAATATGTAAATGTTAATTTAATCTGATGGTATAGAAAGTAAGTTACTTAACTCCCATTTCTCCTCTGTTTTGGTTTAAGGGCATTAATTTATCATGCAGCTACATTTTGGAGACCAAGTGTTAGCTTCTTTTTTTTTCCTCCTTCATTAAAGTTAGACTTCTGACTCCTTACCAAGAAAATGATGCAACACTATAAATACAATCAGAAATTGTCTCTAAAAGTTAATACAAATAATTGGTTACTTACAGCATTTAAAACATGTGTGTTCATTGGCTTAAAAGCTTAGATCTACACTATATAATAAATAAAATTTTAGTAAAGTCATGTGCTAAATTAAGTGCTTTAGAAATACTGGTGCAGTTGTGTGCTGTGTTACTTATTTTTAGAATGAGATATTTGAAAGCTAGGACATCCACAATTATCACATGGATTTAAGAAGTAAGTTTTTACACTAAAGTGAAAATTCAGATCTGCCGTTTTTGTGGGATAGAATTAGGAAGTATCTAAATTATAGTATTATGTGAGTAAATTATGGAAATACGATTACAAAATGTTCACAGAAATTGGAGGCTGAAAAATGAAGCACTCCTTTGGGAATCATTGTCGTGAAGATTGACTTAATTTCTAGCAGCAATAGTACTTCCAGTGTCATGAACCTTCTTCCTACCTCCTCTCTCCCCATCCCAGTCCTCAAAAGATAGAGGAATTAATCTACCAATGAGAGTTTATTGCTTTTAGTTTAGCCATTCTTTGTTACACAATTCAGATATTGTTTCTTCTTTTCAGTCAAAATGTATTTTTTTCTGAGCTAAATGTGGTAAGATATTCTTGGAAGAGCATATTTAACCCACAGAAATTGTCACCTTCCTGCCAGATGTTGCTCCTGGAGGAATGAAGGCCCAAGAAATGAATGAATAAGTTTCATTTTACGTGGATAACTCTGTGGATAACACATTAAACACTTTTCTAAAAGTCCCAGGACAAAATATCTGGTAAGAAGTAGTCCAAATGAACTGTGGCCATTGTCAAGGGAAAGCACAGCTTAGAAGAATATTTACAGAGTAGTTTCAAGTTAAAAGGCAAACAGGATTTAAAAGCAGTTATCTTTACCTCACACAAAACCAATCTTCTGACATTTACTACTATATTAGTGAAATCTATTTAATTATGTCTTCTCTGAGGCATAATTTTCTGGGACATTTCATGTGAACTGGTTTTCTTTGTTTTCCACAGGTGCCAGGATATTTTAAGGTGTATGTTTCTGTTACCACATCAGTATAAAAGAGTTTCAGAGTAACTTACAACATCTAGGCAGCTAATTTTGTAGCATTATGAGTTGCATAAGTAAGATTAATTTGTTTAAGCATGTAAGGGAATATTAATATTTCTACAGATTCTCTTCTCATATTATTTGATATTTCAGTGAAGTATTCTGTCACTTGTGCTTGTGACTAAAATGCAGTGAAATTTCTGCTCGTGGTTCACACCTGCAAAAGTAGTCTAAAAGGTGATTATTAATCTTCTATTCTGGACAAGGAATTAAGTGATAATCTGGATATGATAACCTAGCAGTTCTAATGATATAGTACAGTTGGGGTAATCAGAATTATTGGTCTTTGCAAAGTAACATCCTGGTACTTTACTTAGTAACTGTTGGAAACAGGTAAGTAACCATCTGTGTAAAGCAGTCAGTTGAAACAGGAAAGCAGACATAACAGCCAGGAGTATATGAACTACGTGACCTGTACTAAAGGGCAATTTGTAAAGAAACATTGGTAGAGAACATTCTATTTCTGATGACTATCTTTTTCATCTACAAAATGAGTGAAAATACAAGAGGAAAAGACATGGGAAGAGAGGTACACTACAGCATGACTTTCCCTCTCCCTTTTGACCTTGAATCTCTTATTACATCCAATTTAAAGATTCCACTGGAAAGAGAGTATCAAATCACCAACTGTGATTCAGAGCATATTTTTCTTCCCCTGCAAATTTATTACTAAAATCTTTGGACATCTCATAGTGTGCAAAAGATGTAATTATACTATAATAGATGTAACTTCCATGGTTGAAATGGTTGTGATATTGACTATTACTTTTACATAAGCTTTAATGTTTCTTTAAACTCACAACTAATTTTTCCAAATTCCTCACATCTATCAGTAAAGGCACAGTGCAGCAATACCCTTCTATCCTTTATCCTGTTGGTATACTCACAATTCCACTCCACTTGTCCAGGAGGACTTAAACTGCAGAATGCATGTGTTGCTGGCTCACAGTAACTGAGTAATT
>JAOWBP010002392.1:14631707-14666814 GCA_028571105.1 Tragopan temminckii
CAGGGGGGTTGGAGATTTATGATCCTTGTGGTCCCTTCCAACCCTGGCCATTCTGTGATTCTGTGATTCTGTAATGGTATGAAACTGAAAGAGCATAGCTTTATATTAGATATAAGGAAGAAATACTTCTGTAAGGGAGTGGTGAGGTGCTGGCACAGGCTGCCCGCAGAAGCTGTGGATGCTCTGTCCCTGGAAGTGTTCAAGGCCAGGTTAGATGGGGCCCTGGGCAACGTGATTTAGTGGTTGACAACCCTGCTCATAGCAGGGCAGTTGAAACTGGGTGGGCTTTAAGATCCATTCTAGTCCAAGACATTCTGTGATTCTATGGTCTGCTCCTTTACGTCTTCAACTTGTATCTCTGTCCCAGTATGATATGACACATTAATAATGCATAGCATGCATGGTTAGAGGAACAGAAAGAGGTGATTCTTTTACTAGATTCGATCCTTCTCAGTTTAATTAATCGATTACTTCTTTTATAATCATTTTGTATGGAAGGGCAGAAAAATGACAAGTCTGGATATCAAGAAATAGTAGGAACCTGAGAAAGCCCCAGACTTGGATTTTTTGCTGATACAGTCGTCTTTTAGAGGATGCAGACAGTTCCTTCCAGATTCAGACTATAGATATAACATGGGAGTATTGGTTCTCTTAGTGCTGTAATTCAGGTGTTGGAGAGAAAATGTCTCTAGGACTGGAATGAAAAAAAAGCATTGCTGAAGCTTGTGTATTAAACTGCCTTCGTATTTGCTGCAAAATTGAATGCAGTTTGAGAAGAAAAAACGCTTGTATTTGAACCTGAAGCATCTCCTGCAAAGAAACAAAAGAATTGAAATAGGCAGCCTGTAGATTAAAAATCCCTGGAGAGTACTTGGTTCTCTCAATTGACTGCTGAAAGATCAGAAAAACTTTGTTATATGATATTATTACGGAAGATATACAATAACAGAGTTTCAAGGCTGGATAGTATAGTCAATGAAGTAGGAAAGAAACAATAGAAACTGGGAGGGAGTAGAATTTTGCTCAAGGAAATCAGTTTTCCACTGTGTCGTCAACAATACGTTTGTGTCTATGATAACAACCCTCTGTTTTTTGTTCAGTAAAGAATATGAATTGAGTTACTATTAATATGATAGGTAGTAACAATTCCAATTCACGACAATCATTGATGATCCTACAGAACACGTCACAAAGAGGTGTTACCCCTAAAATCATCATCCATGTTACTTTCAAAATTACATTTCACTTCCAGATAGAAGTCAGTGTTCTTAGGTATTAACTAGGTACAGTTTTTCTGTTTAGGTAAGTAAATGTGTTTCTCTCCTATGAATTAACGAACAGATAATCAGATCCTTCTTATAAGCCCTAGGTGCTGGGAAGTAATCTGTCCAAGGAAACTTGTGTCTCTATGTATTAGTAGTGTCTGTGGAGGAAAGCAAGGAAAACAAAATGAGAGGATGAGCAATGGAAAATAAAGATGGAAATAAAGAGAACAAATGAGGGTATATTTGTTAATATATAGCTGTTAATTATGTAGTGATTTGGTTGTTGTTGTTATTGTGTAAAAATATGTTGTGTTTCTAAAAACAGATTTTTTTTTCCACTTGGTTTACTCAATACTAAGCCAGCAATCTCCTAGTTTTGACCCTGTTTTAGTGTCTTAGTTCAGCTTTCCATTTTGTTTACAAATTATACATGTTTAAGATGTTCTCCTTCTGCCATCAACCAGATAATATATAGGTTAGGTATTTTTGTTTCGTCTTCTTTTAGCAATTGAAAAGCATAGGTATAGTCAATTATTTTAACTTTTTTTTCCCCAGTACTTTGTTATCCTTATAGCTGTGTATTCAATATAAGGAACATGGAAATAACTAAGTGAAATGTAAATATTTTGAGTAAATTAAATGTAAGTTAAACAATGTGAAAACAATCTGAGTCTAAACTATTTAACGTGCAGAATATCACATAGAATGTGTTTGCCTAGTGTTCCTAGGAACTCCAGGTCTTCTAAAATAAACAGTACTAGTTACACAAATTCTGTTAAGTGACAATTCAGCATCTTAAATGAGGTGATATTTCCCACTGACATTTCACAGCTCAAGTGATCACCTTTGCCTAGATGGTAAGATAAATTGTGCCTAATCTATCTGCCTGTATCCAGAGTGCTGGTTAAGTAGATGGTTGAACCACTAAGAACTTGTTTGTCTATCTATGCCTCACTTACTGGTACAAAAAAGTTGCAAAAAGTGGTATCAGCTGTCGTTTATGGTTCTCCCTTGCTATAGGAACTAAGGTAACACAGGACAGACACAAGACCCACATAGCCAACAGAGCTATGGAAGCAGCTATGTACAGTGGTAGGCAATATGCCAGTCAAATATCTGGAAACAACAGTTAAATATCTTAGTTGATAACTACAAGTGTTAGAAATCCGTTAAAATAATTGACTATACCTACTAACAAAAGACATGTGAAATACAATTACAAGCAACCGCCCACATGGCATTCAAATATGATAGGAAGTAGACCTCGCCACATTTTAAGTAAGCACTACCATTCTTTATCGTTGAGTGAGATGGGAGGTGTGGGGGAGAATTAATCAAACATGAAGCAGGATGAAAGTTGAAAGCTTATTTCACATGCCTGATGTTTTTTCTTACCAAAACTGATTTTGTTTGTAGTAATTTTATTTGCATTAAGTGTATGTATCAGTAAAAATTCTTAATGATGTTAAACAACTTGGAATGGACAGACACCACAGCAGTCCAAAAGCATAGGGCGGAACAATGCATGCTCTGTATGAATAACTAGAGCTCTCGGACTTGTGAATTCCTGATTCCTATCTTTGTTTTTAACAGCCTTGTCTAACTTTAAGCAAACTGCTTCACCTTCTTTTATCACTGTTCTTGATAGAACAGGATAATAATATTTAAGCACAATATTTCATAAAGATACTGTGCAGATCCATTAATGAATCCATTTGCAGGCCTTTGATTACCTTCAGTATATCAAAATGTCACTGCTGAGCTTGCTGACTGCACTTATTTCAGTTCTCAGTTGTACTCATCTTCTCGACTATAAAGTTGTGGCGTAACTCATGATACAACTATCACCCCAGAACTAACATCAATATTCATCTACTACTCCTTAGCAAAAGCTATAAAGTACACAGGTTGTCTTTTCTTTTGTTATTATAAAGATTTATTTGCTCTACGGCTGTAATATCCATGGAAAGTTTTCTTTTCTGTCAGTATTAACTTCTTAGATCAATATGTTATGATACTGATCTCCAGAGAAGTTAATGTCTGCCAGCTATCATTGCAGTGTTTACCTTTGTTGAAAAGCAGTTGTAGCAAATTAAATTGGCTTCTGTCTGTGAGTGATATGCATAAATTTTATGATACAATTAACTAAGGTTGATACATAAGCCTCCTGCTAGAGAAGATCAGATTAAATACAGGGCTCTGTAGTGGGAAAAGTCCCAGTTTACGAGGTGAGGTGAATCTGTTTTCATTTAAAGAACAGTGGCTGAAGGCTCAAAGGCCACTGATTTTAAAGGAGTGTGGCTTACAACAATGTATATTTGTATATTTTTGATCTGCTGTATTGCTTGAAAAACCTGTTTGTGTTCTCCAATTTGCCATTAGACATTTTATGTTGACATATAGGATTGTTTTGAGATAGGTACGCGCAAATAGAAGAGAACTAAACAACATCAAGCTTACAACTGCTTTAAAGCAGATCCGTAAAGATGCTTCCTTCTCTTTCATCTAGCTGAAATGGTGGGGTTCTGTCCACAAGAGGATTCTGATCTTCAGTCACCAAGCAGAACATACATATGGGAAATGTTTGTTCTCAGAAATTTATTTTCTTCCTTTTGTTCGTCTCAGTCTAAAGAAATTTCCTGATAATTACTTTCTTTAAAACATCTCTTTCCAAATAGAAATGATTACCACAGTCCAGAAACAACTCTCTTCTACCTGTTCATTTTGCAGTGAGGATGATATATATTTAGGCTGATCAGCTGTAGAAATTGAAGAAAAATTTGAATATTAATGATTGAAATTGTAGAGTAGTTACTAGCAGAATTCTGATGTCGATTTCCTGCTTTTTAACACCCTGCTCCAAATTAAAAACAAAAAACAAAAAAAAAAAACTGAAAGCACTTCAACCTACTCAAAAACTTTTTAAACAGTTCTATTGAGGAAATAGTTGAATTGCTTGATATTCAGATATCTTTTGTGTAGAAAATGGAGTTAAGATGTTAAAAGCTTTACAACATTCTGTGCTCTTCGGGATACTCACGTTTCTACCAACACAGGGAAAATGGTTAATCTGGAAAAACCACCTATGGAAGAACAATGCATTAAAAATATACATAAAGAATGTTACTGTTGCAAAGTTCTGCAAAATTAGGAAATATCGTAATTTTCCTTATTTGGTCTTGTAAGTGTGATTATGATACAAGTCATGTTCAACATCTGTGATAAATTGTATGTTGTGATTATGGCCTAATGTTAAAACATCTTCCTGATTTATAACTAAAATCTACCAAATTTAGGCAGGCACTTTGCTTTTATGAGAGCAGAATGGGCTTAGGGATTGACAAATAAAAAGTGTCCATTGAATGAATTGCTCACAATCGTATTTTCTTCTGTATGGGAAACTTTAGACTGTAAAATGTTATTAAGACATGGCCAGTAAACTTAAGTGGGACGTGTTATGTTGCTTAAAATGATTGATGTGCAATACTATCTCACTCATTTCTTTGCTATAACAAACTGTGTTAGTGACACTGAATTCAATTAATTTATACTGGCAGAGAAACTTTTCTGCTGCTTTTCTTTTGTTGGAGAAAAAATTGCTGGAGTTGCTGGAGGGGCTGCTGAGGGTATGTATGCATGCATAGTTGCAGTCAGACCTAGTCTCTTGTGTCAGTGCTCCAGGCACTGGCAAGACGCAAAACAGTCCAGAAGCCATACAGTCTTGACGCCCGTAATAATGTCCCATCTTGTGACAGCTGTGTTAGTCCAGGCACGGTGCTATGCAAGTATTGGTCTCCAGACCTGGGCTGTCTCATGTCCATTCTGCAGGAGGAGCTGATATTCTTCTAAGGCCAATGTGGGGATGTGCCCTAGGAAGTCTTGTCAAAGCAACCTCAGCATTGTCAAGGTCATTTGGTCTTTATAGATTTTAGCTACTGCTGAAGAATTTGCAGCTCGTGCAGGGGTCAATCTGCATTGCTGATTTTCATACTGAGACAGTTTCAGTGTTGGACTGTCTTCCCATTCACTTGTAATTGAAAATTAGGGTGCATAATTTGGTTTGGAAAGCAGTTGATTTGTTTTTGTTTTTTTTTTTTCAATTCTGTGTAAATTAAAACACAAACTGTCTACCTTTAAGACAGAGCATTCTCAAAGAGGAGGTCTCTAGTTTTGATTGCACTTTGAATTTAATCTAAAAGTTCTTCTTCCCTTCTGTTTAACAAATAGTCTCGGTCATTTTCCTTGATGATCAGTGGCAGGAGCCTAAGTGTTAGTATTTGTAACTGTACTGAAAAGAAAGTGGTGGATTTGGTAAAGATATTGGCTTTCTGATACAGTATAGTCTCTCTTATTCCCTAACAAGCTCTCTGTGTTGCATGGGTTATAAACTGCCTGTTTTTCTCTCCCTCTCCTTCATGAATACTCACCATGTCACCCCCTTTCCTCCTTTTCTTACATTCCCTTTATTCAAGAAGCAGCCATTGTCTTTTCTTTCAGATATGGTATAACTGATACGTATCTATTTAAACTCAATGATTTTCTCAATAGGTATCAATTCTGAATTCCGTCTGATATCAGTTATGACATAGGGATCTTGTAACAAGGTTTTGTTGTTTTTTTTTTTTTCTTTTCCTAGCTGGCTGAATAAAATACAGTACCTACATTTATATATATATATATGTATTCCTACATTAGTGAAACTTAATGGGGTGCAGCAATATTCTTCACTTTCAGAGCTTGTGCCTATCAAATGGGTCACATCATAGTGATGTGAAAACAGATACCTGATTAGTTAATTGCATAAGCTAAATTTATTAAATCATGGCACTCACGGTCCTGTTTCCCTAAAAGTATTGCGTATTCTAGTATTCTTCAGAAAAATCTTGTATCATATTTGCATTTTCTTAACAATTTTCTTCTTCCATCATTATTACCATTGCACATTAAATAGAGTCTCCACGCTCCTCTTTTACATGTCTTATCTACTCAAATGATGACTATGTCAGCAACCTAAAAAAGACTGGGTTTTTGCATCAGTCTGTTAGTCATTTTGCCTGGATACATTTACTGACTTCATTATTAATTTTGCTGTTCACTCTTTAGTTTCATCTTCTAGTTCTCAGTTGTAACGTATACTGACTCATGGGAAAGGGATCTTTTTAAAACATTAATTCAAATGCTTTTCTGCAGTATGTTTTCATGTTAATTTTGCCTTCTAATTTTAACACCTGACCATCAAATAAATAAATTATATATTGTTGTCTGCTATGTGTGAGATTTTGTTTTAATTTTCATCTTGCATTGACAGTTGGACTAGATGATCTTGTAGGTTCTTTCCAAACTTGTGATTCTATGATTCTATGATTATTCTTTTAGATGCGATATAGTTGCATATTTGTGCATGTGGCCCAGTATTCGAATGAGGATTTTGTTCAGAACAAAAAAAAATACAGATACTCATTGTGAAACACTTAATTTTTTTACTAATTAATGATCAGTATTGTATAGATGGCAGCTGCTTTCTCAATCTAATTCTGTTGAATTATTTTAAGTATTACTTTTGAGCTCTTTCTTCCCCGAAGTATGAAGAGATACTTGTAAAACTTGATTGCAAATGTGAATTCCTGTGTGTTTTCTTTCAGAGTACAGACATGAGTCCAGCTAGCAGCACCACTTCACTCCCTGTTAGCCCTCTTCCTGAAGAGCCGTTACTTTTTAAGGTATAGTTAATTCATTCTTCTATAAATACTGTATATGTATTTAGGCTTATCATGCAATCTGATGTACTGCGAAGTGCTGTTACTACTGCTTCCTTTCCTTTAAATTACTGTGATGTCAGCAGATGGTCTTATATATCACAATGCTGTGCAGGTTTCAAGAAGTAATTATAATAAAACATTGTTAGTTTTGAGAGGGCTATTTTTTCAATAACAGAAGAGACTGTAGCTATGAACTATTATTTAAGAAAAAGAGAAATATGTTTTTGTATATCTCATCTGCTACTGATTTTTTTTCTGATATATGCATGTGTATATGTCTGTGTATCTCCGTATGAGATCCTCTCAGGGTGCCCAGGTGTTCAGAGCAGTGCTGTCACTGCAGGCCAAGAGGTATCATTGCCAATTGTTGGCTGAGACGAGGAGGAGACTCTTATTTTGATTGCTGTTGTCTCAACTGTGTGACATCAAATTAAGGCTGAGGAAATTGAATGAATGAAATTTCATAGTTTGTGACTTGAGTCTATTCTGCCCGTGCCACCAATGCAGGAAATAGCAGCCTCTCTCATTTTTGCCCAATTCCATTAAAAAAAAAATAAATTGGTTTTCTCTTTTTTTGTGAACTGTCTCACCTGCACTGTCCTATTAAAATTCTGCTTCCAGTGTTAGTGCCAACTCAGCATCCTGTATCTCTTTTCATAGTTTCACTCCCTTCTTTTTGCCTTATTTTTTTCATGTCTGTAGAAGAGTTGTACCCTGATGTTCATAACCAGCTATCTAATCAGAAGATTGTTGCTACTGGAATGGGGCAGCCTTCTCTGTTGTTTCATCAGTGGAAGTACACGTGCATCATCATGGTCAACTATACACTGATTTACACTCCTTTTCTGGTGTTTAATGCTTTCAAGACCCTTAGCTCTCTTGTTGAAATGGAACAATATTTTGCCAAGATACTGGAGTGTGTACTATCTTTTTTTCCTTGTGAAATCACATCAATTAAACATTGAAACATTTGGAAAATTATGAGGCAAATCTTGTAGTTACCATTTCTCCCTCTGCCTGGGGAAGCAGTAGGATATGTCTTTGAGAGAGTAAGGGACTTTTCTGCTCAGATAGTAGAAATCTGGCATGAATTAGTGAAATCCTCAGCTGAAATAAGTGCACTGATCTGTTTGCATCAAGAAATCTCTGACACAGTGCCTTTATTTGGCTTTAAAGGAAATCATGCTTGCATAGCTGAAAATGAGCTACAAATGGCTTATTTGAAGTGGAAAAGTTGTTTCAATAAAAAAAATTAAGGTACTTGTTCATATTAGGAGCCCTGTATATTTCACATTAGAAAATTGTACAAGAAACCAACGAGGGAATACATTTTGCTATGAAATTCAAATGAATTGAAATCGAATACATCTCACAGCCAATTCTCTTAAGTATAATTAAAAATAGGATAAAACGTAACAGTTTATGTTATTAATTCCTGACTCATTCCAAGAGAGAGCAATATTGTTTCAGAAATCATGTGAATGATTGGTTTTACAAGCCATGACCTTTTCCAAAAGCTGTCTGCCTGTAATACTGGGTTTTGATGCTGGAATGATGCATTTCTCTTAGAACTGTAGTGATAACTCTTCCCACCTTCTTAGCTGTATGTAATGAGAAGACAGAAAAACGATCTCTGTGATTCTGGAAACACAAGTGTAACAAAGTAGGATAATAGAAACTTCGCATATCTTTAGAGTAGTTGAAGTTATGTAAGCTTTTATACTAGACTGAAATGAAATCAAACTCCGGTCTCAGTGATTCCTGATTTAATACCAAGGAAGTGGGCACCCAACTTTACCAATGCAGATGCTTATGATTCTTAATCCCAAAGGATATGTGCTCTATAAATGTGAAGGAGAACTCAGCTTCTTCAAACACCATTGTAAGATTTTGAGTTCAATCTAAGGAAAGTGGAAAGCACAATTCCCATGGGAGTGCTTGCATGTTGTAACTCAGTTCTAGAGAGAGTGAACTCAGCTACCATCTTCTTATTATGCTGTGTGTGCTATGACACGTAGCTGTACCAGAAAGATCCAATTCTGGTGAGACCATACCCTGAAATAGTTGAAGGGAAGTTTTTTCCAGTGCAGTATCAGATGTTTCATCTATGTTCATTATATATGTTATTCTTATAGAATTATTATGTTATATTTATTAAATTCCTCCTACAAAACAAGGAACAAAAGAAATGGAAAGCATTTCAGTAAGTATTAAGGGTAGCTAACCTCAACACTACTTAAACCTAAACCCATGAGAAGACTGTCACTTCAATGCCTTTTAGCACTTTTCACTTCTTAACAGCTGCAAATAGTGATACAGTAATGGAAGCTGGTTTTGCTTTAGCAAAGATCAACTTTGCACAGTAGCCAGAAATACAACCAATTCTTTATGTGGCTTCTGATTTCCCTCTCCCTGTTGAGTTAGAGACACATTGCATTCAGAGCAGCCTTCCATAGCTATGCTCTTTAAAAGCTTATAGAAAAATCCTGTTCAGACATGCATGCAGACAGTGCACTTTAGAAAAGCTTTTCTAAACCAATTTTTGATGAAGCACTCAAAAGTATTTCTTTTCAGTCAGGGTTATTTTTATGTCAAATTTTGGCTTTCAGTTCTCTGCTGTTTTTTTGTGGATAAAATTATTATTATTATTATTTTAAAAACAAGATCTTTTCCTATATTGTGGGAAAAGTTTATCCTATCACAAAAGAAAATCTTTTTGTTGGTGGTGATTTTGTACTTAAACTTTTTGGTAGGGAAATATCTTCCTTTGAACAGAAGTTTATCCTTCTCTTCTCTGTCATACTTATTGAAGAACTGGAGTCATACCTCAGGGAGAAAAAGGAAGTGATGCCACAGTTAAAATGTTTCAGAATTAATAATCTGAAATGCAACAGAGCAGAAAGGCATTTGTCATACCTTAACTTGACTGTTATTCTACACTCTAACAGCAAAACTGCAGCTTGCTCAATTGCGAGAGGCTTTTAATTATGACTATGTATATCTGTACTCATGATCTGTAATTAAAAATAATGTTGCTTTTGGTTTTCCAAATCAGTGAAGGAGGGGGTGTTTCTGACATGTCAGCTTAGAAAGCAGTGTCGTCGTCTTTTTACAACCTGTTCCTTTGTCCTAATCATTATATCATGCTTTATAAATAACATTTCATTATTTTAAAAAGTATTCTGAAGTATAGTGGCAGGCACTTTTAAGAAGACAGCCATGTAGTCCATAAGATATCTTATATTATCTAATTAAATTTTATCTGTTATAATGAACAACAGTCTCATTGGTTATTAGCCACAACCACATTGTAAATACTAACTGTAGTAGTTATTATAGCAGTGCTTAATTTCATTTGAGCTCTATGTTGAGTCTCAACCATGCTTTACTAATTGGCATTAAACATAAGAAAGAAAAAAAACTTAGTTTCCTTTCTGCTGTGAGGAAACTAAGAATTTTCTTCAACATTCATTATTTTAAAGTGTTCTGATTTCTGTAATTAATAGTAATGCTAATTGTCTGAGTAAGAAATGGGAGTGCTAACACAAGTAGTAAAAACTAACAATCCTTAGCAGTGCTATCACTGTTCCAGGTCTGGTAAGGTATGGGTTGATGCTCAGTTAGGTCTGTTCTAATATTTTGTCCATTGATCTCACAGCTCTAAAGGCTCTGTGACCCCAGTCTTTGTAGTTACTACTGGTCATGACTCTGGCAGCTCATGATATTTGTGCCTGCAACTTTATTAAGAGAGACATTTTACATCTGGGCAGTTATCAAAGTAGTAGTCTTAGTGCAGATGTTTGGAATAATCAATATGACAGTCACCATGATATTCCCTCTTATTTAAAGCAGTTTATCTTTCAGAGCGTGACTTAACACATTTGGTAAGGTCTTGTCCTCGTCAGCAAAGTTGACAAAGAATTAGACTTTTACTTCACAGGGCTGCTTTTGAAGCAGCACCCTTTAACCTTTCTTCTTTAAATGGAGATCTCAGTATTTTAAGCATTTACTTGCTCTTCTTTGAATAGACCATTTATTAATGTATTGTTTCTTTTTGTTTTAAAAACACAAAAATGGTCACATAGTCATTACGAACTATGAACCGGTACAAATTGGGTTTTGGTGACTTTCAGTCATAGGCTGGAAGTTCAGTGAGCTCTTATCCCTCTTTTTCCAGCCTGTTCCTGTCTTTCTGCCTTCACTGAACAGCAATAGAAACTATGAAGCACCTTAGTGCTTTTGTTTGTTTGTTTGTTTTCTGTTTTGGGTTTTATTTGTACAGCTTTTGTGAAAGTAATGTCTCCTATTTTATTATGTTGGTCCATGACATCAGAAGCAGCTTTTGGTGCTGTGACAGTAGGGCTTGAACCTTCCTGCCAGTATTCCATTACATGTTGTTGCCATGTGACAGACAGCAGCAGTGGGACACTATGACAGAATTGCATTTGACGTGGAAGTGCATGTGAAACAAAGGAGTCTTATAGAATTCCTACGTGCAGAAAGCATTGCACTCACTGACATTCAATGATGCTTGCTGAACATTTATGGAGACCAAACAGTGGATGTGAGCACAGTGAGGCAGTAGGTGGTGTGTTTCAACGCAGCGGGTCATCTCTGCTGATGAGGATTTTTCTGTGTGGCCTGCAGGCTTCTGTGTTACTGTGCTCTTTGTATCTGTTATAGTTTCCATAGGAAACACATTACTTTTGGAACAAGATACATAGTGTTTTTATGTTACAGAAGTGAATCAAAGATGAAGATAATTGTGAAAGTGCTACTAACTCAACCCCATCTCCCCTAAACTGCGCCCCTTGATCTCCAGACTATTTTAAATGAGTGTCTCATCTCTAATTCACTGATGAATTGATCCCTCTCACTCTTTGTTTTCATTTCCTGCATCAATATTTCTTTCCTCTAAGACTCCTTATGTCTTACCGGTGTAGCTCAGACTATCAAAGGCCTTCATGAAAGCCTTCAATGTTGTAACTTGCAATTTCTGAAGATGCTGATTTGACCGTGGGTGGTTGCTAGTTGCCCACCCATTTCTTTCCATGTAAACCCAATGTACTGAGACAAAATTTATCATTGTTTGGTTAATGGCACCAATTAACAAATGAAATTGTAATGGACTGTTAAAAAGTACAGACTGCAGAAGTGAGTGTACATCAAGATCTGAGTAGAAGATAGTCCTTTCTGAGTGGCTGACTTACTGTTATAGAAGATATTGTTATATCGCCTAGACAAGTGGTCTTGAGTGTCTGCAGGTGATGTACGCTTGTCAGGCTTTGACAGAACTGGAAATGGCCAGGAACTACACCTGTATTTTCCTGTTCTCTATCTATACCTTAATCATTGATACCTGTCTTTCCCAGATTTTCTGAACATACATTCTTTTTTCTTTCAGTATTTCTCCTTAATTTATTGAAACACACTTCATAGAGTGAGGGTTAGTTCAAGATTTCAAAATTGATTTATATAGGCTAAGTGAAAAATACTGCTCTTGATGCCAATCAGCCAAATACATTAAGTATGGGGTAAGTATATTACTGAAATCTCCAAAATCTACCAGAAATGCAGAGGATGCTTCAAGCACAAATGTAATGCTTCAACCATGAGCATGCAGAAAGATTGTTACTTTTTTTTCTAGCTAAGTGTGTTTCCAGTATACCTTAAAAATGAATATATTTACTACTACAAGGCTAAATATTAGGTCAATTCTTGTTCCTTCCCTCAGGTAGACATGCTATCACACAGTGAATTCTGTTATACCTATAGGGTAAGTTTTTTCCACTGAATAAAAAGATTAAAAAATAAGTAAATAAATGTAGCATTACAGGTTGCTGAAAATATATCACTAAGATTGTGTAAACAGAGTTTTTGAAGGTCCAAGACAGAATCCTACTATCTCCAGTAAGAGCTCTCAAAGTTCTTCACGCTAATCATCTCAGTACAGATAGTAAATCCACCCAAATTCTCGACTGATAGGTGTTGGTAAATCTGGAGGACCACTCTGGCATTCAGAAAATATCATAGAGTATCCTGAGCTGGAAGAGGCCGACAAGGATCCTGGTTCCACACAGGACCACCCAAAACTCAAACTGAGAGCATTATCGAAACACTCTGGCAGCATGGGGCTGTGACCACTGCCCTGGGAGCCTGTATGCTTGACCATACATGATGAACTTTTTTAGTTATGAGGATTACTCCAAGTGGTTTGGGGTGAAATTCTGTTCAAATCAATGGCTTTGTGCTCATTGATTGCAGTAATGTGGTTTTGGTCCATGAATGGATGATGGAAGTGTGCTGACCACTCCAATTCCATTGATTAAAGGTGAAAATGTAAACTTACATTGACAATTCCAAAATGGAATCTTTTGGAGTTGTATTGTTATCAGTGCAATGGAATGTTTTCTTATACTTCCTCCAATGTCATTAAAATTTAGGACTACTGGTAATAGAAGAATATATTTTATAATTCAGTTGCCAGTATGTGTTGGAACAACAGATATTTTCTTCATAAAATAAATTAAACTAACTTGGAAACTTGAAAATGGGATTCCTACGAGTTGCATGAGTCTTTTCACTGTAGCAGATGGTCTCTCTTCTTTTTATTTATTTATTTATTTTTTATTTTTTTCTGGCTAATGATTGCGTTTTCCATTCAGAAAACCTCTGAAACATGCTTATGCACAAACTAATGTGTCAACTACAAGTTTGGAATGAAAAACATTTGATAACACCTGTTCTATTAAAACAGATATAAACAGTTTTCCCAGGATCTTAATTGGTAATGATAATGACCCAGTGACAAGCATTTAAATGTAATTCTTTACTGGAGTAAATACAAGGTTGTCATTTAGAATTCTTTTCAAGTTGTATGTCTGAAAAGTGCAATACTAAGAAAACGTGATCGATTTTTAAAATGTTTTAAGAAGACAGATACTCTTGTAATCAATTGAGACAGCCATTATGGACAGTGGATAAATATTGTTAATTTTAATCATCTGAAATTAAAGGCAAGGTTAAATTGCTCCAAGACAAATGCCTTGTGCTACTTAAGAAACCAGCTGTTTCCTGGCTTTCTTTCAGCTGCTTCCCTTGGTAGAGCAGGCAAGATACTGAAATAGGATCAATGATGTTGTGTTGTAGATTCATTCGTGTTTGTTGTTACTTTTCTGAGCAGATCACAAAGCATATTGTTTGTTCACATCTAATTGTAGGTAGTAAAACCTTTTAACTGTCTGTGTCGTAACTACAACTAATCAGAATTTTACTTGTGGTTTCTCAGTATCTTAATCATTTTGCTTTATGCTGTGGTGTATTCTTGAGGACACTCTCACAACTGCCGGTTTGTTTATTGTGTATTTATTGCCATAATTATCAATGTTTTGAATTTATAACATATAACTTCTGAATGGTTGATTCCATTAGCTTTCGTCTGATTTTCATAATTATTCTCAGTGATGCATGAGAATGAATGCAAATTTGTTAGCAAAATGATAATTCCTTGTCATGACAAGAAAAAAAAGATGAATTGTCTGCCATAAAGTAAAACATTATTATTTCTAATGTATTTTATGAAGTATCTCTTAGACAAAAAGTTTTTTGAGTAGAAGAAATTATTGAAAAAAGTAACAAATGTTATGAAGCTGTCAATTTTTTATGTACCAGTACTGCGATCGTATATATGCTACTCACACATTGCGTGACTATGTTTGGAGTGTAAATTTAAGGGGACAAATCATCATAAATATTAATTTCTTCTGAGGTGCTGAGGATCCTGAAAACACTAATACACTAATCCTTACAGCATTCCTATGCAATTTCTCTAGGTGTTATCTACCTTTCAGTGAAATAGTTTCCATTGTATTTCTGCTGCTGTCTCCTGTCCTAGTCTCAGAGTGGGCAACAGATACTGCAGCTCCTGCTTTCATGTTCCAGTTGTTATTTATTCTCCATTGGCCTTACTCAAAGAGCTGCTCTCTGCTCAAAACAAGGATTCTGCAGTTCTGTGCTTGCCAAACTGGGGAGCCAATCTGGATGTGCAAATAGATCTCTGTTCACAAACAACTGGGAAATTATAATTTCACTTTAAGTAGAAAAACATTTCAGCTTTTATTATACTTTAAGATGACATTTGATTCAACATGGCATTGAAGAGCCACGTGTTTAGTACTATGTGATGCGTCATTTCTCTGTGCAGTACTTCAAATTCTTTGTTTATAGGGAAGGAAAAAATAACTTGAAATGTTTTTCAAGATGACATCATGCTATCTGATGGGAAATACTGAGTGGTTGATATTTGTTTGTTCAGTTATATTATTTTTCTCTTCACAAAGTTCTTCCCATGTCATATGGAAGTGATTTTTACTGTCTTCCACTGTAAGTTGTTTATTGTCTGAGAGTCTGTACACAAAGGACTTAGAAAATTTCTGAGTGAGGAAACATAACTAGTGGGCTCTAGCTAAAATACTGTAGTCTCTTAAAAGTATAAATTATCTTAGAGGTTTAAAAGCCCAATTCTACCCCTTCTCTAATATATATATATACATATATATATATATATATATAATTTATGGAAATTGTATCTGCTTACCTACTTTCAAGAATGGTTAGTATACCTCCATGAATCGTTCAAGGCAACAACACAGTTAACATAAAACTGTATTCCAATAAGAGTCCAAAAGGAAAAATCAAGCAACTGCATGGCTCACCAGAGAACAGATTTAGTTGGGATTATGGTTTCAAGGGCATCAAATGTTCTTTTGTGATGCATCTGAAAAGGTTGCTGTTTGTCCAATTGCAGCAGCTTCATTCCTTCAGGCTGTATTGACAGGGTGAAAAAATATAACTAAACATGATGTAGTGAACTAGAGAGCAGCTTATTGCTTTGTCAGGTGCTTATGGAGGGGAAAAAAAGTGAGAGAGATGAGTGCAAACTTAGGTACCATTTAATGTCATTGCAATCCTAATGACAAAGAATCAAGTAGTCAAGAAAAAGATATAACTCAAGTCAAACAAAAGATGAGAAGCAAATGAAATGCTTGTTTTATGTGTTCGGAGAGCTTGATACAGTGATTCTTGCTACGTGAAATAACAAGCCCCAAATCTCTGAGATTGTTATTTCACACAGCAAGAGCTAAAGGATGTCTGAGCTCCTGCATTTTCAGTGTTTCTGGGCAATCAGTAACCCCAAAGGTTGTCTGCTGCAAGGTGGTTGGATGGAGGGAGGGACAAAAAGGTGGATGGAGGTAAAGACAGAAGGATGGATCATGTCAGATGAACTAATCCTTTCTGTCCTGCGTAATGAAGAAATGATGCTTCCCCAGATCCCTTTCAAAGCATAAATGTGCACTTTGGGGCATCACTGACCTACAGTTTGAACCAGTGTCTGAAGTATTAATTAAAATGACATCCTAATCAGTGTGACTGATGTTCTACTTTGTACTTGCATTAAGTTATATCGAAGGTAGATTAATGTAGAAGAGATACTTTTAATCTGACTTTTTCTACATGACAAAATGTACAGTGTGCTGCCAAGGAAATTCATCAAAGGGTTCAGCTGAAAAGATATCTCTGCAGATACACAACGTGAATAAGCTACTCTGCCTATTTTTCAGCCATACAACTCTGTTATCAGCACTTCTTTGTTTTAGTTCTATTTATTTTATTTACTGTTTATATGGAGTTTTTGGAGGATCAAATTAGATAACTTAATAAGAGTTTTTAACAGGAGGAAGACTAATTTCTTACATGAGCAGATAGTGATAGGACAAGGAGGAACGGTTTTAAACTACAAGAGGGGAGATTTAGTTTAGATGCTAGGAGGAAATATTTTACTCAGATGATGGTGAGGCACTGTCACAAGAAGGATACTTTGTCCCTGTAGGTGTTCAAGGCCAGGTTAGATGGGGCCCTGGGCAGCCTGAGCTCTGGTGCTTGGTAGCCCTTCCCATGGTAGAGCAGTTGAAACTAGTGGACTTGAAGGTCCCTTCCAATCCAAGCCATTCCGTGTTTCTGTGAGCTTTGTTCAATGAAGAAAAAAAAAAAAAAAAAAATTACTTTTTATTTAAGTGAATCAAGTAAAAGCTTCAATCCTTGGTGTAGTGGTTTTGTGGTGATAAAAAAAAACCCAACTCTGACATACTGTGAAAAATGGGGTATTATACTTTTCAGTAATTGTCAGCATAGCCAGAATGCTTACAACCAAGATGCCTAGTGTAACTTGCCAATTGTTGGGTTAAGTCAACAGAAATCGTCTTTTCTTTGCCTTGTATGAGTTCAGTTTATCAGGTGATTATTTCCATCTGCTTTTTTTTCCCCATCTAGCCTTAAATAACAGCATGTTCATCATTTCACCTTCTCAACTGTTTTATTTCTGTGATATCAACTTGTAAAAAACAAAATTATTGCACATAGAAATATTTCACTCCTGACACCAGAAATTCTCTCATCTATAAATACTTGACCTTAAAAAACAAACAAACAAAAACTTTTAAATACAGTCTGCAATGTAACAGCTGATGTTAATCCTCTTTTTAAATAAAAATGCACGTACGGTGTAAGATGTGAGATAAACACTGATAATATGAACATAGAATTTCTTTTGTGCCATTGCAAACATACGTCAAAAAAAAAAAATAAAAATTAATGACATAGGTGATTTTTACTGTGTCATGCCAGAATCTTGTTGATTGTTTCTTATACCTTTCCAGTTCTTTGGGCAATTGCATTTTTAAAATTAAGAGCTTGGGTGAATTGTGGGTGGTTTTTTTTTTTTTTTTTTTTTTTTTTTTTTTTTTTTTTGAGAAATGATTATATTTGGGAATTTGGTTCTTTTGGCCACTGTGTCATCTTGCTCCCAGCATTGTCCTAGGAATCTCCTACAAAGGTGGATAAACTTCACTTGTCCTGCTATTGTTCAGCAAAAAGGAACATGCTTAATTCTGTTGGTGAATTGTGATAGCTGTTTCTGATATTAAACCACTCTAGGCATGAAAATTAGTATTTACAGGCATTATGGTGGATAACCAACACAAGTGACACAACATGCTTCAGAGAAATGCTTTACAGAAGTTACTGACACAAGCTGTAGCTGTAATAGAACTCAAAAGCACCAAATAAAAATCTGAAGCCTAGTTAGTTATTCGAGGATAAAACAATGATACAGCCCAAGTAAAATGTAAAAATGTATAGGAATGACATACTTGAACAGATAATATATGCTTTTGTAAGAACTATCATCTCAATGCGAAGAGTAAGCTGAATATGCCTACTGACATTTAAGAATTCCATTTAAGAAGGTGTATTGTGAACTATTTCATTCTTCATCTTAACAACAACAACAACAAAAAATAGTGAAAGTGTAATATCTGGTGTTGTATTTTTTTACAAATATTTGTTTTTATTCGCCAGGTGGGATCATTGTAAGAGCAAGTATAAGCCAAGAGAAGCATACTCAGGTGGACAGAGTATATAGTCTCTAGGAGAAATGTCATGATTAAGTCATATTAGCTAATGGTGATACTCAGCAAGTATTAGATAAAAGTTCATTATTGAGTTGTCTTTATGTGCTGTGTAGTCCTATTTGGTATAACTCACTAACTTGCTTTACTTGTCAGAAGACTGGAAGAAGTCTGTATTTAGTGAATTGTCTATTTAAGAGAATTATCCAGGAAAATTAAAAGCACGGAATTTTAAGGCAACATATTCCTTGCATACCTGACTCATAAAAATATATTCATTCCATATAGTTGGGGTGTAGTTTATTTCAACAATTGTTTGGTTAGAACTTTTAAAAATATTATTAGACTCAAAATCACATCTGCTTTAAACCATCCACTTAAGAGATCTCGGCATGCTTTGTGATGTTCCATGCTTCAAGACTCTTTGAGCTGTGTTCATTGTGGATACTTGGTACACGAGCAAGGATCTGTAAAAGACCTATGCTGTTTTCCCACAGAGATGAATCTGGCATCTTTCTGTGTTGTATTCTTGAGTGGTGTGAAAAACACTGTGAAATGTTAAATAAATGTCAAGATCATGAATTGATAACATTAAATATAATTTGTACTGAGAAGATTTTATAATCCAGAATAGGGTTGGGTATTCCAAAATGACCCTGTTTTAATTAAAAAATAATAATAATAAAAAATATATATTTTGAGAGGAATGTAGAATATATGTGCAGCAGATGACCTGCAGAATGAATCATATGCTTGTCAATCTTTATTGCGTGTGTGAAATTCTTAAGAGTATTTAAAAAGTCACTGTAACAATGTATATATAGTGCAGATTGGCAGGGCTATGTGCTCTTACGTAGGCTTGGAGTTGTTGGGTGGATTTCTCAAGGTCATAAACAAACCAGTAAGTATGAGCTGCCCTAGTTTTGTTAACGTGTAGACTATCATACGTCAATTTAATTAAAAGAAGTTTCATAACTTTTCAATACAAAGTAACAAAAGAAAAGGGAAAATTGTAGTGGGGGCCTCTTAAGTGGGGACTTAAATTGTCAGTAATGGCGAGAAAAATCTACATCTCGGGATCCTCCACTTGAGAAGTTAGTCATTCTCCAGCTGTGGTTTAGACTCTCATTGAATTTGCTATAACATCAAAGTACCAGGAGAAGTGACTATTCCTGTTTCACTTCTCTTCTGCCTTCACACCTTGTTTTGATTTATCTCTGTGTACAGGTGGATAAAACAAAAGTTGGGGTACAAAGAGGGTAAGACCTTTTGGTGTAGGGTCTACTCATTCTGACAAATTACTAATTGAACTGTAATTCCAAGACAACTTGTGCGTGATGTGCAGTAACTGACAGTAAACTATGGTTTTAGTCAAAACCACCTTCTTTGTTGTGTAACAGGCTAGAGCAACAGTCTGTGAATGTAACACCTTCCAGTAGGCTTATGTGTATATTCAAGGGGGAATGGTTTTAAACTGAGATAGGAGATTCAGGTTGATATTAGGAGGAAGTTTTTCACTCAGAGGGTGGTGGCGCACTGGAACAGGTTGCCCAAGGAGGTTGTGGATGCTCCATCCCTGGAGATATAAAAGGCCAGGCTGGACATGGCGCTGGGCAGCCTGCTGTAGTGGTTGGAGACCCTGCACATAGCAGGGGGGTTGAAAATAGATGATCATTGTGGTCATTTTCAACCCATGCCATTCTGTTATTCAGTCTATGTGACATTGTTTTGGCTTGGTCAAGAGCATGTACGTGTTCAGTTTTAACTGAAATAGAAGTAGAACCTAACGAGATCTAAGATGCCAGAAATGAGAATGTAGTTTCTCAGATAGTGTGACTTCAGTAAATAAAAAGAAGTCCCAAAAGATTTACTTGAAAATGGATCATGGGTGGCAGGACTGGAATAGAGAGAGTCCAACTTTGTGCTGCTGTCACAAATAAATCCAATTTAATTATACAGTGTAGAAGAGAGTATTGTGTGAAATGACTGATTGCTTTCTTCATAAGCAAACAGAAGAGTTTCTACCAAAGTTCTTATAAGTGAACTTTTTCCCGGTTTTGTTTTTTTTTTTTTTTCTCCTTGGCTCTTCAGTTGGAGTATCAGATGATGAATGGGAATCAGAGGGAATCCTGGTTGGTGCAATTTTGCCACTGCTGCACTGTTGCGATAACAGTCAGCACCTGCTGTTCTTTTACTCTCAGCAACCCCACAAGACAAGGGTCCTCTGAGAATCTAGGAAAAGTGGACAGCTGCTTAGCGTCCTCCATCTCTGAGGCAGCTCTACTGAAAGCCCACCAGTACCCTTTTGTGTCCTTTAAGTATTTTCTCTTGAGGTAATCCATACCAAGGGTGCACAGAGACTCTTAGTCACTTAAAATGAAGTGCTTTTGTCAGTCATTGCCAGTTATGTTTGCTTCAGTCTTCAATGAAGTTAGCTGTTGGGACCACTCTGTTATTCCAGGAATACAGATGGGTTCTGCCCCTTTATAACTTGATGAAATTAGAGGTGGTTGTGCACTGGTGTATACTAGAGCTTTATACTCTTGTTGTTCTGATGTGCCAGGGCAGTGAATCCATGTAGCCCGGTAAATCTAACTGTCTTTTTCTTGCACCTTGCTGGAGGCAGGGACCCTCTTGTTCTGGTTGTTATTCTGTTTTTTTCTGCTGAAAAAGACCCATTCTGGAGACGGGGGTGATGACTACTGCCTTTGAGAAAGCTAGCAGGCCTGCACCAGGCAAGAGGCTTCACTAGTGTTCTTTATTTAAAATCCTAACTTCTAGGATGTGTGAGTGAATTCAAAGGCAGATGTTTTACAATGTTTTTAGAGAGCTTAGTATAACTTCATTTTACTAGCAAGTTTATTAGCAAGCTCAGTTGAGAACTGATTTTGCCCTGATAAATAAGTACCTGCAGATGATTCAGGTATATATTTCTCACAAAAATACTTAGTATAAACGTCCTGTCATTTCCTATGCTGCTCTTATTCAGAGCTGCATCTGTGTACCTCCTGGTGGCAGCAGCCTCAGTCATCCTTCCTTTCTGCTTTGTTTCTGAAGGGAAAAGGGTAATAAATGAAAGGGAGAGGAAAGAAAGTAAAACTAATGTCGAAGTGAAGCACTACTTTTACCTGGTGATTACATTTTTCAAAAATAACATTGAGTTTTTCTTTGTAAGTTAGTTTGTGAATTGGTTTTTGTTCTTTTTTTTTTTTTTTTTTTTTTTTTTTGTGTGTGTGTGTGTGTTTGAAAGGGAGCAGGTTGCAGAGGTGGGACTTTACTTTTTTTTTTTTTTTCCTTTTATAGGTTAAAATGATGTGCTTAAATTGCAAATGTTTGCTACCTCGTGTGATGTCACTACTTTATTTATAGGGAAAATGGCCTTAGGTTTAAGGTAGGAAAGTGGATATTGAAGGATACAGACTCCTGTCTCAGAAGCTGTATGATTTTCCTAGGGGAGCTAATGTAGGTGTTATGAATTCTATCTGCAGAGCTTCCACAGTACGTTTATTCTTTTTAGTGGCACAGTGAGACTAATTTTATTAATCTTTTGATGTGCCTTTCACATTCTCAGTAGGCAGCTGTGGTAGATGTGCAAAATATTAATACTTGCAAATGTTCTAGATGCTAAAATATATAAGAATAAGACAGTGAACATGATACTATGGGCTGCATGCCAAAAACCATCAGAGTGCTAATTGGAAATAATGCTACGAAGCCACATCAAGTAATCCACACTACTATTTGACTCACTGTTATGAATGTTATTATATAATGACTACTTCTTGGCAGGTCTGAGAATGTTCCATCAAACTGGTAAGATTAGATCTGGTATGCATGAATGGGGATGGGGATGTCTTGCTTAATACAGCTATGTCTCAATTAGTCTTTCTCTGTCATGAATGTAACAAAGCTTTGAAGGATCAACACTGTGTTACAGGAAGCACTTCAGAACCATCTTGCTCTAGTTACTTTTTTAATCTTATGCATGTGATGACATGCCTGTTTGACAGAGTCAATGAAAATTAAGTTCCCCTGTGAGTAGCATTGTCCCCTAATGTTTGAGTCAAGAGTGCTGCCGTAAATAACATGAGATTTTGGAAAAGGTTGCCAATCTTTGTGTACATAATGTCTGTAAGTTTAGAAGTAGTCTTCGTTGTTTGATATATTCCATTCTACACAACATTTCACTACCAGTTTTCCTCTTGTCAAATCTCTTCACCTCACTCCATATCACAAAGAGGAAACTAACCCTTCTTTATTAACAGATAATGAAATGGAAATAATAGCGAAAATGTTATTAAGAAAACATTTTCATTCTTCTTTTTTTGTGAAATCTTAGTGGATGAGAGGTTAGGAACGTTTGGCAGACTGATGGAGTGGGGTGAAGAAGTAATAATGTGATGGTAAAGATGACGTATGCTCTCATCTTTCCGATTACTTCATTTTAGAAATTCAAAACCCTTAGTAGGATGTTGTCTTATTTTGGATACTTTCAATAGAAAATAAGCTTAAAGCTGATCATTTACTTGAACATTAGAGAAAGATTAGTTATAATTCCAATTTGAAAAACAGGAATGTAACATGACTAGACAGTTAGATGAAAATTGCCCGTGAATCCAGCTAGATCCACATTCTAATTATGTTACAGCAATGGTAATTTCTTGCTCCTAAATATATCCATGAGATTTCTGTAGCTATTAGAGCATGATAAGAATGTCTCAGTTCATCAGACAAAATTAAATTTTAGTAAAGCAATGAGCAAGTTGGAAATGTATTGTAATGGAAAGCTTACAGTTATGATATCATGATATACTTCATAAGTCAAACATTTTTCTGAAAACGGCAGGAATATAATAAGTAGCAGGAAAGCCGCATGGCAAAGAACCTACCAAAATTGGTGACATGAGAGCTGATGAGTCACACTACACCTTCAGGAAAGACTGAACAGGGATAGGGAAAGAGGAACTGATAGTTTGCTGCTTCTCTAATTTGTTGGCAAATTCTAAAGGAATTAGCAAGGTTTAGCTCTTTACAGTTCTAGTTTAACATAGGTGTGGTTGACTCACAGTTACAAGGTTACTTTTCTGATGCAAAATTTAGGCTACACTGGAGATTAGCTGGCTTTCACTTGCCAAATTCTCTTTTCCTGGTTCTGTTGTATAGTTATAGAAAGGGGGCTATGCTAGGCTAAGATCTTTTCAGGCAGCACAGACTAGATTTGGTGAAATTTGGTGTCCTTATGTTGTGATGGTATATTCTGCTGTTGTGTAGATGAGCAGGACAGGCTCTGCTGTCTGGGAATTGCTTTGTGACATTGATACTCACATGATGGAGAAATCGGTTGCACTGTCCTGTGATAGAATTATTCCAGTTTTTAGCTAGTAGGAGACTGCTGGCAGGTTGTAGGACAGCATTTCTCCCAGAAGTGATGTGGATACAGATTTATTTTGGCCATTGCTGTAGGGCCTTGACTACACTGGAGGTGCTTCTGCATTAGGCACAGGCTTGTTCCAGCTGGAGCTTGTGCTCTCATGAGAAAGTTTCTTCTAGGCAGAATTTTGAACAAGGCCCCTGTGACTGCTCTGAGTTGCAGGTTCTCTCACTGACATGTCTTGTTGCTGCCTACCATCTATTCACTATCTATGAAAATGAGATGTCCAACAGTCAACTGAACAAAAAGCTGATTCCAGAACAGGTGTTGTGACCAGTCCTGATTTAAGCAATCAAGCTTAAAGGACAGAGATTACTCGAAGTGAAGAGTTTTGCTAACTACAAAGCCAGCTGCTCTGTCATTCCTGAGTAGATTAACTGTGTATTCACGGCTGTCTTTTTCAATTCTATTCTCTGTGATAATATTAGCAGAGGAAAAGTATAGTTTTTTTCACAATAGTAACTTCATGTCTCATGTAGTAAATCTTTCTGATGAAGAGTGAGTTCAAATTATATTTCTTCTCTTCATCCATTCCATGTGAAAATATTTGGGGTAGTTATTCCACAATAAAAAACATGAAGATTTTTCTTTGAGTATCTTAATTAATTCTTCAGAAAAAAAAATGAATTTAGTGTCTCTTTCTTGGGCTTTTACAGTAAGGAACATTCATTTTTGGCTCTTAGGAAAACATTGTGCTGTGCTCTTCAGTGCAAACCTTCACCAAGAGCGTATAGCTGAGCTGGAAGTTCAAAGTTGTCAGAAGAATAAGAAATGGTTGTTTTCACTTTTTTTTCCTCCAGCCCATAACTGAGTGTCAGTAATATGAAAGCATGTAGTTTGCTGTTTTTTGAGGAAGTTTTTTTTTTTTCTTTTTTTTCAAGGATTACTTTTCCAGATGTAGTGAATACATTGTTATTTAAAACAGATTGCTCTTAGCTGAAGTTCTCAAATTGCCCACTGATTGAAGCATCTTTTTTTTTTTTTGTGTGTGTGTGAATTTGTATAGGATAGCCACCACAATATGTAAATCGTTTTCAACTTTTCACAGGATAAATTTATTAACTGAAATAAGAGGGCTGCTAAAAATTGCTATGGAACCTTTATTATCATTAAAACAGTGATTTTACCGTAGTTTTCCCAAATATATTAATCAAGTACCCTTCAGTTTTCAGGCTTCCACACCTCTTAAGTCTTTCTTGAAATAGAAAGTTTTCTGGATGAAGTCTTTGAAGGCACTTTGAAATTCTGCACTTTTTTGAATTAATACTTAGTTGGAAACATGAAACTTCAACTGCAAAAGCTTTCTTGTATGGTCTTAAAATGTGAGTTTAATCTAAGTGTGTACCTATCTTTGCGTGTGTACTTGGATTGATCAGTGCTTTTCTGTGCTGAAGAAATAGAATCTGAACATGTCCTTGAAAACAACAGCAACTATACTGAATGATGGTATCTTCTCTGGGAAGGTTCCTAATCACTGGAGTATAGTGCATAAAAGAATTTCACTCAAACTCAAAAAAAAAAAAAAAAGTTTAGTAACTAAAAATTTTTTATATTTGTTATGAAAATATTCTGATTGTAAGTGTTGTAACAACAGTAATTACTTTCTGAGAAATCAGTGATTATCTAGCATTCCTTCATCATATTTTCATGGCAGTTTGAGAGGAAAATGTGGTTAATCTGCTATCTTTACCGCCAGTGTTTGTAGCTGGGGTAAAAGGGTATAAAAGTGTATATCTATGATACAAACAGTAAATATATTAAAGAGCTCAAGTTCTACCATGCTTACGGATACATAAGGAAATCATTTTCACAAACTTGGTTTTTCAAGATGAATAATAATTGCATGACAGCTAGATGATTCAGATATTGTGCATCTTCGAAGAGAGTGTGCAGAAATGAATGGCTGCTAAAGGAAAGCACAGACCTGTGATAACCAAAGGAATATTTGATAAGTATCAAGACCATCCTGTTTGTACTTCCATGACAAATTTATTTAACTTTTATGATAGAAGTAGAGCTGTAGCATAATATTTCAAAAAGGATACATGCTTATTCTAAATTGTAAAATAAAAAAATAAATAAATAAATTACATGATTAATAATTTTTGAGATATATTATTATTTAATTTCAGTGATGCATAACATGTAGTTCACACTCTGGAAAGTTAGTTATAGAGATGAAGGATCTGACAAATCATCATTAATTTCTAATGATTTTCAAAATCAAAAATTAGATCAAGGAAGTGCTTGATTTGTCAGTCCAAATGAGCATAGACTGTCATGATTTGATCCTAATTAGTCAGGCAACTTTGAATAAAAAAAACTTCAGATAAAAAAATCTAACTTTTTTGAAATCTGCATCACTAGAAATCATCTCCTGTTGCTATTTTTCAATCTATGTCATACTGTCATCTTCCTATTTCACTTGTTTTTATTATTACTTTATAAGCTAATGTTGTATGCATTAATGTTTTTGGGAATGTTGAAATTATATATAACATTTAAAGTGTTTCATTGTACAGCTGATTTAAATTGCTTTTTATCTGCTTTTTTAAAAGCATTTTTAGTTGTAGCCCAAATAATGGTAACCCACTTACGGCTTTTAGTGATTAGTTGTAATATTTTTTGTCTGATCAGAGCAGACTAATCCAGAGCTCCCTTCACTATGATGCATCAGTCCACTCAAATCTGCACACCTTCCCTCAAAGACTTAGAGAAGCCACCCTCAGCATCTCCCTGAATCCTGGTCACCTCTGGCAAAGGATACCTTGAGCTTCAAAATGTAAAAGCTACATTTTCTCTCCTATGTCTATGCTGAAACACAAGAAATATCATTGGTCTCTGCTCTTCTGGAGTCAATAACAGATATTTGTAGTCTCTTATCCTTTTCGCTATGGTAAAAGTCACTGCATTTTTTTTGAATAGGAACCAGGAAAACTGTACCGGCCTCCCTCTGGCATTTTAGAAACCCTGAATACCAAGCCATCTAAGTATCTCTACCATACAGTTTTCTGGGTTATTTCTATTTTTGAAACCTGAATTCATATCAATTTTCTTTCTGGGCAGAGCAATAATAATTTCTTGTTTGTTTGTTTGTTTTGTATGTTTGTTTGTTTTTTAGTGCTAGATTACTAATTACCTAGCTAGTCTTTTTCTGAAAGAGAAGGCTACTCTTAAGGTTAATGTCTTCTTCTGCCTTCCCACTCTTTGCTCTTCGTTGTCTGTAAGCTTGTCTTAGCTGTGCTCCTTTCAGTTTCTCTCCCTTGAGCTTCTGCTCTGGATGACAGTGTTATTTCTCTGGCTTTTCTTTTTCTCCAGTAGACGCCTGCTGGACTTTGTAGCTGTGTGATTCTCAGTTCTGAAATACATTATTTGAGTCTGATGACAGCTAATGGGGACCTCTTCAAGCCCATAAATGCAATGAGAATAATCCCACCATTCTCCCCAGAAGTCTCAGTAAAAAGTCCCCCAAAGACATAACGAACACTTAAATTTTTTGTTGCCTCTAGATACTGTATTTGCTTTGTAAAAGTTAAAAAACAGTAGTTTGCAGGATTAGTTGTTCTCTTACATTTTCCCATTAGCTAATTAGAGATTTAAGTTATTGATTGACCTAACTAGAAAATGTCTTTAATAGACATTTGAAGTTAAAAAGTATAGTCTGTCAATTGTCCTGTGCTTTTTAAAATATCCAGCTTTTATCTGGATATTTTATATAGATGCTTGCGAACAATGGGATGACAAAGAATGGAAAGGAACGCCTTGCAGTTTAACACGTTGAACTATTTTGAATGGTGGGAGAGAAGCTATGATTTTTGCCTACTGACATAATGGCTTAGTTGATTATGCTGGTGAGAATAAGCTGAACCATACCATCCTGATTGTGGGTAGGCTCTGAGCAATTGAAAGATTGAGAAGGGAGTAAAGTAATGTTTAATTCTTTTCTTGGTTCTTTTGGTTTTGGCATCTATGCAATTTTGTCCTTAACTCATGGCACTTCAGGCATTCTGTATTAAAAATAAGCCAGATCTATTCTTGCAATAGTTTCAGCTGCATAAGAAGGAAGAAAAAAATAACATCCTAATTTACTTTCAATCATGAAGATTATTATAGTGACATAAAGCACAGACAGTATGTTTTTGTCAGTAAAAAATAATACCATCTGGTATTTACTTTCAATTTTTACATGAAGCTTAATTTTTTATTATTTTCTGTCAAATCTGTCTCAAGATATACACATCTCTCTATTAAATCACATTCATTATGATTATCATTCTGTTGATACTGAAATAGGTACAATATAAAGTTATAAAACATTTATGAAATCTTCACTACCTAGACTGATTTGAAATGATCTATCGTTTCTGTCTGAGGAGAATGAGCACAATGCATGCTATTTTAAGACATAGGTTGAACTGAAGAGGCATAGGTGAAGAAGTGCCCTCCCAGCCATGTGTAGGCTTTTATCTGAATCCAGAGATTGAATATGATACAGAAATGATGTACAGTGATCATAGTATTGTCTGGGGAAAAGAAAAAAAGGAATGAGGCATTAGGCATATTTGCCCTTCAGTCAAATGCCATACTTTTCAGCATCCAGATCTTTGGCCTCCTTACCTTCTCATGTTGCCTCATTTGCTCTGGCCCATTATTATTTTTATCTGTAATTCTCAGCTTCCCCCCAGGGGAAATGATCCTTAGCTTATGTGTCTGACCAGACACGCTATCTACTCAAGGTCTAGTTGATCTTTTTTATCTTTTTCTTTTCCCCATTAAAGTCTCATCTCATATGGTCTGCAGCATCAAAGTTGACATTGCTTTGCTGACTTTTCACCGATTTGAGGTGGTTTTTTTTCCTGTTGGTACAGCAACTTTCTGCTGGGATTGCCTCTTCAAAAATTATTAAACACTCAGAATTTTTGAACCGTGGGTGCTTTAGGTGCAACTCTGACTTCGTTCCTTAAGCCATTATTATTTCTGGATGATTTTCATAGGGTTGCCTTTTGTCAAAGGCAAAAATGAGAGATTAATATTGCTACCATTCTTAAAGCAAATTGATTTCTTGCCTGTTACATGTTAAGACATCTGATAAAGCATTCGTTTTAAGTTCTTGTAGAAGAATATGATATTCTATTTATACATAATTTGATATTATTTACATTACTTGATCTGTTTTGGTAATGTTTAGTATAAATTGTCTGATCAAATTGAATTGAGATTTTATGTGACATTTAGTCTTTCTCTTATGTTTTTCTATGAATTTTTGTTTCTGTTCAGAACTTCATTTTTCTTCAATTTTTTTGATAGTTTACTCCAATTTAATTTTTTTTCCCACAATTTTCCTTACGTATTCTGTCATATAATCTTTCCTGCCTTCTTTAATTCATTCTTTTATTGCATTGTGAATTGATGCTTCTTTCACAACATATCCTCACTTTATATGATTACAGAGCATGGGGTTATGTTTTTCATGCATACCCAAGTCCAGGCACTTCATCAAGCTTTCTCAAAAGCCAGGTCTAATAAGCAGGAGAGAAATTGTCACTTCAAATAAGCTGAGCCCCTTTTTTTCTCAGCCCAGTTTTGACACTGAGATCCTTGTGTGTTTTTTGTTGTTGTTGTTGTTGTTTTGTTTTTTTTGTTGTTGTTTGTTTGTTTTTAAAGATAAGCAAACATTGAGTTCAATACTATGCAGAAATTATTGGGTAAAGAAATTTGGTTTGTTCCTGTGCAGAAGGCCCAACTCTGTGTTTGGAAATCTCATATTTACCCATTTCTTACAGTCAGCCATTTCCTCTCTTCCCTGCTGTTGGCTATATCAACCTGTAGCATTTTGATTTTTGCCATAACCAGCAACTTTGGATGTCTTTGGATATGATACTGTCTGAAATGTGACTGAGGTTAATACACAGTTAAAATTAGCAACTATTTGTGGAGCCGATTAAGGATTTATCCTTAGTGCATAGGAGCAACTGTACTGAGAAAGCGTTCACATACTGCCCTTCTGCGTTAGGAGGCAGTATCCCTGTGGAAAACCCAAGACAAAGTAATTGGTCATGGCGTCCAAAGCAATATAATATTGATCTTTGCATCTAACTTTATTACTAGTAGAATGGAATAACATCAGATAGCAGAGCTGAGAGTCCATAGATGAAATTGGGGATAATTCTGAATCAGAAGGACAATCCTTACCTGATGCATCATTTATCACCTGTGTCCAATAAAGAACTGCACAGACACATTTATTTGGAAGAATTGTTTAATTGCAGTTACAGCTTTGGGTCTGTATTCAAATGCATAAATTTGTATTGTTAATTAAAGGTTATGCTTTCTGCAAATAAGCTTTTTTATTTATATTGTTCAGTTTTTGTTGTATTTCCTTCAAATTTACATGAACACCATTCTCAGTACTGAGAATGGCAACTCGGTGGAAAAAACTCTGCTCTTTTGTATTCACAGCAGTAAATGGTCAATAAGTGGATTTGATTTGGATTTTGGTCATTAAGAGGTTAATGCTGTCTGCTTTCATTCATACTTAACATATATACCACTTTGCTTTCATTGGATTGGATTGCAAAGGCTATTAGCATTCATAAAACATTTTCCAACAGCTTATTTATATCAGGATTTTCTTGGTTTTGTGAGGTTTAGAGGAAATTTGGCTTAAACTATGAATGATTCATCTGATGTTTTCTGAGGAATTAAGTAATTTCATCCTTTTGTTTACGTTTGTCTGCATACCAGGAACTGTAAAATTAAAGAGAGTAACAAAATTCTAAAGCAACTGGGTAATAAGGTGCTGAACAGAAAGCACGTTGCTCTTGCAGAGAGCAAAAGGTATGCCCAGATTGATCTTGATGATACCATATATGATTGCTCTTTTTTCTGAAGTTACTTCTTTTCATTGAATTGAGAAAATCTATGCCTCTACTTTAATGGAGTTCTACTCTACAGTTTGCTTTCTGTTAGACATCTCTGCAAATTCAGTTCGACTTATTCTGTTCTCTGAAGTCTACGCTTATCTCTCTGCAGGGTATAAAAAATTATTGCTCACTCCTGTAGGTGTTTAACACAGGCTTGCTAGTTTGCACAGTCCCATTAATTTTCATAACACCATAGTCAGTACAAAGCCCGTCTTTTCTAGTTCACACTCCGAGTGACTCTGAAGTCAAAAACAGCTCTTGGGAAAATATGTTGAGCAAATCTTCCAACACCATACAGCTGTGGGGATGTAGAGAAAATGTGTGTCTGGTTCTTGGAGTATAGCAGCAACTGTCTTTTAATGGGAGGAAGGATGAATTTTCTGCTAATTATTTTGCTTTTTTTAATTGACTATACATGTAGCAGTGTTCACTTGGACAGGACTTGCTTTAGCATTGATGGAAGGAAGGCTGTGCTGTTATATTACCGATATTTTGTGGAGCTGTGTCTGTATATGTTAAGTTTAGAGGCAAACTTGTCTAATCTTGAAAACCGTCAAGTTTAGAACAATGAGAAGATGGAGTCTGTGACCTTTGCTTGATTCTGCATTACTTAAGCTTAGCAAAGTGACAACGTTTTCTAATGTTTTGCAATTTGTTTTGAGGTATGAGGCTGTGTTGGATATAACTGGCCTCTTTATTGTGGACTACAGATTTGTTGCTAATACTTTTGCAGTCTGTTCTGTGAGTTCGTGCTGTATGTATGGCAGACAAAAGAAACAAAGCAATATCTTTAGCATAGAGAAGTATGCTTTGGAGGCACCTTTTAACGTGGTGAAAACTTGCCATGGAAATGGGTCATTCAGTGGACAATGAGAGTAAGTGGTGAAGTTTGCTCCAAAGTTTTAACCCATGAAATGGGTTGCTTAATACCATCTTTAAAGATCAGGACATCATTAAGGCAGGTTTTTAATCATGTATATAGATGTGGAAGTCATCTCTGTCTCAAGTTTATAGCCGTAATTAAGCTCCTCATCCACAATTTGAAAGGCACTGAAGGACAGAATCTCTGGGACAATCTTTTTTTGTATCATTCTGTACTCAATACTTGTGTAAATCTTATTTCACATGCCTAAATTTCCTGAAGAGAGGATGGGAGAAATCAGATGAAACCATGTGTCCTTCCAAAGCAGTCTCACACTCAGATGATTTTTCTCTACTAATTTTAGGTCTGCTCATTTAATGCAAAAATCAGCTATTTTGTATTTTCAGGAAATAGCATTTGACATTTATAGGTCTTAGTTAATGCCAGTGGTACATAAATATAGCAGCCACTGACAAAGAATACTTAAGTTGAAATTTCACTTGGTTTACTATGAGGCCAAAAATCTTTGTATGACAAATGCTTGAAACATAGACAACAGCAGATATACTCTCAGAAAATGTCTGTAGTTGATACAAATCAGCTGGTGTTAGCCCTGCGAGCTATCACTTTCCTTTAGATGCTACTTTAGTCTCCAATTGAGAAACGTAACCAAGAAGGAAATAACTTGCTTTTCAGTTTCCAACCCACCAACATAAGGGGGTTTTTGTATGTAATTTGAATCGAGCAAGAAGACAAATAACATTTTAAGTACAAAACCACGTTATTAGTTGTACACGTGTGAGTTTAATCACTAGTAACAGTTACTTAAGGTGTGTGTGCCAGCAAAATCAGGGTCCATTATCTGCTTTTTGTTTAAGACACGTAAATAAGTAATCTTTAACATTTCAGAATTGTTTTTCTGATTGATTTCCCTTGATTTCCTTAGTTTAGATCCTGTCTGGTTGCTCTTCACAGACTAAGATGTTGCTTATGGGTTCTTTTCACTTTTTTAAAAAAATGTTTGTAGAACGAATATAAAGTGGGGAGAGGAAGGAGTGCTTTTCCTTTAAACAAAACTAAATGGCTGATGTCATGCGCATCTTTTGAACTGGAAGTCTCAAAGGCTGAATTTGATGCATATGTTGATACAGATCAGAGATGTTAATTGGACAATTGAGCAGTTGTCACGAACAAGTTAAAATGATGGAAAATGTAGTTGAATTTTTCATGAGAGGGGAACAATATGGTTGTTAACCGATCTTCTAATATAGTTTTCAGAAGAATAATTTTGAAAAAATATAATTAAATAGACTACTATGAATGAAGTGCTAATAGCATACTGAAAGACACTACTACCATGCTTAGTGCACTGTGTTTTTTCAAATGTTTGTTTCTTTTTTTTTTTTTAATTATAGTAGGTTTTATTAATGCAATTGGTCCAAATACTAAAAGCTGTCATACCTTTCACAGACCCCAGCTTACTCACACTGTGAGTAGTTTTTTAAAAGTGTTGTCTGTAAACTGGAGACCCATTTGGGTTTTCATGTCAGGTACTCCAGAACAGAAGGAACCAAAGTTGTTTTGTTTCAAAGTGTAGCTTGTATGTTTCTGTATGTCTGTAAGAGTACAGTTCTGAATATCAAAAGTATTCTACTGTTTTCAATTTAAGGAAAAAAAAATGACATTATTGCAAACCTGGCTAAGTTCTTCAGCAACAGCTTTTTTGTTAGTACTAGCAGCTCACAGTGAGTAGTACAAGTGTGATTGTATTCTTTCCACAGCCAAACTGTGGAAATATAATATCTACTTAAATATGTTACATACATGCAGAGATATTCAGTGATGACAGGGAGTATAATTTACAGATTTAGTTATCAGTTCAACTGGTATTTTCAAATTATTCCCTTCACGAGTAAAAAAATTATTTTCCTACTATGTCATTCTTGTGTACATCACAGTAATTTACTAAACATCTCATCTAAACAAACCAGATAAAATAAAAATAAGGGTGAGAAGAAATGGAAAAATAGTTTGAGTATTGCTCAATCTGCAAAAGTCTCACCAAATAAGGGATTATTGTTTGGGGACCATCTTTTTTTTTTTTTTTTTTTTAATGTTGAAAGGCTCAGTACATACTCGTATTCAAGGCGTCCTCATTCTTAATAAGATAGCATAATGTCTGATCTCTGTAATTTCAGTTCAAAATAATCATGACTACTTAAATTATACTGTTTTGCTCTAAATTTTCTTGATTAGTTGTATTTTGAATACATTATTCAGTATTATCAAGCTCTGTATATTTTCTATAGTTAGGTATTTGTTTAAGTAAAAATTGTAAGGGATTATATATAAGTGCACCTGTCCTATTCATATAAAATGAAAGTGATCACTGGTTACAAATGAATTTTTCTTTCTAATTACACAGAGTTGTTCAACTGTTTATTTTATTTCGATACGTGTCACTATTTCCTTACTCCTTTGTAGGAGCTTTCCCCTCAGCAAACAGACTTGCTGGTTGTAGGTTGAGTACGACACTGTGTTAAGCCTGGCTTATGGCAGCAAAACCTGGTTGTCTGGTCTACTTGTTCTTCTGGTTTCTGTCAAAAGTATGTTGCGTGTAAGTATTGCAGATGGAGAGCTATCAAAAAGAAACCAAGTACTAGCACACAGTGATTTCTCTGTTGTCTTCTATAGGTCTGTTTGCTGTTACTGTAAAGGTACTCCTTGCATTGTGACTTATGGCACTAAAATAAATTTTACAGTATCTGACAAAGATTGTTACAATCTTATGGAAAAAATAGCTCAATACAAAAGACACAGTAAAAAATCTCAGAATAATACCCAGATGTTTTTCTTTTCCATTTACTTACATAGCCAGTCTCTCTTGCTTGTTGCTGGGTCTCTCTCACACCCCATACTATGCCAATACTGAAGGCATTTGAAGCCATGCTGGATGTGGCTCTGGGCAGCCTGGTCTACTGGTTAGTGACCCTGCACATAGCAGGAGTGTTGAAACTGGGTGATCGTTGTGGTCCTGTTCAACCCATGCCTTTCTATGGTTCTGTGGTAGCCCTTATCCTCACACAGCTTCTGAGTGAGGTGTAACTAAGAACTGCATATGTTTCCAAAGCTACATTGATCCTGAGCCTAGAACTTCATATGCCTAAAAGCTTTCAAATTAGGTAAGATTGGTTAGAGTGAGGCAATATTGACAAAACTGAAAGAATTCCACCAGTAAGATTCCTATTCTCAGTAAGATTCACTATTTTCAGTGACTCAGATGAATGGAGGATTTGTTAGGGGTGTTTTCGAAGATGTTACTAATACAAACATTCCCCATTAAGTATTTGCATAGTATTAACGTGTTTGGTTTTTTTCTTCCCATTTTACGTTACTATTTAT
>JAOWBP010002392.1:14670026-14681458 GCA_028571105.1 Tragopan temminckii
GAGGTGGTTGTTTTTTTTGTTTTTTTTGTTTTTTTTTTTTTTTAATGTAATAAAAAAAATTAATAATGTCCAATAAGGAGGCTTTTTAGCTTTCTTAAAGTCTTTTTTTGTTTTTATTTACACACGGCAACATTGAACCTCTTGTCTACTACCCTACTTACTGCCAGTGTTAAGACTTCTATCATTTTCACATATTGAGAACTATTTTTTTTTCTCCTTAATGATGCATTTCATTGTAAGAATTTGAAAACTCCAATCACAACAGGTACCAAAAACACAAAGACCTGAGATGGGGTTAGGGTCCCAGGCAGCTTATGGAGCAAAAATTTGAAGTATTCGTTTGCTAACTAATGAAATTCTCAAATCATCCCTGTAAAATATTGGGTTTCAGTGAAATGTGTACAAATGTACCAAGGTCTGAAAAGTGTTATGTTTAATTGATCTATTTCATCTTCACATTTGCAATTAATATGCAAGAGTCTTCCTCAAGCCGCTGACTGAGTAATCAAAATCTGTAGCGCTTGAAAGCAGCGCAAATCTGTCTGCCCTGTGCCTTGTCCTGCGTGTGCCAAGGCACTTAGAAAAGACAGTCAGGAAACCCAAAAGCAAAGAAAACAATTACATAGCCTGCCTTGAAAATCTACATTTATGCAGATTAGTGGGGGTTTTAGGATAATGGTCTCAATTGTGGTTGTAATAAGCTGTTGTGACACCTGGGAACTTTGCTATGGTCTTCATGTCAGACTAGCTGAATGGTACATAAAATGAATGGAAAATGAAGTGCATAGCACAGGAGAAAGTGTACAGTGAAAATTCTGTAAGTATGCTTTGGCCCATTATATAATTCAAGCTCTTCTTCTTCATCACCACTGAAGTAACAAATTGACTCAAGTGTCTGAAGAAAAAAATATGTTAAAAGTGGAGAAGTAGTAGTAGAAAAGCATTTATGTAAAATACAGTATTTATTCTAAGTTAGGAGGATGCTTGTAGTGAAACAGTGAGAGATAATGAACTGGATGGAGGCAGTCCTTGTTCAGTGACCATCATAGGCCTGTAGAGCTCAGCTGGATCAATCATGGAAGCTGGACCATGACATGAAATAACTGAGGTGAGGCACAGTTAGTAAGCACTTGCACTGAGGAAACCTCTCACCTCCACTCTTGCATCTACACCAAATGCATAGACTGACTGTTTTGGTGGTGGTGACTTTTTTGCATGTAACGTTAGATAATGGACTTAAATGGATTGTGGTGCTTCAAACTTCTGCTGTAGTAGAGAAGAAAAAGTCATGACTGTATTAATTTGCAGTTACTGTCATTTAGCTGCTAAATACCTTCTCCCCTCTCCAGAAGTACTTTAAAAAACCACTGAAGACCTAATTTTGAGAGGTAAGCATCTTAACAGATTGACATGCACAAGTTTGCTGTAAGCAAAGACATGCATGGTGCTGATTGGTGGTTCATTTGTAACTCCATTCTGTGCTTGCTAGCAATGAATTCTGCAGTCATTAGTTTTATTTTTAAAATTTTGATGTATTTTCATTTTCTTATATATATGTATATATAGTGATATATCATTCTATCTGTTTCAATTGTCTTGTCTGTGAAAAGATACGTGACTGTGAAAATTAAAAAGTTTTTTCATCACTGCAACTATCTTTGAATAATTATAGCATGGAAGTGGTACAATGTAAGTTAAGTCAAGCTATTTCTGGTTACAAAAATAATTTTTACCTGTAACTGGAATAATTATTTTCATGCTTTAATGAAGTCTTCAGAGTTTCTCAAGCCATGTCAATATTTGAAATTTGGTGTGATCAAAAACTAAATTCATGATAGCTCTTACCTGTACTTCCAATGCACCCTCCTGATCCAGATACCAGTTTGGACAACGGGCACATTAAATCTGCTTTCAGAAATATGGATGATGCTCTCCTTCATCCGCATGTTACATCTGCTCTTTAAGCATTCCTCCTTTCTTTTCTCTTCCATGAATGCTGTTAGATGTTGTGAACGTTTACAAATATTTTGTGAACTTTGCATGATACCAATATTTTCCTTTTAATTTACTCTATGCAGAGGTGAAATAATTTGTCTTAAATTTCTGCTGTTACCACTGACCTCTGCATGTACTTATCACCTTTTGCTATGTCCATTTTTTCTCCAATAACTATCTGATGCATAAAAGTCAATTCAAATCTTTCCATTAATCATGTTAGATTCAATTGAGAGTAGACTTAAAAAGAGTCTTTTCATCTCCTACTTAATAAATATTATGGGGTTTAATGTTGAATGATAACCCTTTGTTAAGGTTTTTTGGTCTGTCCTCCACAATTACTAGGATACTCTACAGAAACTGCAGAATTTTATATGATTCAGAAGACCTCTTAAAAAATTATGATAATGCCAAATAGTGTTGTGGTTTTTTTTCTGTGTGTGTGTGTTTTCATCTTCAGCTGATATTTAAAGACAAAATCAGAGCAATTATTAAGGATGTATAGCTCTATGTTAAGGGCATATGCATGTCTGTGTGCCTAACAATACCACACTTATTTAAAATCTTGTCGGTTTTTTGTTTCTCTTCCTTCTTTTTACAGATTACCTTGTTAATTGCTTCTGAAGGAAAAAAGTGTGATTTTAAAGGTAGCCAGGGTGTGCATATATGTTAAATGATTTTTGGAAATAGGAAGAAATTTGTCTTAAGTTCCAGTGAAAGTGAGATAAAGGCTGTTGTATATATTCTGACTTAATTTATAGCTTCAGATTACAATATGTTTTTATGCCCAACCTTCATAAATTTTATCTCTACCTGAAAAATTAGCAGTTGTTTATTTTTCTTTTTGTGCTATTAACTTTTTTTTTTTTTTTTTTTTTTTTTTTTTGTGGATTAATCTAATACTAATTAGAAGAAGTAATAGAACTGAGAAGAAAAAAAACAGCTTTGGAAAGGAGGTAGAAAAATTATAGTAAGCAGAGAAATGAAAGTTTTGGTGATTACTTGAGATCACTTCTGAGCTGGTTTCTTGATGGAACTACATTTTATTAGTGAAATATGTTTGTATGGGAGTTGAACAAGCTGTGTCTAAAGCTTCCAGTAAGCATTTTTAAATTAAACATTTTAGATAGGTTTACCTGTTAATGACTGTTGAGTTATGTCTGATGCTAAATGCCTTTAGAGAGCAGAAGCTGTTTTAGAAACAATATAGAGGATGGCAAGTGCTTAATGATTTCATCCACTGAGCTAATGCTTCTTTCTCTTTCAAAAATTCTAACTAATGTTACCTGTAGTCTTAGTTTTTCACTCTGAAAAAGATGATAGAAACCCAGGAGATTTTCATCTGGTGCTTTCTTGTACTCTCATATAAAATAGATTTTACTCTATGTGCGGTCTATGGAAGATCAGTTGGGATAGTATCAGTCCTTCAGCACATGTCAACATTAGCGGCAACTGCTAACTGCCCACTGAAGAAATGATGCCTCATTTCCTGACTTTCTGGTCTTTTTTTTTTTCTTTTTCTTTTTTTTTTTTTTCTAAGGAAGAACAGGGACAAGAAGGAAACTATTACAGTTCTTCAAAGTGAGAATCTCATTTCCTATCTTGTGCTTGTTCTGCTGCTCTGACTGCAAGTCTGTACAACTAACCCTCTTGATATATAGCTTCAGTGCATCTTTGGCAGGAAGGAGAATTTACTGGGCAGCCACCAAGGGAGTCATTAGACCAGAACAATTTTTGGATAGGACAAGTAAGATTGTAAGAGGAAGTAATTTATTCTTCTACATCGCTGAGTGTGCACCAGCAAAATCTGACCTCCTTCTGAGGCTTCTGTGTACAACCTGACTTTATTTTCAGTGTAGGCAACATATGCTAGCATGCAAGTCACTTGAAAATACGTAGAAGAACTATTTTTTTTCAAATGTACATTTGAAAGTCTACTGTGCATATTCTTGTGGGATGTTATAATGTGATAATCAGAGATTTGTCACATGCAAGTTTACCTTTAAATACTAAGGAATATATGAGCTAGAACAGACAACTAAGTTGACGGTTCTTTCTACAGGGAGGGCTAGCATTTACGAATGACAGTTGTCCTACATATATTTCCAAATGACAAGCCTTTCAAATTTGCTGCTGCCTGATGCTTGCGCAGACATCTTCTGGTACATAGAAGTACATTTGCAGAATTCAGAGACAAGCAAGCAAGCTTCACAGCTTTACAGACCAAACCAAACACTGTTGCTGAACATAGAGGAGGATGAAATTATCTTTTTTAAAAAGTTCTGTCAGTCATTATACATGATTGTAAGCTTCAATATTATATTGGAATTTATTGGAATTAAAACAGAATATAGTGAAGCTAACCTCTTTAACTGGAATACTACTTTTAAGAAGTCCGAAGAAAAAACCTAAAGTTGGCAAAATGTATCATTTTTAGTTTAGAGAATAATTGATAGCCTTAAAATGTGTCTTATCTTACAAAAAAAAAAAAATCTTTATGCTAATGGACATTCCTTATAATATTGCCTATAGGTAATTAGAAATTATGAAAGAGGGCAGGAGACCTTGAGTTCACATTAATAAAGTAGTAAGGAGAGGGAGAATAGTGAATAGCTAATGTGTGCTGCCGTCTGGCAGACGATATGAGAGATTATTGAAAGGATATTTAATTTTGACACTAAATCAAAAGTGTGCCAGGAAATGGAAGACAACCTTTTTATTTTTTTATTTTTTAAGTGGTTAAAATTACATCTTCTGTTTTTAATGATAAGTTCAAGAATAGTAAAGGCTCTTTTTATAGCTGCTTCCCTCACTGTGTCTTCTAAAGGTGTGGAAATATTTGGGTTTGCTTTTCAATATGATAAACTAGTTTCCATCTATCAGAGAGAATGGAGAGGAAAATTCCCCCATGCGTCTGAGGGGAAAATAAATGTTGGAGGTACTGGATAGGAGTATAAGCTGTGGAAACTGAAAAATTTAAAATATCCATTGATATATGGCTATAAGGAATAGAAGTCATCCCTCTTGAAGCAGATTTCTGAAGTATACAGGGGAAGAAAATAAGAATTACGAGAGCTGAAAAATTGTTCAAAGCATTATTAAGGTATAACATGAATGTGAACAGGCACTGGAATAATGGGCTGCCCAGGGAAGTGGTGGAGTCACCGACTCTGGAGGTGTTCAAGGAACGTTTGGACATTGTGTTGAGGGACATGGTGTAGTGAAAACTATTGGTGATGGGTGGATGGTTGGACTGGGTGATCCTGTGGGTCTTTTCCAACCTTGGTGATTCTATGATTCTGTGAACATATATGACTTTGGTGGAATGGTTTGTTTATATTCAGACAAGACACTGTGAGTTCTAAGAAACACAATGTTAAGGATGGCAGTGTGCATCCTCAAACTTTTCTGATTTTAATTCTGTGAGTAAGAGATAACATTTTAAAGAATTGAGTGACAGTGGCATTTTCAGAAAGCTAGGAATGGCTTCCATAAGACTTGGACAATTTGGGGTAGACAATTTGGCTTGCTGTAGTCATTCTTACATAAGCAGATTGGTCATCGGGAATCTTCAGTTTCTTCTGGAAATCTAGAATTTCCACTGTCTTCTGCAGTGTAGTGGTGGCCCTGCAGTGACTATATATAAGAACTGAAGGGAGAATGTTAGGAAGATGTTATTTTGTATTCTATTTTCTTAATTCCATACACAGCTAGAAGAAAAAAAAGAAGAGGTAAAGACAAAGATGTAATGAATAATGTAATATAAACCTCAGTAAAGATTATTCTTTTTTATTAGCTATTCTTAAGATTTCTCTTAAAGGTCAGCAGTGTCATAGTTTCACATATTGTCTCAGTTTTGATGAAAGCGTCTTTGTTGTACCTGTGGAGGTGGCAAAACCTTGCTCAAACCACAGGGAGTTATGAATCCCACCTTCCTAGAAAGGTTCTTGCAGCCTTCCTTATCAAAAGCTGTACTTTTTGATATTGTGGACACTAGACATATTTTTTAAGACTGAACGGGCTTGATTCATTTGCTTTATTGTAGATGTTGAATATCACTGAATATGTGTTATGCTAAACTCATCTAACTGCTAGCTCTAGTTCTTGAAGTGGTGTATGGCTGTCGTATAGGTCCTATGTCATATCTGCCAGCCTAGATTTGTCTTAAATCCTTAGACTGTCTTAGGAATATTTATACATCTATATATATTTAGACATCAGAATTTCAAACCGGAGACCAAATGGATCAAGAAAAATACAACCTAACCATGTTTTAATTTTTATAGTTGTGTAAGAGAGTGACAGAATAGTATGCTGGCATAATATTATATCTAAATATGTCGGGTGTTATAAAGCTAATAAGGTGGAAGTGTATATTCTATTTTCTCTGCATGAAAAAGTGAAGAGATGATTGTTTTCTTTTTAAAGGAAAGATCTTGAATAGACTAAACAGCAACAACAACGAAAAAAAAACAACCACAAATCTAGCTTCTGTGCAAGTCTCCCTTTTAGACAGGAAGGACTAAATCTTGATTTTTCAGCATTGTTAAGCATGCAGTAAAATAATGCAGGTACAAGACTTTATGCCAATATCAAACCCACACAGTTTGGTTCTCTTTTTCAGAATAAACTTTTCATGTGAAGCAAGAATGACACTAAAACAGTACATCTAACAGCACCATCAGTGCTTTTTGGCTGGGTTTAATCTCTGAAGTTGTGGGCTGTTGCTTTTGAAGCTCAAATTTCAGCTAGAGCGTATATTAGATTTAGTGAGTTGATTTCATTGCAAGGCATAGGTCTGCTGCGTTTTTCTGACTGCACAATTCACCTGCCTTTGCAGAGAGTACTCCCCTGGGAATAAGAGTGTTCATACTATGATAAAAAATTAAACCTTTCATTTGATGCTCCTTTTTTTGAGGCTCTGCAAGTGGATGTTGAAACGTTTTTTGTGTAATAGGCAGCTGAAGTAAAGTATTATCCATCAGTGTGGGAGCAATTATATATGTGAACACATGTTTATCACTGTACCCATTGACAAACTCCAGTGAAGCTTGGAGTATTTCTAGTGGTTACCCAAGGATGGTCATTGTAACATTTTCTGTTAGACTTCCATGATTTTTTGTCTAACACTTGTTTTTATTGGTTTCTCTGTATGCCAAGTAAAGGAGCACTGCTCTTTGACAGTTAAACTTCCTTTCTGTGTAGGTGGTGTAGCCTCCTCAGAGCTGCTCTCTGTGCACCATAAGATACAAACCTTTCTAAAAGAACTATAGACATTGAACTGGAAAGAAGGAGGAATGGGATATATGTACAGTACAGTGACTAAATCTTGTGTAGATGCAGTGGAGCTTGTTCTGAACTTCAAATATCTTCTAATGTAGCTGCTGTACCATTAAATACAATGTGAGCTTCAAAAGCTGATGGAGAGGTTCAGAGGCAGCCTGAAATTTATGCTACTCTACTGCCATATTGAACCTATTAACAATCTCCTATGTATGGGTACCAAGACCTTTTTAATGTTCTCATTGATAAACTCTTTAGTCTCTAAAGTTATTAATTCCATAATGAGTAACTTGCCTCATTAATTCATAGAATCACCAAGGTTGGAAAAAACCTCCAAGATCATCCTGTCTCACTGTCTACCTATCACCAGTATTTCCCCACTAAACTATGTCCCTTGGTACAACATCTAAATGTTTCTTGAACATCTCCAGGGATGGTGATTCAACCACCTCCCTGGGCAGCCCATTCCAGCGCCTGACCACTCTTTCGGAGAAAAAGTCTTTTCTAATGTTCAGGCTGAATCTTCCCTAGTGTAAATTGAAGCCTCTAGTCCTGTCAATAGTTAAGTGGGAGAAGCGGCCACCCCACCACAACCTCCTTCCAGGTAGTTGAGTTGTAAAGATCTCTCCTGAGCCTCCTCTTCTCCAGACTAAACAATCTCAGCACTGACAGTGGCTCTTCATAAGACTTGTGCTTCAGAACCCTCACCAGTTTTGTTGCCCTTCTCTGGACATGCTCGATGTCTTTCTTGTAGTGAGGGGCCCAAAGCTGAGCGCAGTACTTGAGGTGCAGCCTCACCAGTGCTGAGTACAGAGGGAGGATCACTACTCTGCTTCTGCTGGCAACGCTATTTCTGGTGCAACCCAGAATGCCACTGACCTTCTTGGCCACCTGGGCAAACTGCTGGCTCATGTTCAGCCAAGCCTCCACCAATATCCCCAGGTCTGTTTCTTTCACACAGTCTTCCTGCTACTCTGCCCCAAGATGACTGTGGTCGTTGTGGCCAAAGTGCAGGACCCAGCACTTCATTTTGTTGAACTTCATCTCACTGGCCTCAGCCTAGCAATCCAGCCTGTTCAGATCCCTCTGTAGGGCCTTCCTGTCTTCTGGCAGATTGACACTTCCTCCCAGCTTGGTGTGATCTGCAAACTTAATGAGGGTACATTCAATCCCCTCATCCAGATTATCAATAGATATCAAACAGAACAGGCCTCACTACTGATCCCTGGGGAATACCACTTGTGACTAGCTGTCATCTGGATTTAACTCTGTTCACCAGCCCCTGCCCTCCAGCTAGTTCTTTACCCAGCAAAGAGTGTATCTGTCCAAGCCACAGGCTGCCAGCTTCTGCAGGAAAATACTGTGGGAGACAGCATCAAAGACTTTGCTGAAGTCTAAATAGACTACGTCAACAGCCTTTCCCTCATCCTTCTGATAAAACAATATTGTCTTAGCAGCTGTGTGTTCTTCTCGGGATATTCTCAGATGAAGAAAAAAAAAATATCAGCAGAACGGTCAAAATCCCTCCAGAATTTCCGACAAGCCAACTACCTTTGTGGTGTGCAGGTCTCTGTTAGCCTCTTGGTCTCTTTAATTGGCTATAGTGCAAACTAATTTTATGTCTAAAATAGCTTATATATTTTTAGCTTTGGTAAGGGCCAGAAACCAGGCCAAAAGTTATAACTTAAAAATAAAAAAATAAATCTATGCTAATGAAGAAGTAAATTGGCTTCTACCGTCTTCTGCTTGTCATCTCTGAAACACCTGACTTTCCCTTTTTCTTTTTTAAAAGTGAGCTAGTGGTTTTAAGCCAACAACTTGCATTTTGGGGAGGTAAATGGTTTTCCAGCTGTCTGTTACAGTATTCCTGACTGTGTCATCAAGAGTGAGCCTGGGGCTTCTACCACATTCCAGAGCCAAGCTTATGTGGCATGTTTTTTTGTATCATATTTTCTCCTCACGTTCTTTTTGGAAGGGAGAGTTATGAGTGTGGTGGAATTCAATTAGCCATCAGTGTGAAACCACCCCTGTAAGAATCAAATCACAATGTAGGACATATTAATATGTTATCTGTAAGAGTCTGTTCTTTTTCATGTGAAAAGTGAGGAAAAATGAGTTCATGCCTTTAGTGGAAATGTTAAGTCACAGCTTGAACCAGTGATTGAGTACCTGGTGGGAAAGCAGGGCCAAACCAGGGGAGCTCAGGTGCATGCAATGTATCTGAGTGACCAGAAGGGGTGGAGCCAGGATCCACCCCTTCCCAGACCTCATTTAAGGGTTGGCAGTAGAGGCTAAGGTTTTTCTTTGGAAATCCCTACCTTCCTGAGGTCTTCTGAAGGTAAGTAGACTTTTTCCTTTGGTTTTGTATCAACGGCTGTTGCATTTGGGCATGTCTTCACTTATTGTAGCCTAGGACTTTGTTACTCTCTCGTCATTGCTGCGTTCTCCATAGCGTTATAGCATTACAATGTCATACAAATCATTAGGGAAGAATTTACACCCTGGGGGATAATGCTTCCTGGAATTATGCGCATTATGTGTCTTTAATTTGATTCAATATCAAAAGTGGTTTTGTTGTTTTGTTTTCTTGTAAGTTAGATCTCTCACAACTCGTACTGTACAATGTATACAGGGTGGATATCCTAAACCATTTGTTTCTGAACATTTTAGGACAGTGACTTCTGGAAGATAATGGTGTGTTTATACATAAGTCATGTCAAATTCAAAGCATTCAGCTATGACATTTCCCTATGTATATGTATAGAAAAGCTTTTTTTATCCTCTATCCGGATGCTATGGGTGTAAATTATTTTAAATGAGATGATGATGTGTTTCTGTGATGGCATCTTTTATTCTTGATCCTGAAAAATAATATCATTTTCATTCATTTTTACTGCTATGCTAAGATGTCACATCTTCTTTACTAAATAGGGCTTGTCTACTGAAATGAAGGATGTGTTTTATATTCATGTTGCCAGTGTGCCCTTTGCTATCATTTAGTATGACATAATAATAGCTTGAATGTCTTTTGCTTTGCCTACACTTTCGCAGTATGGGGAAAATTATGAGATCATGGTTTCAGCGTTGCTTGTCAAGAAGTCCTGAAACTGCCTCTTGTTGTATACCTTCGCTTTACATCTTCTGAACAACAGAGGCCTGGTGTATTCATTTCAGATTACTAAAAGAGCAAAAATGTTTTACATTTTGAGTGAAAGTGTGGCATAAAATAGTATTTAGAAAAGTCTAAAATAACATTTAGGGTTTTCATGCTAGAAAAACTTTCATTGCAAAGTTGTCCTGTAGAATAGGAGTCGAAATTTTGGGTTCTGAAAGAGCAAATACAATTCATAGATTTTTAAATTCACTATCCGAAAGGAAGTGACAACTTTTTGCTAGTTTTAGGAGATGTATTATAGGTCTAGATTCTCAGCAACTGTCCATGAATTACATTATCTGTCTCCTGGCTCTTGAAGTACCTCTCCTCTCTGTCTGTTAAATCTCTCAGTTTCTTGGTCTTTCTAAATACTGCATGTGATTGTCATTTGATTGAAGTATTTTTATAGAAGTCAGTATTGAAGTGTATTGAGGAATTCTCAAGATTATTTATCTATGAGTAATGTAAAGCAAGATAGTTGCACTTGTACATGTAGCTTATTTACGTTTATTCTGAGAATCAGACCCAAGCCTATCTCCTAAATCCTGTCTCAAAATTATGCAGTAGTTTGGATGTTGATGTGAAAATTGTACCTGGCTCAGCATCTTTGAGAATATCCTCCAGCTCTAAAGTTAAAGGCTGCCTCAGGTCGAGCTCTGAGAATTATGATGCCTACTCAACTCACCTCTTACTTTCTGCTTGTAACGAACAGCAGTGTTGTTCTCTACCCTGTATTATTCCAGCACCCAGATTGAATGGGTTGATTAGAATAAGTGTGTACTATTGATACTGGGTTGTATGACAACAGTTATTCAAAGCCAGGTTATGAAACTGTTCAGAGGTGAAATCTTCGAGTAGTTCTGAGTAGTAATACAAATATACAGTTGTTTCCAATTTTATCTTCTTGTTTCTTTTAATTTTTGATCTAATTTCTCACTTTACTGTGTTATGAGTTTGATGGTAATGTAGGAAACTCTTATTTATTTTTTTCCTATTGAAA
>JAOWBP010002392.1:14681558-14701011 GCA_028571105.1 Tragopan temminckii
ATCTAATTTCTCACTTTACTGTGTTATGAGTTTGATGGTAATGTAGGAAACTCTTATTTATTTTTTTCCTATTGAAAATAAAACCTATTTAATAGAGAATTAAGCCTTTCCTCAGACCCAAAAAATGCTTTTTAGTTTGTTGTCTGAATTACACTGTGCTAACATTGAGTGTTATATTGAATTTTACTTAAAACGGTCTTTCTTTTTGAGATAGGAGGAGGGTGGTAATTGTAAGCTATGGGTCTCTGGCTTATTTTGAGACTACTTCTCTGGAACTCAGAGTTATTTTGATCATCATCTTTAACGTTTCTGAGGTCAGTTAAATGCCCTGTTCCAACTTTGTAGGTCTGTGTATATTCCATGCAATTCTGAAAAATAGTTTTTAATAAAGTAACATGTGAATACATTTTAAAATGTTTTGGAATTCACTGGGATACAAACATTTGCTAAGACGTAGTTTGTCTAAAGAAGGAGCGATACTAGTGATTATTATGCACTTTATTCTGGAACACAGACTTCAGTTTACCAATTCATACATGAAAGGTCTGCCTAAATATGATAAATCTTCTATTATGAACGTTAATTGTGTTAGCATTTTGTTTTAATTTCAACCTGTAGAAATTATGTAACACAAGAAAGAAGGAAGGAGTGCTTATCGAAGTGTATATTTAGAGTTCTATAACTTGTTTTCATGTACATTGCTTCTTTTAGTGTTCAGAAATGTCAGAAATGAAATGTCTTTTTAGGAGACAATTGTCTGAAATTGAAGTAAATATGTTAGAGCAGGAAAATGTACCCGTCTCTCAAAAAATCAGAGTGCTGTCTGCAGATGTCAAAATACGGTAACAATGCACTCACAGTGATGTCTGCACTTTAGTATTAAGTATTTGTTAGTATTGCATACTAAGAGTTACCTGTGAAATACTGACAAGGAATTGATAGTTGTGTACCTGAAATTCAAAGGAGTTACATTGTCAGTTGTGAAAACCAGCAGAGGATCAGGGAAAACTAATCCTAGCTTGTCACTGTTTATAGTAGTATATATGAGAAATAAGTCATTTGAGTCATAACTTGAGGTTAATGTTTAAAAACAATGAAAAATTTTTGTTTTTGTTTTTTTAATGTTAATATTCATGGTAAGAGTAGCTCTTCGATTTACAGAAATGAAAGCACTGAAATGTTTCTTATTTCATTCTCAAGTAATTATTACCTATTGCAGGAATCATTAAAAGTTGTGCAACTCCTGGATAAAAACGCCAGGTAGATTTGGAGGTCTTTCTGTTTAACCAGACAAAATAAAGAAGTGATTTTTGCTGTCTTGTATTCTGCAGAGCTTAATGCTTCAGTCTGTTAATCAAGCCTGGAAAATTCCTCAGACTTTTCTGAGGCTTCCCTGGTATCTGGAGGAATGCCTGATTCCTGTTGAACTGACCTACCAAAAGACCTACCATTAATTCTAGAAATTTGGTTATTCAGACAAACCAAGCTAGGTTTGTAACACTGAGCAAACAGGTCTTGAAATTATTCTTGTTTCATGTGGTGTCATAGGGAGGAAGTTTCCTCACCATGCTTGATATACTGTAAAATACTGTGCTGAAGTTTTTGTTTTGTTTTTTGCTGTGGCATATATGAGTGATATGAATATGATATAGTGATCAGACATTATTAGAAAAAAGATTTGTCTTCATTTCCTGATTTGCTTTTAAGGAATATAGGATTAAGATCTAGCACAGCTATTACTAAATATTTAATGGAGGAGTGAACTCAAAATGTGTCTGAATAAATAAAATAGGAATTTGATGCATATCAAATTCCTAAGTAAGTAGATGTTTATTTGTAACATACCTACTGACCCTTCGATAAACTATTATAAACTATGTAATCTAAAGTTCATTAGCTTGAATCAACATCCAAAACATAATATTTTTAATCTACTTTGAATTATAATTGAATGACATTCAAAGCAGTGTAATTCCATATCTGTGTACGTGTTATAGACCAACTTCAGGTTATCAGATATAATTTCGAAACCAAGAAACATTTAAAGTTTGTAAGTTGAGATATAACAAAGTAACACTAGTATTTGGCTTGCATGTTGCGTATTTCAAAGGTGTGAAAAACATATTTGAAGCTAACATGTTTCTATGTGTGTATATGTATACCTTAGTGTACCCTATATGTGTTTACAAAGTTACTTGTGTTCTTACGAAATTATGAAACTTGGTATAGGACAGGATGCTCACTGTTTCCCACGTAGAGTGTGTATTAAAAAATGTCTCTTAAAATCATCCATTTGAGGTAGGTAAGTTTGTAATTGGGAAAATAGTTGTTATTGTTGCTTACTGGAGTTTGGATTATAGAGGCATATTTTGAATTAAGCATTTGCTGTGCCAGATGGCTAGTACAATTTATTAGTCACGTGGAAAAGCAAAAATCTTTATTTGATTAGGTAATGCCAGCTATTTACATATGTATTTCAACATTTGCAAATATATTCATGCTGTTTTAAGTGCTTCCATTTTTGTAAGTTTCTTAGTGATCTAGATTCAAGGAAACTTAAACCTTGTAAGAGGGTGTTGGGAATTTTGTTGCTGAAATGTAAAACTGGAGTCTGGCTGTCTACCATGGTGTGAGGTTGCCAAAAAGACATGTTCATTCAACGACATCTTAAGGTTGGGATGTTAAGCCCACATTCGTCTAACTGTATGTGGGGGGTTCTCTCGTTTTATGTGATTTGCCAAATGGCAATAAACTTAACAAGCTCACTGATGATCTTTTTAGTAAACAACAGTTTAGGAATAGCGTCCATCTTCATGCACAGCAATGAGGGAGGGATGCTTTAAGCCTGCAATCACTTCCTTCTTGTACCTGGCTAAAATCAGAACCTGTTCTGGCAATTAAGTAATTGGTTTGTGAAGGTAGGAGGTGAAGGCTCGACGTCCCTCCCTTAAGAATATTTTCTCTATACAAAATGTTAGCCGTGATTGATTGGTCCAGAGTGAGGAAGAACCAACCCATCAAGTAGCTTGCAATTAGCAGTGTATGTGATTTTTCATTGACTGTTGTTCAGCACTGGTCTAAGGAAAAAAAGACTTTTAGTTTTGGTTCTGGATGCAGACACTATCCCTTTATTTAATGCAGTGCTTTTTATGTAAATTATGTTCTTAGGAGTGACTAATGTAACAAGAAACATTACTATACTAATTGGAAGCTAGTAAACCTTTTTCAGAGAGATGAATAAAAAGAAATAGGGGAAGAAAAAAAAAAAAAAAAAAAAACTCTTGGAAATCCAATTCTTATAAGAAAACTGCAAGAGTTCCTTGTTTCCTAAACAGCAATCTTAAAAAATGGGATTTTTGGTCAGCTTTGTCTTAAGATTTTCCCTAGGCACTTAGAAAACTGAAGGTCATGTATTATGAATGAAGTCTAATATTTAAGTCTGGATCTTGACTTCATTAACTTGCACCTAAGGACCAATGCCTCTAGCTGATATGCTCATTCATTTAGCAGTTTCATCACATCAATTCTGGAAGAATTACTGCTTTTCTCTCCTGATCTGAAGTAGTAACTTGGGCACTGAGATTGAATCTCAGGTTCCTGAAGAAGTGAAAAATATTTTATAATGTGCAGATTTCATATTAACCTGGAGAGATTTTGTCATAGGCTTTATTTTTGATGTTGTGGTGATGTACTGCTTTTAGGAAGTAGACAACACAAAGGATGAAGAGTTAATTCAGAACTTCATTGACTTGGAAGAGGAAGATAAGACAATATATATGTAAAAATCCACTGAAGGAGGTCCTCAGTTTATTCTATAACCTGAAGGCATTTACTCTTGTGATAAGTACTTTTCTCCACTTCTATCTATTTATTATGTTAGTGGTTATTAAAGTCAACCTCCTTCACCAAAGATTGACGTGAACAAGCATTGTGAAATGGCCACTGAAAAAGACTTGTTGCTGAAAGAAAATGTCCTTTTTGCTCTGTTCAGTTTTTCAACTGCCTGTTCTCCAAATGACAAGTCTAGTGAAGATAAGGCATTTTCTTTTAGCAAGTTATAGAATATCTGGGGCATTTGCACAGTCAGAGTTAAATTGCTACACAACTGAAACTTACTTGTATCCCTTTCGTAATGGAAGAAAGAGTAATCTAACTACAATTACACACTTCTTTCCTGAACAGTATAATGCTTTACTTTTGACAGTTTGGGAGTGAGAGGAAATGAAAGCTGACCTGCCTAGGAATTCAGGTCTACTTCTATAACTAGTGAAATTTGGGAAGTATTCTGCCTATATAGTATACATGAACAGAAAAAATAAAAATTATAACCAGAAGCTATATATCCCAGAGTATACAATATGTAGCAGAAGTATGGCTGTAACAGATTTGTGGGTACAAGCCACATTATAAATGCAATGTGAATGCACTTATGTGAAAGGAAAATTGAACTGGAATTTTTTGTTTGTTTGTTTTTTTTATGTCAAGACAGTGTCAAACTATACATTAATTTCTTCCCATATGAGCTGTAGAAGTTACATAACTGCACATTGTCATGCATTTTGATAATGTATTTTTGTAAGGATTGCATATATTATATATATTCTATAAATTGTAGGCAACAGTTGTCTGAGAACAGTAACTGATCCTGGGCTTTCACCTGGTAAATAAACTAAAATTTAAACACTAGTCACTGTTAATAAAGTTGGGATGGGAAGGATAGGATTATTTCAGTCTTAATTAAAACAACAACAAAAAGGACAAGGATTTAAAAAGGATCATTCCTTTTGCATCTGTGTGTGCACAAATTTATGGATAACTTCTGTAGGACCTGATCTTTTAATTCTGCTTTAATAGACCTCTTGTAATAATGTAGTTTGTTACACAGTCCCTGGTGCTTTTCTAGTGCACACAAGAATAGAATTTGGTAAGCATATATTTCAGGCCTTAAGTTCCAACAGTGATTTTAAGGAGTGGCATCTTCAAGTATCCTGGTGAAAATGAGTTCTGATTCAGTTGATGAGGTAACAAAGTCAGATTTTTTTTTTCTGCTTAGACTTGTAAACTGATGATTTTAACATTCCTGTTTAACATACTACATCATGCTCTTTAAATAGTGCCTTTAATTTTCATTTTTATGAGGAATGGTATTTTAAGCCTTCAGAGTTTTCTGTATGTGATTTTTATGCTCCTCTTTACAGTTTCATGTTGTCAGTCTGTTTCACTTGAGTGCAATTGGCCATCTGTCTAGCTAATCTTTTTTGAGATTATGCTCAACCTTCTGTCCACTTTGAGCATAGTTCCTTTCAAGTATTGTTTTGTTATTCTCTACTGGCATGTGCACTCACAGCCCAAAAAGCCAACTGTATCCTGGGCTGCATCAAAGAAGCAGCATGACCAGTGGGTCAAGGGAGGTGATTGTTCCCCTCTGCTCTCATGAGGCCCATCCAGACTACTGGATTCAGCTTTGGGGCCCTCAGCATAAGAAGAGCATAGACCTGTTGAGCAGGTTCAAAGGAGGCCATGAGGATGATGAGAGAGCTAGAGCAAGTTCTCCTGTGGTGAAAAGCTGAGGAATCTGGATTTTTTCAGTCTGGAGAAAAAAAGGCTCTCAGGAGACCTCGTTGCAGCCCTCCAGTACCTGAAAGGGACCCACAGAAAAGCTGGGGAAGGACTCTTCAGCAGGGAGTGTAGTGACAGAGCAAGGGATAAGGGGCCTAAACTAAAAGAAAGAGGATGATTAGGTATTAGGAAGAATTTCTTTACTATAAGGGTGGTGAGGCAATGGAACAGAGGCTCTGCAGAGAAGCTGGGGATGCCCCATCCCTGGAGGTGTTCAAGGCCTGGTTGGATGGGACTTTGAGTAACCTGGTCTAGTGGAAGCTGTTCCTGCCCATTGGTTGGAACTAGATGATCTTTAAGATTCCTTTCAACCTAAGCCATTGTGTGATTCTACAGTACTGATATGATCCTGATATGGGAGCTGTGTTGAAGATCTGTCCAAATAAAGAGTCTATTGTGATCTTTCTACAGAACAGAAGAAATCCTAATTTTTTTTTGTGTAGCGCAATAATAACAATTGGAACACACAGTAGAAGGAAATACTTTGTTAATAACAATGTTAACAGCTACGATTCAAATGGGACAAATTTCTTTAAAGTATTCATGTTCTACTCCCTTCCATAAGCCTTTTATTTTCATAATGAACTTTTCTTTATGGTATGAAATTGCTGGAGCTTGATTTTCTTTTCTTTTTCTAATTCTGCCTTTATTTTTGACCCTTTTTCCTCAAGCCCAACAGTTTATTGTCAAGTTTTGCATTTAGAGATTTCAGTCAGATTGGGAGTGAAACTGCAAGATGCAGACATCCTCTTCTGCCACTTCTCAGTAGAATGCTAGTGAATTAATGGAAATATAACCCTTTTAATAATTGTCATTATTTTTCTTAAAGAAAGCCATACCTGCTTTTTCTGAAAATTTCAAACACATTGTGGTTGCATGAGCATTTCTGTCATTGGTGATGCTCATATGGCATACCTGTCTGTGGTCAGGGAGGCCATTTGTATGGCAGGGGAGAAGAAACTGCTCTTGACCTTATATCAAAAGTACTGCTAAACTGGAGACAATGAAATGACTTGTATAAAGCTTAAAATGTAAAGGCTTTCAGGAATGGGTTTCTGTTGAAGTTGATATGGCCTTCCTTGTATATCCATGTTTCTTGAATTGCATTGCATTTATTACTACAATTAGGACCAGTTGTTTTGATGAAATGTAAGTTTCTAAATGGCTTTCGCATCCCCAGAAAGGAAATTTTTTCATGTATATATATATTTTGAAAGTATTGACTAAAAGCACATATTACAACTACATATTTATATGTGCTTTTGATTTGTGTCAAATGCACTTGAAACCTAAGTACATATTCTTCTCAGGACATGTTTGAAAATTGCAACAACTTAAATTTATCTTCAAGAATAGCATCAGGAATTGAAAGCAGTGGAGGGAAGCCTCTAGGGCATCAGAACTTCAAATAATTTAAGGTATTTGCATTCTTTCTGTTTTTGTCAGTACTTGCATTTGAGATCTACTTGTATCAAGTCAAGAAGTCAAAAGAATTCATTTTTTATATGTTGTGGTGTATTTGTATAGTAGGTTTTTAATTGTCCTGTTTAAATAGGTTCTTCTCTAATGTTTTAGTGCTGTTATTGTTTAAGTTGAGGAGGAATATTTTAGAAATCTAAACTGAATGGGAGTGAGGACAAGGTGTAAGAGAAGTCTATTCTGCCTTGGGGAGAACCAAAATAGTTGTGACTCTGTGACTCTGACTGTCCTCAGAGGAAAAAAACAGGAGTTTTACAATTTACAAGAAACAGGTGCTGGAAGAAAGACTGCCAGACTCTGTGAGGAACTGTGAAGAATGCCATGCCAAAGCCTGAGGAAATTAGTGTGACTGTGGTATTATGTGATATTGATTTGGAAAGGGTTTTAGCTAATAGCCCTTTCCAACATGAGGCTTCATGTTAACTTTACAAGCATGCAGGTTTATTTGCATGAAAATTAGCATGATCCTCATTTGTTGCTCTGAGGTTATGTCTTTGAGTTGGGATCTCAAAATTTATTTGTTCGTTAAACTTCTTCGCTGTATGTGATGCAAAAAAAAAAAAAAAAAAAAGGTGTGTCATTAAATTCTATCTCTAACAAACTTGTTTGTGAACTGATAAAGGGATGAAAGGGATGTGAAAGGCTTTAGAATCTCTCTCCTTTGGAGGTTCTTTCTCCTTGGCAATTCAGGGGTAGTTATCTGAATGATTCATGCTGTCTACACAGTGTCAACAGTTATTTTAGTTACTGTGTTAAAATTTTTGTAATTCAGTACAAAACATCCCGATAGTCAATCTCACAGAAACCTCAAATGTCTGAGGCAGTGAGATATGAAAGTGTGTATCATTGTGGTACCTGTGTAGTTAATGCGTTACCTCTATATTTTCAATTTTCTCCACCCAGCCTCTTAGTTTTTGCTTTCTTTTATATGGTTTTCTAATGCAGGCTGTAATCTCTGTGAATTAAGTCTTTGTCAAGGAAAAGGTATTTATTCTACATCAATGTATTTTCATTGTGCTTATTGTTTGTTTTTCTCTTCGTTAGCTCTTAGTTCGTGGTCTATAAGCAAGGGATTAAGGTAGCAAAGGGTGAAAAATGACTGTGTTGATGAAGCTCAGATCTGAGACACTGGCAAATAGGAAATTAGTGCCTGAAATCAGACATTGAGTCTTTAACTTTTGGACAGTATATTTACTCTTTGCATCTTAGTATCAGAGACACTATTTATTTGTATGAAAATGAATAAATTGGTCCTAGACTTGAATCTATCTTCTTTTTTTTTATTATACCACAGTTAGCCTTAACAAGTAGGATAAGGGTTATTGATTTTGACTCTCTCTAATGCTTACAGACAAGAACTAACATGAGCTTACAGACAAGAAATAACTAAGAAGCAATCTGAAGATGTTGGGTAAATTCAGTTACGGCATAAACAGTTGTTATTCAGTTCATATGAGTTGATCTGCATTAGTTAGGGTAGGAGTGCTGGAATTTACAGTATGTAATTGATACTTGAGCCTAAATCTTCCCTTAGCAGGTATGAATGGCTGTTGAAATATACTGTAGGGTTCAGCCAAAGCAGGTGGCCTCTGCTTCTGTGCTTAACTACTTTCAGAGTCTTCCTACACAACAAAAGACCTGTGGGCGAAAGCCATGAGGCACCAAGCCTTGCTCCAAAACCTTTGTCTTGTGCTGGTTTGCTTGAGCCTGCTTGCTATGAATGGTTCTTGAATTAACTTGGGTTTTTTTTCCCCTTTGATTTCTTTTGCTTTTGAATTAAGCTATGTAACTTCTGGATATTTTTCCATTAGAAATATAGGAAAGAATCTACTTATACTTTCATTTTGATTGCAGCCTGCTAGCAATGCTTTCTAAGTGTCTTTTATTCCCTACTAGTTTCGCTTAGGAGGGAATTGTTCTTAGATGCTTTTTACTGAAGTAGTATAGTATTGCTAGGCAGTCAGATACAAACTTCATCTTAAAAGAAAACTATATTATGGTCCTACACATTTGTTATATATACCAGTTCACAGAGATGTTCACTATTAAATGTATGTATGCAGCACCATGCATAAATGAGATTTTCTTGCCCATTCTTCATGGAGATGCTAAAGATACTGTGGCAAGTGTCTCAGGGGAAAGATGAGAGACAAGAATATTTTTTAAAAGGAAATAAAAGGTTTATGTGCAAGCTATAAAGCTGTGTTACATTGTCTCCTGATTTACTTTATGTTGCTACTTGCAAAACTGAAGAAATGCTTTGCTGAAAATCATTCACATATTTGTTGGTGTGTGTCTAATTTTGGAGGAAGCTGCCAATAAAACTTGCGAGAAGTGCTGCATTTTGAACATGAAAATGAAATTCACCATTACATTTTTTTCCACTTGCATACATTGTGAAGGGAACTTTTTGCTTATGCTTTAAAAAATGAAATGGCAAATATAGTCTTTCCACAATGCCTCACAGTCTTCAGGTTTGTTCTTTTTTTCTTTCCTTTTTCTCTCCTCTCACTTTTTCAATTTTTTTTTTTCCTTCTCCATGAGCTGTACCACACTACTGATTGTTGTAGCACAAGGAAAGTTAATACTGAGCAAAGTGGGGAGGGTAGACAACATCCAGTTTTAATCATAAAAAACCAAATCTGCTACTATGACTATATTATACATGTAACTATTTCTAGCCTCTTCTACTGCTTTGTATTGAAGCCATAGCTTTAACATATCCCTAGCAAATGCATTATTTTGCTAAGTAGTAAGCCATGTCTGTCTGTGCAAACAAGCAAGCAAGCTACCTTGAACTGGGATCTGCCTCCCACAACCTCCCTTGGTCTCTGTCACTTACCTGGTTCAGGCTTCCCTTCTGTTCACCTGTATCTCATATCCTTTTCAAGGACGCTTACTGAAAACTTTTCATTCAGGAGTCAGAAATAATGGGATCAGGTAAAGCATTCCAATCAGCACAAACCTGGGAGCCTGCAGTATCACCACCTACTTTCAAATCAACAGGCAAGGCTTTCATCTTGAAAAGGAGTCATAACCAATCTGTTTTGTATATTAGAAGAGCAGTGGAAAAACACTTTCGGTGCAGAATAAATGAGTCTGTTAATGGCTTTGCTGAATTATGTTTAACCATAACAGAATATTATATTTGCTTTTTATGTTTTTGCAACACTTGTCTCTTGTGAGATCTCTTATGCTTGGTCGTACTTATTTTGCCCACATTTTGAGACTGAAGGAACTTTGCCAGTTAGTTCAGGTGCATGTAACTTTCAAACAAATTTTTTTGTGTGTAAAATGATGGCCTTGAAGAAAAAGAGCAGGGCTATGACAGAAATGCTATTTGCTTCTCTTGATCTGAAAGTCACCGGTGTTAAGGTACAGGGCAATTTCTCTGTACTGCTGTCTTTTTTCCAGTGCTGCTTTTTAAACTAGTCTGTAGTTTAAGGCAACAGTGGAATCTTTCTGTACCAACTGAAGAGGAACCGCTCTAGCGTTTCATCTTCAGAGAACTGCTTTTTAAGTTCCCAGATGTGCATCAGAAAAGGACACATAACTGCTGGCAGATACATGCAGCATTTTTGCTTTTATAATCTCCTTGTGCATGTTGTGTATGATTCTCATGTATTTCCTACATCTCCTGCCTGCTCTTGCATGGCAGATGTCCACATTTGTAATTAACAGTCAGCTGCATCAGCAATTGACATGCACACGTAGAGCCTGAGCAGTTACGCTTTTTAGTGCAGAACAACTGTGATGAGTATTTTCCCTTCATGTGTTGTCTGGTGTGTTCTACTACAATTCTAGTGATAAGTCATATGCCAGTCCATATATTCTAGGAATCTTTGATACAGTTTCATTTTAAGGACTTTTCTTCTGCTTTCATGAGTTTATCATAGAATGGTTTGGGTTGGAAGGGACCTTTAAGATCATCTTCTTCCAGCCTCCTTGCTATAGGCCGGGGCACCTCCCATAGACCAGGTTGCTCTAAGCTCCATCCAGCCTGGCCTTGAATGCTTCCAGGGAGGAGGCATCCAAAACTTTGCTGGGCAACCTAAGTCTTACCATCCTCACAGAATTTTTTCCTGATTTTTAGTCCAAATCTACCCTCTTCTTGTTTAAAACCATTTCCCCCTATAAGGACATGTAGTGATGGGACAAGAAGTCCCTCCCCAGCTTTCCTTTAGGCCCCCTTCATGTGCTGGAAGGCTGCTATAAATTCTCCTCGGAACTTCCTCTTCTCGAGGCTGAAGAGCCCCAGCTCTCTCAGCCTGTCTTTATAGGGGAGGTGTTCTATCTTTTAGATCTGTTCAGGTGAATTCTTTGTCTCATGCATAAACTGTTTTGTATTGTTGTTTCGTATGGCTAAGAAAATCAAAACACCATTCCACTGATAAAATAAGTGTTAGGTAAAACTAGGTCCTACAGCTTCTGTACATGTCCCTGTACGTGAGTTGTCATTCACACTGGGCCGTAGTGGGTGTATATATATAGGAGACTGCGTTTTTTGAGTTTCAAAATCTTTGTTAATTACTGGAGCATAAATTTTTTGCTTTGAGAAGTGAATTTCTGTTTTAATTCATAACAGAAATCTCAATGAAATCTTTGTTTCACACTGGGAAATAATGAAAATATTGTACATAAATGCAAACAAACTTAAAAAGTGACAGTTTAAAAAAAAGCCCACCTTTCTTCATATTCCGCTGTGGGGACGTAGAGACCCCAACTGAAAATGCTGCAGATATTCTGAGTACTTGCATATACTCACTCTATGTGGAAGGATATATATAGTTGAGGTAGGAGGGGTACATGGGCCTTGTTTATACATATGCATAACACACATGTATGTGATATTTTACATAGATTTTCTAAAAAGTTCTAAAAATATGTATAACTTTAAAAACCGCAGCAGTGGTCCTGGTGCTGATAGTGTGATAACATACAGATGCATTTTCTTTCTGGATTTCTAAGGACAAGGCTTCATAGAGCAAATGGACAATTTCCGTTCACTGTCAACTAACAGCTATTCTCTTGTGGAGATAGTAGCACCCAGCAGTGCTACAGGCAAAGTCCTATGTTTATCTTTTATGGGTTACTGTTTAGGTAGGCTGCTGACATTTTCCCAAGGAATGTGGAAAAGTGTTGAGAGATTGTACTTTTAAATGGCTTTCACCTCCTCAAGATTTCTTGAGACAAAGAAAAGTCACTTCTTCAGTTCAAGGCTGTTTCCTACTAAATATAAAAGACCTGCAGAGAAGAGGGTGTGCATGAAAGCTGTGATGAAAAGGTCACAGGACTTCTTTATAATGAAAAACATTAGGCAGGCTGCCTGTAGGTGTCATTACAAGCTGTCTTGTTGTACCCGGAGGCCTAATCTCGCAAACAATTAAGCGCAGACGTGTGAGAGACTTTAATTGTGTACATGTCAAATCAGCAAGACAAATTGATATCTCTCAGCATTTGTAAGATCTTCAGTTTACAGGTTTTCCTTCAGCTGTTAGAAAAAAAACACATGTAAATTAAATGTGGGGAATTTGTCTAATACGGGTTTTCTGTTTTACTGCAAGACTGAATACGTGTGCTCTTCAGTTTTATGCTCTAAATTGGGTTATTTTTCTGAGCACATCGATACCTGGATAAGTAATTGCCATTTTTCAGTTTTGTTCTGAAATACACTTTGTTGTCTCAAGCTGATTCTTCAGTTGCTTTTTGGGCTTGGAGGAAATATTACAAACTAGTCATTTTACAAATAGTATGAATACATTTGGCTTCCCGATTTCCCACCCTTTCAAGTGAAATAACGTAGTTCTCTCTTCTGAGAGATCTTTTATTTCAGAGGCACATGTCATCAAAACAGTCTGTTCAGGTGTCAGCTGAAATGGTGCCAAAATAGAGACTGTCCTGTTAATAGATATCTATTGGAAAACATTAATTATTATTTCTTAAAATATACAAAGCCTACAGAATTACTGATCGAAATCAGATACCACAACTGTTGCGGGTGATCCACTGCTGAGACTTTATTCATAGTCTTACCCTGAGTTGATACATAGTTGTTGATTTGGGTAGAGAATTAAAGAGCTTGTTATTGTTCTAAGTGAGTATTGTTTCAAATGAGTGTGGATGTCTGAAAGAGTCATCCACATATCTGTGGTGAAAATTCCTGCTAACACCATTTTTCAGATGCTGTAATGATTCACTGTGTGAAAGTCGGGTAGAGTGATTGTCTGTATCCCTTGGCAACTGGAAACAAAATGTCTCTGTTCTTGTCTGGTAGCCTTCAGGAATATCTCTGAAAAGTCATTTGTTTTCACAAGACAGTCATGCAACATTAGAAGCCCACTCCCACCCTTTCTTCATAAAGAATTATTCATAAGGCATGAACAAATGTAGATCCTCAATGTTATTAATCAACAAGTTATTTAAGCTCTACTGATTATAGAGATGTAGTGCAATTTTTTTTTAGAATTAGTTTCCACCTGTGAATTTATCAGGCATGAAAACACTTTGTGCCAAGTGCTGTTAATACTCAGTGTACAATTGAAATCTGAGGTTTTTATCCTCAGAATTTCTTAGATTCCTATAGCAACGCGGCTTTTTTTTTTTTTCATTTGATGTAGTGTTAAATTTTATTCTTTACTCTGATTGCCTGGGGTAAAGAAAACGAAGATCCCATATTTCCCAAAACATGCAATAATATGAAATGTTTCCTTTAAACATAATATGTCAGATGAGTCATGTATCTTTGTGTAGGTAGCTGATAATCAGTAAGTCAAATGCTTAAAGGCTGGGGTCAAAATAGTCATCAAAGACTTTCTTTTTTCTTTTTTTTTTTTCACACTTGTTTTTCAGCAATCACACCCTATTCTCTTTTCTTCCAGCACTGAGCAATTGATGCTATTTCTAGAAATTCTTCTGGTAATAATCAGTCAGGAGGCTTTAAGCTGAGTTGTTAAGAGTACAGTACTGTTAGCTGGAGAATTTCGTGATGATGTATGGAAGGTTTTGACCTTTTGAAATTTCCAGTTTCCCTATTTTGCTTTATAAATACAGAATGTGAGGTTTATCCAGAAGATAAAGCCTGTTAATAATTTGCATTTACAGAGCAATAGATTTTCTTCAATTTTAAATTAGCGTTTAATTAAATTTTATACTCATGATTGTGTGAAGAGTAGCATGTTATTCCAAAATGTGGTGTTTACCATATATGCTCATGTCCTAGCCTCCTGTGTCGTACAATCCATGGGGAGAAGCCAGGTCAGAGCCAGAGGAACTGGCTCATTTTGGCACACAGGTTTACTTAGCTTTGCTTATACAAATGCTCTAAGATAAACTGTAAGTGCTTGCACCCCAGAAAGAGATTTGGAATAGTGAAAGAAGGAGAAAGGCCCGCTTTTCTTGAAAAGCATTAAAAATGATTGTGAGAATTGATGCTTTGATTCTTTTTCTACTGTAAACCACTAATCAGCTTTAGTCATAGATGAGATTGCAGAAACGATCATACTGCTTAAAAATAGAAAATGAAGTTACCAACGGTATCTTGATGTTCACACACTTTTTTCATTTTCTTCCCAACTTAATGTTTCTTTTGCTTCTTCTGTTGTTATTGGTCTATTAGGTTAGACTCTTTGAATTGTGATTCTTTGTATCTGTTCACTACTTCAGGCAGTAGTTGTACATGACACTCACTGCAGGCTGTAGCCTTCATCTGCTTAAAATGGCTTGCATAAAAGGGGCATAAATCACTTATGTCTGTGACCACTGGGTATAAATCACAGCTGCATAAATGTGTTAAGGCCCATGCTTGTCTTTTTGAAGATTTGGAATTATATGGAAGCCTATGTTCAAGGAAAATCTCCCTTTCCACAACAAAATTGTTTCTGAATGTTTAGACTGGAAATCATCAGCAGTTAGTGAGAGAATGTAGCCTCATGGCTATCTTTTAAAATGCAGTTTTACATAAACATTGATAAATACAAAGACCAGATGCCAAATTCTCTAATTTTGCATAATAGTCTGCATGAGCTTTTTGTGTGAGCACTTCAGTTGATTCTCATAATTTGACCTTAACAAATGTATTCCAAGTTTAGAGTAATAATGTCTGGCTGTGCTGTGAATGATGAGGCTGATTAGCAAACATGAGATTTTTTGAATGAAAATCAACAATTTATGTATTCTGAGTCAATAAATGACCCTTCAGATACCTTTCCCATTTATTTTGCTTTTATTGGTTCTTGAACTTAATAGGGTTACTCCTGTGATTGTGCAGCTTTTCTGAATAATTGAATGTGCTTATTAAAAACACATCAGGTATCCTTCCTAAAAGGTAGATCAAACATAGAATTCAGCAATCATAATTGCTAGGCTCTGTAAATTAGCATCTGATTACCTTAGTGAGAATTTTTGAGTTCGGATCTATTTATTTTGGGGAAAAAAAAAAACCACCATCAAAACCAAACGAAATGGAAACTAAACAAAAATGCAAAACAAAAGCAAACAAAAAAACAATCCTTATCTGACAGGCGAAGTGGATACTGCACGGAGATCTACTCATCTGTGTTTTGTGGTTAATTCTCAATTGTGGATTCTGATTACGTCACACGATTTACAGCGTATCAATTCCATCAAGTTTACTTCATTGCAATTGACATTAGATCAATTAGGATTCAAAGATCATGTTACTTTTACTTTTTAAAATTCTGTTGTACATTAATGCAAATTGATGCAATGATATTTTCAGGACAAGCAGGGAATTGGATAATAATGAATTATTAGATTGCTTCTGACTTTTTCTCTTCAGACCTGTCATTTAGAATAGCAAGAAATAAATGACATGACTTCTCCACACTCCTGGTGGGGCTATGTGTCTCTGAGCAAGCTTTGGCTATAACAAGAGTTAAAACTGCTTCCAGGCACCTGTCCAGTACCCCTCTGATACAGAAACTGGCTAGGTTTTTTACTGCCGAAGTAGCAGTGTAACCTAGTGAAAAAAATTGAGTTATACTAGAAAGGACTGAACCCTGACAGCAGAGTTTTCTTCTGATCAACCGTAGTCGACTTTCAGGCCCTTTGCAACATCCTAGTGTTGCAATGTGAGTGAGGTATGTTTTTAAAAAAAAAAAAAGAAAAGAAAAGGAAACAAACAAACACCAGGAACTTCTTTTAAAAGAACTGTCATCATGCCTGCTGCCTAAAGCTGAACTTTTGGTTAAAAAAAAAAAAAAAAAGCATGTGGCCAATAATTTAAAGATGTAGTGAAATAGGCAATGGCGATATTGATTTTTAACAGTATTTCTTGTGTTAGAACTGAAATATCTCTCAAATACATTTTTGTCCATGCAGCACATGTGCTGTAAGTTTCATCTATTTGATTTGAGTTCATGTGTTCTAGTGCAAACTCATTGCCAAAACATTACTGTCTGTTCTTGCAGCAAGTAGCATCCTTTCGAAGATTGCCCTTTGTGTGCAAAGACTGATGAGGACAAATCAAAATCTGTCATGTTGGCTCTTGCTTTGTGCTGTTTCAAATTGCCAGAGAAACATGTTGATAGAGCCTGATGTTAAACACTTGTGGAATGTGTCAGATGCGGACAGTTTCTTTTGTGCTCTGGTTTGGGGTCAGCTATTCCCAAATCCTCCTATTTAGTTTTTGGAGGTCGTTGAAAACTTTTTCAGGCCTTTGGTCTGTAGCTTAGAAAGGAAATGATTTACTGTTTACGCTTAGCCCTTGACAGCTTCATTTTTTAAGGGACTTTGGAAAGGAAACTTATTACAAAATTCAGAGAAATCCAAGTGTATTTTATTTCCTGGATCTTGCTTATTTTCATGTGCATTACAGTTCTCAAACAGCCTTACGAGTTTTGCGAGGCACACAAATCTCACTGATCTTTCTGATATGGTTTTTATGAATTTCATGGAGATGTCAGCTGTTTGGCTCTGCACCATCTTGAAGCACTCTGAAATCCTTTCAAAATGTCCCCACTGTCTTTAACATACTTCATCCACAGATCTGTTTTGGACAATAGTAAAGCAAATAATCAAGGAAAGATCTACTGCTGACCAAAGCACCTTTCTGTTTTGAGTTGTAAACCCTTAGCAAACAAAAGGAGTCTTTAATTTATCTTCACACTGGCCAAATGCAAATTCTACATGCTTCCCATGTCCAGCAATATGGATTCTCATCTGAGTGTTAGATTTAGGAAGTTGCCACCTCCTTGCTGTCCATGGAATAGCAGCTGGAGAAATGGGATCGTGGACATGTGGAGCTGAAAAGATATCTCTCTCCCTTCTTGGGATATGCCAAATGAATGTGTCATGGTTCTTGTAATCTGTGTTGCAGTGTTTTCCAGTTGCACAGGGGAACTGAAAGACCATTTTAATTACAGCCAACTTTTTCCCATGTTTAGTTGTTTAGCAGTCCTCCTGTGACAAGGGACTTCTTGTGTATCATGACGAAAGTGTCACATCAAGGTTACAGTTTGACTGCCTGCCAGAGCATCCCTCACAAGAGCTTTCATTAGCCAGTTTCACAAACATTTTAAGTATAGATGCTTTACTGAAGTGGTAGACATAGTAGATTTGGGATTGTCAATGATAAATGCAGTGGCTGCTAGTATAAGGCAATAGTGCCAGTGGAATACATGTTATCCCAAGTGCTCTGCACCAAGAGGTTATGCACTGTGCTTACTAAGAAGGTGTCCCTAACTTGGCTGAGGAAGAGGAGTGTGGCTTCCCATCTCTTATGACTCTCTACAATATATTTTCCTTTCTCTTCTCCTTTTCTTCTCTGTTCCTCTCTTCATTAGGCACTTTGAAAGAATATATTGTTTGTATAAGTTGGATCTCAGCTTTGTTTTTTTTTAATCTTTTTCCTTATAAATGGCTCAGTAGCTATCCTTAAGGATCAGGGACTTGTGCAAGACTTCCCTGTGGCTATGTGTTTGCTTTAGGATGCAGAAGCAATGCAGTGTACAGGTTCTGAGGTACAAAGCTGCTGTTGATGTATCTTCATCCAAAATTAGGGTCTGGTCTTGCAGGAGTGAGCACTGTGGGCATGCTGTGCCCAGCCTTTGCTAGTGCAGCATTTCATGCACATTTTACTAGTAGTGATAATGCAAATACAACTCTTTTTGCACATGCTAATTTATTTGCACAACCACAATGAGATGAAATGTACATAATTAAACTCCTTATCGTTCTACTAGTCAGCATGATGGTAGCAAGGTTCATGAAAAGGAGTTACTCATTTTCAGTAATTTGTAATGTCCTTTTTTTTTGGTGAAATATAGTTCAAATATTCATGCACCTGTGGAGTGTTCCATTTATTAGCCTCTGACTCATCCCTATTCTCTTGGCGTGTGTTTAATTGTCCTGACTTTCTTTAGAAGTTCTTGGACTTGTTGAAAAAAGCTTCTTTTGCAAGACAAATATCTTTCAAACTCTGACCCATGGGTAAAAAGTGTTCTAGCAATGAAAAAAGGAAGCCAGTCACAGTCCAGCTGAAAAACAAGAGATTTTGAAGTAGGGAGATTAAAGCCATGTGCTGTGAACTGTGCTGGCCCTGAGGTTGGCAAGAACTGCTCTGAGAAGCAGAATCTGGGTGCTGCTTGCACTCACCCTCTCATTAAATGAAATAAATGAGTTCAAGGATGAGCACATCACCTTTCAGCAGCTCCAAACCCACTCTGACTTGGGCTTCTGATGCAAGCCATGCTCAAGGCAGCATTCTGCAGGTTCCACATGTACTACTGGATTTATAGTCATGGGTGTCTCATGTAAATGGCTTGTATCTTCTGAATAATTTCTGCTGTAAGGGAGTTCCCTTTACTATTGCCCATTAGTCCTTGGAAATCCCTGGGCATCATCAGAAATACTTAAGGGATGTGTGATGTTCCCACTGAATGTCAGTGGTGTATCCTGTTTCTCCAATTCTCTACTGAGTGTACCCATCTCTTCATCATCTTTGACTTCATCTGCCTGACAATGCTTTGTCCTGATTTCAGCTGGGACCAAGTTGATTTTTTTCATAGAAGAAAACTTCTTTACCCAGAGAAGTTGTGGGTACCTCATCCCTGACAGTGTTCAAGGCCAGGTTGAGTGGGGCCCTGGGCAGCGGATGGCAGTGGGGTCCTGATCTAGTGATTGGTAGCCCTGCCCACAGCAGGGGACTTCGAGTTCAATGATCTTTATGGTCCCATCCAACCCGAGCCATGCTATGGTTCACAGTGTCTGGTATAGTGCCATGTTTTGGTTTTAGGAGGAAAAAAAACAAACATACTGGTAACACACCAATTTTTAGTTGTTGCTGAGCAGTGCTGTACAGAGCCAGGGACATTTCAGTTTCTCAGCTTCTGGTACT
>JAOWBP010002392.1:14701111-14741891 GCA_028571105.1 Tragopan temminckii
AGATAGTTCTCTCTAAATAAGCTCTAAGAAGAGGAAAAGACTCAGTGTGTACGAATTGTGCATTGATTACCCATTGCATCCCCAAATATTTATTTCTTAGTGAAGGTCAGATTTTTGATGCAAAGTAGAAATAAAGCATTCTTTTAAGTGGATGCCTCTATTATATTTTAGATTTGAAAAAGTGAAGAATATAACTTCCTGAAAGTAGGATAGGCAATACAGTGTCTGTTGTTTTTTTTTCTCTTTTTTATATGTAATGACCCAATTGAAGACAGGCTATCAGATCATAATGTTCTCTGAAATATTCTGTGGCTTAGGTGAAAACAAGAGCCTTCACACAGGAATAAGAAAGTGAGAAGTGCATGTATGCCAGTCAAGCTTGTAGACATTGTACTTCCCTTCTTTTTCTTTGTCCCCCTTTGCTCTCCCCTCCTCCCCCATTGCTGGTAATGATTGCATCAATGATAGGAAAGCTATCAAGTTAAGCTTCATGCACAATAATGAAGTTGTTTTGATGCAAATAGGACTCAGTAGCTTTAGTTTCTCATTTGTGACAATCTCTAGTAAGCTGATAGATCAAATTGAAGCTGGAAAGCAGTGTACAAAGCAAGTTAAAGAAGCAGGCTTCCTTGTTGCATAGTAGCCTTGAGGGATTAATAATTAAAAGTGTAGAGTAACATTTTTAGAGGAACATCTCTTTGTATCTGTAACTGAAGTGGAATCTAAAATGCTTCAGGATTGCCAGTTGTACAGAGATTCTTTGAATGAAGTCCAGACTCTTGGACAGATAGAGAATCGCAAAATGGTTGAGGTTGGAAGAGAGCTCTGTAGGTCATCTAGTTCAGCCCCCAGATAGCCCAGGAACATGTCCAAATGGTTTTTTAAGATCTCTGAGGAGGACACTCCACAACCCTTCTGGGCAACCTGTGTCAGTGCTCCAGCACCAGCACAGATGCTCTTCCTCATGTTCAGGTGGAACCTCTAGTTCCAGTTTGTGCCCATTGCTTCTTCTGGCAATGGGTACCACTGGCTGGCTCCATTTTTTACTGCATCCTACCTTTAGGTATATGTAGACATTGATGAGATCACTGATCATTCCCCACTTTGTTCCTCACCTGTATTTTTTCTGAAGCCATGTGGTGCCTTTAGCGCCATGCCATAAGAGCTTGAGGCTGGGACGTGGCAATTGTGCAGATCAGTGGCACATTCATTCACTTAGCTCTGTTTACTGGGGAAATTTGTGCATTCCCAATTTCGGTCACTGAGACAGGAACTAAGTAGTAAATCATGGTTGTAGCAAATTGATTGCTTTGGCCACAGGAGAGGTGCAGCTTTGAGAGTCTGGGAGCACAGGTAAATTACGTGCTAATTAGCACAGTCAGAACTTTTGTAAATGGAATGATCATTCCTGATAAAATATTTTTAACAAGTATCTAAAAAGGCAATAAATGTCACTGTAGGCAGGACTGTAGGCTAACAACTGTTAGCACAATTCTAAACATACTTCCAAGTTTCTGTTCCAGCATGTGACAGTTTCATATCCATTTAAATCTAAGCTTTCATTTTTCTTAGTTGTGTCTGTGTAGCGTTTTGTTTCTGCTCAGGAGACTGCAGTTGGCTAAGGTATATCATTATACAGTTCTAGGCAATACAAACTTTGGCTTTTATATATACAGGTCACCAGTGCTAAGTTGATGCTGAATTCCTCACTGACTCTTCACCAATAGTATTTTCAGGTAGAAAACAGGTGTGGAAAATCCAGTCATTAGTGGAAATAAACATTTTAAGATCTTAATCGATGGCATTTCTTTAATAGGTTGAAGAAGGAGACTGAGATCACATAGTAAATAGGTTCTGTCAACTTTTATCATCAGACACGTATTGCTGAAGTCTATGTCAGCACCTTCACACCACTAAATGAGTTAGTTTATTGAGCATGGAAGGAAATGTTTGTGCATTACCAGCAGTGCTCAAATTTATGCTTTTCTCTCTTTAAGATTGTTCATGCAGGTGGAGAAATTTCATTGCAGTTGGTGTCATTCTGAGCACAGACTGGACCAATGCTTAGACTTGTTTTGTAGAAGACTTTCCAGGTTCTAGAAGGAGACGAATCAATTTTTCTTTGGCCCAACTAAATTCAGTAAGTTTAGGATCTTACTTTCTCTCTGACAAAACCATCATCATTCATTGCTTTTTAATGCTTATCAGTTTTTAAAGCAGAAACAAATGGGTAAAAGACTGTGGTAAAGACAGATGTAAAGAGATTTACACGATATTAAGAACAAATATTGTAGATTTAGAGCATTGGACTGCCAGGTTGTGTAGTTCTTTTAATAGATCTGCTCTGCATTAAAAGTGATTTCTTTGTTAGCTTTTTTTAGGCTTCATTGCAAATATTTAAAATGAGAGCTCATAAGTGAAGATTTCCTGCAAATAATATGATTTTATAGCTTCCATTATGGACTGATGTGCCCATATATGCTGTGCAGAGTTATATCGATTTCATTTACACTGGAAGAATGTTATTTTAAATACTTCAGTTACCTAACTCATCATTTTCCACAGCAGTCAGCATTCTTCTCAGTCAGCTTATAGCATTTGAATAAAGAATTCAGAAAGCTTGGGTATAACACAACTGCATGATTATCCTTTGGTTACTTGGCAATTTAAAGCTATTTTCTTCCAATTTGGAATTACAACTTTTATTGGCAGATCTTTAACTAAGTGTAAGCTGGATACCCTTAAAATATTTTCTTCTGGTTCAAGCTTTTAAGGTTTTTTGTTTGTTTGTTTGTTTTGACTTAAAAATAAAATGCAGTTTTACAAAATGCAATTTTATTAGCAAGAACTATTTCCAATTAAATAGTTTATTTATTTATCTTTTTATTAATAGAAATGAGCTATTTGTTTTGGGCTTTTTTTTTTTTTTTTTTTTTTTTTTTTTTTTTTTTTTTTTTTTTTAATGGAGAAGTCCATTGAAATTGACTTAGGAGTTCGTGGTTTTTATTTTTTATTTTCTTTAATCTATTTTTCCCCCGGGTGAAGTTATTTGTGTTGTGACATTCCAGGATTAATCCCATGATGTATTTCTGGATAATTCAAAGTTGATCACCTCTTATATTTTCTACTGTCTTAGAAACTTTCTTCCTTTTGTAGCTGGTGGCACTTTATCTCAGATAGCATTTAGTAGCATTTTGTAAGCCTGTCAGCTTGCTTGTGAGCTGCCCTCACATGCATCTTTGGGGAACAAATGAATATTGCCCTTCCTTCTTTGCACTGCCATTCTTGAGAAAAGCAGGCATTCAGGAAACAGTACACTTAGGGTAGTGTGGTTAGGTTGTTGTTGGACTTGATCTTTAAGGTCTTTTCCAACCTGAACAATTTTATGATTCTATGATTCTAGAAGATCAAAGCTGTAGTTATAGGAGATTATGAGTCTTGGGAGATCAACTCTATGAAGATTATAAGCTACAGACTGTTGTTTTGGACTGTAAGGGGCTGCTAGATGAAATCTGAGTGAAAATCAAAGTAAGGTGTTTTCATAGATTACATCAGAATTCAGGCTCTGATAAGGTTGAGTGCTGGAGAGTTTTTCTGACAATCACTTCTCACTTCAAGCTACTTTTCCTCCAATATCAGGTAGGTTCTGGAGACTTATATTCTCAGTTTTAATATTGCCTTGTTTGCAGATGGCAAATGCTTGTTATTAGCAAAACAGCTCAAAACCTTTAATTCATAGAAGTTTTAGAATGAACTTAAGTTCATTTTTGTATTTATTTACAAAGAAAAAATGTAAGTATGGAAATTAATGAAAACAAAGCTTACTTTATGCCATGTCAATTTCTAAATGTCACCATCTCTCTCCCTGTATTTCTTTTACCTTTACATGTGTTCCTGACTGAGCTCAGGAGGAGTTGCATCTCTTTGTTGTTACAGTTAATTAACCTCCCTGATATATCCACCAACTTCCTTGGCTTACCTTTCTGTTGGAGTTTCACAGGACCTTCATTTAAATGCTTTAACTTTGCCAGAATGCTCTATATTTCTGGAACTCAGTGGGCGCTTTGACAGTGCTAGATTGAGACCTGCTTTGCTTCACAGGAGATACAAATACTTTTTTTGTGATCAGGTGACATCTCCTGTAGTTGCCTGGTCTGATAGTAACTCCTTGAATAAACACAGTAAAAAATATTTTTCCCACAGTTTTTTTTGGCTGACTAAGTATGTTCTCTTTATTGTAATATTTCTCCATTGCGTTAATACTGTATTTTATGCAGATTGCTTGAAAGTAATGTCTCCTACTTACTTCTCTCGAAACTACAACAGATACAAAGAGTACAGTAACACTATTTGATAGAGCACATTCCTAGCTACAAAACACTGTTTTTTTTTAAACATAGTCAGCACCATGAGCAATATATCAGCACTGAACGAGAGCCTGCATGCTGCACTTGTAAAAATCTGCACCAGTGGAGGTTACTTGCTGTTGCCACTGCTGAAATGTGCCTCCCACTGCCTCACTGTGCTCACATCCACTGTTTGGTCTTCATAAATATTCAACAAGTGTTGATGAATGTCAATGGGTGCAACTTATTCCACATGGAAGAATTCAGTGACACACCTTTGTTTCATCTTAGCTTCCACATCAGATGCCATTCTGTCAGACTGCCTCTCTGCTGCCATCTGTCACACAGCAACGAAATGTAACGGGATGTTGGTGGGAACATAAAACCTCTAATGCCATACCATCAACATCTACTGCTGATGCCATGGGTCAACATGATGAAATAGGGGGCATTACTTTAGAAGTAGCCCTCATATATTAACCTATAAAGTGATAACTCTGTTACACAAGCATCTAAATTGAATTACTGTGTGAGACCTATTAATAGCTCTGGACTGAGACTGGATTCAGTGGTAACCAATGGCTTTGGGATAACATTAAATTTGAGGCTGACTAAATCATATCATGTGGTGTGTTGACTGCTTGAGCAAATGAAGTGGTGTTGAATTTAGTATCCTTTACAGCAATGTAAGTGTGCAGCTTCCTTTTTATGATTTCAGCATGCTGTGACAACATATCGGAAAGCCCTAGCCAGGAGACAGTTTATCTTTCAAGGTTTGGTATTCTTTTTCTGTATTTTACTTCTATTAATAGTTGGCACTCTTAGATTCTTACTGCTAGCTTCTCCTTCCAGCCCTTATGATGAATTGATCTTGTTTTCTTGATCAGGCTGGTTTGGAAGATCTTGAAGGATTTATGCGTAGCTGTTCAGAGATTTCATCTGAACGTGGATTTGATTTGTTTATTAAATATAAACTTTTTCTGTTTGCAAAGGAAACATCTTGATCTTTTTAATTTGTACTTAGTTATTGAAAGGTCAGAGAGATAACAAATAGACTTAAGGAATTTTGTGTGTGTAAGGAGGTAGTTTTTCTCAACATTTTTGAAACGAAGGGCCAAGGTATACTGCTCACTTGAGAACTTTTATTTTGCTTGTATGTGTACCAAAGAATTGTTACAATCTGTCAAGTCTAGTTAAGATTGTACTTACAAATGCATTCCATACTACTGTATTAAGAAAGAATGCATTATTCTAAATATAAATTGAAGAAGTAAAATGTAATGTATTAATCAGAAACTAGTAGTCATTACTTCCATATGTAACCTTCTTTTATGTAGTATCTGTTTTTCTGTTACTATTTGACTTGCACTAATAACTTAAAAATCTGGATTAAAATAAATATTCATGAGTTTTTATATTTAACTCACAGGTTCTCTGCTTAAGAAATGTTGATTCAACAACAGTATAACTTTCGTAAGACAAAGTCTGTGAGCTTGCTTTCCCCAAACAGCATCTTATTCGCCGTGTCTGCATCTCCACACACTGTCTTGCCCTGTGTATTCTTCTAAACCCCTGCATGTGGTCATTTGTGCTGTGGTTTATTTAAAGGCATGGGTAAAGCAAAGATATATTTTTAAGTATTTTTAAAGGAGGTTAATAGTTTCATATGCAGGTAATGCAGTGTAAGGTATCATGGCTGTATCTTTGTGTGTAGTGTCTGTCTTGTTCTTGTTTTGCTATTTGCTTCTAAATACTGGGTTTGGTAAGTGTTGGAAAAGACATTGACATGGAAGATTTCACAGCTTTGCTCTGAGACTGCAGCTGTCAAAACACTTTCCAAAACCATACCTTAAATTCTGTTGGCTAGTGTAGGAGAGGACATAACCTGTCTTACGTAAGTACTGTAATTCTTCTGTGTTCTAAATTTTTGAAGACCACATAGACTGATTTATTTTTGTCAACAAAATCCTGGCCATGCTCCATCTTTCACCCGATCCTTTCTACTACCTACAAATGCAATTTTCAGTAGGAAAAAAAAAAAAATAAAATTGTGTGTGTGTCTGGTCAAGACAGATTTATATAAGATGTAAAAACAAACAAACAACAAAAAAACAAAACAAAAAATCCAAAACAAAACAAAAAATATACTTCCTTGCTGTTTTTTTTTCCCTCCTTTAGTACTCTATCCCTTTAAATTAGCATAAGTTGTGCACAAAAAAAGTAAAATAAGTTTTTAAGTCATTACTAATAACTATGAGACACTGCTGTGCTAATCTTAAATTCTCAAAGTTTTCTGATTAGCATAAAAAGATAAGTTTTTGAGAATCCGTTTACCTAATAAAGAAAGATGAATGGCTTGATTCTATTCAGCCAGGAGTACAATAAATACATTATCTGCTTTTGCAATTGACTCTAGCACAATTTCTTGCCTACAAGGCAGCTAGGTTGAATGTATATGATGTATCAAATTTGTGAACATTCAGAAATTACTCCAATCTGTAACTCACGGGAAAATGACTTCAGTAATCAGTTCCTCAGATGAAGAGGTTTTGGAGTAGACCATGGTTTTCAGCACAAAAAAAGGGAAGGCAATTATAGCAGGTTGAAAAGACACTGGAAATACAGGACAGAAGTGAAAGAAAGCAGCAAGAAGTGTACAAAGATAATTGTAACATTCACTAGAGATGTTTCTCTGTCATTTGAAACTTAAATTCATTAAACAAAATGCAGTGTGAAAGGTACATTCTGTGGGATGCCAGCATAAAACACAAATCTCATTGGATATCTCTTTCTTGAGGAGATTGGCTCAAAAACTGCATCAAGCCTTCACTGGAATCTGTGCTGCCCAGTATGCAGGCCAGTAATTATAAAGTTATCTGGGTTATCCTGCACTAATATGGCGTTAACATTGTGTCACAGAATTTAAAGCTTCAGGCACTGATCCTATTAACTCTGTGTCTTGTGTTTGTTAGGACTTATATTAGCAATTCCACTGTATTACAGTTTGTCTAAGCTTAATGTAAATGTTTGAAATAGGAAATCCATGAACAATCTCAATTAGAAACACAGAGGGAAGTATCTTATTTATTAAGTAGCTGTTGGGTGTATCCTTAATTCAGCAGAGATAATGGCAAAGTCTTACTGTGTTCAGTAGGTCCAGGCCTCTAGGAGTTTTTTTAGTTAAATTCTTGGCTTGTATTTAATGAAATAGATTTTTTTCATATCTGCTTGAGTTTATATACATGTACATTATATATTTTCTAACTGATATATGCAAGACGTGTACGAATTTTCCTTATAGCATGTGCTTAGTAATGTCACAAATGTTTTTTTTTTTTTTTTTTTTTATCCCTTCCATAAATGTGGTTCCTGGAGATCCTGGAAACCTCCCACTGTTCCTGGAAGAAGAGTCTTGTACCAGGCCAATAGCCAGCTAGGAAAATTTGCATAAGAATTATCCCACAGGAAGATTGATGCTACTTAATCCACCAACCACAAACTACTGTCAGAAAGTCCTTTCACCTGTATTTTTTTTTTTAATCTTTAGGGACAAGATTACATTTTTTTCTTTTCTTCTCCCAGTCTTGATTTATTATTGTCTACTTATTGTCTCTGTATATTGTCTATTTATTATTACAGAAAAAAACACAATCTCCTTGAAGCAGCAGATTGTACTGTGATTGGCCACAACAGTGTTTTACTGGATGCATTGCCAAAAGCAGCTTGGCTTTATCAGTTAAACCATCTTTTCAATCCAGTTTTTGTACTATTAAGAAGTAAATATGTTAGACACTCTGTACCAAGAACGAACTTAAACAATGTAGGTTACTCTGAAAATAATGGTCCTATTTATTTCCATGGAAGTTACAACTAAGAGCACAATGACATTACTTGATGTTACTATAGAGCAAATTCTCAGCTGCAAAATGCTACTTAGTCACCACCATTAGCTATGCATTTTCTCCAGCAATGAACAAGAGCCTGAGTACTGCACTGGTAAAAATCTGCACCAGTGGAGGTGACGCACTGTTTCACAGCTGCAGTGATGGCATCATTGTTAAGAAAATGTTGCCTGCACATTCCAACTTCTGCTGTGCTGACCTCCACTGTTTGGTCTCCAGAAATGTTCAGCAAGTGTCAACTAATGTCAGCGGTGCCATTTTTTCCCCACTGAGGAATTCAGTGATGCATTTTCACTTAATCTGCACTTCCATGACAGACGCTATTTGTCAGACTGCCCCTCTGCTTTTAGCTGTTGCACAACAACGACATAGAATGGCATATTGGCAGGAACTTTCAGTATCTGATACCATGCAATGATTTGCATCTCCAATGTCATAGGCCAACGTAATAAAACAGGAGAGATTACTTTTGAAGCAACCCTCGTATATCACTGAAACGTCCAAGTATCTCCTGGGGAGCACTTGCTGGCATGTGTATGTACGGTGATTTGGGATCTTCCCCTGACTTTTGCCATGTGTCTTTAGTTTGCTGCTTTTAAAAAATTTGCAATTTGCTTAAAAAAAAAAAAAAGGCAATATTTTTTTTTTTCCCCAAGACTTATATTTCATAAAGGAATTATTTATTATATTTATGTGAATGACAGAGTTAAAATTCAATTAGTTGGAAGGTTTTTTGTTTTTTTGTTTTTTCCCCACTCTTCTTCCATCTGTATCAGGTGTATGATGATTACAAGATTTAAGATATTTTGGGCTGCATGAAGTAGTATAGAGTACCTGTAGAGAGGTTCTGGGGCTTGGTGCTTCATACGTTAATTGTGGTCAAAAAGTTGAACATTCAGAAGAGAAGCAAATCTGAATGAAGAAACATAAGAGAATTACTCTCTGAAAGTGGGGGAAATAAGTCCTTCTCTTGTAATATTGAAGTTACCCACGTAGAAAAGTAAAGCATAACGTGCTAACATAAAATTGAAAGAAAAGGAACAAACCCATTATGAACAACATAGAAGAAATGGGAAAAAATATTTGAGAGTAATTTCATGCAGAATAGAGCATATTCTGATGTACCATATTAAAAACAATGCCTTGCCTAAACTGGAAATGATAAATCACCCACTAATGATGGAATAATAATATATATGCTTGAAATGGCTAAAAGGAGGGGGATGCTTGTACAGGCAGCATGCTGCTTGGGATGTGGAAAGTTCAGTGCTGTAATGGATTATGGAAATTAAGTAATACAGGTAACATATCAATTAAGAGATGACAGTCTAATAATTATGAAATTGTATTGATTTTCTTTGCAAAAAGACGGGTTTGCAAAGTAATTCTACTTAGTTTCCTAAATATACTGAGTCTTGAGGTGAGACAGTGGTGTAGATTTTGCTATATCAACCAGAGTGTAATGAAGCATTAAATTCATACCCTCATTTTTCTTTTCTGTAGTTGCATTAGCACTGTTCAGATATTAGCCCTTGTGTAACAAACTCTTTTGTAAATATTAGTAAATGCAGGGACGTAAAAAATTGTTCATTTAAAATTAGCAGTCAGGCTGATTAGTATTTTAGGAAGAAAATTTTTAGACAAATTCATTTTAACTTAGGAGTGATCGTGAAAAGAATTGTTGTTACACGCATCTGCTTAGCTGTTCTTCAGTTAATCTAATGCAATGCAGAACTTCCTGATGACAATGAAATCCAATAGAGTATTAACAGCACTTTTCTGAAAAGTAAGAGAAAGATCTTTTTTTTTTTTCTTTTCTTTTCTTTTTTTCTTTTTCTTTTTTCTTTTTTTTTTTTCTCCTCCACTGAAAGAGTCAAATCAGGTGTCAAAGCTAAAGGTTAAATTCATGTTTGTTAGCTTATGGAAGAGCACGGCTACACATGCTTGTAATAGTGCTTCAGGGAAACCGCACGTCTCTGGAATGGCTACATGCATCTCTTTGCTACAGATTTATGACTGTGTGGGATACATAGGCATGTGGAGAAACCCTGGTTGGCACACAATACCGTATCCTAGCATTCTCTGAATCATGCAGGATCTTTTGGGTTCATATTTAATTGCCACGAGCTAAAAGACAAATACCACCCTAGGCTTCTGAGATGTACTACTTCTGCTTTTAGGCCATTCCAGGCAAATTAATTTGCTGATTCCAGCTCTCTTTGCTGAGGAGTAAGCCCTGGAGGCTTTATTTGCACTGCAAGAAATTAAAGCTATGGCTTTATAGTTATGCTTGTCAGTTTGTTTTCTTTTATCTAAATAGTGAAAGACAGTACTCAACTGTAGGCTAGAATAGAAACTTCCCAGTGCACTTAGGCCAGATAGAATTGTGAGACAGTGGCTTGAAGGGAATTTGCCAAAATGACAAATGAGATCTGTTACAAATGATTGAAGTGTTTTCTGTTGAAAAGGACTGTAGCCTTTTGCAGGTGCCAGTGAGGGCTACAAGCACTGACATATTGGAATTCAATAAAAATTTCTTAATAAATATGTCACAGAGAGAGGAAAATTGGATCGGAAACAACTTCCCTGACTATTTTCTTCTTCAAAATATGTCTCTCTAACTAAATATCAATAGGCTGACATGCCTGCTTCATATATTTTTCTGTTTCTTATCTAGAAATAAGGAATAGTTTTATGAAACATGGTAGGGATTTAGCGAGATAAATAAATCAATGCACAGTTAAACCATTTTCAGTGATGAGTCCTGGCTGCTGCTTGTAAGTTAAGAGTTAATTTTCCTGTTTCTTTTTAATGCTATTCTTGTTCTCTACTTCAAGAAAACAGAATAGGAAAAATATTGAATAGATTAAATCATGTGGAGATATTTTTTCCCGTGTACATACAAAGATTACTGAATATTGATGAGTTTTTATGTTACAGGTTATGACCTCAAAATACAATAGAATTTCATTTCTGATCTGACTACTGACCTGCTTTTTTACAGATAACAGATTATTGTTTTATTTCCTTACTGCTCATGCTGATTAAAAAAACAAAAAAACAAAACACCACAACAACAAACGGATATATTGAGTTTCATTCTTACGACATTTTACAAAAATAAGCCAAGGCCAACAGTACAAATCATGTGAAAATGTACATTCATAGATTATCCTAGCAAGTTGGGACCAGCGGGTCATGATGTCTGACCTCTTCCTTAAAATAAGAATTTCATTCAGGAGCTCTTTCTCCAGCAATATTACAACTATGTATACTTCAGTGAATTTGCTACTTCAACCTAAGTAGCTCAAATCACTTGCCTTTTGTAACGAAGCTTTATGTGGAACAGGTTAGAGTTTATTTCAAGTATCGGGAACCTGGGACCTTAAAATGGGTAAAACCTGGGTAAAACTTGCACTTTGAAGGACTTGAGGATGTTTAGCTAGATAATTAGCATTCTTTTGCTAGGAAAGAAAGTGATGGAAGAGGCCACAGATCACTAGTAGCGGTGTCATGCATCAAAATTTTTCAAGCACTTTCAAGTAAAAATCCTAGTTTTAGGAGTATCTTATACACTAATTTTTGAAGAAATTATCCTAAATCTCATTATCTCTCTTCATCTAATTGTCTTGAATAATAGAATATAGGGTACCTAGTTACTTAAGAAACTTTCTAAAGCTTACTTGTCATTTCGTTTAGACTGCTTTGGGAATCTTGAGGATGACAGGTGGTCAGGTCCTGTATTTTGTGTGCTTTTAAATTTAAAAGATACAGAGCAAAAGTGTTCTTCAATTTTATTTTAGTGATTCTTGCAGAAGAGATTACCCTCTCGCCTCTCACATAGCTTTTCACCATTTCATTGGGCCTTCTTCAAATTTTCTTTGATTGTCCTTCATTTGACTAGACCACCAGAGAGAATAGTTAGAAATAACTTTTTTTTTTTTAATGTTGTGAATAGCACAACCTTAAGATATATGGGGCTTAATTATTACAGTGATTTTTTTGTGTTGTGCCCTGTACATTTAGCAAATGTTCCCTGCTGTTGTACATTCTTCCTGTCTCAGCTGAGCCTTGCTTTAAACATTTTCCACCTATGCCAAAGCAAAGGCTACAGAACATATCTTCTATTGTTTTGTGGCTGAATGATTGCTGTGGATTGACAATGTTTTTTTTGAATTTGGATCTGAGATGGTCTGTCTAATCTAATCTTGAAGTTGTTGCAAAAGGTTGCAAAAGACTACAATAGTATTTCCTTGCAAATCTACTGGAAAGAGATGGATTTTTGATGCATTTCTAGTTTTGCTTATGCTGAAAAGATGAATGCAGGACTTCTCAATACTACAAATGTTGCTGTGGCTGACAAATGTTTGAAATGTTCTAACAAGATTAATAATGAGGAAAATATACGACTGTGTGTTTGGTTTTAAATGACTTGGGCTCTGGTGATGATAGCATAACATCCGCTTAAGTTTTGAACTTTTTCTATAAGAAGCAGTGTTTGAACCTTGAGGACGTGGGGCCTGTCAGCCTGACCTCAGTCCTAGGGAAAGCTATGGAGCAGGTTATCTTGAGGGAGATCACTGGGCACGTGCAGGACAACCAGGGGAACAGGCCTAGCAAGCATGGGTTTGTGAAGGGCAGGTCCTGCTTGACCAACCTGTTCTCCTTCTCTTCTCCAGTGACCCGCCTGGTGGATGAGGGAACTATTGGTGATAGGTGGCCAGTTGGACTGGATGATCTTGTAGGTCTTTTCCAACTTTGGTCTTCTATGATTCTATGACATTAAGAGCCTATAATTTTATTTTTTTTCTAGATCATTAAAAAAAAAAAAAAAAAGGCCGAAGAAACCATCATACAAAAAGTACTTCCTGTAATTACTTCTCAGACTCAGTCCCTCTGTGAATGTATTTCTGATTTGAAGTCGCCTGCTTTGGTTGCCTCTCTGTGTAAGCATCTTTTAGAAAATTTGTGGCTACTCTAATTTACTCACTCCTTTCTGTACGTCTTCAAGTCCAAAGACTTCATAGCTCCTTCCTATGTCACTGGCTGAATTTGAAACAACTCTTTCATTCTCTGGCTTTCAAAATGCTGCCATGAACTAGAAATTACCATGCTAATAGACAACTTGAAAATAAGGGAATTAGCAAGAAATGTGCAGGTATGTTTCTATTCGAATGTGGAAAATATTTTTGCAGTATATGGTCAATGGCCGGTATTTAAGTGTCAGTATGGGGTTTAAGCATCCAGTTCCAGGTGAAAAGAGCAGAACAAAACAGTATGCAGAGTTCTGGAGGACCAGATGCTATCTAAATTGTACTTCTGTTAGTCAATTTGGACTTGCTGTTGTCAATCAGTATGTTAACTTAGGCTGTCGTATTCTTCATCTTATCATTTTTCTTCATTTATTTGTGAAATTACTATTTCATGCCTGCTACTATTGTCCAATATGCTGTATCTCCTTTATTATTACTTTTTTCTTTTTTAAAACTTGAACTTATTCCTACCTTTTCTAGTTTATACTTGTGACAAATAATATGGGAATTTATGTACTGGAAATACAAAGGCTTATGTAGGCACTTTTATAAAAATATTATTCTTTTTCAGAAATGATCTCCTCGGTAGTTTGTACTTTCCTTGGTGGATGTTAGATTTCATATTGGGATATGATTATTTTAACAAGATAACCATTTGTCTCACATGTAAGCAAACATTCACATAAAAATATCCATATTTACTTGAAACACTTCTGTGGCTTTTTCATGCAGAGGACTGGAATATGTAATGAAGTGGAGATGTGGTCATACATTTGGGTAGCCCATATTCTCTCTGGACTAAAAGATACTTTCTTTTTTGTTGGTGTTCTTTTGTATACGTGCACCAAGTCTACAGTTTCATTGATTCAGCAGCTTTTAATTTTTTTTTTTACCTGTATGGTTCCATACACATTTATATGTATTAAAAGCCTTCTGTTCCTAAAAATACAACAATAATATTATCTGTACCACCACACAATTTATAAAAAGGTAACATTATGCTGCCTATTGCCTGTCACCTTTTTAAGGTATTGTTGTACCAGTAGCCATTGATTTTTGTGAATCATTTGGGGCTTATGGAGAGTAGTGAGCTGGGAAATGTCAAGACACCAATCACAAGGTGTTATAGAGTAGTTTTGTTCACAACTAGTAATCATTTTTACCAGTGAAACATTTTTATTGTGTGGTCTTGTACTATTGAAAGGTCTGACAGTGGAACATTGTCTGAACATAGACTTGCACCCCAAATCAACAAGTCTACATCTGATTTCAGATAGCTCATGTAGCCAAAAAGGATTATTTTGATTTTCCTTTTGAAAGGACTGTGCATTTAACAAATGCTGATGAAAATCTGGGAGTACGTGAGGGGAAACTGAAACGGTAAGGGATTACATTGAGTAACACAAATTTGGATTCTGCTGCAATTGCTACTACCTGTGTCTCAGCAATGAGAGCTTTTATAACAGAGTGCTAAAGCATCATTAGTCTAGAAAATAGAAATTGTAACAATAATCCTAATGTGTTACTATTTTCTAAGGAGAGATAAGGCATTCTATTTTGGGATTTCATGATAACTGTCCTAGAGTTTTACATTCTATTTTGTTTATTTGTTTGATATATCTGTTGTAAATGAAGTAAAAAGTTACACTGAATTTTGGGTATCTGAAGCCATTCCTCAATACTTTTTTCCTTTGTAAGTACTATTACTAATATCAACTTACTGACTTTGAGTCCTTAACGGAGACAATATTCCAGTGGAAAAATTCCTGTAACAAAAACGGATAACGCTTAACTGTAGTATACTGAGCCACTTCTATAGAGTTGCAAAGGGGATTAGGTCAGTTTATAGGTTTCTAAGCCTCATCAAATAGGTGTTGACTGTTATTTTTTAAATGAATGTAGTGATATGGAGGCACTAAAAGTGATTTTACCAAAATAATTCAGCAAGTAAGTTCCCAAAGAAGAATCTTTATTTGGAAGTCCTAACGATGTGTAGAGTGTAATATTCTGTATTTGAGAGGAAATGGTTCCAGAATTTCTCATATCTCATTTACTGTTTCCAGAAGACAAAGTGCATGGAATTATAAGAGTAGGAAGGGAATAAAAATAGTAAAATAAGATTATTCAGATAGTTGATGTGTGCTTGTGACCATATGCTCTAGAAAGTAATGACGGACATTAAAATCCCATCACCTGCTAGAAACAACTCTTTTACAAGCACAGTATTTTCTGAATGTGTTTGAAAATCACTTTTGGAAGGTGACAACTCATTTAGTAGATGTCAGCTTTAAGGTTCATAAAGCTTGGCATGTAAAATTCATCTTGGAATGGAAAATCTAGAACAGCTTTTTTGGCAGATGCTCCCAGCAACATAACAGAAATGTTCCACACTATAGGTGATGGGGTTTTAACACAGTTGTCTTAGTGCTAGATTAATTTGTAGATGCTATCACCTAGTCATTTGGCATTAGGGCAAGTTAAGAAAGAAGGAATTAGGTTCATGTGAACAGGCATATAAATTGTGACAGAAGGAGTTAAATTAAAGCCGATACAGTATGAACTTACTCATGCAGCAGCAGTCTAGGCAGTTTTCTTGACAGGGACATGGAGTTCTATTGATTTTTAGTGCATCTTTTTTTTCTTGTAGTGATGTGAGAGCTTTGAGAGAAAGCTATGTGCTAAATAATGAATCAATGATAATTTTCAGACAGATAAAAATTCTGTTTGTCTAGTTATTCTCATGCAATGTTCCCACCATTAGTGCAAATAGAAGGCAAAGCCAAATTTCTGAGACTTTCAGCAAGTGAATTAATATTTCTGTACACATCTTTAGGAATATTAGGAAAACTGAAGATACTGCCTTATTTTTTTTGTATGAGAAATGCTTAATAAGAAACATCTTAAGGTTTCCCTTAGCATTTCCCACTGATTTCTCACATCCTTAACCGCTGATATCATGACAGTACAGCTTTTGTCTCAGTGTTTTTATCATAGAATTGTAGAATGGCCAGGGTTGGAAGGGACCTCAAGGATCATGAAGTTCCGACCCCCCTGTTGCAGGCAGGGCCACCAACCTCCATATCTAATACTAGACCAGGCTGCCCAGTGCCCCATCCAACCTGGCCTTGAACACCTCCATGGATGGGGCATCCACAACTTCTCTGTGCAGCCTGTTCCAGCACCTCACCACTTTCTATGTAAAGAACTTTCCTCTGCTATCCAAACTAAATCTTCCCTCCTTCAGCTTAAAACCATTTTCCCTTGTTATCTATACGTAGTACAGTTTACCAAGTGGGAGCCTTTTTTGCCTGGAATGTAACTTCTTGAATTTGGAGATTGACTTTTTACTTTTTCTATATTCATGGAAAGCAAATAAAAGTGACAGTAGTAGAAAAGATTGTGAAAATTAGCATTTATAATTCTTTCTGTACTATAGAATGTCATTCATGTGCTCATTATCAGAGGTTACAACTTAGCTGTCCTGGCATGAAACAAACACAAGATTAATATAGGGCACTTCACATAAGGAGTTTACAACATGGGATATATTCTGTGACTGCAGCTTATGCCGGAATAGCAGCAGACCATTCAGTTCCAAGACTGATAGCTGTCTGACTACCACACCTAGAGTCTCATGATAAGAGGAGGAAATAAACCTCCCATATTAGTTCCACCTAGTGTTGTCTGCACGGTCCATTTTCTTTTCAACACTGATTTCTCCAGTTCATTCCGTTAAAGACAGTTCCCTAGGCATTCACACGTTTTTTATGTTTTGCAGCCATATGCTACATGGCACTGTATTTGCTTAATTTAAAACCTGACATAGGTATCCATAACCAAGATTTCACTTATGTGTAGTAAATTCTCATTAAAATCTTTGTGTTGGTTGTGTATGTACACTGTGATATATTAATGAAATGTTGCTTCTAAGATGAATAATTTTCTCACTGTATTATGAAAGAAATTAATCTATTCTAAATTGAGCTATTTGACAATGGAGATAAAATGAATTGCAGTTTCTCCAGGATTTGAACTGTGCTGTCTGTAGGTGTTTGCACAGTATTTGGTAAATTGTTTGTGAAAAAACATTGCATACTTTATTGCAAATCTGCCACTAATATTTTTCAGAGATTAAGAACATATAATATCTCTTGCATTTAGTTGTTCTATTCTATGAGTAGAACATTTTTCTATCATATTTCTGCAGAATGTAAAAGAACTATTGCAATCCACTCACAGAACTGAATAAAAAATTATTTATGATAACAGAGAAAAAATGTATAGGAAGAAATTCACTCTGTTAATCCCTTTGAAACATTGAATGGGGATTTGTAGGTACCTGACTACTATTACAAAATGTAAGCAGAACTTTGAGGAGCTTCCGTTATTCACAAAATCTTTGTTTAATTTGTGGTGCTCAAGTTTTTGCCTCTAGGCATGCTCAAAGCCAATTAATTTTGACAGGAATTGCTGTACATCTGGCTTGTTTTCTCATTTCCCTAGGGATTCGCAGAATAGACGTTGCCCTGACTTCCTCACCTGTGGAACCAGATGCTAGGAAGATACTAGATATATTCTTTCAAAGAATAGCTGAAAAAATATGAAAGGACAGTTTCAGCTTTTGTTGACTCTTAATACATAAATCGCTCCAAAAGTAATGCTCCTATTTATTTCCATGGAAATTACAAGAGATATCAAGTGTTCAGTGACACTATTTGAAAGAGTAAATTCTCAGCTACGAAATGCTATTTTTCATTGTAGTTAGCATGATTAGCTGTGCATTTTTGCGAGCAATAAATCTGCATGGTCATAAAAACCAGAAGAGATGACCTAGCAAGCGTTGATGAATGTCAGTAGGTATCATTTTTTCCACATGCAGAAATTCAGTTGCATACTTTTGCTTCATATGCACTTCCATGTCAGATGCCAATTTGCCAGACTGCGCTTCTGTTGCCATTTGTCACATGGCAGCAAAATGTAATGGGATATTGGCAGGAAGATTCAACCTCTGCTGCTGTGTCGCTGACATTCACCTCTGGTGCTGTGGGACAACAAAATAAAATAGGAGGCATTACTTTTGGAGCAACCCTCATATAATCTCTTAAAACTTGACATGTGTATTTCTGTGACTTTCTCTATTCAGTATTTTTTCTGCTAATGTTTTTCCAGTTGTATGCACTGCTTTTCTGCTTTGCCATGTACACATAGCTGTTTCTGCTGGCCATAACTGGCCTGATGGAAAAATGAGCTTATGCTCTGTCCAGTAGATCAGCAGTTTGAAAACTAGCCTTCAGTTCAGAAACTTCCCTTTCAGTCCTACTGGCATGGTGACTGTGAAACTCTACAACAACAGAGAGCTCCTTGACTTCAGTTGGTATGGTGAGGATATTTTGTTCCCATATGTTCAAGCTCCTCTATTAAAAATGGTCAGAAAATCAGTGGAGCATTCAACACTTCCTGAAAAATTCCCTGTAGCTTTGTGGTTGAATCATGAGGAGGAGTAAAAACATGTAGGTCAAACCTCACAGGTTGTGGAGGGATTCTAGTCCAGGACTTCAACATGTTCTATGCAAGTTGTTCCTATTAGACTTTGGAACAAACAGATACTTAGCACCTCATGGATTTCTTTGTCAGCTAATATGTACGAGTACTTCCCATAATGTTCCTCTAATGATTTCAAGTGTATTCTACCTTAGTGTGCATTTCTCCGCAAGAGCCATTTAAATTAGTGTTTTCCAAATCGAAGGAGCTGTTTTTTTGTTGCTGTGATATGTGCAGCTTGGGATCACCATCTGTACTCTTTTGCTACCTCACATAAATTATCAGTTGTTTAATTTAGCTTTTTTCTCATGTCATTTATTTCCACATATGGAGGTAGCAGCTTTACCAGTAGATAATGGAAAGTTATTAACTTGTTTCACCTTACATTCCCACAACCACATGCTGCTATTTCTTATAATAACCTTGGCTCCAGTAATGTGGCCCTTTGTGGGATTTTTGTAGTGTGTAATTATACTGCAACTACAAAATGAATGTAGACTGTCATTGCATTATCCTACTCATCTAATGTGATGGTTGGGGTGTTGTTTGCACGATATTTTCCCACACTTATCATCTGATAAGATTGAGTTTAAAATTAACTATTTCCTTATTCTGCAATACTCTTGGATTCTGTTCCACTACACATGTGGGAAATGGCTGTGAAGGTGCTAAAATATTGTGTTAAAATGTTAGTGTTAAAATGAGTAGAAATAATATTCCCTTCAAGGTTTTAAGGGAATACTAGCAGCAATAGAGTCAACCCAAATCTAAACTTTTCTTGTTATTTTTTTCAGTAGTTTTAAGTGGCAGTTTAAAATCATACTTTTTTTCTGAATTATGTTAACCTAATAAAATTAAAGGTAATTTTTAAAGGCACTGCAAAAGAAGAGATGTTTATTAGACACTTGCTGTATTCTAAAGATTATACTTTTTCTTTGTAAATTCCAGTGTAAATTAAACATAGCATAAGTCGTTTATAAAAATAGAAATAGGAGACAGGCTAAAAAAGAAAAACTAGAAAACATATTTACTACAAGCATTTAAATGTGTTGTTAGTGTTTAGGATTTTTTTCAAGATTATCCCCTTAGCAGGGTCTCTGTAGGAAAATCACAGAAAACTATAATTGTCATACATGGGCAGGTTTTTTTTTTTTGTGAAAACATAACTATATCAAAAATAGATGTTTTACGTATGTTTTCAAATAAATGTTCAAATTTTCTAGTAATGCAAATCAGCCTCTTGAAATCAAAACTTATGTAGTTTAACAAATAAAACTTTGCGAGAGCTTGACCTTGCTTTTCAAGATGTCCCTTTTTATTCATAAAATAATTCAGTGGTAATTATTAAGATATTAGTGATTGTTAAAAATAATGGTTTATGGAAGATGGAAAGATGAGAAAAGGTAAGACCTAGCACCATTAACAGAGAGCTGTATGTTATAAAATATGGCCTCAAGTTGCAGGAGGGGAGGTTTAGATTGGATATCAGGAAAAACTTCTTTACAGAAAGGGTTGTTAAGCACTGGAATAGGCTCCCCAGGGAGGAGGTTGAGTCAGCATCCCTGGATGTGTTTAAAAACTGTTTGGATGTGGTGCTCAGAGACGTGATTTAGAGGAGGGTTGTTAGAGTTAGGGTAGTGTGGTTAGGTCGTGGTTGGACTTGATGATCTTTAAGGTCTTTTGCAACCTGAGCAATTCCATGATTCTATGATTCTATGAAAACCTTCGGATAACTGTGGTAGATTGCAGGTGATAGATGCCTCTGCTCTTCTTCCATATTTAACAATAGTGTTTACAAACACGCTGGTGTGTCTTAGAAGAGGTCAGCATGTAGGTTACCTTTTGTTGCACTGAGACACGTAGTCCCCACCCATGAGAATGTTGCTTGATCTGCTCTCTCTATGGTTCCTAAGCACTTCAGTAAAATGAAGATCATATCTTCAAAGATGAAGGGAATGCTGTTATGGATCACTGTAATTGATGCATTGATGTATATACCCAAAGTCCTCTAGAAGGTGCCGCAAATATTTAAGAGGTTTTGAGCATTTAATTTTACACCAGATTTGTAAATTAACTGAAAGATGTGTAAAAATTCATACAGTGAGACAGCTCCCTCCTGGCTACATAAACAATGTGGCTCAGAAACGTAAATTATTCCTGCTGAGGTCAATCTTAATTTATGCTATTTTGCCTCTGCATCTGCTATTCCGAGGAAGAAGAATATAAAGAACATTTGCATTTGAAGAAAAATTTCCCTCTCATCGTATCAAACTTCATTCACTTTGGGAAATCTGTTTTAACAAATGGTAATCTGAAGAGCTTCAGCTGAAATTGGCAGGTCACAGAGGAAAATTGCTTCAGATGGTGTTTCTGAAAAAGCTGAAAAAATGACCACAGCCTTGACAAGTGAACACGAGATCTGCAGAGGTGTTGTTATTTAGGACTTGTTCTGTGGATTTTACTGTGTAGAAGTTTAAAGTAAAAATCAAAGAAAACAAACAAACAAAAAACTAATGTATGCAATGGGAAAAGATAAATTTTTGCTCTTCCAGTGTCACATTAGAAAGGCAGATAGAAAACAGTAAAGATAAAATGAAAATTACTGTTCCTAGAGCAACTTGAGTACAATCATATTGCGTTAATGATTTCATGTTGATGGCTGTGTGGAGGTAAAAGACCTGCACATGACTCACTGAGTTCTAAGTGGCTTTAAGACACTCCTCTATTCGCATTTGATAGTGACTCAGCTGGGTCCTACTATTTTCAAAAGTTAGGGAGCTATTGGCAACTAATATCATTACTCCGAATACTTTCTACTGTTCCTTGTCCTGTAATATTCTGGATTTAGTTAAGACCCATGTAATATATAAACTCCACTTACATGGTGGATTTCACTGAAACATACTTTCCATTTTCAATGATGCAATGTAAAGTCTAAGGACAAAATTGCTTAAATATTCATATACTCAGCAGAATCATAACAGTAATATTATAATTGCTGTTCAAAAGTACTGAGTAGTCTAGGCGTCTTTTTATTCTACCTAAATATTGTTAAGTTCAAGTGAATGACATTCTGCGCAGCAGTATGCCTGGTGTTGAATTTCTCTTTGGTGTAGACAAAGGACATGTACAAAGGACATGTTTTGTACTCACTTCATAAGGAGACAGTTCTGTAGCAGTGCAGTTCATTGTACATGAGGGAGTCCTGGCTCACAGAGGTTAACCCCAGGAGAGGATGGGAGAGCAACAGAATGCTGTTCTGTCCTTTTGGAAGCACTAAGGCACCACTGTACGGGGATAGTTGCTGCTGAATCATACATACTGTGTCAATCTGTGATGCCACAGTCAGATAGCTTTTCAGCCATACTGTCAAGTATTTCTAATAGTTTTAAATTTACTACTATCTCTGACAGTATGAGCACATTTAAGTGGCTAGAATAACATTAGTTGAAATAGGAATGACAATAGAAAGTGAACAGTTTCTTTTCTAGTATAGTTTTTTTTCCCTGGGACGTGGTTGATTTCTGTAGGATACAGCATTAGATCATCAAATCATCTTAAGGGTTTTTTTTTGTCATTTTCAGTGACTGTGGAACTGTTCCTGAATGGAACTGTTTAGACATTCATATATCATCAAAGGAAAGTGTTACTAAGTGGAAAATGCTACTTAATGTTTGAAATAAGCAGAAACCAAGGTCTCCATGCAGCAGTCTCCATGACACTAAATGTAAGAATTTCTTTTATCTCCTAGATGTGATAAAAGAACTGAACAGTGAAGCCAAATTATGAAATAAAATGCAAACCAACCAACCAAATAAAACAGGATGTTTTATTTTGATGCCTGTATGCCTTGGTGTTTTAATATGACAAGGGAAAAATTCCTTTAAGTGGTACTCAGTGCCACCCGTGCTTAAAAACATACATAGACTTCCATATGTTAATTTTAATACAAGCCACTTGGATGATTTGCCAAGTGATAGGAGGAACATATTTTGATAAGTCTTATTTACATCAGCTAAAACTAGCTAAAATCCTGATCGTGCATTGCCAGGAGAAGGAAGCATATGCAAAAATCATATGTTCCAGACTTTATTCTATATTCGAAACTATAAGTTCCAGACTTGCTCCTTCATACACTAAAAAATTGATCCTACTATAATAAATCTCACAGAATTTTTTTTTTTTTTTTTTTTGTCAGATATATGTCTCGTGGGCTTTACAAAGCAGAATAATCCTTAGGAAAAAAAAATAAATCAGGCCAATTCAATCTTCATAAGACGTAAGGGAAAACTAGAATTCATATAATCAAAGTTAAATTTTGGAGCCAGAAATGGCTTCTGACTTCATTATGACAGTGAATGTATCTTACAGCTTCTCTGCTTTTTTTTTTTTTTTTTTTTTTTTTTAAGCTTTAATATTTTAAGTAAATTTTAGGGATTTTAAGGCATTTAAAAAAATTTTTATGAAATAATCTTGAAGTATATCAAAAGTATACTTCCTGAGGAGTACCTAGATATGCTTAAAAAATTTTAGGTGCATATCCTGTTGATATTTTGCATAGATTAAAGAATTTGGTGGGACTGTAATTTCACTAGCTCACTGTCTGCAGTTTTATGCCTTGCTTTATTTAGTTGAGTAATGTGTTGGGGTTTTTTTAGGCTGTCTAGCATGAATAATATTTAGAGATGAGAACCGTAGTAATGCAGGTAGGATTCAAGAAAATCAAGTAAGATTGCTAGACCGCTCCTACCAAACAGAATTTCATTTCATAGAATGATAGAATTGCTCAGGTTGCAAAAGACCTTAAAGATCATCAAGTCCAACCATGACCTAACCATACTACCCTAACTCTAACAACCCTCCTCTAAATCATGTCTCTGAGCACCACATCCAAGGGTTTTTAAACACATCCAGGGATGGTGACCCAACAGCCTCTCTGGGGAGCCTATTCCCCTGCTTAGCAACTCTTTCTGTACAGAAGTTTTTCCTGATATCAAACCTAAACCTCCCCTGACACAACTTGAGGCCATTTCCCCTTGTCCTGTCACCAGTGAGAGGAGACCAACTCCGTTCTCATGGCAATCACCTTTTGGGTATTTGAAGAGAGCTGTAAGGTCTCGCCTCAGCCTCTTCTTCCCCAGACTAAATAGCCCTTCTTTGTTTCTTACAGATTTATGGTGATTTTACCTGAAGTTCCGAGCAATACATATTACATACAATACCTCTGAAAAGAAAGAAAAAAGGATTAAATTAAACTGTTTTTCTTAATGTCAACTCTTTCTGATACTTAGCAGCAAATAAATGTTGACTGCAGCCATTGTGAGGAAAAGAATCCATTTTTTTCTTTGTTACATCCAAACTGAAGATATATCTGTGACCAAAGTGGTCAATTTATGAAAATGTTAACAGTTTATTTAGATATTTGTTGTTTTATGTCCAGTCTATTTCTTCTTCTTTTTTTTTTTTTTTAAAGGAGAGCAATAAGAAAAAATAAAATATCAGCTTAAATTATTATAATTCACCTTTTTGATGCAGAGAAAGAATGATGATTTATATTAGCAATGGGCTTTGTTCTTTTGAAGTCACTAAAGAATACATTTTCTTGTTAAATTATTATTTTAATACCTAGCTCCAAAAGCTTATTTAACATCAGTCTAAGAGGAAAAATAAATACATGCTAATTAGCTTTCATTTTCTCTCCTTTGCCTTTGCCTGGTTTTTGTCTAGTGCATTGTCTTTGGCAGCATATAACATACTTCATTCTCAAAACTATTTTATAGGAAGCTTTCTCTGGATTAGCAAAATTATTTGAAAGCAAAATGTATGGTAATGATTTCTTTGCCATTTATTTTGCTGTTGTAATGTGCTAACACAGGACAATGAAAGCTAACAATATAAAATACGAACTGTTGGAAGTTCATGAGAGTACCAAAAATGTCATTATCCTTAATGAACAGGAATGAATGAATGAGTTGGTGTGTCTTTTTATGTTTCCATATAAATAGTTTTGTGTTAATGCTTGCAATCAAGCAATGCTGACTATTGCTTAATCTCCCTTTTTTAAAGAAGTTGGTCAGGCTGACATGGTTGCTGTGAAGTGCTCAAAAACTCCAAGAAGTACTGACCTCCTTAAGCTGTCAAAAGAAGCAAACCTCTGTTGTAATTATTATTTCTGATGACAAAATGAGCTCTAATGATAGGTTTTGCACTGAGATGTAAAAAATTTGCATTTAAACTTCTTTTTAAAAAGCGGTTTATGTTGGAAGATGTGTCATTCCCTGCAGAATGCCAAAACAAAATGCAAATTATATTATTTTACCATTTTCAGCATGATTGTTATTTTTGTCTGTAGAACAAAATTTTTGCTATTTGCTCTTGTTTTTATGTATATTCGTGATATTCAGCATATTTGATCATTTTATTTTTCTAATTTTCATTGTCTTTCTACATAAATAACAAACAAAGCACTGTGCTTTCTATTCTTTACTCTAATTGAGTACAGCATGTAATAGCTTCTATTTTGAAACATTACATGAGTTGCTTTAAATGTTATATACTATGTTCCACTATTACACTTGAACAAAATTTGTATATGTTACTAGCATTAGGCTCAGTTTTGGGGAAAATAATAATAACTTAAAAAACAACAACAAATGAAGCATTTGAATCTTGTGGCCTTTAACAATCTTCGCATTTTTCTTGTATTTCTTTTTTTTTTTTTTTTTTACAGTTCCTTAGGATTCCTCAGTTGTAACTATCATTTTTTATGCTTTTCTTGAAATATTCAGGCTTTAGTATTCAATCTCTATCCATATCATATCCAGGTACATAATACTTTGGAGCTCAATATAAATGAAGTGCTGAAGACAAGTGTCTTTAGATTACTTTTTATTTACGAGTCATCAACACACTAAATATTAAAAATGAATAGATTTTTCTTTGCAATTGCTCTTTGCTGTTGCAAATTCTTTAAGTTTTGCGAAAGTTAAAGGTGTAGAAAAAGTTGAGACATTTGCTGAGTAGCATGCAATAAATATGTCATTTTAAAAAGATGTTACATTTTTGCAAAAAGAAAACTCATTCTCTCTATCAATTCATAGACTCAATTTTGTTTTTTGTTGTTGTTGTTGTTTTTGTTTGTTGTTGTTGTTTTTTAAACTAAGGGATGCCAAAATCCATATGATGCTTTTTGTGTTAATTCTTCGGATTTGGGAAATAAATGCGTTCTCATTCAATTCACCCCAGGATGCATGGAACAGAGTGATCCCAGCTTTTCAAAGCCATAATTTTTTTATCAATTCTTTGAATGCTTGTACCTTAGGTAATTTCCTAAAGCAATAATTTTAGTAATAGCAACTGAAAATTGCTGTATAATTTTAGCATTACATTTTCTGACCTTTTTCATTGATCTCACAGGAACTGTAGTCCAGTGTCTTCTGCAGAGTAGATTACGGCATTACTGCCTGTGGTATTGGTCTTTTCTAATACAATTTCTCTTTTCATCATTGCTATCACAATCTTGTTTCCTCCATGGCACATCAGGGCTACAAGGGATTCCGTTACTGTTGTTAGTGGTAGGGGATTACATATGCCAAATCTCCTGAAGTTTTGTGGAAGTATCAGGTTCAAAGTTTGCAGTGTATATCTTGTAGCTATAGATTGGGTGAAACCTTTCTATTTTGTGCAGCTGGCCTGCCAGAGCTAAAAGGTACCAGAGGGTTTGCATAGTGACTTTTTCGTACCGTATGGGGGAGACCTCAGCAGTATGATGCTGTCTATATACCTAACTGCATTGTCACCCTTCCTACCACCCATCAAAGGAAGAAGGCATCAGCTCCAGATATGGAGAATCCAGTGCTGAGTCTCTTGAGCAATATAAGCTTTTTGTTTTCTTTTGTTCTGCCACAGAGGCCTTTGCTGCTACGCTGATCAGTTTTTCTAAATTGTCTTTTCTGCCCCCACTGTACCTTAGTACATGGCACACTAGATTTCGTGAAGGCACACAAGTGAACCATCCAGTCAGTCAATAATAAATGGTCTCCACAATACTCAAAGTCTACTCTAACTGGTCCTGGACTAGTTAGTCTGGTACCAAATGTGGGGAGAAGGTTAGAGAACCAAGTTTTTGAACTAAGTAAAGCTAGCAGTTGTCCAAAAACTAGCAAAAGGCTGATTTTTGTGGTTCATAATAGAAAAAAGAAAGGATAGGTAAACATTAAAAAGCAGACCATTTTATACATAGTTAGTGTGACTATAGAGTTTTACTATGCTAATAAAAAATGATATGCCTCCATAAATTTCTAGCTGAGAAAGGTTTGGCTTTATATCATCGTTTATGTGAAGATTTTTTAAAAATGAAAATGAATCATGATTCAACCATTTGGTTTAATTAGTGTTGTTTGTAAATGACTATGAAAAAAATTAGTTTGAATTAGATGGGCTTGCTTTTTGAAGGGTTTTCATTTTCATTTCATACAGGCGCGAGTCAGAAATAGAGTGTTAGGCAATTTAATTCAAATTTTTGCTGCTTTTTAACAAGCAGTTAAGAGCTTAAACTATTTGATAATATTGCTGCTTATGTTACTTTTCAGTGCCATCTTCTTGCAGTCTGTTGATGCAGCTGACACTGCTGCTTCTAGACTAGCTTGCTTGTTGAAAGGCACTTGATGCTTTTTAAGAAACAAGCAAAGGAATTGGTCAGAAGAGGACTTATTGCACCACATAGCACTTATAATCAAAATTGAGTCCTGTAATATGTGCAAGACCCTTCCTGTTGTTTCTCCTGTCAAGTTTAGTGTCATTATTTTTTTGTAGTTGAATTTTATTCTCTGTGCTAGTAGCTGGTAGATGTTTGTCACTAGCTATAAGTAGGTTTGTAAGTAGACAATTAAGTTTGAACATACTCCCTATTCTCAGCCATGTTTCTAATCCTTTGTAGCTGTTTTAAACCAATAGCAAAGAAGTTAGCTAAATTTCTTCTGTGCAGAAATTGCAGATGTTCCAGCATGGCGTATCAAAAGGTAATAACACTGGACATTCAATTCAACTGTTCAAAAACTGAACTGGTTTGTTAGTTTTTGTGGAGTGTGTCTCAGGTTTCTATAAAATCTGAGTATTGTTGTTTTGAAGTAATATCTTTGAAAGGTATAATTCAATTGACTTTGGTTTATAAAGTTGATAGTTGACAGAAGGTATCCCAAATGTGTCATGTGGTTTCCAGATAATTGATCACATTTTTTCAACAGTTGAAATGAAGTCAGAGTTTACTGCAATGAAGTTCTATTAATATATTGGCAGGTGTACTGACAAAGATGGTGGAAGTATTTTTAAGAAGCATATATAACATGCATTTGCTTATCAATGAAGAAGATGAATTTAAAATCTCCAGAGTGACACCTACAAGAACTTAGAAATCAAAAGGCAAAAAATGACTTCAAAGCGATTTGGAGACAATAGCTGTAATTCCTTCCATGACCTAATTTTTAAATTAGTTTCTTGTGAAACGGTGGCTTGTCATTTAAAAGGAAAGCAGAAATACAAACTATTTTGAACTACTAGCATTTTTACAGGGACCTGCAGTTTTATGCACTGACATCCAGTATAAATTTTTAAAGACATATATATAACTAATTTCCGTTTCTAATAAGAATTAGTTGTAGCTTTTGCAAATGATCCCATTTTGCATTGACAATGATGTTAAGGGAACAATATAATGGTAGTTGGGTTTTAGAAGTGTTTAAAACTGCTGCAGCCTTAGACATGTTGTCTGTATCATTTCCCTTTTCTAGTGATATTCTAGTTCACCTACAAGTGTCTGTTTTTTCCAGAAGACTAATGGCAAACAAACTGGGCTCTAGCTCATAGCATCTAATCCACTCATATCATCTCATGGAGCCTGCCTTTTGATGCACTTCTCTCTCGCTGTTGCGTTTCTCCTGATTAACATACTGTCTCCCACAGTATTCTCCTGGAGCTGGAAGGCCATTGCTTAGGCAGGTACACTTTTTTGCTGGGTAAAGAACTTGCTGGATGTCTAGGCCCAGAGAGTGGTGGTGATGGAGTTAAATCCAGCTGGCAACTAATCATGAGTGATGCTCCCCAGGGGTCAGCATTTGGGCCTGAGCTGTTTAATATATTTATTGATGACCTGGTTGAGAGGATTGCGTTGCAACCTTAGTGAGTTTGCAGGTGACAATGAGTTAGGAAGAAGGATCGATCTGCCAGAGAGTAGAATGGCCTTACAGAGGGTTTTGGACAGGCTGGATCACTGGGCTGAGGCCAGTGGGATGAAGCTTAATAAGACCAACTGGTAGGTCCTGCACTTTGGCCACAACATCCTCAGGCAACGCTGCAGGCTTGGAGCAGAGTGGCTGGAAGACTGTGTAGAGGAAACAGACCTGGTCAATGCTCCTGAACGTGAGCCAGCAACGTGCCCAGGTGACCAAGAAGGCCAGTGGCATCCTGGCTTGTGTCAGAAATAATGTTGCTAGCAGGGAAGTATTTCTACCTCTATACTCAGCACTGGTGAGGCCACATCTTCAGTACTGTGTTCAGTTTTGGGCTACTTGCTACGAGAAACACATTGAGGCCCTGCAGCGTGTCCAGAGAAGGGCAGTGAAGCTGGTTGAGGGGTCTGGATCACAGGCCTTATGAGGAGCAGCCGAGGAAGCTGGGATTGTTCAATCTGGAGAAGAGAAGGCTTAGGGGAGACCTTATCGCTTCTACAACTACCTAAAAGGAGGTTGTGGTGAGGTAGGGATCAACCTCTTCTCCCATGTAACTAGTGACAGGATGAGGGGGAATGGCCACAAGTTGCACCAGGGGAGATTCAGGCTGGACATTAGGAAAAAATTGTTCTCCGAAAGAGTGGTCAGAAGAGTGGGCTGCCTGGAGAGGTGGTTGAAACACCATCCCTGGAGGTGTTCAAGAAATATTTAAATGTTGTACTGAGGGACACGGTTTAGTGAGAATCATGGTGATAGATGAATGGTTGAACTGGATGATCTTAGGCCTTTTCCAACCTTGATGATCCTGTGATTATCTTTAAAAGGATGCAGCATTTGTAGGTGATGGTGAATTTTTATACGGAAGAAAGCAAAAATGTTAAGTTAAAACACAATAAACCATCTGTTTTTTGAATCAGGTTGAATCAAGAATGATCAGTTGATGTTTCTTAAGACTAAGAGGCAATATGTCTTTTTTTATATGTATAAAGAAGCCTCCTAAATGGGCTCCTGATTGCAGCTCATAACTCGCAGAGCTGCCATAGAAGAAGTGAATGTTAATGAAATAAAAAAATTAATGAGATAGATTATGGTCAGGCAAAATTGTTTTGCTTGTAGTGCTTCTTTACTGGCTGTTTCATAACCTTTTAGCTGATGGTGGGGGAAAAATTTAGCTATAACACACCATTCCCCTAATTTTGTTTTTCTAATACAGACTTAAATGGAAACATCTGGCCCCGGCATAAAGCTGTGTTAAGAAAAAATATGAGAGAAATAAGGAAATAAAGGTCAAAAATCAAAAAAGAATCCTTAGTGAATAGCTAATTGAATCTACTGTTGAAATACAACCTGGAATTCAATTCATTTGTCTGTGTAAACTGTCATAGAAAAAAAGAGTGTTGATGAGAATTTTTGTTTTTTTTGTGTGTGTGAGTGTGTGTGTGTGTGTGTGTCTGTTAACCGTATTTCTACAAAACTGACCTCAAGCAGTATGTGGTTTTTGTGTTATCTCTATTCATTTTTCTTATTTAATTGCTTAATTACGCAAAAGTGCTCTGTTTAAAATTTTAAACTGTATATTAGCAGAATTTATTTATTTTTTCTCCTGGGAAGGATGTATTTGTGTCAATTTTAACTGTTGTGTCAAATTTGACTGCTTTAAATATATTAACAATAGAGGTGTAATCAACAGCAGTGGATGCCTTTAAAATACTATTAGGAAAAACCTGTTGAAAATTCAGCTATTTTGCTGCGTATGGAGACCTATTTCTGGTGATAATTTTTTTTATGAAATTGAGTTATTGTAAGCATCTCTTGGTAAATTGGTGTGTAGATTTTGTTTCCCTGCTTAGATTAAGTTTCCTTTTCTATTTATAGATAAATTGTTGAACTTTCTGAAATGTGAAATTGCAAGGTACAGTTAGAAAGCATTTCTTATTGATGCTCTGTAAAATCTCTCCTCTGTGACATTATTGATATTGATATATAAACCAGAAAAATAGGAAGAGTTTATCAACATGATAGCAAGAAGCTAAAGATTAGATGAATGATGCAGTAAATATCAATGTTAGAGTTGTGAACTGGCATCAGACAAAAATGAGCAGCCTTTCTTTTTTATCTGAAAATAACTCATTGGGGAACACTGGTTACACTTCACAGTCACAATTCGGTCTTAAATTTAAGTTCTTTCTCAGCCCGTTTGGACAAATTAGCTACTGATTAATTAGTTAAAATTAATATATATAGAACTATCATATGTATTTACGTATGTACACACACACATATATATATTTATTTATATGTATCAAAAACTGGGCCATGAAGCACTTATGTCTCTGAGGAATCCTGGTGACAGGAGCTCCCATACTGAAAGATGCATCTGTTTATCTGGGAACATGTAGTCTCCAGGCTTGAAAGCTATGCATGTTTTGGTATTCAGGGAAAACATAATTGGAGACGAGAACAACTTATGATAAAGATAGCTGTCAACTACGAGTAGAAAGATCTGATAAAGAAGCCTTTGGTAATAGGAATTTTCTAGAATGGAAACACAACAGGCAATTAGGGGGCAGATTGGAAGTGCTGGTAAAGTGTTCCACTGCACTATTTGGAGCTCTAATAGGCATGGAGAAGAGTTTTTTTTTACCATACAGTGTAGTAAATGATAGGGAGAGTCATCAAGAGAGGTCATATTAAATTATTTGCACTATTTTTAAAATATGAAATATCAGTGCATGAAAGCTGAAGGATGGGAACAAAATTACAATGGTATGAGTATGCAACAAGGCTTACGTACAACTAGAGCATGGCAGACATTTCACAAGCGATGTCTAAACAGAAGGAGAAACGGTTGGAATGGATGCAGTGATGAAAGGAGAGGATTCAAATTAAAATGAAAAGGCATCTATGCCCTCTTAAACAGAAAGCTGTAGATATGAGAAGGGTATCAACTGAAGGTAAAATAGTTAGGTTATAAAATTGTTAGATGTTGTAGACACAGTCTGGCCTAGGATAATTTCACAGGCTTCATAACACATCTTAAATACAAGTATATTTCTAATGGGAGGCACTTAGGATGTTGTATGTTTTTCTTGGAAGATATCTGATGACAAGATAGAGATGGGCAATGTAGAAGACAGTGCTATGTTTGATTAGATAGAACTGAGAAAGGAAAATGAAAATCAAAAGGATTTACATGAAAGTAGAGAACATAGAATTGGAAAAGTGGAAGAAAAGGAAGGGAAAGAGAAAAAAAGCAAAAATGCCATAAAGCAGAGGTGATTAATCAAAAATTAAGGACTAAGGCTAGAAATGGATTTTAAACTTGGAAAGGTAAGGCTAAGGGTTAACTTTTTCCCTGATATAGATTCATCTTCTTTTGTTCCTTCCTCAGATGCTTCAAAACTCTAAACAAGATGTGAGTGATTTACTAGCTCTCACTGGAGTTATTTCAGCTGCATCCTGTAATGATCTCTTTCAAATGAGAATCTAATAACTCCTTGGAAGGAAAAAACACAAAATTTACAGGAAAAAAAAAAGATCGAGTGATTTTGAAACTGTTGTGGCTTGTTAAAAACAAGTAATCACCAAACATCTCATCAAAACATTTTATTCTGAATTAGTCCACCTAGAATAATCTTAATTTTCTGACTAAGTTTTTTCCCATATACCAGTCCTGTAACTGCAAATGATTCTCTTGAAGAAAGCTGCTGTGAATGTAGTACGGACTTGAAAGATTAGCTTTCACTTTCTGGTCTTTACACTTATTTTCCTGCGCTAAATCAGGCTTTAAAAATGTTTTCACACGATAAAAAGAAGCTTGTGGGCTCCAGAATTTACATGTGCCATACGCTAAGTTTTAGACTCCTGTATAAGAGGTACAGTTCAAACGTCTGCAGTCTTTAGTAACTCATCTCTCTTTACTCTTGGGTACATTGTATCTGTCATTCTGTCTGGGTTTGAGTAAATAATTAATTTCTTAATTTTTCATTGTTATGTTTTTTTTAGCAAATTACCCTTTCTGATATGTAGTATAAAGGGAACATTTTAATTTTTATTTCTGGAGTATTCTGGAGTATTCTGGAGCATCGTTTCACACTAACCCAGCTGAATGGAAATGTTGCAAAAATTACATGAAAAATATATAATTTGGTGGTTCATTTCCTGAAATTATTATGTGTCTCAGAGGTAATAATGATCACTGAGGTTTGCATTTATCTATTCAGAAATAAGACAAGAGACATCTGAAGACATTGAGGGTTAATCTAGTACTGAAAGAGATAGAAGTAAGTCATAATGCAAAAATACCAATACTGGCATTGTGTGTCCAGGCAGAATATGTTTTGATTTGAAAAACTTAAACATCAACCACCCTATTGTTCAGTTTTACTATATAAAACACTCAAAGCTACCCTGTGTTGACAGCAGCTGTTGTATTGGTTTATTTCTCCTATTTGTGTTTTGTTGCCCACTGAAAGCAAAGCACAAAGCCTGCTGATACAAACTCTGTTTAGACCAAATTGTTTCCTTCTCAGATGTTATTCTGTGTGTTTTTCATATGTACTATTGAATGGGAAAAAAAAATATCCAAAGATGCTTATTCTTGCAAATATAGGAGATAATTTGGTCAAATACCTCTTTTTTTTTTTTTTTAAGTACTCCGATATTTTGTATATATGCATGTGATACATGTGAATGTGGACCATTCTTTTGAAATGTGAAACCAAAATCAGCAGAGTTTGAACTACTGAAGCTAAACACTTGACTGTGAGTGTGTTTCTTACAGGATTTACGTGCCGTCCAAGACCTTATGTGAAATGTAAGCCTTGTAGGGGTGAAGCCCATCTCAAAATATTTGTACAATCAAGTAGACACTTTTCAATTTAGGATTTTCTAGCATTCTCATCTAGTAAAGAAAATGTCTGTTTTTGCAAGGAACATGAAGCAAACCCGAGCAAGGAGCTGAAAGCTCTTAAGTTGCTCCTCTGCTTGCTCAGTGGCCTTATGATAGTCCAAAGTGGAAATTTTGTTCAGACTATCGAATTGCAATTGCTGTAGTTATGTCACCAGTGCGATGATGATGGCAGAGAATACCAGACTCTCAGATTTGCTGCACCTATCAAAACTGAAATTTTCCATTCGTAGAGTGCTTTGACTTTTTAAATGTATGTTTTTCCAATAAGAAATTTATTTATTCCTTAAAAAAAAAAAAAAAAAAAAAAAAAAAGGGCATTTTCTTTAATGTTGTCTCTTCCTTAAATTTTAAATTTAATTTTGCCATACTGTTTTAAGGTCAAACTGACGTGTAGATTGAGGAGGATAATTTTCTGTCAGAATGGGTTCTGATGGAAATTGTTCATACAAACGTGTGTTACTGTTCATGGAGTGTTACTGAAGGATGCAAAGAGATTGCCAGGAGACACTCATTGCTGGTATTTTACCAGCAGTAAACAGTGCACCTGTTGCCCTTGTAAGCCCCATGTTGGAGGAACAGCAGCAACCTTAACATGCTTGCCACAGTTCTAGAGACACCTGACACATCTGGTATTTGCAGCAGTAAAATATCCAGTTGAGTGTCTTACCATTTTCACATTTTAAATATATTCTATGCTTTTTAGAGTAACACCAAATTGACATCCCACTTCCTGCTGTTTCCTTTTTCTCCTGACTGATTTTTTTTTTGGCATTGCAAGCCCTTCTGACTCAAAATACTGAGTAGGCAATTTGCACTCAGGAGAACAAATATTTCATGATTTGAATTTCTTAGCGATGTACTTTATACAGAAGAGCATGTTTGGCACATTTTCCATAGGAATTAAACCAAAGCCTATTGTCTGCTGTACATTATGATGATGGCAAGTGTGCCTTTATGTGGTGTTTAATATTTATTTTATGAACCAACATTATGAAGGCTGAAATTCTGTCATTCCTATTTATACTGTATTTGTGCTTTGGGATAAAAAGTACCTGCATAGAAAAGATGTATGAGAACAGTTCATACACTGAATTTTTTCTTCTTAGGGGTGTGAAATGTATTTTATAAAAAGCATCAAGAAATCTTAATCCTGTTTATGCTTCAGAAGTTCCCTCAGGGGTTTAAATTTTTCTGACTGTGGAGACTGAACTCTTTATGAAAACATTAACAGTTGGGAAGGATTTTCGCATTATGTGAAGTGAAATCATTGGATTTTATTCAGAATGAGATTGTATAGAGTGGCTCATATTATTGCTTTTATGCAGTAATGTTCTCTACAGAAGTTTAATACAGGTGTAAATGTCATTTCTGGGAAGAAACACTGTGGTCTGCCATTAATTGCTTCAGCAAATGAAAATATTTTAGTGATAAAGCAATTAAGACTGCCATAATAATTAGCTACCTACTGAATTTTCTAAGTTGCTTGGTATATGTATTTCTTCTCTTACCCCTTAAATTATTTCTCTTTGAAAAAAAAGAAAATGTTATTTAGCTTTTACCTGTGCAAGAATGATGAGTAACTTGTATTCCATCTTTTTGTTTTCCTAATTCGCAGGATTTTTTTAAAGAAAAAAAACAAATATATGATTGAGTCTTTCTAGATATGTGTTCAAGTAGCACAACACACCTAGAAGATTAATGTGATTACTGTAATAGGAAAAATGACAAAAAAAAAAAAAAAAAAAAAAGAATAGGGAAGGTACTGTGCATGCCAAATATTAGGTCAGTAGTATACTTTCACTTGTCAAATGTTTTGTTTCCATCGGTAAGAATTATATTCATCCTGTTACTTGTACTATGCAAGGAGTAGTTTATTATAAAGCTCATTTGGGAAACATATGTTTGAGAGACTGTTTTGATTAACTTCACAGGCAGAAGGATGAACTTAATGTTTGCATTCTTAAAAACACTTAGACCTAACCATAAAAAACTTGTGAAAATTATCTTAAGGGGGAGAGCTTCAGGCTATGGTTTCAGTATCCATTTTGAAATGGTGTAGCACAGGTAAACAGAACACTAGATTGAAATCAGACTTTATCCTTTCCAAAAGGCAGCTTCTTTGAGGAAGCAACGTAGCAGTGCTTACCTGTGGAAGAGATGTCTTAGAAAAGCCTTATCTGATAGCATGAGAAGGGGACTAATTCCTGGTATAGGTCATCTCCATTTTCCTAATTTATACTTTCTGTGTTTTTTTTTTTTTAAATATGTTTTTAATGACTTTTTTTTTCCTTTTCTTGGGTAACGCTTATTTGTTTTGAAATTTTTCTAGGATTTATAATGAGCTGGAGTAAATCAGAGAGTAATGGGTTTGCAAAAGCTATGAGTACAAATAAATTAGTGTGCTGAAGAGAACTTGAGAATCTAACCAGGGATTCTTCCTTATTTTTCCTGAAGGGATCAAAAGTTAAAAAAAAATGCCAGTTCAACTCTCCTATGGTTGCTTTCAAGTGCAAGCACCAACCAAGAACAAATAAGTTCTGTTTTCACTAATTAATCTACTTGTCTCATTGAAAGGCTTTGGTTTCAGTCCTGACACAAAACTTCAAGAGAACGTTGGCAAGAAACTTGAAGTCTAAGCCTGAGTTTTCCATCAGTATGCAGGTGGCAGTAATCCACAGTTTGCGTAGGACTTAGCTTTATCTCCTGTTTTGATTGTCGGCTGTCTGTCTGGACTGGCCTGCAACTGTGTACTTGCATTGCAGCTAAACCGAAGCTGAGCCTGCATTACTTAGATTTAGTCTGCTTTATCCTGCCACGTATGTGTGCTTGGACTATTGGATCAGGACATGCAGCTTGTGAAGCGGGATCATCATTCTCCCTTCATGGATTTTTGGTGATCATGGGTGATAGATAAGGCACAAATTTAAGTGTCTATTTAGTTGGCTTGCATCACTGGGTACTTGCTATACCATACATATTTACAGTTTATTTCTGTTGCTCTTCAGAGCTGTCATGTTGGTTACAAATTGCTTGTACTGTAAATTCCATTTTTCAGTTATTGATTTTCTTTTCCATGAATTGTTCATAATGTATTTATTTATTTTTTAGTGCTTCAGTGAAGGTGGTTTTTTTCAGCTTCTATGCTCTGCTTCCTTATGAGATGCCTGTATTGATGTTTATTTGTCTTTCCAGTCATTATTTCTATGAGGAAACAGTTGTGAGTAGTGAACTGGTGATGTGGTGTGGCTCTTGGTAGGATTTTCAGGGCGCTGCAATAAAAAGTCTTGTCATCATACAACTGTAAAGAAGATTAAAATGGAAGAAGAATAGGCTCTAGTGTTCCTCTTTGCTTACAAGGAGCTCTGCCTAAGCAGTAGGAGAAAAGGTCACTTGCTTCTTCAAACAATATTTATATTTCTTTATGACTCTACTGCCCCAGTGATTTCTAATGCAGAAAACTCTTCCCTTCATCCATTTGCAAGGCTTCATCCCTTGAAAACAAGTGCAGTGAAGGGACTTGGGGGATTTGGAGCACAAGACAAGATGATAGCTTCTCTTCTATGCCCTCTGCCTTCACATACAAATCATTGAGGAATGGAGTATTTTTCAACTACACAGCTATTCTCCTGCTCTCTAAGTGCAGTTTGTACATGTACAGGATTCTTTCATCATTCAAGAACCAGTGTTAATTACCTCATGCAGTGGATAAAATGTGTTGAGATGCTGTGCAAGTATTGAAGTAAAAAGCACACCGTAACATAAATGAATCTTGATTTTTCCTTCATTAGCAATAACCTTCATCATGTCAGATAGATCCCAGTGTTCTGCTACATGAAGCTCCTTCTGTTATTCATCTAAATTTTTATCAGATTTTCTGCAGCCATAAAATGGAAGCACTGGAAACATTCAGCAAGAATGCTCTTCTAGATCTTCAGATTATCTGTTAAAAAATATGTAAAGATTAATTCAAGCCTAGAGCCAGTGCAGTTCTTAGGGTTGTCTTGGATGGCTTTATTGTTTCCTTACCTCCCTCTGCCCATTAATGCTTCTGCAAGCACAGCATGCTTCTGGCTCAGGTGTGTTCTGGTGTTGGGTTTGGGGTTGGCACATCTTCTGGAGCCATCTGCCTTTAACACAAGAGGATTCAAAAATACTTGACTGAGCTGACCCACTGATGTGCTTGCATGGATGGACTCTACAATCCTCAGTATAAGAGCTGCCCCTACTCTTCCTGTTTTTTAGTAAAAGAAGATAGAAGATGGCTCTTTTTTAAAGTTCCTTGCCTTGACTCTGCTTTGAGACTTCAAACACTTAAGGAAAGTTAACTGAAAATGGATTTTTTTTCCACTTAGATGTTAAAATTTGAAATTCAGTGGAGAGAGTCAGGAGAGACCACAGTTGAAGTTACACAGGTACTGTGATAAACTCTGAAATACCTCAGCAGAATATGAAATTGCTTTTCATCTACTTCTGAGTTGGAACATGAATGAATGTGCACAGAGATAGACTACTGGAACACAGGTGAAATAGCGTCCCCAAGGCTGGGAAGACGATGCCCTTCAACAGCATTTCCATATACATTTGTCCTTCATTATTTCCCATCCTCTCTAAAAACTTCTTAGGATATATTTTATGTGTTATGGCCAACATTTGGATGTATCACTACTGTGAAAATTACTGCTCTTGCTAGTAGTGCTAATGAGAAGCTCAGTACTTTCTTTTCACATTTCAATAGTTTAGTGTAATGATGAAATGTGCCATCCTAAACTGGGATATAAAGTAGAATTCTTGCCTATATTAAGTTATTAAAAGTCCAGCTACTTCTCATTTTGGAGCAGAAGCCCCAGGTGATATCTGCAAATGGGAAGTATGTGTATTCCTAGTTTAGCTGGGCAGCATAGAGATGAGCAATGTGGTATTAAAAAACCTGTAGAGATTTTCTCTAGTTTATAACAAGAAATTAGCATTTCAGCAGCAAGTAGATTGATGTATTTTGTTTAATTTATGTGTACTATAATGAGCAGTGAACCTGTCCAAGGCTCTGGTTGTTCATAGTGAGAAAATCAGGAATAAAAGAGAGAGTATGTAGCAGATATTGACAAAATAACAAGCCACCAACTACCATGTATCTCTAATACTCATTTTGCACCTATTGGTTTCTATAGGTAGCCTCGGTGTAGATTTGTTTTGTTAGATTCCAGGTGTCTTTTGTATAAACATTGTGTATGTATTTTACAATGTTTCACTGCTTTCACTGTTTTTTTGCATGGAGATGGATATTTAGAGAAATATAAATACATCCATCATGGTGAGAAAATGCAGTCTTATCACCTTGTTTATTCTTTGCCATTTTCAACTGTAGTGTCACTCACTGTTTTGAAGTATAACAATTTAATGCTGATTAGGATACCAAACTTTTCCAGGTGCAGCAACTACAAAATTGGAAATAAAGTAATTAAGTATAGAATGCTCAGAATGTTCTTTTAAATGATACTATGGGGAAAATGCCATCTACAGAAATAACATCATTGGTTGTCTCACTTAATCAGCCAAGCAGGATGAAAATAAAGAGAAGTAGGGACTAATTAAGATACACTGTTCTAAACTTTCTTTCATAAAACTTTTACCTGTTTCAGGAGCTGCCACAATGATTACATTGATACTGTAGTTGTAGAAAATACCCAAGTGATTTCTCTGGTTGGTGTTGTAAAGGGACTATCTTTTGTTCTTGTGTAGCTTAATTGTCCTTGTAGAATCCGTACGGTTCCTGTCTGTTGGAATTGAACTGATCACCACTGGTACAACAGTGGGCTTCTAGCTTTCCACTGAAAGATGTGAGAATTGCAACTTCAATTATCCTTGCTTAGTTTGCTTTAAAAATGAAGTTAATATTCCCTTGCCTTTTATTTTACATTTTCAAGTCTATTTGTTATTGCTGTGGCAAGTTTACGTGACTTGGAATATGAAAGTCTTTCATGTTGAACTCTTTGAGGCTTATCCTGAGGAAGGAAGGAATAAAGGTCCCATGCCTTTCACCATGAACTTCAGAAAGCTTTCCAGGTGCTGCTTAGAGGACCAGTAAGTTTGGATTAGCTCTTCCATGTTTTCTGACACACATATGAATGTGTTAATCATCTGGCTTACTGGTTTGGTTTTTTTTCTTCTTCATTTAATTGAGGTGATGTATGTGTCTCTGTTATTCCTGTGTAAGGTTTTATTCAGGAGTGATAAAGTGAAGGAATAACCACAAGCATTAATTAGTGAATTCTTAGCTGTGTTTTCAGTTCCCTGAAGTTCATTTATAGTATAGAATTTGTAAAATAATTAAGAACTGATTTTGCTTGAATTGTGCTCTGATCTAGGAATTTCTCTTTATTTTTTTTTTCCCAATATTGCACTTGTTCTTGAAAATTAAATGAAAGACTTGACAAATTATGCTGTGTTTAAAAAATAAAAACAAAAAATGCAAGCCCAAGTCCAGGGGGTTCATTTTATCTGATGGATGATACTAAAATTTCAGAATGTTGCTTGTAGAGCTAATAAAAATATCTCTAAGAAAAAAAAATATTTAATTGCCTGCTGCCAGATTTTGCTGGCGAACGTTCTTTGTATATGACCCTGAACAAGCTGGTAAGTTAATTCAGCAAAAGATAGATAGTAGTCCTTTTGAAAAGGAGAAAAGCCTGCAGATTATGCTTGGAGCTTTGTTGACATCCTCATCCCAATGTATCAGCGTATCTTCCAGGTCAGCCAGAATTTAGTTCAGTTTAACTATACTTAATTATACCAATTTATTATGCTGGTTGCATGCATTCTCACA
>JAOWBP010002392.1:14741991-14773759 GCA_028571105.1 Tragopan temminckii
TCTGGAGTTCTTTCATTAAAAAAAAAAAAAAAAAAAAAAAAAAAGTTGTGCTCAGATTATTTTATATATATATGCATATGAAATGGCATAACAGTATTGCCATGTTTAAACCAACATTTCTTACAAATATATTAGAAATGAAACAAACACCTTCCTGGAAAAGTTTTACATGTTCTAATAGGAGTTCAGTAAACTGTCTCTAAACATTCAGTGTAACTGTAGGACTGTAGGGTGAACTAAGTATATTGCTTCAAGGAGATATGAAGTGCTGTGAAGCAGCAGTGTCCCATTTATTTCTGTCTTGTCACCTTACGCTTTTTACATGTAGGTCTTTGTCCCCATGCCTGCTTACAATTGAGGATTTAGAAACAGTTCCTGTGTCTAAATAGCCAAGTGCTGTCTGTTTCTCTCCACTATAGACATTAAGCAAGAGAAAGCCCCTGACAGGCATTGAATTTCATTGACAGTAGTGCAGTATCCATGTGATCTGACCTGCACAGATGAATTGTAATTACTTGTGTTTGTAATTACCTTACTGAAAATGACCCAATCTTCAGCCTGGAGAAGAGAAAGCTGCGGGGAGACCTTATAGCGGCCTTCTACTACCTGAAGGGGGCCTACAGGAAAGCAGGAGGAACTTTTTATAAGGGCGTGTAGCAACAGGACCAGGGGAAATGGTTTTAAACTGGGTTTAAATTTAAAAACTAGATTTAGACTAGATATTAGGAAGAAATTCTTTACTGTGAGGACGGTGATACACTGGAACAAGTTGCCCAATGAAGTCATGAATTCCCCCTCCCTGGAAGCATTCAAGGCCAGGTTGAATGGGGCTTTGAGCAGCCTGGTCTAGAGGGAGGTGTGTCCCTACCTATAGCAGGGTGGTTAGAAGTAGATGATCTTAAAGGTCCCTTCCAGCTCAAACCAAACTCCCTTAATTGTCTGATCTTCAATTTGTGAAAATGTAATTGTTACATTTGAAGACACCGATGCTTTTGAATTTTTGCAGCCTTGCCTAATTTTTTTGAAGGGGAATTGGAAAAAAGAAAAGTATTCTACTATTTCTTCCACTTGCAGGTTTTCTTTTCCTTTTTCTCTCTCTCCATCTTTTACTTCTATGTATATATAGCATTTAGATAAATTTCTGGGAATAATTTTTTCCCCTTGAAGTGACTGTTCTTTTCTCTGCTCCTGAGCATGACATGAAGAGTGATCCTCTAATGTCAGGTTGTGGTACCCCACTGCAAGGTTTGTATCTGGTTTGACAGTCTTTTCAAGCAGGCTTGTTTTGGTAATGTGTAAAATGAATGCTTTTCAGACTCGTTTGGACAATCTGATAAAAGATGATTGAACTGTTTCAGTTTCCAAGACAATTGTGATGATCTGCTCTGAAAGTGTGCGTCACTCCTTGCGTAATACTAATGGTATATGGATGCCTCTTGTTGCTCTGGAAATACATTGATTTGAAAGCTGTGGTTCCAACTCAGATGAGAAGCAGTAAAAGACACATCAGCTGAATTGCAGTATCCTTAGCATAGCATTTTAGTGATACATAAGAGGTAGAGGGGATAGAATTAATACCAATTTTTTCCAAGTAAGTACTTGAAAATTGGGTAGAGAGTTTGTAGTGCAATATACTTATATTGTCAGTTGTCACATGTGTCATCAAAATCACTTCCTGAACTAGGAATCAAATATATTTATCTAAGGGCCAAATACATTCCAAAAATTGCTTCGTGTGTGTGGGTACTGGAGCTCTTTCTTGGGGAACCAGGTGTGCCTGTCTCCTGTGGGCTCAGCCTGAAGGGTGGGCTGTGCACATGACAATCTCTTTGTTGTTATGTGCTCTTTCCCATTCTCTTCATGAGTTACTTCCTCTGCTTTTTCTCACCATGCACAGCAATGTGGTGGAGCTCAGTCATCTCTCCTCCCTGGCACTTGTGCTCCTCACAGTACCCTGCAGCACCCCATCCTTTGCTGGTGGCTGTGCAGCTCTTTCTCTTCGTAAATTTGAATTGCACAATAATTGAAATTTCAGTGTTGTTTCCTTCTTTTATCTGTAGAAAATAGTCTAAGTGCTGCCTGTCTCTCGCTCACATGACAGACCATCTGCAGATATGGAAATTGCAGTAGATATGTCTGGGAAGGTACCTTCTAAAGCAAGGTTGAGTCTGTGACTTTCATGAGGGCCATGATGGGTTTTGCATGTTAACATATTCCTTACCTCAGAAGATTTATTTATATCCTAGTTAAGAAATAGGGGATGAACTGTGTTTTTCATAGTAATAGATGTTGGTCTCCTTTGTTAAAGTTAGGCTTAGTGAAATACTAGTTTCTTTTTGAAAAAGGTAAATATCTCTTGGAAAAATATTTTCTGCTAGATTTTGAACCGTTAATTTTTATACTAGAAAGAAAAGCGTATTATAAATACATAACTGCGTATATTCACTATGTAACAAATTGGTAATAAAAACATAACGTAATAAACAACAAATGAACTTTTTATTTAAAAGGCACCATTAAGCTGTTATATTTGATTAAGAACTCATTTTTTGGTTATTCCAATTCCTCTTCTCTCTGCAGTAGAGAGGAGGGAAAAACAAACTATAACTCATGGACACAACAGTTCTATAGATTCAATGTACATCAGTGTATATTATGTGCTTTTTGCACATAATAGGAAAATGAGTTATTTCACTCTACTCATGTACTCATTTCTAGAATGGAAAACATTTCAGAAAATAGGAAATATAGAATATTTACTCTTTTTTTATTGTCTGCTATTCCATAAACCAACCTCATGAATGTCTTGAGTAGGCAGCTTAGATTGGTAAACTTCTTTTGCTTGCTTTAAAAAACAACCAATAACACACCAAACTCTATTATTCTATTGTTTTCTGTGTCCTACCACTGACAGTAGGAAAATGAATTTTGTACATTTGCAAAACTGCTGATGGTTGTGCGAAGAAAATAAGATGGTACAGCAAAGCAAATAAGGCAGAAATTATGTATCTGATTGTACAGTGTTCTCATGTTTCTTGTCAGTCACAGTAACCAGCTATTCATAAGAAAGACTGGCAGAAAAACTATCTAGATAAGGATTTACGTCAGAACACATTAACCAGGACCACATCTTGGCAGTTTTTGAAGATGCCCAAGGAGGGGGACTCCACCGTCTCTATGGGTAGCCTGTGCAAGTGCTCAGAAGGCATTTGAATTGTTACTGATATGACTGCACTCAGTGGTATTTCTTTAAGAGTTGAAGGTGTGGTATATTAATTAAGGTGCTTAATTGAATCACAGCATGGAGGGTCAAGAATGCTACAGTGTTTCCATGTTGGAATAATTGCACTCGCTTCAAAATAAGGCTATTGCATTGTATTGTTGTGTAGCTACTCCTAATTAATGAAAGAAAATTAAGGAAATGAGGATGTGTAGAGTATGTAACTGCTGAAGGATGGTGTGTCTGAGTTACAAATATGTAGAGCTTTTGAAGACTAAATAGTTACAATAGCTTACATTGGCAGAGAGTGCAACTAAAGTTGACTTTAAGTAGTGAACTATGCAAACTGGGCATAATGTAATTATGGCCACGTGGAATACAACTTTCCCCTGCTTTATCAGCTAGAAAAGGACAACATAACTGCATCAATGGCTACAATTTCTTAATGAGATCTGAAGCCAATGCAATAAAAATATTCTCAGTTAACTACAGTTAAATTTAGAAAATGACTCTGCTTTAGCCTCAAGCAACAGTAAAAGATGGTTTTGTTCCATCCATATCCCTAAAATTAAATAAATTTCTAATTTTTTAATGTTATTCTTGTTTAAGCCATATTGTTAATAAGAATGTCTTTCAGAGTAGGATCATCCATATGTGCCTCAAACCTTAGTTAATTTTTTTTACTCCTAATTTAAATCAAAATCAGTGCATTCTCATGTGTTGTTTTCTTCATTTTTTGTGAATCATCATGTTCTCCACTGAACATTTCTGCAGTATTTTTAATCATGTGATTTTGTCATACTTTGACTCCAGAAACCTACCAAAATAAAATACATCAAAATCAGTAATTCTGAAGTATTTAATTAGAGATCTGAATTGAAACGATGTCAACTGTCAGCCCAGATACATAGATAAAGGCAAGTGCTCAATGTACATTTGGTTCAAGAATAGAAAATGTGTTGTACCATAATGCTTACAATATTCTGCTTTCTTGAAATTGCTGAAAATTATGAGTCAGACAGAATCAACTCAAACACAGCAACTAACACCTGGTCTCTTTGGCTAAGGGATGTACAGACTTAACTTGGGAAACACTGGTTGTGTGCTGTACCAAATATCAGTAACTTATAGAAAGGAGGCTTTTTGCTAAATTATTTTTTAATGTGTGAAATCAAAAATACGTACAACTGGCTTGAGCTAGGTTGTGTTGAAACATGAGTAGGAATATGAACGACTTGTCTAAGCTAATGTCCTTGAGTATTCATTACTAAATACTCTCAAAATATGCATTTTAATTGGAGCGTAACACATAGTTATGACTAGACATGAATTTGAGTTTTGAGATTTTTATTGTGTGATGATATTTGAATGATTACGTATATGCATTAGGAGTCCTTAATCCTACCTGACTCCTTGAAAAAGAGACATTGCTGTAGGCAATGCAATCAGAAATGGTTGAGAGGTTCTAGGAGGCTGAGCAGGTGGAACAGGACTGTGCAAGTGGATGTCTGCTATTTTATCTGGAGATCTACATCTAAAGAGAGCTTTTCTGAATTGTAGCACATGTTGCTTAAAAACTATTATTTCTATAAATTATGGTTCTCTCCATTATCTTATGTGGTAGCTACTGAAGTCCTGGAGAGGACAAGTTTCGGTAGTCTATTCATATGCCATACTACAGCAATTACGAAGGCAGTGTTACACCCCATGCATGGTTAAACTTGATGCCCAGTTTTGTCTAATGAGAATTTACAGTCATTGTGAGATTTCACCAGAGAAATATGTTTTAAAAATACAGAACTGAGAACACCAGACAAATGCCCATTTAACTCAGGTGGGAGAATGAGTTAAGTGCCAGCTGTGACTATTCACTCCCTTTTCTTGTATGCCAAAACTTTAAGAACTTACAGAAGTTATGGCTGTAAAATTGGGACAGAAGTATTTGTTTAACTTCTTTGATTCAAGCTTGCACAAAATTAATTGGAAGTGCATGATAGTAGATAAATGCTTCAGAAACAGAATTGTACTTTCTGGCATGTAAAGGCATCTGTTGTTGTTAAGCTGTAGTTCAAGTCATGTTTGAGCCACAACCAGTGATTGCGTTAGCTTTATCATCTCACTGGGAGTTTAAGGCAGGTTTGGGCCTATGCTTTATTGCAGCAGAAATATCAGTTTGAGGTGTTCTGAGGTGGTAATGGGGGGGAGAAGAGACCAAGAGGATAATTTGCTTTGCAATTTAGAAGTGTGTGGTGTTTGTATTAAAGTTAATCCCTAGTTCTTACAAATTAGATTTCAAAGCATAATTGCAGCTCAAATATAAAAATTAATCAGCTATGATATTATTTGTGAACAATTAAAGCATCGTAAAATGGGAAACAAATATGAAGGAAATATGTTTGTATGTGCAGCGCTAAACCTGAAGTACTTTATTTGGTTAGACAAATACATTGTAGATTAAAACTAGGGGGAAAAAAAAACAGATTACAGATCAGGGATGTATTTGTTTCACTTTCACAGTAATTTGATGATATCTCTGAAGCATAACAAAGAACAGAATTTCTTGGTAATTTCTTATTCACGCTGAAAGATAGGGGGGAAAGAGGAGGGATGTCAGGGACATCTAGGTAGATTTGCAGTTGTGATTGTATGTTTATAGCTGTTGGAGTATGTTCTTTTCTTAGCTCAGTGTCTCCTTTCAGTGAAAACATACTCAGGTGTTCTTTTAAATATGATCAGAGAAAAACTGTATTGTGATGGTGCAACCAATTCTGTTGAAGGGTTTTCTAAGCCCTGTACTTTGTAGAGCATTCCTAAAAACTGTCATCCTGCACAGTGGCTTTCTTAATCAACTTTGTTAGCAAATATACTTATGAAAGTCTTAATATCTTGATTTAAATAGAAGTACTGCTGCAGTAAACCAAATTGAATCAGCATGCATCTTAGAATATAGAAATAATGTAGAAGGAATGAATTACACGTAAATTGCATGAAAAGTGTGCATACCTGCTGTCGCATTGTGCTTGTCTGGGGAGGGAGGAGGTGACCATGCTATGTTTAGCATACCATCAGTGGAATTTCACATTTTAATTTGCAAAACTAGATGAGGAGAGATGCAACTGAACTGTGCATAACTTGAAGAGCAAGATTTGTTTTGTCTTGCAGAGTGAAAAGAGGTATTAGAGAAAGCATAGAAACAATTTTAAGAACAGCTTTCTTACTATTGCTTCCAGCTTCTTTGTTTAATTGTTTCTTTCATTCTTTCTTTCCTGCGGATAATGAAGCTATGGAGATAATACCACCCTTGTTCCTGAAGTTACATTTTCAATGTACTTATGAGTAGCTCTGGGAGTATGGATTTTAGTAACTCTATATATGTTTACATTGAAAATTGAGTACATTGTGATTTACTTGCGTGGATTTACTGATTGCGGAGGTGGATGGCTGTAGGTAGAAAGGTGAAGTGATAGTGTTTCTGTTTGTTTTTTTTTTCCTCTCTTTCCTCTCCTGGCTTTTTCCAGTTGGTCTAGTGGTCATGTCAGCCAGCATTTGTGAGATATAAGACACCTACAGCATAAAGAAGGAAAGCTAGGAGATGGGCAGGAAGGCAGCAGAGGAGGTAAAATTGAAGGAATGCTGCATTAACACATTAGGACACAGGCAGTGTTGGTGCACTTGGTTTGTTTGAGAGAGAAATTCGCAAGTATATTGAAATGAAGTTATAAAACCAAATTATTGTACTAAGTAACAGTTAATATAAGATAGCTGAATGCTGCAAAATTTACCTGTATGTCTATGAAACAGATATGAGTTCTTCCTTGTGTGGTATAGGATGAGGATGCAGCTGGGTTGTGCTAGGAGCATGCATGGCCAGGCACGTAGATACTATGGAACATTTCACTGAAATTTGTGAGGGAAGCTGTTTTCTTTTCCCATGCCATACCTGCAAGTATTTCATGCGTTACCCTCAACAGGTTCATTTTACAAGTCTTCTGGCTCAAAGAAAGATTGTAACTTGTTTTGCTTTTATTTTAATATTTTCTTTATGGTTATACAATGGAGTAGTATATAGCTTTTGTTGCAAATCAGAACTATTTGCTGCTGCTAAAACATTGATTAAATATGTAGCAGAATGTTTTACAAATATTTCCACCTATTTATAATACAGTGCTTCTGTCTCAGCAGTATACAACATGAACTTTGTTCAATGTTTCAAAAAAAAAAAAGAAGCTGGGAAAGAGAACAGTGCTTGTATCATAACTACTTCTTCCTGTGTTGAACTGCTTAGTAAATTATATTTAGAAGTATTAGCAAGATGTAAATATTTATCAGCATTTGTTCTAGCGGTCATGTCGAGCATTGCAGTAGCGCAGTGGGGTTAAATCATTTACAGAGTTCTGTAGTTCTCACAGAGCTCCATGTTTTGACCCGTGAAAATTAAGATATCTGACTAAAAAGAAGCATGAATATATTAGACAGAAGAGATGGTTTTTCAAAAACATCTAAGTATGGCATGGGCTGCAAGTTAACCTGCAGTTCTCTGTTTTTTTGTTGTCTTTCGTTTTTTTTTTTCTTCCTCCAATATCAGCTGTTTCTTATGTTCAGCAAATCCCAGAAAGATTCCTGGCATGAGCAAGATGAGGAGGAGGAGAAACACAGATTAAAAAAAATTATTGAATTTGAGCTATGAGGTAAAAACAAAGGGAAGCACAGGCAGGGAAAAAATAAGAGAGGTAGCTTTGAGGTAAACTTTCCCATGTGTTAATCATTCATGCTTATTACATGCAGTCTTGGCAAAACTACCTATCTGCCTACCTATCTATTTGTTTATACAGCAACTTATAGAGTGTTAAACTGAAAATATGGCAATGTTCATTTAACTCTGTCATACCAACCTGCTTCTCCAGATTTTACTATATCCTTTATTTTAATATAAATCTTGTTACGTTATTTTAGCATATGCCAAATTTACTAATTCAGAAGATACTGATTTAAAAAGGACTCATCTCTCCTGACAGTAGTAGGAGCAGACGGGCAGAGACTTCAGTTCAAGGCCTCAGAACAAATATTATGAGAACAAAGAACAGAAGGCAGTCCTTTATTTTCAGAGTCATTTCTTGTAATTCAGACTGTATCTGTCTAAACATATAATACACACAGCATAAACCCAAACCAGGAGAAACAGTAGTCTTTTTTGACAGATGTACAAACTGTATGGTGATGACAAGTTATTTTGTCCTACAGTAGAGTTCCCTAGTAGACCCTATTGATGAGGCTGTACTTTAAGCCTTAATTTTGAAATCTTATTTTAATCTATTTTTATCATTTTCTCAGAGTTTACAATTAATAATCAGTACAGAAAATTGTATTATAACACTCAAAAATGTGCCATGTACTTTCATAGCTGAATAGAAATCACTTATTTCTTGTCAAAAGAACAGTACAGCCTATTAGGGAGAACTAACGATGAAGCTAGAAGATGGTATTTATGAATTGATGAGAAGTTTTTCACAGTTTTTCAGAAGCAGGATTATTACTTTTTAAATCCCGTTCTGATATTAAAGAAAAAATTTATTTAAATGTATAAAATATAGTTAGTATATACTAATATATTTTTCTTTAATATCAGATGGAATTGAAATGTTATCATACAATTATGCTGTGTGGTAATAAATACTATTTCTAGTGATTTTCAAGTTCTCTACCCTTCAGCTCTGTTGCATTTTAAAATTATACAATGCTATTAAAATCTAGAGTAAATACAGTACAGAAACAACAACAAAAAAGTTTTATTTAATAAATCTTAAAAAGGCAAATCATAAATCTTAATCGATCCTCGCAAATTTCTTCTGTTTCTTCAAGACATCATTTTTTGTCATCGGAAGACAGAAATACATTTAGAGAACTTGGAATTTGGTAGAAGCCAATTGCAGAAACTAATTACTAAGCTGAACCACAGTTCAGAAAGTCTCAGAAAGGAGTCGTATCCCCATTCTTATGGAGAATTTTAATATTGATTTTATCAAGGCTTGTTTATCCTAATATTTGAAGATGCAATCAATAAAATTCACCTGCTTAAAGCAGTGTTTATTGTTTCCAGCTTTGTACTATCTGTATATTTTTGACTTACTTTTTTTCATGTGATAGTACATAACAAAATGTACTAAATACTTTTAAATTCCAAATGTATGGAAGTTAACTTGAATTAATAATGAATGGCTGATAAACTTTAGGGAATCCATAATTTAGATGGAACTGAACAGTCTTGATTCTATCTATTATAATAGATTATACTTGAAAAAGCAACAGTTAAATACATATAATAGAGTGGTTTCAGTCACTGTGGGGACAGCTAAGGGTCTTTCAGCATTGCAAATCACTGTGTGTATATAAGAGAAATTGGGTTGATAGTTAAAGAAGCTATGAAAGGATTCCAAGAAAAAGATTAAATAACATGAAATGTTTGAACCAAAAGCTTTTAAATGTCTCTGTACAATATGACAACGTTGTTTTTTCGTTCAGTCTTCCTGCTTCCCTCACTCTTTTGCTACTCATTATTGACGTTAAGGATTTTGAGTAGTATAGCACAAAGCACTTTGCAAAGAGGATTAATGAATGAAAAAGCATGATGGATGAATTATTTTATTTCTGGGGCCATTTACAAAAAATCTAATCCATTCTCATAAATCTTAGTTCAAGGCATCTGTACTGTAGTTTCCACGTGCTTTGGCATACTTTTCTCTTTATGTGCTTAACCTGGAAATAACGTATGCACAAGCTGGGGGAGGAAGAAGTATGGGAAAACTATCAATTTTGTGTTTCAGTGAAGCTTGAGTGTTATCAAGATAGGATTGCACAGTCGTTATGAATACCATGCTTACTTTTACTAAATCACAGAATCATAGAATCACTGAGATTGGAAAAGACTTGCAAGATAATCCAGTCCAACCGTCTACCAATCACCAATATTTTCCACTAAGCCATGTCCCTTAGTATAACATCTAAAGGTTTCTTGAACACAAATCTGGTGTTTGTGTTAACATTATTATTTCTATTATCTTTCTGGTTCTTAACATTATTGTTGTACCTTAATTCTGGTATTTGTTTAAAGAAAGAGTATCAGAGTGAATACTTAAAGCATCAAGTTTGCAGTACTGCAGATATAAAATCAAAGTATTTAAAGTTTTTCTTATTAATCTAAAAATGAGATTTTTTATGTATTCTATGGAAAAATTTCTTGAAAAGCTTGATGATCAGTAATGTTGTGTCTTGCACTGAAACTAGTACAATCTGCAAGAGTTAGGAATTGAAATTTAGTCACTTGGAATGAGAGAAACTAGCTGGAGCTAATTATAGCACACTTACCTTCATGATAGAACATGAAATTTTTAAAGGAGAATGTTCCTCAATTTCTTCTAAAAGAAACTGTCTGGAAGATGCATTATCCACTATTATTTTAAATATATGTTGAACAACTGTGTTGTTTCTGTATGCCTCTTTCTAACTAGATATTAGAATGTGTTGATGTTGAGCTACAAACCAGCAGTTAAATTAACTTTTCTAACGATATCATCTAATAACATTATATAATACAGGTATGTGCTTTTGGAATGGGAATACATACCTGTCAATGTGAAGTGCCATACAATGTGTTTATTTTTCATGCTAAAAGAAGAGTATGGTAAGTTGAGAAATGTATGTTCAGTGGTGTTAAAGATCTATGTAAAATCTTAACTCTTTGACATTAGATGTTATATTTCGATGTGTCAGTCTTATGAGATTGACATGCAGCATTTTTCACACTTGTATATGAGAAAAAGGGAAGATGACTTGTTGTGAAAAGTGCTCTTTTACTATTTTAATTATTCCCCACTATCTCTGTATGTGTTCAGTCTTGAGTGAATTTGTGTTCCAGATTAATTTCTGCTTGCTTAGGATCTTTCCTGTGCTTGTGTGTATTACTTGATGCCATAAAAGCGAGGCAGTGTTTCCTATTTTCCAGGCACAATGTTGTAAGCTGAAACCTTCTGGATTCTGCATTTTGGGGAAAGAAAATGTTTTTCTTTAGCATAACCTTACATTTCTCAGGCAAACTGGAAACTGTTTTCAAGAATGAACAAATAGGGAACTACTAGGGAATTGAATGAGCTCAGTGACCAGTTCACAGCTTTTCAAATATTCCCTGACTTTGATATCCTTCTCTGTGAAGATTTAGGAGCTCTGAAGGTAGTAAGTTGTGTTACTGATGGTTTTGTGTTGTTCTCCTTAGAAGTCCTTTGTGAACCTCTGTCAAATTTCCACCAATTACCAGCAGTTTGAAATATTTCCTTGCTTGAACCTTATTTCCTTTCATCTAGGCTGGTAGTGTAACTGGTAGCAAGAGAGCAAAGCTAGCGCAGGCACTGCTCAGTCTGTCTATGCAGATTTAGGAGGAATGGACAGCTTTTCCTGGTGTATGTACTCTTCTAGTTTGGATAGTAAACAAATATTATTCTTCTTCACTCATTTTCAACTGTTTCAGAGATGTCCTCAGTACATTGCTAAAAAATAAAAGACAAGAAGTTTGACATTCAACAAGATAACATAATGAGTACAATTATATATCTTGCTTTTCTTGTCTGAATTGGAACAAGTAATTTGAACTTAGCCATCATGAAGGATTCATACATGGAGTTATGGGTATTCCAGTGTTTTTGGACTGTCAATATATCATTAAATGACTGGTTTCTTTTAGATGAAATAAGAGAAGCTTGCATCTATTAGGCTTGTATGTGCCATTGTCCTGATTTGCCTCCTTCACCTTTTTCTTAAATGATTTTTGCAGAGTAAGCACAGGACACAATAGGTTTTTCAGAAGGTTTATTTTTGTGCATTGTTTTTGCTTGCACTAGCTATGCATGAAGCATGCTTCTATGGAAGTCTGGAAGAGTTGTTCATAAGGGACCAGCAAATTAAAATATTTATTTTATCTTGTCTTATAAATATATATCCATGATTTTCACACAGGTGCTTGTGTTGTGGTCAGATTTAACTTCCTATGCTCCAGTCTGTATAAAGTTAGCCTAATTTGGGTGAAGGAACTAATTTTCCCAAGACATCAAATGCTTTCTGAAACTATTTTCAAAACGTATCTTCCTTACTACTTATAATGATCAAGTTATATGCAAAACAATCAGCAGTGTCTGTAAGTTAGTATATTTACTATAATACATCACTTATCTCTTTTATCATGTGCAAATTATTAAACTTGTATTAGCTCTTCCCCCAAATGATTAACTACTGTAGTAGACAGGAAGGATTTCCAATGTATTGGGAAATATATATAGGCAAAGTATCTTCAGAGGTTTTTAACTGACCTTCAGTGAGGTTCATAAGGGTCAGTAGTGTTGCCTACATTTTCCTTACACCAGAATAAAAGCAGACTAATGACGTAGGCTTAAAGAACTCCTCGTAATGCAGAAAAAAATTCACCTAGAGTGGAGAGAAGTGCATAAGATAAAATGGGATACCTGTGCAATCCACGCAGGATTCCTACGCACTTAGCAAACAAATCAGCTTGTCCAAAGCAATCCCATGGCTTATCCTCAGAGATGTCCTGCTTCATAACAGTGAACCTATAGAGATATTTCTCAGAGTAATATATGCAACTATGCCTGTGGGTGTCAGGGTTCAATACAGTGTCATGACAAGAAACCTAAAATAGCTGCTAGGCAGCCTTTATTGGAGCCTAGAAACAGCAGAAACCTTAGCATTTTTGTGTTCACTCATTAGTGTTACCAAAAAGCATTTTATCTTGAATGCAATGTTGCCTGACTTGATGGGAGTATGTTTGCATAGTACTATTAGCATGAGTAAATAGTTACTACTAACAGGTTATCTGTGAAAGACAGAAGAGGAATTATTTTAAACAATTTTTTCATTGAAATAGTTCAGTGTTTCTCTGATGCTTCTTTCCAAGTATCTATATTTTTTTCTTTGATTTATAGCCCCCCTTCTAAAGATTTTTTTTAGTGACATTGGAGGGATAAAGCTTCAGTGTAAGCATGCACGCTTACCTCTGTTCAATCATGTTTTTGTTACAAGAGGAGTTATCTGCAGACTAATACAGCTGCTACATTTGGTAAGCCATCTAATCTTGAATCTGTACTTGCTTACATTAGGACAGTCTTTTCTAGCAGGCATATGTATTTTGTGATCAGGACTGCTGCTGGAAAATATGCACTTCAGCCTTGTCTATTCTATGAATGCTGATGAGCAGAAAGCAAGTTTGCTGTCTTGCTGTCTACTCCTCAGGTTTCTTGGGGTTATGAATCCCATTGTATATTGATGACACAGGGATAAACTTGTTCATTCAAGCATACCTATGAAAAATTCATGTTTGTTCTAAAGATCTGTCACCTTGGATGCATGCTGGTGCCTTTACGAGCACATCACATATTGGTTGAAGACTGTATTTTTTAAAATCTGGATTGTAAAGGATTCATTCATCTGTCAAAACTAAAATAATGGAAAACCTTGAAGCAGTCAAGATTTTTATGAAAAATTTGACCGAAAATGATATTTATCCTAAGGTTGCTGATTTTTCTGGATAGTGATGAACTAAGTTAGCTAAGAACAGTAACTTATAATCACAAGTTATACAGTTCAATAAATATAAAATGTGGCAACTGTAATTTTGTCTTCAAAAGACTTATCATTTTTTCCCATTTCTTAGATTAATGAAAATACAGTGGAGTTAGCTAAAGCAGTTTAATAGTTGAGATTTGTTTTGTGGCTTTAATTTCCTAACATTCAAAAGTCTGCTTATTTAAAGATAAAACGTCAGATCTTGTACTATGCCAAGTTCTTTTGCCCAGTAATTTGTACTGCCCAAGGCCACTTATCTGACTACCAACATCTAGTAGAAAATGTCTGTTCTTACACACGTGTGGTCTTGTAAAATTGGGGCATTTGGATGTTTTTCCATGCTTGAAATTTTCTTGCTTTAAGTTGAACAGAAAACATGAGATAACATAAATGCACTTATATCTGAAGTTAGCAAGTGTTATAATGAAGCTAATATATTTATAAAACTCAAATACCATGCTATGCAGATCTGCATGCTTGTTCAAATTTAAGCATATAACTGGTCCATTGAAATTTAAGCCTGTGCATAAGCCTTTGTGGCTATTTTATCCAGTGTTATTTCATTCAGAAAAGCAAACTGAGATGATATAGGTCTGTGAAATGTAAATATTTTTGTATAGCAATATTTAAAATAGTGACAACAAAAAGTGAAGTAGGAATTAAAGATAAAACAATTCTTATTTCAACAGAACTAGTCAGAATTTTTCAACTTTTCAAAGGAAGGAGACAACAGACAAAGCTGTAATTATGAGGTGAAGGTTGTGTCCTTGCAAAGAACAGACCTGATTTTCATTCTGAATAATTTAAGCAATTTCTTTCTTTTGAAGCAAAGATTGTACAGCAAAAGAATCTCTTGTGTGATTTCAGCCATTAAAAAGAGATTTGATGATCTCTTACCTTTTCTGTCCCTCATTACATGTACATTTAAAATTCACTTTAGATATTAATGATGCTTATAAATCCATTTGCTATCCATAGTGATTTCAGTAGGGAAGACTGAAGTCTTTCATTGTAATGGAGCTGCAACTAAGTATTAGTTATCAGATACTTAAGATCTGACTTGTTCCAAATCGGAGTGCTTAATCTGGATCATAGCCATTTGTGATAAAGATCCTGAATTGCCTTTCGAAAAACAAGGGAATTACTCCTGGTATTCTAGTTGAAGCAAATGGTTGTTTTGCATCTTGTAGAATTTTGCCAGGCAAGTGTGACCTTGTGTCAATTCAAACCTTGATCAATGCGCTTTAGCATTTCACAGGAATCTTCCAGCAGTGAGGGAAGTTTTACCTAGAGGTGAAATCTACCAGAGTATTTTTGAGGTGCAGAAAACAGACGTAGAGGATTTATCATGCTACAGTAGATGCTAGTAAGAAGCGGGATTTTGGAAGACTATATCCCTGTCATAGTCAGAACTGGTAAAAAACAAGGCAAAATGACTAACAGACTTCACTACTCTTCATGTATTTTCATTATATTTCCTAAGTAAAACTCATTCTTCTAGGACAATTATTAAAATAAATCTCAACTAATTGGGCAAAAGTGATTAAAACAGATCTCAACTCACTAGGAATTTTAATATATATATTTAATATATATTTAATATATAAGCTGATAACAGGCAGATGAAAATATTTAAAAAAGAAAAATTAAACTAGATTCCTTATCTATCTGCCAAATCTCTTTATTTATCCTTATCTCCTACTGTATGTGCTGAATTGTGGATTAAATGTATTTTTTGGTTCTGCATGAACTGATGAGCTGTAGCCATCCAAATGTGGTGTTCCCATAGCTGACTTTTTGTGCCAGTGTTGGGATGAGAGCTGCAGAAGTGTTAAGTGAAGTCAGGCCAAAATCTTAGCATGTTGGTAAGATGCCAGAAGTAGAAACTTTAAAACTGCACATGTATTTGCTATCATAGACAAAGCCATCACCTTTTCAAAAAAAGATACTGATAAATTCTATCCTTTTTACGATGATTGCTTTTTCAAGTAAACTGATAATTTAGGGATTCCTTAAAGTAAATCTTATTTGAAATAAAATTATTTTTTATTTAATTTTATTAATTCAGAATCCTCAATTGTCTTTTAGACACTGTAGATGAAAAACTCTGAAATACAATGTTTGTATTCATTGCACATAAAATTCACCTCCGTCTTTTATTATCTTGAACTGCTGACCATGGCTTTGTTCTTCGGAAAAAAGGAACTTTGTTAATGGAAAATTAGTAGCTCATCTGAATGAGAATTACTGATGCAGAACCATAGATGGAGCACAAACCTTTTACGCTTAATTAAATGTAGTGGTCTTAGTGCAAAACAGATATGATCTCTATTTAGTACAATGTAAGAATGAAAGAACTTAGCTAGGGAGCAGAAGAGGAGTATTATGGGGGAGATCTAAGTAGCCAAGAGGTATTGTTAGATATTTAATGCTGGTGCTTCATCTACATTGAGAATGAACTGTATAGATGACTTCAATTAATGTTGAGTTGTGGATTTCTAAAATTAATAAAAAAATGTATTGAAAAAGAATGGTTCAGTAAAGAAAATAATCAGTCAAAGAAAGAATGCTTTTGTATTAACTCATTTTGAGATAAGCATTTAAAACTCTATTGGATATTGCTAAGGTTTTAAAAACGTAATATCTTTTTTTAATATCTATTTTATTTTGTGAAAAGACATTCTTGGAAACTCGCTGATTGCATATATGATTTCTATGAGCAGGTTTTATGCACTGCTTTTCTTTCAATGGGCTACGTGGTGTGTTTCTGTTCTTTTCATTTGACATACTGATACTTTTAACCCAAATAATGCAGTTTTTTTCAGTTGGTTCAAGGTGGATTTTTCAGAATAAACTGCAGATTTTATACTGAAATTTCATAATCTGTAATCCGCATATAGTAAGAACGTAACATGGAGGGGTATTTACTCATGCTGAGCTCAAAAAATATCAAAAATAATCTGCACCCTTAGTGTTATGGGTAATTCCAAATTTCCTCTAAGAAAACTTCTGTTGTATCCTAATAGTTAATAGAAGTAAAAAAGTATTTTAGCAGTATTAAATAGTATCCAAAAGTTAATGTTGTTCATGGTGGTGTATTTTTTAAATGACTAAAACCCCACATTCTGCAATTTAACACTGCAGATGTCACATAATAAAATAGGAGGCATTTATTTTGGTACTGTGGATACAGAATTGTCTTTTTCATATTTACTGAAGGGTTGACCTATCACTTTTACTTACTGTTGTTCAGGGTAGGTTTACTGACAGCAATCTAATCAAATGTCCAGTTTATGTCCAACATGCTTGGAAGTAGACTGCACAAGTGGAACTAAAATGATGTTTCAACAATGAAATAGAAATGTATAATTTCATTTATAATATTGAAATGTATTGGAACAAAAACAGAAAGTATACCAGAATATTTATTATGTGGATTGTTGATATTACAGTATTTTGGTTTTATTTCATTCTTTACTGACTCATACTTGTATTTTTGTTTTTATAACCTATTGTCATTCTCACTCTAGAAACTAATATATTTTCCTTTAAACCAATCCTGAAGCAATGTGATTGTATTACGGTATTTCTTTGAGCCTATTCCAGTGAACTTGAAGCCTAGCAATATTGCTTTAAATCTCAATCTCCACACTGTTGTAGTCATTTTATTTTAAACATGTTAAAGAAGAGAGTCTTTGTATGGATTATATCACAAAGCAAGAAAAAGGGTTGTGTTAAGATGTTCCTTTTGAGAGGTCTTAGTGTTTTCAGTATGCACTAGTGTGCAAGACCTGAGGAACAGAACACACATTTGCAAGCACAGCAACATATAAAAACCTCATTGGTTTTGCATAGGATTTTTAGATCATATGTGACACCTACAAAAATGTTATACTAGAAAAAGCTGCTTTTTAATGCTATTTAGTGTCCTCTGTCTAGCTAAGCAAAAGTGCGTTGTTATGATGTAATGCCTTTAGCTTTCTCTCCTTCTTGCATGAGGTTCTGACAGTTGCTGAGTTAATCAGAAGAATTTTGAGGGTAGAGTTGAGTTGAAATTCAGTATTTCCTTTACAGTCATTACAATTAACTAGCAGTATGGCTTAATTTTGTTCCGGAGAAAACTGAATGTTGTCCCTTTCTCCAAAATTATTATTTTTTTCCAAGCAGGGCAAAATATGCTTAAGACATACAAAGCAAAGGTGATATAGAACAATATGTCTACGGAGAACTGTGTATATATTGTTCTAATATGTGGGAATTCTAGAGGACAAGGTGTATGAGGAGCAGCTGAGGCCCCTTGGTTGGCTCAGCCCAGAGCAGAGGGAGCTGAGGGGAGGCATGGATGACACTCCCAAGGGCAGTGGCCACAGCCTCAAACTACCAGAGTTCAAGGACTGTTTGGAAAGGGCGTTCAGACATCAGGTCTGAATTTTGGGTGGTCCTTTGTTGAACCAGGAGTTGGACTCGATGGTGCTTGTGGATTCGTTCCAACTCAGGATATTCTGTGATCATGTATAATGTAAAGACAGTATTTTTGACTTTGTGTATCTTGAATTTAGAAGCTGTGTATGATGAGAATATACATCATATAAATAATAGCTTCTGCTTTTTTAGATGCCAGCCATGCATGTGCCTGCACTGATAAACTCCTTGGTATAAATTCTACTTTTGTTGAGATATATGCAGTCTGCTGGAAACTGCTGAAGATTCATTTCAGTGGTTGAGAATCAAAATTGGCCTGTTCTTTCTCTCCTTATGAAAGTAATGTACAATATAATCTCTTGTGCAATAATCATAATTTTATATAAAAACATAGGCTCATGTGGATGTATTTGACTTTAGGGAATATAAACAAAGATAAACGTCAGATAAGATAAATAAACCACTACTTTTTTCACTGTCAAATCTGCAGGTGAGCAAGAAGCTTCACTTTGTTACTGAAACATTTTACTGCTTTTAAATTTGTATTGTGTAATGTAGTATGTTGACTTCTTTTGTTGCTTCAGTATTTCTGTATTATCGCAAAGTTCTGTAAGTGGAAAAAAATGGGGTGGTACCATGCAGCTTAATGTTAATAAAATGAAGAGCTGTGCATATTTCCATGAACAGTCTGTAGTCCTTACTACAGCCAAGCAAAAGTGAGTGAAAAGTCCCAAATTTTGTCATAAAATGCATCCTGATATCTCAGTATTCGATTCTAATGGCGGAACTGTTTTCAAGCAGTTTTCTTACTTCAGAAACATAGCAATAGAACCTTACTGATGATCCTAATGGCTCACTTTTGAAGCCTGTTGTGATGACACTGGCTTCAGCTCTTGCTTACAGACCTCTTAGCCCAAATGTGCTAGAAAACAGTTTGCATATCCTGAAGTTCCCATTTGTCCAGGTTCACTCTCCCAGCCTTGCCTCATCTGGAGAGAACACATCATTAACATTTAAGATTGTATGGCTGTTATTTAAAAATGAGTGAATTACAAGTATGCACAGATTACATGTTCAGTAAGCTAGCATATGTATCTGCAAATATATACACATTTTATTTGTATTCAGTTCTCACTGCTATAGTCTGTTAGCAACAGGCAATAAATGTTATTTATCTTTCTGCACTGACTTTGTTTTGCCTGTGACAGTAATTGGTGTGGGATCCCCTTGTCCTTGTCACAACCCATGAGCCCTTTTTCATTTGTATTTTCTCCCCCAGTTCTTTAGAGGGGGAGGAGTGAGGGAGTAGTGTGGTTCAGATGCACATCACTGTGAAACCACTGCACTGCTCTGCAGCTAAGTTTTCAGGAAAGATCCTAGAGGTTAAAAGTGTTGTGACTGCAGAATTTCTTACTGTTGAGTTGATGCTTATCCTACACTAATACTTAAAATTTGTGACAGTGATTAAATGTAATCTCAGTGTACAAATGCATATGATCACAATACACAGAGAATTTCAGTGAAGCTTAATGTACTGTCTTTAGTATTTCAAAATATCTTATATGAAACCATAAGCTTTCTCTTCTCTGAACTGCAGTCTTGGTTCTTGATAGGAGTCAGATGGAGAGCTGCATTCCTTGCCAAGTGATAGGAGGGATTCCCAGAGAAGCTTCCTAAACAAGTGGTACTGAGCAGCAACTATTTGCATGGGATAGGGCAGCTAAATGCGTTGCACATGTTCGAGGTGGGCAAATGAATGAGAAAAGTTGCAATAGCTGGATTCTTGCTATGCTGGAGATGCCTGGGGACAGCACAGAAATATGTAGTAACACAACAAACATACTGGGAGAGCTTTGAGACTGATCTTGGTTCTCGGCAAGTCCTGACTCTATTGACTTGGGCATACTGTTCCTTCTCTGTGATTATTTCTGTTATAATTACTTCAAATTACAAAAAATTACATTGCACAGATAGGGTAGCATTTCAAAAACTGCAGGTGCTTTTGAAGTCAGCTGTTGATCCCACTCCCAGCAAATAAAATGAAGTATTTTGTGTACACTTTTATGGAGTATAGTTTTTAAGGCTTTGTCTGAAGGCAATTAATGCTCTGTATCTGCAGTAATGTCACATTTTCCTGGTTTATTAATCTCACAGTAGGCTGGAATTTAAACAGTTTTCTTATGGTACTTATGGTATTGTGTTGCCAAGTAGTTTTTAACAGCAAGGGAGAAAGGTACAGACTCTGATGCTGGAAAAGAATCTTGAAGGCCTCTGTCATTATTTTTTAAACAGGTTCTTCTGTTGCTTGAGTCCTACAAAGGGAAGAGAATAACAAAACAAACAAACAAACAAAAAACCTCAAGAGCTGGTTAAGGCCCATAATTTGGCAGTGCTTTCATTATTATCATTATTCACTTAAATGGATGGAAATCCTTTTGTAGATTATGCACAGTGAACCAACAAATGGAGAGAGAAATTCAGAATGAAAAACTCCCTGCTTACTGTAGGCTTTTAAAATACCTGTGTACCATTATTTTATACAGCTGTGTAAATAAGAAACACCACTTTTGCATTCAAGTTCTGGCTAAGGCTCCAGTTTTCTTTCTTTTCCTAGCCTCAAGTCGCTTCTAAGTTGCTTCTAGTTGTATATCAGCAATTTCTTTGCTTCTAGATACTAGGTGAGATGCAGCAAAAACACAAAAATCTCACAGTGTGGGCAGAAATAGAAAAGTTTTTTTTTTTTTTTAATTCATACTTGTTTAAAAATGTGTGTTTTGAAGACAGAATGTGTAGATCCACTAACCTTCTATTTTCTGCATGAACTAATGAGCAGTTAGTAGACTAGCTGAAGTGCTCAGCCTTTTCTACTGTTTTCACTTATATTGTGTCCATACTGCTCATAACTGTTCTGAGTTCATGTTCAGATTTCTGTACTGCTGTGTTTGAATGGAGTTTGGACAGTGGGTTCATCAGTTAAAAGTGCCTATAGGCATTGTGGCAGGAAGAATACATTACTTGATACTCCTTAAGAGGGCTTTCAGTCTATTCCAACTCTGCTTCTAAAGGCCTTTTCACATATACCACGGTGAAGCAGAAAGTATTTTTGCCTGTTAGGCACCCTTTAGTTAATGATGGTAAGAAATACTGCTTCACAGTGATTTGCACAACGATTTAGAGAAGTGAATTTGTTTTCACTTGGAAAAAATCATGACAATGTGCTCAGTGGAAGTCACATCCTAGACTGCACTGCCCGTATCTCCGGAAGGGGGATAATCTCCAGAACACAAAAAAGAAATTGATTGCATTTTTGGAAGTTTTTTCATTAACTTATGTAATTGAAGTTCCTGCTACTTGTAAGTCTCCCATTCCATGAGAAAGGTAACATTGATTTGAAATTCTGCACTTGAAATAGAAGTTCTTTACATTTGTGCATGGTGTTGTGTATAGAAAATATTTAATAGAGAGTAACCCAATGTTTTGGTCACATATGCTGCATTCGTATAATTGCAAAGAGAATAATCAGAGCCCAAGATGAGGTTGCAACTGAGAAGTAAAAAGCTAAGATTCAGTTTCTAACTTCCTGCACACTATTTAAAATATATTGTCACCATACTTAAAAAAAGACAAGTTCTGTCTGTGATGATTCTCTTATTGGCTGTTTTGATTAGAAAGATTAGGAAAGTTTCTAGGGTTTTCACAGAAATTTGCATCGTCTTTATAGATGTAACTATGATGTATATTTTTACAATGGTCCATAGCCCACATATTGTTCAGTGTGAGTGCTGCTGCATTCTTAAATGTTTTCTGTCAAAGAAATTGGTGATAAGAGAGACTCAAATCAAACGCACACACACACATTTCCTTATTTGCCTCTTGGCATGTGGACAAGAGCTTAAAAAGAAGCAGAACATGAAAGATTTAAAGAGCATAATGACTTATTCAAAAGAGTAAAGATATGATCTAGAAGTTTAAAACAAAAGTTTAAAAAATAAAAAAAAAATAAAGAAGAGAAGCTTGAAATCTCTTTGTATTTCCCCCAGTTTAAGTAGGAAAACTTTAAAGATGACAGTAACATTCCATTGTTTTTCTTCTTTATCATAATAACAGATTTGGAAATCTGGAGTGAATATATCACCTGGTAATATTTTTTATGACTACCTAGGAATGTGTAAGATGTAAGATAAAGCACAAATAAACAAGATTTTCTACTTTTTCCCCAAAGTGACTAAATGCAAGTGTAGTTAACTGAGGATAAAGAAAAAGGAAGCAGATCCTAGTAAGCTAGCGGGTGGTGTTCATGTCATTGCCAACTGAAATCCTAAGGACTCAGGTTTATGAATTACTTGGTTTTGAATGTGGTGTAAAATCATGATTCTGACATTTTGTGGTCATTAAAAATCCTGTAACTCTTCTGGGGGAAATCCCTCCTATTCTTGCTGAGTTTCGTTTCAGTTAGTTATGCCTTGACTATCTTATCTTCTCTGCAATTTCTCTCATTCCCATCCTGGTCAGAGTTGCTTTGATTTTACTCAGCTGGGAGAGGTTTAGGTTGAATATTAGGAAAAATTTCTTCTCGTAAAGAGTAGTGAGGCATTAGGACAGGCTGCCCAGGGAGGTGATGGAGTTGCCATCCTTGGAGGTGTTAGAAAACATGTAGATGTGGCACTGTGGGACATGGTTTAGTGGAATGGGGAATGGATTGGTGGTTGGACTAGATGATTTTGGTGGTCTTTTCCATATTAATGACTCTATGATTCTTTAAGGTTCTTTCCAACCTAAGCATTCTATGATTCTCTGACAAGGTGTGATGTGTTTCATTTTGTCTCAGCGTAGCCTGTGTTCTAACTGTGCCTCCCACACATTCCATTTGTGACATTTCATGTACCATGCAGGTCCTTCCTATCTTTCCTAGTTAACCTCAGCTAGGTCACAAAAACCAACCAAACAAACAAAAAAAAACAACAAAAAACCCACAGGCATTCTTCCTTCCTAGGAGGAAAGTTTGTGCATTAGGTCAGGCTTTAAATAGGGAGTTAGCTTAAATATTATTTTTGCAATCTGTGCTGTTTGGCCATAATATCATGGAAAAGGAATAACACTCTCATGTACCTAACATTAATATATCTGTCATGACTTTTTCTATAAATATCATTAACATCCTAATGCAGTACTGCTTTTATAAACACTGTGTTACTCAAAAAGATTTTAACAGAACATCAGATGAAAATCCCTTATCTAACAGTATTCCTCAGTGAAACTCATCAGCTTTTTTTGTAATCGCATGGACCTTTCACCTCTGTCTTAAACGAAAATAATTGTAGGTCCTCTGCAAGGAGTTACATGAAAAATTCATTATTATTTCATTCAGATGTTTGAAGCTAGATTTTACATGTTGTCTGAGGTGCTGACATGAGCATTTTTGGTGAGCTGCAGCAGCTGTTGTGCAGTTACCACTCCATAGCTAATGCTTTGAGACTAGCAGATTATTTATGTACCATTAACATTTAATTAACCCACAGTACCTATGCCATACCAATGACAGATGGATACAGTGAACATCAGGACTAGCTAGCTTTTAAAAATGCATTATTTAAAGTGTTTTGCTGTCTTTTGCCTTGCTTTCCTTATAATTTGACTTTGTGATAGCTTTTATTTTACTTTAATCAGACTTTGGATAGGCTTGAAGGGGGGAATTAAGCCTCACTGCAATATATTTGAAATTGTAAGTGTGCAGCAATTGGTTCTTCTTTAACATATTGTCACAAAATGGCAGATTATGATAAGAAAGTGAAAAAACATTTGAATGACAGGGCATGTAGCAACTGATCCAGTCATTTCAAATGGATTGTTTCAAACACCAGGTAAATGTTCAAGTACTAGAATGTAAATTTGATCATAGTATTTCCTGAAAGAGTGTTCTAGTAAGGTCAGCTGTCCTTCCTATGGCATAAGTATTGTTCTTCCTTCTGAGAGAGTGAATTATTTTTTAATTTGATGCCATAACAAACAGTAATGACATTGACCCGCTTGCTTCTTGTGACATGTTATTTAAATTTAGAAAATTGCTATGTGGAATGCAGCAATCTTAGAAATATTTTCTAGCACTAGCAAAAAAAAAAAAACAGTGCCCTGTCACCTGTCCCGTTTCCCCCCCCCGCAAATAAAAATAAAATAATTGAGTGCTGTTCTGAGAGGCGCCAATTAATTTGAAGGGAGAGTTTGAATGTTTTGAGGAATTTGCTTTTTTGTGAGCCTTGTGAAAGTTCAGTAAATTGAACTTGAAAAATCAGAAGCAACAAACAGTATTATGGAGTATTATGGAAAACCATGCAGTTTCAGCCCTTTTTCCTTATGTTCTCTGTTCAGTGAAGAAGGTTTAAATCTGCAGTTCATTTTCTGATTAGGAAGATGCTTTTTATGACAGTTGAACAGAAGTGATGGAAAACAGTAGATTCTTTGTGCACAGGATCTAGAACAGAACTTGAAGCACTGGTCTTCAGCCTGCTGCAAATATTTTGTTGACTTTTTAATCAGGTTTGTGAAGTCAACTAAATTCAGTGGGAACTGTACTCATTCCCACAAATGCCCGAGGTGTAGATCTTGAATGGTTTTTTACAAGGACAATGAAGAGAAAGAGCTGTTGTGACATTTTATTTTTCTTTTCATGCCTCGGCTCAAGTTTATATTGATGTCATCAATAAAAAAGACTCAATAAATTGTATAGTCTAAAAGATTGCATCTTTAGATATAATCTTTGGTATCTACTTTGTTAAATTGATGACTGTTGACTCCTTTATAATGAAAACCTGCCTTTGAAAAACAAAAAACATCACAATCAAGTCATTATGTGTCTTTAACAGCATTGTGGGGACAAGAACACTAATGCTATCCCAAGAAGATTATTTGTAAAAGGGAGAAGTTTTCTAAGAACCCTATTTCCTGTATAGCTGAGAGAGGCTGTAAGGGCAAAACACTGCTTTAGTGAGTAAAGGTTTGAAAGACCTAAGTTTGTTGCCCTTCATTCATTCTGCTGTTGGGATCTGTCAGGCAGTTCATTTACTATTCTTTCATGACCTAAATGGTTCACCTGGGAAGTCAGTAGTGAAAATGTCCTCATAAGCCCAGAGCTTGCCTGCCTGCCCTCTGTAATACATAACTTCATAGGTATAGGAAGAGGGAGTAAATTTGAAATGAAGGAAGGCACTGTGAGAAAAGCTGATTTATAAACCTGTGCCGGGTATATTGAATCACTGAGAATGGAGGTATATGTTGAAAAGTATACCTTGTTGACTGTACCAGTTGTACAAATGCATGTGTGAAAACCAAGTGAGAAATGTTTCTTGATATATTATAAATGAAATGTAGTTTATTGAATGTATGTTCTTGTGGACATGAGATTTGAGAAGAAAAAGGCATCGCTGGTGTTTTTGTTTACTGTGGCACAAATAAGCAGCCTGGAACTATTTTCCTTACTAAATATGAAACCAGACACAAAAATTTGTGTGTTGGAAGGATGAATACTCCATCCAGACAATTCCGTGAAAGGACTGTTTTATTTATTTAAAAATCTCAAGTAAAATTTATGAGTGATAATTTCAATTTTCATCACCCAGAAAGGGGAGGAAATACAGGTGAATATATTCTGATTTTTCTGTTATTGTTGTTTGCCTATGTATGCTTTTTTTTTAAAAACAAAAACAAAAACAAACAAAAAAACAGAATGAGCTTTATTTCTTTCTTCATGAAACTCTTTGAGCTACTCTTTTACCTACTAAAATTCCATTATGCTAACTGATGACTGCACATCCCTTGGGATATTGCCACATATAAATTCAGTTTTTGTGAAATTAATCTCTGTAAAATTGGATAGTAAACATAAGCAGCAAAGCTCTTGAAGAAAATCTGTTGACTTGAGCAATTACATATGTTATTTCAGTGTTGCCAAAGAATGATCACATCTTAAAGGTATTATTTACATATAAAAATTTATGATTTCCTGCCTAAAACTCTCAACCATATCAATATTTGTGTGCATTTCTCATGGTAACCACAGTTAGACATATCTCCTCTTTCTGTTGGCAATTTGCAATTCACAGTGTAATTTGTTTCTCTCAGTTCGATTTTGAAAACAACTTCAAAATTTAAAAATAATATTATTTGGGAGGATTAAAAAAATATCAGCTTTTATTTTCTCAATTTCGGCCACCTAAATAATGGTGTGTGGGAATGTGAGAGTGAAGCTAGACCAGTGAGCAGGATTTAACTAGTTACTAGTATTGTGATATTAGATGAGAATGCATGAATCTTTATGTGCCTCTGACAGAATCTGTTCCCGGGTTCTCAGAATAAATGGCATTATGCTAATCTGTAGGGCATTAAAAATTATGAGGAAAGAATATTCAGCTATGAATCTTAACTTCAATAAAATATGATAGAAATGATTAATTTTGTGATTTTGTGACTTAAAAAATCTGAAAGCGGTCTGATAATATACGCTATTTCCAAACTAAGGTTATTGTGCTATATTGAGTGGGGAGAGAAATTTAATCAAATTATTTATACTCAGAGCTTTCTATGAGAATACCATATGTCACAACAAATGGGTGTCACTAGGCATGAACTGAAAAATGAAAGTACAATGCTTTTGAAACAACTACACAAAATTATACAACTCTCTTAAGATCTAAAGCGTACTTTTTAATCTATTTTTTTTATCACCATATTAAATCTTCTTTCTGACAGCTCAAAGGAACTTACTGTGATTTAAGGAGTGAATCTTTATCAGTAGTTGACAGGCAGAAAAAATGATAAGACCATACAAACAGTTATTTATAATAGCATTTAGCTGGAAAGTGGCAATCACTCAGTATATGATTTATGTAGTTTTCCAGGGCAGCAGATATACCTTCTGCAGTCCATCAGGCATTTCATATAGGCCTGCTTCTGCTGCTTTCTGCTCATTGCAGAAAGAACAAGATAAATGCAAAACTGGATACGGCTGTGTAGCAGGTAGCACAATTGGAGATTCTTGTCCTGTTTATAAATGATAATTCCTTTATGAAGTCAAGCTGATTTTTAACCATTCTGGCTTTTTCTTTTTTTCCTTTTTCTACATTTTTTTCTTATTGTTCCCTCCTCAACATAAACACACACTTTTATTTTTGTAAATTGCGCACAGTGCCCTGATGCCTTGCACACAATTTAGCCTGTTAAAATAGATGGGAGCTTGGCGCAGCCACTGATTGTTCGCATGTTGGTGATGGAGTGGTAGAATTAACTTCTTTCATTTCCTTCCTTTTGGTTTTCCTGCAGTCTCACTCTACTTGAGGAATTCCTTGTACTGCCATTAGTGCTTTTATTTAGTCAGTGTTTTGGGTGGAAAAAGTCCTGTAGTGTTTCTGAGAAACATTGTCAAAATCTATTATTTGAAAAAACCTGAAACTGTTCCCCATGTTTTGTTGCTTTGTGACTGGGGTGACAATTGAAAAAGCCAGAATACAGGGAGGGCATTTTTTTCTTTTTACTGGTGTTTCTGGTGTATACGAAGACAGAAAGCACCTGCATGGAGTCTTAAACAGAAAATCGTCTTTCTGTTGGAATGTTTTGGTTTTGAAAAGGTATAAATAAGCAGCTGAAGTTTTAGAAGTTTAACTGAACAGTGTGTGATGCTTTTGGATCTTATCTGTTCTCATGTTTACTTCCTCTCAATTGGCACCTGACCATACAAAACTATCATTCTGTTAGTGCTTCTTCAGCTGGTGCATAAAAGTGGTTCGCTTCACAGGCATGCAGTCAAAACTGAGTGGAACATGAAAACATTCAGCAGCCATGGGTGGCTGTGTTGGAGTCTGAACTCTGGTAGTGATAGCCTGGGATGACAGTGAATGCATTCTCCTGGAGATTGTCTAATAGAGATTTTTTGAAATCAATAAAATATACAATTCCAAGTTCTGTAATGATGTGAATATCCACCAAAAAGATGATATCAGGCTGCTTTAGTGAAGGAGCTGTCCTGACCAGGATTAAATCCTTAGCAATTAATTGCTGAATGTTGAAGGCAAGTATTACTCATTCAGTAGTCATAGTCTAAGATGACTCATTATGAATTAGCTTTCCTGTCAGCAAATGAATGTTTTCCCATTTTTTCACCTGCAAGTCTGCACTCTCCATCAACTTCTGTCTATGAGCCAATGTCTTATACAGTAGTAGTGAATTATTAAAATTCTGCCCAAAAGTGTATACTGAAAAAGACAACCTTTGCTACAAGAATTGTATTCTTTAAGCAACTGGGGCCTTAGATCAATATTGTTGTGCCCTGCAGGAAAGCAAGAGCATCCTAAACACCAGCTGTTATTGTTTCATGAAGGATATAGGAGAATGCTGCATTTGACCTTTGCTTCTGCAAGCAGATTTTTGCTATGTGGCCCCTCTTGCTGTACATTTGTTTTATTTGTTTGTTAAAGCTTTCTTCTGCTGTGCCAGTACAGTTGATGATTTTACAATGCCTTTCACAACAAGCACCAGTTAATCATAAGTTGCTGGATTTATAGTTGGGTCTTTTTGAGTCTCTTACTAGAGAACTTTAATAGGAGTTTCAGTGCTTCGAGGAAGAAATGTTAACTAGCCTACTAGCTGAGTCTCCTCATTATATTGCCATATGCTCAGCTACTCAGATGAAATGAATAATTTTCTGCCATGGCTAGAATAACTCTACAGAAGCCATATAAGCATCCGGTTAGGTCATTCTGCCTGAACTGTTTTTAATACATCCATTTTAATACCAGTTTAATGTGGTTTGCTATGATGTTGCCATCACGCATAAAATGACATATCTGTTAAGAATTTTGTTTGAATTCATTTTGAGCTCACTGTGTGTTAGGGGGTATATGTGTAACTAATGATTCGTGGAGGTGTATATCTTTGTTGCATGATATGCATCAGTTGTTTGTATAATTAGATAGAGGCACTGAATATAGACTGTGAAATAGAAATACTCAAGCGGAAATACTAATCTGCCACAATAATTTAAAGAAAAGGATCGTCATTGCCTCCTGTAAATCTTGAACAGGCTGTTATCTTGCAAAGCCATGACAGCATAAAATTTACCTCAATTAAATAGAAGTTCTTTTCTAATATCCAGGATTCTATCTGCTGTAGAAAAAGGCATTTTATAAATTAAAAAAAAAAAGTAAAAAATTTATAAGAATGGATTTTTTAGGGAGGTTTTAAGACGTCTGTGAAATGAGTTGAGAAGGTTCTAAATGGCATTGGCATTGCCAGAGGAGAAGAGACAGGAGCATATGTAAAAGTAACTGGAGAAGGTAATAGCTCATCTTCTTCCCTGTCTCCACCCCAATATATTTCCTACCTCTTGATTCAGTGACTCATCTGAGAGTCAAATGCTTGAGATTTTCTTAGATATTTTTCTTTCATGGCTCAGTCACACATTTTGGCTTTAGCGCTCATAACTCAGTAAAAAGGGCAATTTAGACTGGTGGACCAAACTTGGATTCTATCAGATAAAAATTCCAGGACTTTCTCACATACTTTTTATTTCATCCCTGTGCGAATTTTCACTTTCATGTTTGCAGAGCCTTATGCTTGAGGAAATGCCATGGTCTTTGTCATCAACTATGATTTGAATCTGTAGCTATATTTTTTTTCCATATTTCTGGTTTTGATCTTTCTGTGTATTATCTTGTTAAAGATCATTTGAAATAGAGATAGAGGGAAGTGCTTGTCATTTCTTACATCTTAGCATATTATTGCCAATTTATCATGTTGTTTGGCATTGTGTGACTGCATGATGAAGATCAAACATTATTTCTCAGTCATATGACAAACCAATGCTAAATTATTGAGTCTTACTTGACAGTTGTTAGTAGTGCAGAAAGCCTTTGAGTCATCAATTTCAAAACCTAAGAGTATTAAAAGAAGCATTGCTTTACCAAGCAAAACAGTGAAATAAATCCTTATGTGTACTCTGCTAGTGTATATGGCATGTTGATTTGCTTTTTTGTCTTTATCTCTTTTATTTTCCTCTCTTTCTCCTCTGTTTATTTAATTTGTCAGTATTTTGCTGTTCTCAAATGAGCATAAGTAATTATCTTGCTAGTAATAGTGTGGTTGCTTTCCAACAGCTTTTTTTGCCAGGTTTTTAATGAACAAAAGTCAAGATGGAAGGATCTGAAGTAATAAATTACAATATGTATGGGTCCAAGACAGAATCTAGGTCTGCCTTTTTGTTACTTCATCATCTCAAGCTAGGTAAGATTTCACGTCTTCTAGAGACTGACAAGGAATGTCCATTTTGGGCACATGGTTTATGTGGTGGATTTTACTTTTTCTAGTACTTTTTTCTGTATAATAATTTTTGCACTAATTATTTACTGGTTTTGTTGAGTATTATTCCCACTAAGCTCACTTGGAAGGGGATTTAGAAGCAAAGACTACATAGTGTGAAAATGAAGTGAAGAGAGTCATGTTTCTTTCTGTCATTTTTGTGTATGCTCATGAAAAATTTTAACGTATTTCCGTGGGAGCAGTTGCTTGGAATCAGTGATATCTCTTTCCTTGATACCAGCTGAAACATTAGTAGACTTGTTGCAAGATTTCCCTACAAAACCTGGTTATTTTAAAACATATTTTTTATCTAAATATTGCAGATCTATGGCATGTCAGATGTTTGTTTCAGTTCAGCCTATTTTTTCTTTTTTTTTTTTTTTTTTGCTGTTCTGGTATTATGGATTCCCTTGCATTTTTTTTTTTTTTTAATAGTGTGGCTTGATTGTATTGTCTCTGTGGTATGATAAATTAAACTAATTTCTACTAAAGTCTAGGCATTTAATTCTTAAAGACTAATATTTTATCATGCTTATGACACGAGTTACACTTAGATTAATAATTCATTTTTTCACATATGATGAGATAACACAGCACTGTATCTCTTCTAACTGCATCCTGTGTTTGTCTGGCTTGTAATTGTTTTGTAGTTCTTTAAATTTTAAATTAATAAATTAATGTATTACTTGACATTTAAACGATTATGCCTTTATTTAGACAACTACATTGGATTATTGAGGTGTTTATATATGGCATATCTGCTCTCATTAACCAGTATGTTAATCAATACACTTCAGTTAATATCTACTATCAGCATACAGAATGTATGCTATTAAATAGTTATCCCATATAGTTGATATAATTTTTCATACTTGAACAGTAGAAATTGTGAGACATATGGAAATAAGGAAAAGGAAAGGAGAGAGAAGTGACAGGGTAAGCAGATGGCCAAATAATAACTGGCTTTGGATTTTTCTAACCACAATTTTTTATTGAAAATAATTCTAATTTAGGAAAGAACACACAGGATATGAGGAAGTGAGGTGCAGATGGATATTCAGAACAGTATACATATCAAGTGTACGGGAACTGCTGAATCATGGCCTGAACCTCTGATTGATCACCTGGGGTGAGCAGTGAGTCAGCCATGGGAGCACAGGT
>JAOWBP010002392.1:14773859-14793007 GCA_028571105.1 Tragopan temminckii
AAAGAAAACTAAGATAAAAACTAAGAGCATGTTCTGAAAAAGCTTTGTTAAGTGGAAGATGGACTGTCTGCTTTTTACAACTGATTTTCCTGCTTCTTTTTGTACTTTTGACCTATTTAAGAGGTTCAGCTGCCACTGGTGAAATACAAATTAATTATGAGATTTCTGAGAGGAACTTTTAAGGTGGATGTTATATTAAGTGTATTGCATTTGATTATTGGATCTTTATATTTTGATTATTATATGAACTGTGGATTAGGTACAGTACATTATGTTCACATCTAAGATATTTTCTTGAAAATGAAATTTGATTTTAATACATATGATATTTAAAATATTGGGCAACTTCCAAATAATTCTTGTTCTTAAATTGGAGGGCTTTCAACAAATGTCAAGTGGTAATCTTAGCTCTGCTCTTAAATTCCAATCAGCTAAGAGTATAATTGTTCACTAGAGAGTGAAGTAAATTACCTTCTACACAGCGACTCAAAGAACTAGACAGAAGGAAGTTCCAGAATTGGTGGTCAGACTCTGCAAAGTGCAAGTAAAATCTTCTGCATACCGTAGATCGCATTAATCCCCCTGCCTTGAATACAAGGATAACCTTTGCACCCTGCTCTTGAGAGTGCTCTTGAAGTTGGTGGGATTCCTTCCAATAGATGCTGGGGTTTTAAATTAAGTTATGGAGGTGATGGCTATTGACATTTGGATGAGAATGGAGCTGTGCTATTATGCATGCTACATGTTAGTGAATTGGGAGCTAACATATCCAGCTTTGCAATGTAGGTTAAATTTTTTTTTAATTAGTGTATGCATGGTGTTTGTGTATGCATTCCTTTAGTGACGACCTACATAGATAAATAGAAAAGGGGGTTAGTTTCTATTGTCTCTTCGACACAAGTGGTAAACACTAATGGATATAGACAATTTTCTGTGAGGCCCAGTTCTCTGGTATTTGGTTGCAGGTAAAAGATGTCTCCAAAATCACTGTAGATTACAAAGAGCAAGTGGTTCCTCTTCATTTTCAGATACCTCTAGAAATCCAGTCCTTTTGCTTTATGTGCTAATTGTCAAAAGAATCTGTTGTACTTGACTAGTTCCTTGGATGCCTCTAGCATGACATCTGAAGTAAAGATGGGAGATTTCCCAGGGGAAGATGGAGTGTAGGGCTGTGAATGTGTTCTCACTATTTAAATAGTCATTAGGCCAGATTCTGCTCTGTTCACAGATGCACAACCAGCCTTCCATATTCATGAACACTCCTCATCTGCTTTGACAAATGGTGCAACTTGAGAATTGAGCTTTCATCTTTTTGATTCTGTTTAATCAGTTCACCTTGAGTTCAGAAATCGTGAGCTTGACTGAATCCAAAGAAAGCTCCAGGTGAATTTGACTATTTACTTTTTATACACTGCTGGAGAGTTATCCTGTGAAAATCTGTAGTGTGTGTTTTACTTCTATTTCCTGTGCATCTTATGCTGCTTTATAACATAATGACCTACTCTCTGGAACAGATTGTCAAGTTATCTTCCTGCTAGCACCTACAGAATTTCCCCACGTTCTCTTTTGTATTCATAAAATTTATAGCATAGATTATCATTTGGTGTAAAGTGTAGGAGAAGGCACATGGAGTTCTTGCTTATCAGGGCAGCTGAGGCACAAAAAGTTTAAGACCGTGTTCCAAGTTATGCTTTAAGTAAAGCATCATCCTTCCCCTCCCAAAACATTCACAGTATTCTATCAAGTAATAACAATATTAATAACAGTGCTACTGCATAGCATTTGTGATTCTCTTATTAATGTTACCAGTATTACATTATTTAAAGCTGCAGTAAAGCTACGTAAGTCACTAAATGGCACTCCTTCCTTTCAGAGTCAAAACCAGAGGAAAGGTTCTTATTCAAGGTAGAAGGATAACATGCAACCGTATATTGTCTTATTATCTGCTTTCCAAGTAGTTGTTTGGCAATAAAAGTGATTTATTTATTCCTATTTATTTATTTATTTATTTATTTGCAGTTGTTAACGCAAGCGGAATCTGAACAGATTCTAATGAATTTGTAAAGGTTTGGTCTTAGGTGTTGCACTGTTTTTTCAGTTTGTAACAACGAATACTTAGATGAACTTCATGTTTAACAAATATCTTTGTATACTAGCAATTTGTTTGATTCACATTAAGAATTTTGAATTAATCATAAGAATCATAGAATCGTAGAATGGCCTGGATTGGAAGGGACGTCAAGGATCATTAAGTTCCAGCCGCACCCTGCCATGGACAGGTTTGTCAGCTGCTAGTTCAAGTACTAGATCAGGTTTCCCAGGGCCCCATCCAACCTGGCCTTAAAAACCTGCAGGGATGGGACATCCACAACCTTTTTGGGCAGTCTGTTCCAGCACCTCACCACTTTCTCAGTAAAAAAAAAAACAAAACACAAACACCTTCCACTTGACATCTAATCTAAATCTCCCTTCTTTCCATAATCCCCATTAATGAATTTTATGATGCTTACCAAGAGAGTAGAGCATAGCTAATACAAGCCTGGATGAAGAACACTGAGCTCTGGCTATTCTGCTTCCAGTACTAATCTATCCGCATTGTGCTTCATGATGCTGTGGTTGCCTGCTCTGAAGAACATACTTCAGCCTCGTTACCTGTGGATCTCGAGCTACTGGTCAGATAACAGACATATATCTACGTGTTAAGGAGGAAAATGTATTTTGAACAAATGAAAACCATGTAGCCTTATTTGTGGCTTTTATTGCTCTGTGGAGCTACAATGAGAATGAATCAGATCTGAAAATGATAGGAGGAAGCAAATGATTTGAGTATTATGGAAAACAACCTTCAGAATACCTCTGCGCTTTCTAAAGTTATTTCAACAAATAATATGAACTGCAAACCAGCGCTTTTAATTATCTGATGCAGCTACATCATGCCCTTGCAGTGTGACCTTGGGCAACCAACTTGTGAATCTGCAGTTAGATAAAGGCTCAGTGCACCCCATCTTCTCTCATAAGTAGTGAAGTGCTTATACTTTTCATACTTGTGCTTGTAATGAAACTCACAGTGTGATTAAAACACATCATTCAGAAAAGGATTTGTTTTAATTTTAAACACATCTAAAGACAGACATTAACCAATTTTATGCTTGCTTTTTTTTTCCCCTCAATGGTTTAATTGCTTTTAATGCTATCATTTTACTTGGCAGATTATAGAGAGAGGTACTGGGCCTGGGGATATTCTCCTGCATATGTTTGCATACAACATATTGAAGTAGCCCTTCAGTTACCTTTTTGAGAAGGGGAGGTGATAAGCGAGTTGAGCCTGTTTTCATTGACGTCATTGTCACCAGTGGTACAAAAGCATGACGTTTGTAGGATGAGGTTTGTGTTGGATGTTTTTGCAAAGGCAACACATTTAGTCATTGACTTGTGAACCAAAAGTCTGCTTCAGTGATATAGTGATGGTCTGTATTCTTTGTGTCTGGTGGTATAATTGCACATTTGGCTCTCTTCAAAAACTGTTTGTTAGAATCCTCCAATTTATGGCCTTCAACATTTGCCCATACTGCCTGTCATTTTGACTCTGCTCCTTTGTTCTGAGTCTATTCTATTGATATTCAACCTATCTAACTTGAACATTTAAAAAAAAATATTGCCCTCTGAACTTGTTTAGATTTCAAGGGTTTGAGTGTAAATTTTTTTTATATTTCAGATTTTTAGAAGAAGTGTGAAAAGAGGTGGGTGTAACAAAATTAATTGCTTTATTGCTTTTCAGACAGATGTATGTATTTTGCTTGGCATAAACTTTATCTCCTGCATATATACTATTAATTTGAATGTTAATTGGAAGAAGTCAGCAAGTCACTTGCAAACTGAGCTCTGCTGTTCAAACTTTTGCATCAGGACTATAACACTGTACTTCTGGGAGAACCAAAGCATGTGCTTGTGCCACATGCTAAGTCAGACAACCTTGGCCTTGGAGTGTAGTATATTTATGTGAAATGTTAACTATAGATAAATCTGGCTGTGTAAATGGTCAAAGTTTTACTAGTGAAGCCACAGAAAATTGATGGCATTCATATTCTGCTTCCTGTTGTGTTTCTTTTTGTGGTGCAGCAGGCTGTCATGTTTTATTTCCTTAGCTGCCACTGACCTTCCTTGTCACCTGGCTAACTCTATTCCCTTGGTGGTGCTCGAAAGGCTGTGTGAGCTGGCTAGGAAATTCTTACTCTGGTTGTCTTCTAGAGTCACTCCTATGCTTGTTGTCACAACATGGCAGCTGAAGAGCCTTCGTTCTCCTGTCCTGAGATCATATCAGCTCTCATCCTTCACACACGTCCCTCAAACACATGTTTAGATGCTCACAGTAGAGAATGCGGTACTCTGTTCAGTCCCATGTTCTTTCTGTTCTTTATAACCTCTTCATTTTCCTTCTTGGCTCAGACTTGTATGCATAGATGATTCTAAAGCTGTCCTGGCCTGTCTGTTTGCTGCTGGAGTACTGAGTGAAGCTCTCCCCACATTCCTTCTTCCTCCACTGCTTTGTGCTTACAAATGAGTTGTTGCCAGCTGTTTCCATGTGTGTGCTCATATTTGATAAACTGCTTGTAGAGATGTCAGAATTGACTTTGTCTTGCACAAATGCAGAGATGAGGCTGATGCTTAACCCAGGAAAGGTGTGCAACCACTTCAGATGCGTGTTATTTAAGATTTACTGAATAATAATAATAATAAAAAAGACCTTACACAATTTTGCAATTTTGTCCATAAGAAAAAATACCAGTTAGAAACATGGTAAACTTGAAGTTTTCTCAAGGATGGAGTTATTAAGTAAGATTCTGGCCTTACACAACTCTACACCTTCAGAAGTAAAAGTAAATTAAAAATAGGAAAGAAAACCATCTACCTTTGGGATGGCAAAGGAGTGAAGTATCTTTGCATTTTATTACAAATAAGAAAAACCAATAATTTGAGAAAATAGTGGGCGTTTTCATTACGATTTCTTCATTTGTTTCAATGCCCAGTGTAAATTTCTGATACATAGTGTAGGAGTGACTCCTGTGAAAGAATGAATGAGTTTGGTGTGGCTATGACAAATGTGCTGCTATGGGGACTGCTCACTGAGTTGCTTGTCACTGAGGTTGACAAAGGCTGTCATTCTGTGGCTTAGAAGATGTACAGCTCTACTAGCAGTTATCCCTTGTTCTCCTGCTAGCTGATACCAATATGGGTATAAGAGAAAGCCACATAGTCTCACTCTCTTTACAAATCATAAATATCTCACATAGTTTTCCTGGTAAGCTTTGGTTTTTAGAAAATATAAAGAGAGCTGATGTAGTGGTTTTATTTATTCAATTTATTTTGGGAATCTGTGCTTTTACAGCTTTTTTTCTTGTATTAATTAATTTCTTGTGGCTACAGCCCTTCAATACAAACAATAAATTAATCTTACTTGCCTTGTCATTCTTCATTTCAACTAGTCCAAGGTGAAGTCAAGAGATTATGCTCCTGAAAATGCTTACTATTGAGTTTTGACATTTGTACATGTGGTAAGTAACAGTCTAAGATCTTTTTGCTAGAGTACTTGTTCCCTCAGGGCCTTGTATTGTGCCTACAGAAATGCCCTGCAGGTCTTTTTATATTCCTTCTTTCAAGATGCCAGTCTAACAGTCTTTCCTTTTCTTGAAGGCATGATATTGCTTAAAATGGAAACTCAAATGTGATGACAAAACTGAACTAAAACTATCATTACTTCATTTATCTGAAAAGGTAACTTGGGTGCAGCTGGTTCTTGTGGCTGGTAAAATCACTGTAAGCATTTTCTCCATGTTATTAAAGAGACAGGAGTTTCCCAGTTTCTTGTACCTTATGACAGTTGCCAGAGTGCGGCTTTATGCTTTCATCTAACATTGCCCCTTTCAGCAATACCTTTGCAAGCCATATGGGGCCTCTGGCTATGTGTTTTTCTTCCATCTTCCAGGACTGTGGTGTTTGTTGACCTTACTTCCCACTGAGGTCTAGCATTTGACTCTTGCAGGCAGCATTCTCTTTTGTAGTTACATTATTCAGGGTAAAGTCAGGACCAGGGAGATTGAGAGCAATTGGCTTTATAGAATGCCTGCAGCTTCAGCTTACTCATGGGGCTATTGAAGCTTCAGCTGTTGTCCCAGTTGATGAGCCAACTGAGCTTAATGAGCATTCATATCTGCAAGGTAAAGCCTGTTAACTTAAGCTGCTTGACTGAGGTGTCAGATATGGACCTTTTTTTCATCTTTGCCACAGCCTATGAGTGCATTTGCATGCTTGGCTGGCATGAAGAAACGTAGTAATGAGCATGATCCCAGGCTACATCCATTGCATTCTGTTCATCCAGAGGGTCTGAGCCATGGTGTTTTCTTGTGAGATGATTTTATTAGACTATCTATTGCAGACACCAGTCCTACTCACCAATCTCCCACAGTTAGCAGTGCTGATCGGACCTACTGATAGGGAAGCGAGTTCACAGTGGAACCCAGATTGCGATGTTTGAATGCGTAGGGTTAGTATTTTGATACAGGTGGGCATTTTACATTTTTGAGGTTATCAAGCAGTATGTATGAGTTCTGTCTTCCTGGCAGAGCAGGAGACTTGAAATTTTTTCATCTTCTTTTAGTCTTTGCTTAGCTCTAAAAGTAGATCTCAGAGCTAATAGCTTGCTCATTTCAGTGAGACTGAAATTTGTATTTTTGCTCAGACTTGCCTATAGCCAAGCACTGTGCTACCAGCAGAGAGAGTGGAGTGAATGTCTTTGGGTGCATATTACTGTAGTATTTTTTTTAATTGATTTTGAATGAGTCAGTAACATAGCTTTCAGGAATTTACAGTCTTTAGTTGTTGTTGTGCTCTCATTTATACAAGTTGTTACTAATTTGCATTCCTACTTTTTTTTCTAAATTTACACAGAATCACAGAATTTTAGGGGTTGAAAGGGTCCTCAGGAGATAATAGAGTCCAATCCCTCTGCTAAAGAAGGTTCCCTACAGTAGGTTACATAGGTAGGTGTCCAGACAGGTCTTGAATATCTCCTTGGTAGGAGAGTGCACATCCTCTTTTGCCAGTCTGTTTCAGGCTCCATCACATTTACTGTAAAGAAGTTCTTTTGTGCGTTTGTACAGAACTTCCTATGTTCTTGACCTCTTGCTACACACCACCAAGAAGAGCCTGGCCTCATCCATTTGCCTCTCACCTCCCTTTAGATATTTATAAATGTTAATCAGATTCCTCCTCAAATCGTCTTTTCCCCAGGCTGAAGAGACCCAAGTTGCTAAATCTTTCCTCATGTGGGAAATCCTTCAGGCTTTGTCATCTTGATCATCTTTGCGGCCCTCTGCTGAACTCCTTGTAGGAGATCCATGTCTTTTTTGAGATGGGAAGCTCAGAACTGGACACAGTAGTCAAAATGTGGTCTCCTCAGGGTGGAGCAGAGGGGGAAGATCATCTGTCATCCACCAGAACCCCCAGGTCCTTCTCCACAGAGCTCCTCTTCTGCAGGTCGTCACCTAACCTGTACCGATGCATGTGGTTACTCCTCCCCAGGTCCAAATCTCTACGCTTGCTCTTGTTGAATCTCATCAGGTTCCTCCCTGCCCAACCAGAGATGACATCATAAAAGGTTATCAGGTTGGTCAGGCATGATTTCCCTGTGGTGAATCCATTCTGATTACTCCTGATAGCCTTCTTCTCTTCTAATTGTTTGAAGAGGGTATTTAGAACAAGTTGTTCCATCACCTTCCCAGGGACAAAGATGAGGCTGAGTGGCCTGTATTTTCCTGGATCCTCCTCCTTGCCCTTTATGAAGACTGCAGTGATGCTGGCTATCCATATGTATATGTATACATTTTTTAAAGGTTTCATTGCTCCCTGCTGCAAGTGAATTCATTCCATTGCCTTCAAAGCCCTTCTGTAAGTAAATCAATACACCTACTGTTTACGTGGGTGGATAGTGATAGGGCAAGGGGGAATGGCTTTAAATTAAAACAGGAGGTTTGGGTTAGATATTAGGAGGAAGTTTTTAACACAGAGGGTGGTGTCGCTTTGGAACAGGCCCGAGGAGGTTGTGGATGCCTCATGCCTGGAGGCATTCAAGGCCAGGCTGGATGTGGCTCACCCTGCACACAGTAGGGGGTTGAAATTAGATGATCTTTGAGGTCCTTTTCAACCCAAGCCATTCTGTGATTCTTGATTACCATACATCCTATCTAAATGATTAAGCCTCTACTTTGTGTATTAATGGACATTCATACCTTTCATTTATGAAACTTCTTGCAATTTGGTTACATATGATTGTTGGGAATCAGAGTATTAGTGTTTCATTGCAACTTTTCATTAATTTATAAGGATGCTTTTTATTCATGTCTATGTCACACAAAGTCATAGACTGAAATGCTAACAAATAAAAGGCTGTGACATTGTCCTGACTGATGATGTGTTACCAGAAGCTAACAAAGATTGGTTGCGGTTTTAAATCTTCTAATGTTACACTAAAGCAGTACTTCTTGATACTGAGAAACGGTAACAGCATATTATTGGAAATAAAATATGCTTTTATTTCATGCTTGGAGAATTGTTTGAAGGATGCTTGAACCAATATTATCTTTAAGTAGTTCAGTGTGAATAAGGAAGTGTTTTAGAAAGCAGCCTTAAGCATAAATAGATATACTTGAAATGTTTTACGTATGGAGGAGTTACAATTGAAAAATGAGCCTACTTGGATTCCTATAAATACTGTTATGATTCCTCCTGCTGCTATTACAGGGTTCCATCACTGCTGAATTTGCCACAGGAACTGGTTGCAGAGGGGGAAACAGGATGGTCAGATACTAACAGATTTTACATGGGCGAAAACTCAGTTTCTACAAGATGAAAGACATGACTAGCAAAACACAGTCTATCTGGTTAAGCTTGTCTTAAATTGTAAGCTGGAGAAGAATGAAAAGGAGTGACTGTGCTGCCCTTTCCTTCTCAAGGGACCAAATTACTGTCATTCTGTCAATACAATGTGCTTAGCAGAAAGGAACACAGAGAGTTCTATAAGAGTGGTAGAGCCTGGAACAAGCTGTCCGGGGAAGTTGTGGAATCTCCACTGGAGATATTCGAGACCCCCCTTGACATCGACCTGTGTGACCTGCTGTAGTGAACCTACTGTAGCAGGGGAGTTGGATATGATGGTATCCTGTTCCTTAGGAGGAAGTTTTCCACAGAGAGAGTGGTGAAGCACTGGAACAGGTTGCCCAAGGAGGTTGTGGATGCCCCGTCCCTGGACTCATTCAAGGCCAGGCTGGACGTGGCTCTGGGCAGCCTGGTCTAGTGGTTGGCGACCCTACCTGTGGCAGGGAGATTGAAACTTGATGATCCTTACGGTCCTTTCCAACCTAGGCCACTCTATGATTCATAGAGGTCCCTTCCAATCCCTGCCATTCTGTGATTCTGTGCAGTGTATGGGAAGTAGGCCATCAGCACCATCATTATTTTATTAATCAATGTTTCATCACAGGCATGACTTTCCATGACGTATCACCGGTAAGGGAAGCGTTCTAAGCATTAACATTTAAAAAAGCAGCTGCTGCTTATAGTTTGATTTCTTATGCATAGAGTGTGAACCAACTGGCCCAAATATCTTATATGATTGTTGCCCTATTATTGCAGTGGCAATAGACAAACTTAGGGTACAAATGCAAGGGTGCAGATAATCACATGCTCTAGTGTGTTAGAATTTCCTGGCTTATGATTTATGTTGTGCAACGTACCCTTTGCGACTGGGTGCATTGACAACACAAAGCAGATACGTGTGTGCAGCATTTGTGAATACCATAAAAGAAAGAGGAAATTTGAGAACCTGCTAGAATGTATATCATATGTCCATAATGGCCCTGTAATTGTTGCTATTACAAAATTTCAGATAGTGGCTGTGGTGTGTTTAAGAATTGGGCCTGTGGTTTTATTGCAGAATTGTTACATTAAAACCATTTGGGGACTGTAGGCATATAGTCACTCACTCTCTTAAGTATTATTCTGGCCAATATTGTAAAATGCAGCTGTTTCTAAGGGACAAGAGGCACTAGAGTAACTGTTGAACTAATAACAAAATTGAGATCCATTTAGTTTCCTTTTTTTTTTTTTTTTTTTTTTTCCAAAGACCATCAGCTAATTTGAGATCAAGGCACAGGAAAATTAGGCTTTTTTTTTTTTTTTTTAACTGAAAAATTAGTGGGGCAAAAATGGCTTTGACTCGAAGCGCCTTGACCTTTTATGTGGCCTTTAAGAGACTGAAAGGCTCCTTGGGCTTAAGGGTTTTAAACTAAAGAATTAAAATATTGTGTTTTGCTTCTGGGGCCAAGAAAGAGAATATTGAAATGAAATCGTACACTTGGTTTTGCTGAAGTGTTTAATGAAGCTGATGTTTGGAGCTAGGCAAGAGAAGGGCCCTCTGATTTAATTAAGAAGAGAACACATTCGCATGGTGAGCACAGTGCTAAACTACAGTTATTACTGGGCTTATCGCAACTAATACACTTGGTTTAAAGACCCTCCCATTTGTAGTGCCAACAGCTTTCCTAGGAAATTATCTTGAGTTACCTATTTTAAATGCTCCTTTTTCTTCCCTCAGCTCTTCAGTTGTACTTAAAACTGGATTAAGTTTCTGAGGTAACTTATGGTAGACCCTCTTGTTTACTTTTTGTGTATGTATACTTTTTAAATGTCGTTATTGGCCAGACTGGAAGAAGTGTTTCACAGTTATTTCTTCTCCTATGTTTGCCTTGTATGAAGAAGGTAGACAGGGCCAGGCTCTCAGCTCTTCCCTGTCTGTTGTTCAGAGCACTTAAGCTCATTGCCTCAGCCTCATTGCAGCAGAGACAACCTTAACAAACAGTGTGTTAAAATGCAAATGTCTGCACTGGGAATTGGCATTCTAGAGTAATTAGAACTTGTTTTCTGGCTCTCGGTAGTTAAAAAGAATGTGCAATTGGATAATTTGGCTTCAGATATTGCTCCCCTGTGTTTCAGTCTCCTGTTTCTTACATTGGTCGTTGATAGGAAATGTATTTTAATGCCTCCCATGCCCCTGGCTGGTTGCCTTTTTTTTCTTTTTAACTAAAGCAGAATTTTTTAGGTATGAAACAGCAGTTCTTGATCTGTTTCTTGAATGATGAAAGCTGATTATTTTAAAGTTTATAGTTACAAGTGGAAATAGTTGGAATTGTCAGTGTCCAACTCTTAAATCCAGAAGTACTTCAATATTTTCATCTCCCTACATCGTGAATCTCTTATGCTTCACTGCAGACTGAATATGAACATTTCCCTTCCGTCTTCTCTAAATAGGTAGTACCTGCAGTTAATTTCATCACTTATAGTTTGTGTCGAGGGAGGCTATTTTCACATTGAGTAGTAATAGCTAATTTTTCTCTCTCCTCTTTAAAAAAAAAAAAAAAAAAAAAGGCAAAAAAGCAAAACAACAAACAACAATATTTGAGTAGCTGCTGGAACTTTCGCCCCTAGAGCTTAAAATCTTCTTCAGAGAGATATGTTATACTCATTGGCTGTTGAAGGCTTCATACTGTCCTACTATTTGAGGAATTAAGCATTTTTTTCTGGTTGGTCCAGAGTAGAAGAAAACTGCTTAAAAATAGTCACCCTTATTGTTCTTGGGAGAAACAGCTAAGGGAAAAGAACAAAAAAAAGTTGTTTTTTTCTTCAGATGCGGAAATGTATTTTGATAGTGAATGATGTTCTGGAGCTTCTTAAACACTGCTAGTGATAAATATATGGTTTTAAAACAATTGGCAATGGAAGGAAAAAACCTGCATACATCACTGAAGGATAAATTGAATTAGGGGAGGAATTACTTATAAAAGCAGTAGTGATCCCTTATAATGGTATTACATGAAGTTAAAACATTTTTTTCTTTTTTCTTTTTCTGTGGAGTTGTCCTATATATGACTTGTAGTTGATATGTATCTTTTATTTCATTAAGATAAATGTTAGTTAATGATGGTGCATAGTAAAGGTGATCTTTCAGTTGTATTATTTTGCTATAATTATTGGCTAGTCTATATAATCACTAAATTGTGAATCAAGGAGATGCAGGTTTACCGGAAAATACCATCACATGCCAAAATATCTTATCAGTTGCATGTGAATTACCCATTTTTTCAGAAGACCTAAACTGCATAACACATTGCAGAGGGTACAGAACTGAGAGAGAGTGGATGGTAATCTAGAGGGTCATGCTGCCATGCAGAGCTGGAGAAATGGGCTGACAGGAGCCTCATGGGGTTCAACGGGAAATTGCCAAGTTCTGCGTCTGGGGAGGAACAACCCAAGGAAGGTAAACCCAAGGAAGGTAAACAAAGTGTGCATGCTGGCAGCTTGTCAGCTCAAGGCAGCTCTGCAGAGAAGTCCTTTGTAGTCTTGGTGGATACAGGCTGACTAAGAGCCTGTATTGTGCCCTTGTGGCAAAGAAGGCCCATGGTATACTGGGCTGCATTAGTTATGGTGTTACCAGCAGGTCGAGGTGGGCAATCCTTCCTCCCAGCTTTGGTGAGTTCTCACCTGGAATGCTGAGATGAGTGCAGGGCTTGTACAAAAGACGCATGGAGCTTCTGAGCAGTGCCTAACAAGTGTCTACTGCGATGATGAAATTGGAGCGTTTCATCTATGAGCAAGGTAAGACTGTTCAGCCTACAGAAGAGAAAGAAGAGATCATATCCATGTGTTGCTGAGTGGGAGAATGCTAGGAGAACAGAACTAGGCTTGTCTATGTGGTGCCCAGTGCCAGGCTAGAGGCAGTGGGCACAAATTAGAGCACAGGATGTTTTACCTGAACACCAGTAAATGCTTCTGTGAGGCTGTGGGCTATCCTTGCAGATCCTCAAAAGCTGCCTGAATGTGGTCCTGGGTGCCCTACTTGGGTGCCCTGCTTGAGCAGAGTTTGGGCTTGATGGACTTGTATTTAAAGATGTACCTAGTTTGTTTTCCAGTTGATCTTTCCAATGAATAGCTGGCTGCTGTGACTGTGAAGCAACATGAGAACTACTCTTGCTCCTACTGCATATCCAGATAGAAAGTTTCTGCCCCATTTGTTTTGCAGTACAGTTTAATTTGACTTGCACAACTATTTAGCTATTGTGTAATTGTACAAAATCATTCTTATTTTGACAGTGGCCTCTAGAGGTCCCTTCAACCTTAACCGTTATTCTGTAAATCTGAGGTTGCTACTTTTTTGTAGCGCTCGTTTGCAAATGAAACAGCAATTTTTTTTCCAACACTACAGATTGAATAAAGTGATGAACCATTGCTAATTAAAAATAATAACTTCAATTTTCTAGTCTCCTCCTGGCAGAGGTATGCACATCTTATTTTTTCCCCATCATCTGTGGAGCAAGCTATAATGCAGTGTGGACAGGAGACCTCGGCTTTGTTTTTTGGTTTTACCTAGCAGTAGTTCAGCCTCAGAAAGCAATTCTTGTTAACACTTTAGGATCTTGTTGCAACTGAAAAGAGAAAGTTAAGAGAATGCTAAAGGTTGACAGAGGTCCTATATGTATGCACAACATAAGGATTTGGGGGATGATTTACAAATGTAGAGGCTTTTACTTGTATTATTACCCTGAATATTTGATATATATATAATATAATGTCTCACCTCGCTTACTACATACTGCAAGCAAAGGGCATGGGTTTTATTCATGCTGAAAAATAGAATACTTGGTTTTATACAGCATGGAACTAGGACAAAATGGAAGGGTGGGATGGATGACTCTAATGAGGAATTTTGCAAACTTTCCATGTGATATCCCAGGATAGGATTATAATTGTGGCAAAATGATCAGCAAAAATCAGTTAAAGCATCTCCAACACTACTGAAAGTAGCAAAAAAGTGATGATTAGAAAATATGAAGTAAAAAAGATAAAGTAACTAGCTACATGAATTTACCATTCCTGCATGAGTAGTATCTTGTTTGTTTTTGTTCATAAGCTGTAGTGATAAGGCAGAGAATAAGCTTGCATGCTCATTTCAGGAATAGTCTAGTAGCTGTTTACATTGGTGATTAGTAGGTTTTCAAATGCCAGCTCAAGTAACTAAAATCTTCGCTTTCTCTATTTTCCTCACAAATTCATGTGGCAAGGATAAATTTGTAAAGTTCTTACTGTCTTTTAAAATGCCAGCTAGACACTTGAGAGGATTATGGTTAACAGAGGTAATCTTTTAGTGTATTCGTTTGATATTGTGAGGTTTGTAGGTTTTTGTGAATCTTAAGGGATTCAGATTAATGAGTCCAAAATGTAATAGTTATTAATTGGCTTTTTGGGTGTTAATATTGCCCACTGATACGTTAAAAAAAAATAAAATGAAGGCATGTGAAAGAAATGAGACTTAAGAGAAGTTAGAAGTATGACAGTAGTCTCCTTAGTAGAGCAGAGCCCATCCATATCTCTGTTAAAGATGAGTCTGCATTCAAGCACGTTCTCATTATTTTAATAAATGTTATGAACAGATAATAAAAGAATGCACTCCAGTAGATAAAAATTAAATGCTGTCACTATTCATGACATTTTAGTTAATTATACTATCCCATAATGACTTAGGACTGTTAGCACTGAGGCTCGAGATAAAAGGGAAGGATCACAGTAGCTTGCAAAAGCTGTGCCAAAGCTTATCTCTGTCTTGAATGGGAGGATAATAAATTCCACGAGCACAGATCACCAGATGACCCGGGTTTTTCTTTAGCTGTAAGTTAGGGGATTATACAATCCCTGTGTAGCGTTAATTACTAAACAAAAGCAATTTTAGATTTTAATTCATTCATGAAATTTTATAAAGGCTGGCAGACAAGCGGTGTCATCTTTGTTACCTGCAATTTTCTATTTTAACTCCTTTTGTAAACCGCTTTGATGGATTGTGGGTGATCCTACTCTGTTGTGCTATGTGATGTCAGCAGACCTTTTACAAGTAAATTAATGACATGATAGTCAAGTATCACAATTTTTCTAAAAAAAATTAATAATAATAATAATAATAATTTGCGTTGTCTTTTTTTTTTTTTTAATATCAGCATTTAAGGTTAAAATGCAGGAGCTGAATTTCAGTACGTCCCTTTGACAAACCTAACTTTTCGCAATTCTTTGTCTATAAACAAAGAGTCTAATCTATATAAATGTTTTTATTTGTACATATTCAGTCATTGGTTGTGGTGAGAAGATACTACTTTGTGCTTTTCTTTGTGCCTAACAAATAGCACCATGATAATACATCATGTGCTGGTTGAATGCAACATAGGAGGACTAAAATGACTAAATTCTTTTATTTTTATATAGTATCTCTAGTTCAGTGCATTTTGCATTAGTTCTCTCCACATTTTTCTGTGTAGGAACCTGTAACATATATTCCTCTTAGATATCTGTAGGCAGTACGGCAAGTTTTCTTTTGGTATTAGCATGTTTTGGGAGATGGATGCCTGTCATAATGACCAAGTACTGAGTAACACTGGTCTCAAAATACAGAAGGTCATGTTTCACTATTAGTCATCTTATATGTCTACCATGTACAGTGTGTGCATCAGTAATTAAACAAATAGGCATAAACACTGAAGAACTTAAAATGCATTAGACATAATTACATGTACTCTGCAAAAAAGATTTTCTTCCTTTTAGAATAAGCCCATTGTTAGGATGTTTGTGCTTCTTGCTAAATGGCTCAGAATTACTCTAAAAAACAGAAGTACACATTTCAGACCTTTATTTCAAATACTCAATCCTTTTCTGTCCTATTACTTACAGTCTACTCTCAAGCTGCCTTAAAGCACTAGGTGTTGCTCCAGGGTGTGTGTTAGGCATGCAATGTATCTTGATGTGTGCTGAATTCATGCTGAATGTAATTTTAGTAAAACTCGGGGTAAAATGCCACTGTTAGCTGTTCTGCATTGGCATCCAATCAAGGCAATATGGATGAAATTTTTACTTGAATTTTAGTCCTTGTTTAAGTGAAGAATGTGCAAATGATAAATTGCCTGTGGTCAGCAGGGAGAATGCACATGATTGTGAAGGTTGGATAATACACCATCAGAAACAAATTTTGCACTGACAAATGTCACTATTCAATATTCTCAGCTATCACAACTTTGTACAAATGTAAAATGGGTTTTTCCTGGCTTTTAATCCTTGAGGACTCATGACAATCATCCTTGTTACAGTTGATGTTATTGGATGTGTATATGCACATGTAAACCCTACATAGTGGTATATGTTATGCATATAAATTAGTACGTGATCTGTTCAAAAGATGAATCACCACATTTCTTGTTCACGTACGACATACAATAGTACCATACATGTATAATATAGGAAACTGGTATGGTTTATTTGCTACAATGAGCATTGGCTTCCAACTTCTGCTTGGTGCATAAAGGTACATCTTGGCTGTACAGGAAATACACCTAGCAGTGAGGGGTGAGTGCTGTGGTGCTAAATTACTAGTGACGTTTACACCTGAGATTTTGGAGTGTGTGTAACTTCTAACAAGTATAGCTGCTTGTATGGAGGTCAGGTACTTCTGGGTGTTCATTTATTAGTGATAATTGAGCCAGATACTCAGTTGAAATATGTGATTGTTCTTCTAGTTGTAAATATCATCTGAGTCATATCAACCAGCACTATAATATGTAAATAATTTGTATTAAGGGAAAATATGAATAAAAGTATCAAATATCACTCCTAAACCACTTGGATTTGTTCTTTTTGGCTTAAAGTATGAGATGTAAGACAAAAAACTACTCGTCAGAGTTTCTTTTAAGTACTATATAATCCTCCTTAAATTCTATTCTGTGATGAAGAAAGAAGTACATTGTATGCTAATTTTGAATTGGAAGTACATGTGCTTTTAAGGACTGACATGAATCAAAGAGATATTGCAAATTAACATCATATCTTGTGCCAGGTGAAACTTAGAAAATGAGAGTGGATGTACCAGTCTGTGGCAAATAAAAGTGCCACTTTATGAAATACAGAAACAGTAATGTTTTCTTCACAGATGATTACAGCACAGTCTGGAAAATCATTTCTATTTTGGGCTATCACAGTATGACTTATTACATTTATATATTTGCATATATACATATATTTATACTTTTTTTCTTGAAGCGTTTAAAATACACCCTGAGATCACCCTAACACTGTGATTTTTATCTTTGCAGTTTGTCGAGAAGACTCATACCAGTCAATAGTCTCATGTGCTGCTGTAGTACTTACCCCAACAGTGGATACAAGGAAGAAAGAACAGATGCTAAAACCCGAAGCGTCTAAACAGTGAGTTATTCAAATGACACAATCCTTTGTGAATGCAGTGTGAACAAAAGCTATTTTCATTCTTGTGGATGTGTGTACACACCTCATTTTTATTTCGCCAGGGGTTACACTTTTAGGTGTTTCCATAACCCAAAATTGATCCGTGACTAGGCTGCTGCTTTTTCTCACTAGTCCAGCTTTTTATCCAAGGCTTTGGTAATAAAGTATACAAAAAGAGTCCTCATTTATCCTCTGAGAAATTTACTTCTTAATAGGCTTAGCAGAGTGATTCCCTTTGTTTAAATAATCCTCTCATTCATCTCAGTTTTTAGTTGCTTTTTAGAAAGATCTTAGTTCCTAAATGGTCTTCTCATTTGAGATATTTCAGTATTTTTCAGTGCTTATTTTTACTACTGTGTTATAACGTGTGATGACATCCTCAGAAATGTGGTAGTGGTCTTCCAGGGAAATTCTATGAAATTGAGTATAATTTGATATCTTAAGTTAGACAAGAATCATACCCAAAACATATCAGGTTGGTTGTTCCTTAACAATTTTTGACATGGTGCCATAAAACATTCTTGTTTCTAAAGTGGAGAGATTTGGCATGGTTGGAACCAGAGGGTTGTGGTCAATGGTTCTATGTCCAGGTGGAGGGCTGGTCCTGAGTGATGTCTACCAGGGGTCTGTATAGGGTCTGGTACTCTTCAATTTCTTTATCAATGACCTGGATAGTGGGATTAAGTTCACTCTTGGCAACTGTGTGGCGCAGTTGATACAACAGAAGGAAGGGATGCCATCCAGAGGGACCTGGACAGGCTTGAAAAGCGGGCACATGAGAACCTAAGCAGGTTTAATAAGGCCAAATGCAAGGTGTTCCGCTTGATTCACGCCAATCTCAGGTATGCATACAAACTGGAAGAAGAACTCCTTGAGAGCTGCCCTGCGCAAAAGGTCTTGGAGATTCTAATGAATGCTAAGCTGGACGTTGGAAAAAAAAAAACAACACACCATCAAAAATTCAGTGAGTTAGATATTAGACCTGAAACCTTTGGGTCAGATTGAAATGTGTGCACTGTCACATCTGTTACTAGTTATACAGTGTCTTTAATGGGAGGTGTAAAGTCTCTTTTCCTCACGTACGTCTAGTCTTGGTACAGGACTATGACCTAAATCAGTATCTTATTGTGGCCTCTCTTTCAATTTGGTAATAGAGCCATTTCTTCCTAGTCTACCTGTATTTAAAAAAGTAGTACATTGTCACCTATATGTGAAGTAATGTCTGAAATAGTTTTAGCATCTATTTGATTAAATGTTTTTGTTATGTGGCTTTCTGATTATTAAGAGATTGGAAAGGCAATAGGCTGCAGAGTAACTATGCTGAAATACAGACTTCTGTGGTAAATTCAAACAATAGAGTATGCTTTTGCCTCATTTCCATTAAAAAGTAAGCCTGTGCTGTTACTTTATTGCCTTTTTTCTTCCACTATCAGTAGTTTCAGCATTTCATAATCCCTTATGAATTCAAAGGAAGGTCCTTTACGTGTTTACCAAGTACTTGAGACTTTTACGATAACACCTCCTTTTCCCCTTTGCCTTGTGATATTAGCAAGTATATTAATATATTTTGTTTTTTACTTATTATTTTATTCTTTACAACCTGACTAGTGATATCCTTTAAGTTATTAGACTTATATAATATGCTCAGATACCTAAGAAACATGCTGTGGCCTCTGCTACAATTTGCAATTCCAAAAATTTAACTTGTAGCTCTGGAGTTCTTTCATTAAAAAAAAAAAAAAAAAAAAAAAAAAAAAAAAGTTTTG
>JAOWBP010002392.1:14793107-14816635 GCA_028571105.1 Tragopan temminckii
GGAAGTTCCGCACAAATGTGCGCAAGAACTTCTTTACGGTGAGGGTGACGGAGCACTGGAACAGGCTGCCCAGGGGGTTTGTGGAGTCTCCTTCTCTGGAGATATTCAAGACCTCCCTGGATGCCTACTTGTGCGACCTGGTGTAGGGAACCTGCTTTGGCGGGGAGTTTGGACTCGATGATCTCTGAGGTCCCTTCCAACCCCTACAATTCTGTGATTCTATGATTCCTGTGCAAAAGGTCTTGTATGCAAGGCCAAGCTTAAGAAGGGAGTTGAGTGAAGAGGAAGGAGGTGGGGGGGAGGAGAGGGCAGGAGGAACACACCATTACTATAACACCGTGTATCAGATTAAACTAAGGGGAGCGCCATTTCAAGTTTCCACTAGAAATTCCTTTGTATAGTTACTTTTACAGATTTTGAAGAAAACAAAAATTGTGAAAGTAACAAAGAACTCTGCATCTCTGATAAAATGTGTTTCTCAGATTGTTTAGCTTAGTAGCATCAGCATCTGAAAGAACAGTGCACATGTAAATGCACTACTCACATTTTTGTGAGTTTAATGATCAGGAGAGTAGGTAGTATTATCATGACAAGGGCATATTTTTGTGAGTCAAAAATGACCTTTGCATGCCTGTGGCTGATAGTGTTATTAGGAGTCTTAAAGCTGAAGTTATTGACAGTAAGGAGAAGTAGAAAAAAGCACTAGAGAATAAACTAGTATTAAAGTGGAATGAAACTGGAGACAGAAATTGTAGACTAAGATAAGGTCTGTGTTTACCATCATCCCAGAACACCCTGATCTATGTTTTGAAAAATAATGCTGACTTGAGATCCTTGTTTAGATTCTGTTATTTATGTAAATGAATGGAGTAATATAATTCAATTTTAATTAAGAAAAAAATCACAGCATTAAGCAACTATCAGTTTAAAATGTTTTATCTGAAGTGTTGAGTTGCAAATGGACCTAGATCACAAACAACAGGAGGCATATAAGCATAGGCATCTAGCTGTGCCTCCCTCATGTATTTAAACTGTGCCTGATATGGATAATTGGCCTGTGCTGAGCACTGTTAGTGGGTCCTGGGAAATATTCAGCATCCTGAGCAAATAGTACTTGTAGTTCTTTTTTTTTGTGTGTGTGAAGAGGGGCAAATGACCGATATTTTCAAATGGTGAGTGTAAGTTAAGTTCCTTTCTAGCTGATAGAAATTTTATTAACGGTATGTACTTGTAAATCCTATTCACTTAAATGGAGCAGTTAGAAGACCAGCATCACAGAAATCAAACCAGTAATTTAAATGCCATGAACTTTTTTCTACACAAATAGACAATAAAGGCTAAAGATCACAGTCCTGACCTCCAGAGTTGTGAAGGAGTACTTTGAGTGAGATACATTTGCATGGTTATCATGAAGCAATTAGAATTAGAATCTGTATCTCAATTTCCTGCTCTTTTGTAATTACAGTGTGACATTTAGTTACAAATCCTTGTTTATATTGGTATACTCAGCCATCATTGATTGAAAGAACCAGGATGGTAATTAAATTAGGCATACTGCCTTCTTTAATTTCTTTGATTTTATACATATATTGAGATGAAACATCTTCTTTAATAGTATCTGCAGGCAGAAAATAAATGCAGTATTAAGCATTATGACAAATCAAAGCATATTGTGTTATTTATAGCAATTCTACATTTTTAGATGGCAAAATGTAAGCAGTATGCTAGGTGCTGTTTTTCTGTCCTGCTTTGCGAGTTTGCAAAGATCTGGAATGGCTCTTTTGCCAAAATGGAAATGTGATGAGAACTTGAGAGGCGCATGCCTCCTTGCATTTTTTATTTATTTTTTTTGTGTGAATATAACCAAAATTTAGAGACTAAGCATAACAATTATGAACTCAAAATTTTTCTGCAGAACAGCCATAATTCAACTGTGAAAAATCTGTTAACTCCATACACATTCAGCAGCTTTCCTACTTAAAGATCAGGCTGAGACTGTGTTCCTGGAAAGTGTGAGGGATGATTTTCATGTTTTAACTATTTGTCTCATGGATCCTTAATGCTTCACTTATAGGTATGAAAAAGAAGGGTACTGTAATACTTCAAGCTTGGGTCTGGCATTCCTGGTTTGAGCTTGAGGTTTTTGATATGTGTTTCCAGTGTTACCTTGGGCTGGTCACTTAATTTACACGTAGTGTCTCTCAAGTAGTACTCTGTATTCACAGTAAAATCATAGAATCACTTAGGTTGAAAAAGACTTTAAAGATCATCGAGTCCAACCATGACCTAACCATACTACCCTAACTCTAACAACCCTCCACTAAATCATGTCCCTGAGCAGGGACAGCAGTCCACAGTTTGGTATGAGAGAGCTTCTCAGAAACTGTTGTGATGAAGTTACATTAATAACTATTTCATGCTATCTTTAGAGACCAGTTAAATTTTGTGCTTTTTCATACTTCCTTTCAGGAAGTGAAGCAGACATTAGCATTGTTAGGTTGTTTGCTAGTTAATCGTGTTATTTTCATCTTTCCTCCTGCTGAAGAAACGCCATGGCAAAACACAAGCTTTTTATAACAGGAGCAAAAGATACTGAAAAAGCTTAGCACGCTTACCAACTGGAGTCTAGGCTCAAAAATAAATGACTTTTTAAATCTTTCCAAAGTTTTACTTACCATCCGTTATTACTCAAAGATTGAGTCATATCTGCAGTAATTTTCAAAAATATTGGTTGACTTTGTCTGCCTTGTACCCGAGTCTCTTTGTCATGAGACAGCATGTCATGTCGTCTTTGCCCCTGTGTTTGATATTGTTTGGATTTTGCCAATTTTTGTTTCTGTTTTTGCCTACTACTTCTTTTGAGAAGGACAGAATTCACAAGTGAGTGCCATGTAGGTAGAAAACCTGGAAGATTTGTTGCAGCTTAGTTTCAGCTTTAGGAGGCTCAGTAGGTATAAAAGGCTTTGGAGTTTGGTCCATGGTACACAGACTTCGTGAGAATGTTTTGATCTTCGACTTTCTGAAGAAGCTTGTGCTTTCTAATTGTATAGCTCAGCTAATCTTGCATAATATTGTTCTAAGGAACAGATGATGTGTCTCTTTTAGACAAGAGAACAATTCGAGATGAGTTTGGAAAGATGAACTTGGAGGAATTTTTTTATTTTTTTCTTCTGTACCTTAAGCTTACTTAAAAATTATTCCTAAGTGAATAAATCCCAGCTCTCTTTGCTTCACTTATTCACACTCAATTTCAAAATTCTTCCTTGAAAATCTTACTGCAGTCTACAACCTTAAAAAGAGTTTGTCAAAGCAATTCCTTGCCATTACTCCAATTGCTTCCATGAAAGACAATGCATTCATGAAGTCTACTAGGAATAATATTACTGTTACTCCTGGTGAATTGGTTTTTTTTTTTCCTGTTTCTATAATGTAATATTTTTAAGATAGAGATTTGATTTCCAGTTAAGATTTGAAGGGAAGTGTGGTTGCAATTAAAACTATTCACTCAGAACACAGTTTTGAGAACAAGGAACAAGTTCTTTATTGCAGCATAGTTACTATGCATAATACTGGATCTATGAGTGGCAAATATGATACACTGAATCTGTGGGTGTTTGCATCACTTATCTTTTTTTCACTGAACAATGAATATATCAGTTAAGTATGTAAAGAACCGTTGAACCACGTGCTGGTCTGTGAAAAGATGTTTGCCAGTGAAGATTTGCCTCCTTCAAAGAACATAGTCTGGTAGATGTGTAATTTGAAATTTTGATTCTTGCAATGTGAAAAGTGTGTTTTTTCACTGTTAACAATGGCAAAACTGAAATGCTTTTAGGTCTGCCCAAAAATGAGCGTATTCCTGCATGCAGTGTATTGCATAGTGAGGAAAAGAGGGTGGTAGTTAATTTTGGTGACAAGTATTGTTTTAAGATCGCTTAAACTGCTGTTAAAATAGACACTGAAAAAAGGCTGAAAATTATTGTAGTGCTTAGCATAAGGATGTGTGGAATTTGAGATTGCCTGCCTCAGTGAAAAAGGAGATTTTAATTAATGACAGAAGCCATGAACAAGAATACAGAGTTGCAAACTGGTGGCCAAAGGATAACGGAGGTGATGTCAAAGACTAAAAGTCTCCAGTTATTAAATGATGGGCTATGAAAATGCTCTGGGTGAAGCTTTGGCAAAGTGCCTAGACTAGAAGAAGCATGGATGTATGTGGCAGACAGGACAAACTAAAGGCATTTGACTGGGATGTGTCAGTGTTTTACGTGTTCAATTTTTCTTCTACAAAGTCCTCAAAAAACAAAAAAAAACACCTGAAAAATAACTAAAGCCTCTCGGAAATTGTGACTTTTCTTTCATATAACTGCTGAATCTGCAAGGGTGAGAAATAGAATAGAAAACAGATAGTAAATGAATGTAATCCTTTCCTGTTGGGAAGGCTAACATGCTCATTCTTTCTTTCTTGTCTGAATATTTGCAGCCCTGCAAACATAGTTCACCTATTTTTTTTTTTTTTGAAATGAAGATTAAAGTGGTTATCTTTGCAAATGTCATGACAACCATAGAGGCACCAAGGCCTGAGAAATCTTGATTAATGGGAGTGTTGGTGGTGAAATTCTCTTTATTATTATACAGATTGTGATTTTCCTGATTGTCAGAACCCTGGACAGTATAATAAACCTGTTGAAGATCTTCCTGACTTGACCATTTTTTTTCCTCACTGATTTCTTTACTGAGGGGAAAAAAAAATATAAAAATGCATTTGCTTGGATGCTGAAAATCAGTCAGTAGATAAAATGAAAATACAGCTGTGTTGTAATATTATTTCTGTGCTTATTTCCCCAAACTGCTAATTTCGCAGAAAGTAGTTTTGACAACCCTTAAATTTTGTTCATGAATAAAACATGGCATAACTGTATTTCCAAGGCTTGATTTCATTGTTTATTTTTTCTATACTCAATCTTTATTTGTTTGACGTTATTTGGAGTTTTTTTGCAGGGTTGGGAATTCAGGAAACTATTTCCTTTAAACTTCTAACTGTAACATTACTGACGCCATGTATTTGTTGTAGCTTTTATTTTTCAGGCGAGGAAGACATAGATATGTTATTTAACCAGTCAACGTGTACTAAATTAAATGCAAATAGCTACTGATTCTGAGAACTTTCAGTCTAAAGCCCTCAGCTTGCAAATACAGCATGCATGTGTATGCATCCTCATATGAAGAAACCATGACTGTTACTGTGCACTGGAAGAGTGCACAGTGGAAGGAGATCTGCAAAGCACAATGGACAGGATTGTACTGAGCTCTTTCGTACAATCTCACACAGTGATCTTTAGAAACTTAATTATCACAGGTGGTAAATATTAGGGCTAAGTAGATGGATGAAAATAGAGTAATAGTGTTTGGGGGAAAAATGGTGTTGGAAACTCTAAGAGTTTCTCAGAAAAAATAGCATAGTTTGGAATTAAATTGCTTTATATTTGAGTTAGAATTAGACTTCAAAAATTTTTTCAAATTCTCTCTGTCTTCTGATATCAACAAAAGTACTATTCTTTCAGTCTAGTCTTAAAAGAAGTCAACAGGTTGTATGAAATCCAAGAGAATGTTTTACAGATTGCAGGCATCATAAGTAGGAGCTAGCTATAACATAAGCGTGCTTGCTTTCTGGTCATACTGCTCTCCTTCTTCTGCAAAGCAAGGAGGGGGGGATATGGATAACAGTTGATGGAGAGCTGTGTTACAGGAGATATCTGGTCTCATGATATTTTTCACTCTTTCATAGTCTACAGGAAAACTGATGTTTGCTTCTTCTGGCATACTGGGATAATGAGCCCTTGAATCAGCTCAGTGGCAGTGGCTAGAAGGATGGTAGAGGGAATGCTGTGAGGCCAGTGGAGGTGACAGAAAAACCTGATCATTCTTTCAGAGTGAGAATTTGTATTTCCAGTATCTTGAAACTGTAAATAAAAGATGTTTTCAGTCATATAGTGCTCTTCTTAAATACAAGTGAGGTTGTTTTGCTTCTTTCTAACTGATATTTGGTATATTTAGTATTTTATCTCTTACTACTTAGCCAACTTGCTTCTGCTTTCTGGAATATGAAGGAACCTATCTTACCTTGCATATCAGTTGATTGCTACGCTAGCCTGTGAATTTCTTCTTTTGTAGATTCAGTTCATCATAGTTATGTCATGAAAAACTCTTATTTGTTCATCTTTAGTTTTCGTCTTGATGTAGTTCTGTTTGCTTCCCATTAAAAAGAAATGTGCTTTGATGGACATCTTTCTGCTTTCCAATTATGTTCAAGTCACTTATTCAGGTATGATGCAGACAACCTGCGTCTTTCAACATTCAGTTAGTTCTTGATTTCAAGTAATAGTATATTCATTAAATACTCAGTTTTAAAGCTGTGGGTCAAAGACGGTAGCTCTTGTTCTTGTGCTAGCTTAAAAATCTACATAGATATTAATTAAATTTTCAAAATTTTTACTGATACAATAATGGTGAATCCTCTCTCTCAATGGGCATCTGTTTTGTATGTTATGGTATAGATTCATCATGATTATTTATAAAGCTAATTATATTTATAAACTATAAGCTAGGCATGTTGGAGTTGGCAGAAGTCCATAGAGATCAGCTTTCTTTATGTATGGGGATGAATTTTTCCTCTATTTACTGCTGCTAAAACATATTTGAAATTTTGATATCTCATCAGTATTTAGGTCACTGCACTTGCTATGCTGTTCGTATTCCTATTGGTATCCAGGATGATTCAGCGTGTTTTACATCTATTGCCTGCTCCTTAACATTTTTATTTTAATTTTAAAGTTTGTTAAAGATTCAGATCTGTTGTGTCATTTCTTGTTTAGTATGTATGCACATTCACTAGTTTGTGGGGAAAAATGTTAGCGATATATCACAGAGCACATAGAAAAACACATCTCTCCTTTGGGAAGCAGTCATTGTTCTGTGCTTCAAGAATTTGCTGTGAAAGCTTCTCAGTGGGGCATTAAGCATGTATTTAGCCTAAGGCACATAACTATCCATCTGAAGTCAGTGGGAACACAGAGTTTAGATGTTAGCTTATTCGTAGGCGTCCTTGGACCTAGGAGCTTGGATTCAGATCACATAGTAGCTCCTGTGACACTGAATCTTGCATCTATTCAGTTGCCATAATTTGCCTTAAATATAATGTACTATGTTTGAGTATAGTATTGCTAACAGATATTGCACAGGACTAAAATGTGTCTTCTGCCTGAGGAAAGTATGATTACAGACAGTTAATTAATGAAATATTTTTTTTTTTTTAGGTTTGGTACTATTATCAGCACAGCTAAAAAAGAAAAAAAATGTGATATTATTAAGTGATTAAGGATTATTTTATTTATATTAGTGATTATTTTCCTTAAAGTAGATACAGGAATGCAGTCCAGCTGCTTAACTTCATGTAGTTACTGGGCATGGAGGTGTAAGAAAAAGATGAGAATATAATATACAAGACACTCATTTTTATTGAGACTTACTCCATACAAACTCTGCTGTTTTCCCAGAACAGTGAGAGTATCAGTCCTTGACTTACTCTTTCTCATCCAAGTGGAGGAGATACAGGTAATATTAACTCTACGCCTAATATTTTCTTTATGCAAATTATTTTTTACCACTGCTGAAGAGACTTAGTCTGAAGAGACATAGAAAACTTCTATGTAGGAAGAAGGAGGAGAACTCACAAAAAACCCACAACTTATTCAAGGTTCATTTAGATGGGGTTCATTTACAATCTCAGCATGCCTTTTAAACTGATAGGCTACATTTTAAGAAATGATTGGTTCTTCAGTACAGCAGAAATTTTTGCAGGCAGACTAGATCCCTTCCTGTCTCTCTTAAATACATTAATTTTGTTTTTCTTCCGTGAATATAGCATCTGAATATTCTCTAGCTAACAGAAAAAATTGTAAGGCTTTTTTAATCAATTATTTTCATAGTCAGTTCCACTAAAATTGCTTCAAATCAGCCTAAGAGGTGCTGCTACCTGTGTTTCGTATGAACTGAAACTCTGTCCTTGTTTGCAGCCTTGATTACATATGCAGGTTACTACAAACCTGAATTAATCTGAATGGGAGATTCTTAAGGGAGGATATTTGATTTTTTTCTTCTAATCCAAAGAACATGGTGCCTTGGCTTCATTCTGTTTTTAGCCTGAGTATTTTTTCAGTGTATTTTCCACATAGGTGACTAAAACTGTATTACTGCTTTACTCTCTTTAAGACATTTGAAAAGATTTTTGAGAGCAGGATTTTTATAAGATGTAATCTGTATGAATCTCTAGAACATCTCCACGAGGAAAAATGTGTCAAACCCTAGTGAAATGCTTGAAGTAGTCTCTTTTGAAAGAGCTTGTGAGTCAAATAACAATGTCTGGAAAAGCAGTTCTGTTTCAACAGGGAGAAGACTGACTTCTAATGGGACCTTACCCCTTCTGCTTTTACCTCTGCTCCTCACCCTTCGGTTAGGGAACAGGTAATCATGTGAATTGTGGAGATGTCACATGCCGATTGAAGTGGCTTTATAAACTTATAGAGCACTCACTGTTCCAGTGTCACATGTTATGATATGACAAAAATCAGAATACTGTCCATATTTTCTTTATCTGCTAAGTATGCTGCAGTGCTTTCCTACTTGTGGTAAATGTGATGCATGTGGATGCAGAAAGCATGTAGGTCAGATAAAGCCTATTTACAAGAAAAGTAGATTGGCGAAACCATTATTCATTGAATTGTCAGCAATGTGATGAGCTATAATTTCTCTTTGCTGATGCAGTTTTCCATATTCCACTCAGTATGCAGTGAGGTTTGGCCTTCTGCTTTGTAACAAACTCAGTTTTCTTATTTTTTTTACTTGCTATCATAAGCATCATTCTTGCAGTATAGCTGCTGGATTGCAGGAATAAAGCTGACAACTGTTTACACCTTTTTATTCTACCTAAGAATTTTATAAATAATAGCCAGTGTGTTACTTGTGCAGAGGATAAAATGTGGGAATCATTATCTGATTTTTGCAGTCTTCCACCTTAGAATTTGGCATAGTAGCTTAAAATGTCGAATTTGTTTTTCCCTAGGAAGGCTCAGGGAGAATTACACTGTATTTATTGTACAGTTTTGGCCTGTTTGCTGTAATTTTTTTTGAGAGCCTTTTTTTCATAGCTCAGATTAATTCAGAAAATTATTATGTATTAACCTGAGAAGATTTAAATGTATTTGTGTGAGATAGCATTACAGAATCAAGACTTTTTGCAAGCTGAAAACACTGGAAGTCTTTTTTTTCTTAATTCTTCAGGTGGCAGCAAAGCAGCACTGCTGAGTCACTGCTGATTATTGCTTGCACATTTCAATACTTGAAAATGGCAGCAAAAGTAGTTTACATATTCTGTGGATGACAAAACACACCTTGCATAATGTTGGAGTTTTTTATAATTTCTAGTTAAAAAGTAGCCTTAAATTTTACTCAACTTATAAAGAGTAAATTTTCTTGTTGATGAAGAAAATGGGATTTTTTTAATTGTGATCTAAGGATCTCTTCATGCCCCTTGTCAGTTTCCATGCATTTGGGATGCGATTTAGGAGAGATTATTAAAGATACTGTTTATGATAATTTTTTTGGTAAAAAGAAATCTCAGGTGGATAAGGTAGTGAGAACTTTCTTTTGCAAACTGGCTTTAAGAACAGCAAAAAATGTCTTGTGTTATGGACATAATTGTTTAAGCCGATCTACTTTAAAGAAATATTAGTGATAGAAATTTGGTTTAACTTTTTCCAATAAAGGCAGAATTGCATTTTACTTGGGAAAATAAACTTAGCAAATAGATTGGTAAAGACCTAATTTTCCTTCAGTTATAAAACTGAAAACTGCTTTCTTGTACTATGGTCTCACACTGTCCTCTGTGGTCTAGAGCCTGGTGATTTATGATGTTAAGAGTTAATTTGGCACTGATGAAACTGGGCAGGTTCAAGGTTAACCTGAAATTCACTGGTTCATATTTTTAAGGTAGACTAGCTTGTTTGCTGAGAGAGGTGTTCTATTACGTATACTAAAACAAATGGATGCAAGATACCATTTGGAAGTTTAATTTGGTCGAGCAATGTAATTTTAAATAGGTGACTGTTGAGTCAACTATTTACACGTACTTACAATGACTTTGCAGAGGGTGACTTTGATTTGTGTTCCTGTCCGCATTTGTACCCAGTAGGAAACTGTCTGATAATGTGTGATCTCATATTTCTTTCACATAATTCAGAAGAGATTCTAACAGTGCATCTAGCACTCAAGGGCATCAGACAGATAGGTGGATTCCCTGGAGTACCTTCAGTCCAGAAATCAATACTTAGACTGACGCAAAAATGTTGTAGGACTGTTGGATTTCTGCTTTTTGAGGAGGAAATAGGAAAAGAGTAGATGAGGGGGGTAGAACTCAATAAATAAATACACGTATAAATAAAATTATAATATTATATGTATTATATTATAATGTATTATACTGTGTACATAATGGGTTTTTTGTTTGCTTTTACTAGGTGCAGGTAGATGCCATAGAAATACTACCAAATAGGAGCAAAAATTATTTTTCAATTGTTTATAGTTGATAAATACCTGGAATTAAACTAGATTAACTTTCCACTTACAAGTTAATCTTTTATATTCGTAATAGCTTCTCTTCTGATGTGCATTATGATCTTCCCAGAAACTGCAATGGAATTACAGCCTTACTCTGGACAGGCAAAAATAAATAAAGCACTTTGCAGGAAAAATATGTAGTCCTCATTCAAGAAATTTGAAGTCTGCTTGTATATGCGCAACAAATTACTTAATTCTTTGCATGGTGCTTCATTTTATTTGCTCATTAATATTTATTTCCGATGTAAGGACCCTGTTGGAATGCACTCTTTCGTAGGTGTTTATTTACAATAAGTATTTTGCAAATAATATCCTGATACCCACTCGACTTTTGAAAAATATTTTGATATTTATTATGGCTGTAGTTCTGCAATTGATGTTTACTTTTAACAAAAGAGGAAGTAAATAATTTTAAAACTGACAGTGAAGAGTCAAGCTCTACAGGGAACATAACTCTTGATTGACAGAGAGTAAAAGAAAATAGGAGATGATAATCTGTAGTTTCAGCAATGAAGATCCATGAGAGCTGCATCCTCAGGCTGTGTGATTCAGCTTATCTGGAAGAAGGTTCTAGTCCAAGGGTTCCAGTGCTCTGTACTGTCATTCTGCTTTGGCAAATCTATAGGTGTGTTTTCATAATGCATATTGAATCAGTGTGTAAAATGTATTTAGTTCACAAGTATTTATTCTGTCCATGCATCTGTATTTTAACTGAAGTCATTCATCTTAAAGAATTTAAAAGCATTTTATGTCATCACACACAATATTAATGGAATTATGTCACTAATTGTATTCTTAGTTTAAAACCCAGTTCTGAAAACAAACAAAACCAAATCACTGAGATGACAAAACTGAGCCATCATCATCATCTACGCTTACTGGTATGTCCTATACCCTATTGTAGGTTGGATTGTTTTGTGAATTTTTGGATCCTGTGATTTTAGATCATCCCCTCTGTACTGTTTCCTGACATACACTAGTACTATGAATTTAGATGCTTTCCCTACAGAAATTATTAATTATTGTAATGCTTATGTCAGATAATTTACTGAAGTGGAAAAATGTTTGCTTCTGGGTTCAAAAGGGACTGTAGAGATTTTGAAAGGACATGTAGAGGACCGTCTCTACTTGTGCAAATAATATTTTGACATCTTTCATCCAGCCGCTATAAATCACTGAAGTTCTGGAATAAATTCATAATACCAGGCTTGTGCTCATGACCAAATCATCTTTCTATGCCATATCTGTGAAAAAGCAGAGTATCCTATTGCGCAATATTGAGACAGAGAACCATTACTCTTGTTGAAGGCAATAGAACCAATTCCTAAGCCACAGGAATGCTCTTCATGTGAGTTCTCATTGGAATATAGGCATGGTGTAATGTGGACTATGTTGTGATGGGGAGATGGCAATCTGAAATATGATGCCTGAAGATTGGTCTGTTGAATGCAGCATATCCATTTGCAGTCAAATGGCATGATACTTTCTGTGATAAGTTTCACATGTTATCACTGCAGAGAAGTCGAGGGCAGAACAGTGTGTTTTTATATTTAACTGAGCATTGCGTGTAGATTATCTTAATGCATCATTGACTTTGAGGAGGTCATAGTTTCCTAAGTACATCTTGGGCATTAAGCAGGAAAACTGAAGTTCAAAGCTGTTAATAAATCTTTTCTAAGCCTCCGGTTGAAGAATTGAATGTGTTTTTTAAAATATAAACCAGTTATTCTTGAATTACCCCAGTCACCATAGTAACCTACATTCATGGTATTTCATATGAAGTCATTTAGAGCCATTTAACTGGAAGAAGTAAATGTTGTCAATTATTGATATGTACATGTAACCTAATTATATTGTGAAACATTTTTGTAGGATGAACATGTCTTCATGCATTGCGAAACATTTTTGTAGGATGAACATGTCTTCATGCATTGCAGTTTCATGCCATTGTTAATAATCAGTATCACTCATTTAGGTGAACTGTAATTCTCATTTTTGAGTGTTTTTTCCTTTTTATTTCTTTTTTTCTCCATCTCATTTTTACACCCTAGACTGTATTTAGCATTTTTCAATTTGGCTGTTATTTCTGGTCTTTTTTTGGTCCTGTGCAATTACAATCTCACCTTTGCTGGAAGATGTTTTTTCTTTTCCAGCATCTGCTCACAGTGGCTCTGCCTTGGTCATATGCTTGACTTGCAGAAATTGCACATATTTCAAGGCTTAGAAGGGCATGGAAACAGACCTTTCTCAATATGTTTTATTACTGCTAGCTACTTAGAATCGTAGTTGTGCTTTGTGATTTAGATCTTATAGAAAACGATCCTGTTGAGCCTGTTCTCTCTGCCCTGATGTCTAAGCTATTACTGAATCAGTTCTGAGCCTCTGTAGTTTACAACTCAGCATTTTGAGACAAATCAAGATCAATGGGCAGTGTACCTTAAAATGCAGTTTGGGAGATGATAGAATCACTGAATGGTTTGGGTTGGTAGGGACATTAATGATCACCTAGCTAGCTCCATTTCCCCTGTCACCTTCTACAAGACCAGGTTGCTCTGAGCACCATCCAGCCTGGCCTTGAACATCTCCAGGAATGGGGCATCCGCAGATTCTACGAGCAGCCTGTTCCACTGCCTCACCACCTTTATAATGAAGAATTTTTTCCTAGTGTCTTTCAGTTTAGATTAATTACTGCTTTTCCTGTCACTACTCTGCCTGAGAAAAAGTTCCCGTCTGTCCTGTAGGTTTTCTTTTGTAACTTGAAGGCTGCTGTAAGGTTTTCCTCGAGTAGTCTTTTCTTTATGCTGAACAACTCCAGCTCTCTCAACCTTTATTCATAAGAGAGGTTCTCCAGCCTTCTAATCATCCTTGCGGCCATTGTCTGGACTCTTTCCAATGGATTCATGTCTTTCTTGCATTGGGGGTGCCAGAGATAATCTATGGCACGTAGAAACATTTTTTTGCATGGGAAGACTGGTGGCGCTGACCACTCAAGCTATCCCCAGTAAGCTGTTTTGTGCAAATTGCTAACAGTGATTATACATCCTAACAGAAGCTGAGTTCGTAACATGTGAGACCTGTCTTAACTACAGTCCTTGGTTAGTATTAACTGCAGGTGTTTCAGTTTTCAGCATTTCAAGTGCCTCATTTGACATCAAGAGATGTGTCACTTTCTCATACTGTGTCTCTCACTGTACTGAGAATGAGTGAATGTAACTTCAAACTGCTGCTTCTATGCCTGGTCAACTTATCTTCCATTTTCTTTATGTCACTGCCTTGGGTTGAAAGTTAAATTGCATAGTTTTAGCATCCTGCTATAGAAATAGCCATCGAGGACTCTTCCATGCGGTGCCTTATTTGTCTTAGGTACATGGATTTGTCTTCAGTTGACAAAGCAGCTAGCAGGATTTGCAGGAGCAAAACTCATCTGGCAGCGTGTCCCTGGGGCAGTTGAGGGTATCTGGTTCCTCTTGTAGAAATGACAGGACAGGGGGTGTGATGTAAAGAACAGGGGCCTTTGGCACCTGACACCTCTGCAGCTGGGCTGGTCCTCTTACCGAAAAACTTGGGTACCATCTGGCCTGCCTGACCTCCATTACTTACCTTTCTGTGGCATCTCCTGACTTGTCTCCATAGGTAAATCAACACAGAAAAAGTCCTACTGAGCAGGTCCAGCTCTGTGCTGTTCTTGTAGAGCACTTCTGTGGATCCCAGTGTTACTTGCAGGTGGTCAAATAAAAGTCGAAGCTGGTACAGTGCGTAGAGCAAGTGGTAGTTCTGGCTTCCCATGGTGGTTGGCCCATGTCCTGGGGATCCTTATCCCATGAAACTGTGGCCTAGGAGGGGTGTCCAGAATGGCTAAGGCTGCTCAGGATGAGGGAGGACAAGCAGAACATGAGGAATATGGAAGGTCTCAGACTGAGCATTGTACCCTGAGACTTGATCTCCATCTGTCGCTCTGACCTGAATTCCATCAAGTCACTAGCAGCACTGATAAATGTACAGTGACTGAGTGGTGGCACAGCACAAGTTGGTGGGTGACCAAATGTGATGTCACAAGGCCTTCATGGTCATCTGGCAACTGGGAGAGGTCATAGAAGGGAGGCAAGGCCTGGAGAGCCAGATTTCATGGCCTGCTGCTCCCATGGCTGCATCCCACAAGGGTCTGCCTAATTCCAGGGACTGTGTTCCAAAAGGCTTAGTAAGGAGGAGCTGTGCCAGGGACGTTGCCCCAGAGCCTATGTAATGTTTGTGAGTGAAAACAGCATTACAAATGGTATATGCCATTGAGATGCTTATTAATGTTTATTAATATCTTAAGTATGGGAGACGAAGGGACATGGTCAACCACTTTTCAGTGGTTTGTGGAGACAGGACAAAGGGAAATGGCCATAAACTGGAGCATAGGAAGTTCCATATGAGTATGCGAAAGAACTTCACAGTGAGAGCATCAGAGCACTGGAACAGACTGGCCAGGGAGAATTGTGCGATCTCCTTCTTTGGAGATATTCAAGACCTGTCTGGATGTCTAACTGTGCAGCCTGCTGTAGGGAGCCTGCTTTGGCAGGGGGGATTGAACTTGATTTCTAGATGTCCCTTCCAACCTCTACAGTTTTGTGATTCTGTAATACAACCCAGGTTTCAGTGCTCAGGGGTGCGTCAGAAACCAGCTGGCATGGCTATTAGGATGTTGCTTGTTGTCAGCATCATTTGAAAATATACTTGGAGAATTTATCAGTTTCCTTATTATATATTTATATAATTTTCTGGTAGACTATTATTTATAAAGTTTTATAGAGCCTCATCACAAAGCCTCTTGAAGGTGCTGGGAAAGTTTCCTTGATCCTAATTGTTCAATGGCTTTTGCACGTGCAGTTGATTAATCACGCTGTTGCCTATTTGTTTAATTAATTAAACCCAGTGGTGTTTGAAGAATCAAAAAGCAATGGAGTAAACACTCTATAATTGACTGAAATGGGAATTACATTTGAAGAACTGTTGTGGAATTAATATCACTATGTAATCTTGAAATGCAGACCACTTTAGTTGTTTATATATGCGGCTTTTGTTCATTATGCTGAAATTGAGCTGAAAATTGTTCTTTTGATGCAATTAATTTTAAATTTTAAATTCAAAGTAAATTAAGTTGCTAACTTCAACAGTTATGGAGATGAATTCCTAAATGAGGAACTCAGTCTCCAGCTATGTCTAAGAAGCCACATTTTACCAGGCTGTTTCCAAATACCTGCAGCAAAACCAGTGTTGCCATCATAGGTGATTAACCCTAAAGCTTACTGTTGCAATTTTACAAGTCAGCTTTACCTCTTTCATCGCTAATCACTTTACCAGAAGCACTCAGTTTAACTGGTAGGTTTGGGAAATGCAGAAGTTACAGATGAAGAGAGCTAATTACTTCATCCTATTTTTGTTTTCTTCCTTTTTTTCTGATAATACCAGTTGTTTCCTGTGGCGTATTTCCTAACAGCTTTGCATTACTTCATTTTAAACCTTTTGCCTTCAGAGTTTTCCAGATTTCGGTGTTTCCTTATTCCAAACTGTATCTAGCGATAATGTCTGAAGTGATGCAGAAGATACGTAAGCAGTTAAGTGAGGGAACAGATGTGTCTAGAAGTCTGCTGCTGTTTTGTTACCTCTGTGAGCCTCATTCTTAATTGAAATTAATTTTTTTTAGTGATTTTCTGTAACATATTTATTTAAAACTGATGCTGATCTAAGGTGGAATGTAGGCAATCCTTATTTTAACTGTTAATTTATGTAATGTAAAATCAGTAAATTAGATGATCTTGAAAATGCTGTATTAGTTATCAGCTGGCAGTTTAAACCTCATTGTCACAGAGTTGTAGTCCAGTTTCTGAGATGCAAGCAATTTACCACATCATATTCCTTTTTCTTCATGATTTCTGTGAAGCAATATGGCTTCTTCAACGTAGTAAGGAAAATGTTTAGGTAAATACATTGATTTGGAAATGGGTGGTGCTTAACTGCTGTTGTAATGAACTCTTCTACCTTAGTTTTACAGTACCTCTTTTTTTTTTTTTTCCTTAAATAATCAGCACTTCTATTTTTGGAGCAGTCTTTGGTGTATAGCTGATTTTCCACTTTTATCAGGTACTCTTTAGTATAAAAAAAAAAAAAAAAAAAAAGTTGTAATATTTTTTTAAATACCTTGTCTGAACAGCAGGGTGCAGTGAGATTCTGGAAGTGCCCAGATCTTCAAAGTTTGTGTTTTAATTGTATCAGCATGTAAGGTACCTGCCATGAAAGGTTCCCCAGACATTTCAAGAGAGCTGGAAAATATGTATTTCTTGTATGTGCAGCACAAACAGCACTACAGTGGTGTGTAATGTTTTGAGTGAGTGCTCAGAGGTTTTAAGAGAAGAGCCCTGGAGTGAGCGGTCAGCTACAGGTAGCTCGCTCTGTCCTATGTGGCTCAGTGTGGTGGTTCTTAATATGCTTTGTTCAAGTGCCTCAAACTGGTAGGATGGCTGTAGAGGATGTAAGCTTAATTGGGAGGAGACGAACAAAGTCTCTGAACACTTTCATCTATGACAGTGGCTGTCAGAAAACATGAGAGACTATTCCTGTGGTACTTAATTAAGACTTGAGTCTTTGTAACGGAAACAGCAAACAATTAATTAATGATTCAAAATTAACTGTGTGTCCTTTGAGTAGTGATTTATATGTGTAAGTAATATGGTACATTTAAAAGTGTTAGTTGTCCTTTGCAGAGCTGGGTAATAAATGGTGGGTTCAGAAGTTGTTAGCTTTTACTCCAAAACAGTCCTAGGACTAAAAGGATCTTACAAAGCAAGGATGGCCTCCCCTATTCTGATTCTCTGTGAAGAAATGCTGATCTTGCACAGAGATTCTGTACTTTGTAATGTGTTATTTTACATATCTGCTCTGTCTGGATAGGGTATTGCTTCTTCCAGTACACAGATGTTTTGTATCACTTTTGTTCTCAAGCTATCAAGATGGTCAATTAAACAGTCATATTCAGCTATACATACGTGTAAGATGTTAGTGCTGAATTTGAGTTATCCTACTTTTCCTCAGCTGAGGCTCTGTGTCCACGTTCTTAAACATGTCGTGCTTAGCATTGCAAGACCTAACTGACCTCACAAATTATATAGTTATTCAGGGTCAGTAAGATGGGACATCTCAGGAGGCTAGCTCTATTCAGACTCTGGATTTTACTCTGATTTCAGCAGTGATGGATTTAGGAGCGATAGCCATTTTCTGTTATGTTTCTCAGTTTTGTAAGAAAGTGGTTATGTTCACTCAAAATGTACTTTCAGTGTATCTGTGATTTGATTATGTACCTTTAAAAATCCTTAGAACTTAAAACAGTATTTGAAAATAGTTCTTAAGGAATATGCTTTTTTGATACCGTAAATACGGATTTTAAACTACAAGGAAAGCTTGGAAATATATTGATATAAAAGAAACCAGTGATTCATTGGGCTATAAAGTTCTTGAAAGGAATCTGTGAATTAAGGCTGCAAGGAAAAAAAAATTATTGTGGCATAATGCGTTAGTAGAAGTTGGGAATTTATAACTATTTTATTTCTTACTATACCTATGATCATAGTCTAATTGCATTTTGGATGATAAGGACGAGAGACGTTAATACAGTAGTTCAGTTAATAAGTCATTTCTTAAGTATTGTTTTGAAAGTACAGGGAATTATTGTATATGGATAATATAATGAAAAGAATAGAATAACGTGGTTTCTTTTTGAGGTTTCTGTTGTGGAGTAGGACTATTCCAATGTTTATGTGGGAGACCTTAGAGTTATGTCATTCAACTATGTGACAATATTTTGCGAAATGTAGAGAATTAGATCTTATACTATTCATCCTCACTTTTCTTTCCAGCCCTTCCATCAAAATTGTTGTTCATGTGTAGTCTGTGGCTAGTGAAGTCCAAATCATGCAGCATGTTGCAGTTGTTTTTGTGCTTGATCTGTGTTGCCCGTGTCATGGGTAGCATAATTGTCCTTGTGCTTATTTGCTTATGTGTCAACAAGTTTCATCTTTCCCAAAATGTTATATAATGATTTAAAAATTTTGTATGACATTGTTAATTTCAGCAGAAGTTAATAAACTTGTAATAAGGTACTTATGTCTGTGGAGGCAGTGCTTTTGGTATAAATGCTTATTAGTATCCCTAAAAAGCCACGAAAACAAATGAAAAGGCATATTGCATTTAGAGATATACAGTAGAGATATAGAGGCGATATAGATTTGGATGTATTGTGTAAAGTCAACTAAATTAGTTACTGGGCAGTTGAATGGTAATTCCACTCTATGCAGTAGCTAGTTAAAGTTTGATTCGATTCTTAAATAGCAAACTCTTCTGCAAAGTATTGCCCTGATGTTGTTCCCATTGTATTTCAGAGTCATGGCTCTGCTGATGCCATGTTTGTTTGTGGGATTTTGGTTACCATCTGAGGTCTCTATAGTAAGTGCACTCTATATCATAGAGGCAGAGGTACAAATCTGAAGCCTATATGACATTTAGAAGATTAGAAAAAGAATTACAATTTTAAGTTGGTTTATGGTTTTCTTCTTAGTGAAAAAAAAATTTGTTTTTGACACTAGCAGTAACTTTGTTGATTAGCTATGGGCCCTGAGAGCTGGTTTATGAATTAAGTGAATATTGAATTAATTTTGAAGGCACAAGGAAAATAAATAGCGAATTTTTTTTTTTTTTTTTGTGGTATTACAAACTTTTCTTCATGTTCAGATAGAAAAGTAGCCCACAGCACTTCACTGAAATGTATGTTTTCTTACCTATTTTTATTCAGTGCATAAAATGCATTTGTGTACACATTCTATATTCTCTTTTCCACATTAGTATTACTAAACTTTTGAATTTAATTTAAATGGGCTCTAGAGCTTCCTGAAATAACTGCCATGTCAGTGTACACCTTAATACACAGTATAAGCCAATCAACTTTTTCATCACTGATTTCTATGTTCTTTATACTGCAAAGTTAGTGCTGTGCTAATGTAAATTTTACTTTGTAAAATTTTTGAAGTTGAGTACTTTTGTTAAAAACTCTTAACAATGTTACTAATTTACACACATATCAAAACATCTCTGCAAATTATATTCAAGGATAATTTCTGCTATATGGGACTTAAGCATTCTCACACTGTAATAATAGTAACTAAGCTGTGAAAATGCAGCAGAATGGAGTTCCATAATAAAAACTGTGAAATACCTGTTTAACAGCATGATAGTAGTTTACCTGCAAATTGAGGGGGCAACGTAGCAAGTACTTTTATTTTCTGTATAGAAATATTTCTAAGAGATTCCATCTGAAGTTATTTATATTCAGCCCTTCACTTTCATTGTTCAGCAAGAAGCTGGAAAATCTGCTTGAGAAAGGCAGTCATGTTTTCCTAAAAATTAAGAGTAGAAGCAGTCCATATCTGGGTGTTTTTTTGAGAATGAAAAATAGGTGGCAGTTTGGGGAAATCTGTTTTAAAAGGAAATTGAAAGTTGCCTGCTTGAGTGCACAGAATATATGCTTGGGTGGACAGTCTAAAAGGAGACCATTGCCCAAAGCATCCCATTGCATCAGGACAAGTTATGTGAAGCTTGCCATTTCATTTAACAGATTTATGCAATAAATTACACTCTGTTTTTGTGAAGTATTCTAAGTAATACACAAGACGTGGAATTCTTAACAACTGTGAGATTTCTCATGTACTCCTTTCCCTGTATCCCTTTAACATTAAGGAGATGTTAAATGGGCTATGACATTTCAGTCTAGTGTATTTATGCTCTTAGGTATGTGGCAGCATCTCTGATATACTATTAAGAGGAGTGCCCAATATTAGCCTTCAAATCACAGTATACTTACATGAATGTATACTGTATGTACGATCTCCAGAATTTTTTACTTGTAAAAAGATTTTATATTATTTTCATAGATAAAACTTCTACAAGCATATTAATAGTTAGGCCATTGCTTAAAACACTAGTATTATTAAGTATTAATTTCTGTAATCTCTTTAAGTTTCTGCTTTGCAATATTAGCAACAGAAAAGTAGTGTTGATAAGGATAAAATTCTGTTTACTGCTGTCATTTGTATTCGGTCAGTGCACAGACCTTAGGGGAGAGCAATTGGCTCTCAGGGATCTCAACCAAAAAGAGCCAAATAATCCAAATATTAAAAAATAATTTCACTTTCACAAAAGTACTGAGACTTTTAAAAGGTTTTGTATTTTTTTTCTTTACCTTCCAGTTTCAATGATACACTGAAATAATGTTTTTTTCCTCACAGTCACAGGTAAGCCTGTGGAATAAAAGTTTATCTCAAAAGTACGTGTTACAAACCAGCTCAGAACTTTTTTTGTTTTGCTCTGTCTTGATCTTTTTTTCTCCTTTTTTTTTTTTGTTTGAGAGACATTGTGTAGTATTGGTATATGTTACCCAAAAAATTGTACAAAACTGTGATGTTTTTCTGTCTTTGAGGGAGGTGCATGTCACTGCTTGCCTGTGCAAACACATGCAACAAGACAGTTAGTAGCAGTGTCTGGGTCCATAGAAATTTTTTGTGACATTTTATTGTCCAATGAGCAAGTACAAAATCCAAGATGATCCGTACTTGTTTGAGCCCAGTATCAGCAATGTAGAACATGGCAATTGCCTAATCCATTGCATTGTGTTGAACTTCAAATAGGTTTTTGCTAGTTTAATTAAGTTCTTTCTATCTCTTGAAACACGGAGCTAATGCATATGGTGACTGATTTTACTGCCCTCTGTAAATCAGCACAGAGATCTGATTGCTGCTACCCTCTGCAGCAAGCTCCACATCTTCCTGTTCCTCTTAAAGGTGTGGAAATTGCTTCCATTCAGAACAGTAACTGAGCACAATCATTGCTGGACTTAATATGATGGAATGCACACTGGATACACTTTGTATATGTGTTTTTGACGTTTCCTTGTTTTTTGAAGACATAGCTGGATGGTGTAAATGCTAAGCCATTTCTTCACAGAGTGCTGAAGTGGAGAATATCTTATAGTTCACTTCTGGTTTACTGGTTTTCCTCTTGAAGTAGCTGCTTACAGCTAGAAAATTAAGGTGCTTCCTCTGTCTCTCTCAGAACTATGCAAAAATCAGAAAAATGAAAAGAGCAATATGTAAGCGTGACCCACAGAGCTGCTCAAAACTCATAACCTCTTAGGTTTTAGCTGCTAGGACTGACACCAAGCTGAGGGCTGTTACTTTTGACTTGTATAGGCAGAATTTATAAAAAGGCACCTCTTGTTGGCTGTTTTTTTGTTTGTTTTTTGTCTTTTGAAGATAGAATAGCTCAAGTGGTTATCTCGGGAAGGAAAGGTTTCACATACTTCGCAGTTATTATGTCTTGCACATTTTCCTGGTCAGCCTTGGTCCCACAATTGTCCTGTCAGTCTTCAGCTAGTTGATATATCTTTGAATCTCAAGGGACTGAGGAGAAGTTTTGGTCCCTCTATCTTTTTTGACCTTGCTTAAGAGGCATGGGGTGTTATGTATATACTATCTGAAGCTGCAGTGAACTTTAACTTACTGTGCAATTTATGCTTCCTTCTCCATCACAGGGAATCGTGTTTCTGTAGAGTAAGTAATCATTCCTTTCTTTCATGTTTGTGGCCTGACATCATTAATACTGACAGTACAGCTCTGGGAATCATTTGATAGTTAAATTGAACAGTCTCTCGGCTGGCTCGACATTGACAGGTTGTACAATGTTTAATATGTTGCTTCATATTAAAACCACATTTGAGCAACAGACTCATTACTTGATCTCAAAATCAAAGTAGATGCTCAAAATTCAGAAGTAGCATCAATAACAAATTTTAATATACTGTTCTTTTGTGGCATTTTTCATATGTAAATAGCAGCTCTAAATCTCATTGTTCACATTTCTTGTATAGTTAGGAGGACTGCTTTGAAAATAATGCCTCCTATTTTATTACGTTGGTTCATGATATCGGAGGTGGATGTTGGTGATATGGCAGTAGAGGCTGAACATCCTCACTAACATGCCATTACATTTTGTTGCTATGCAACAGAAGGCAACAGTGGAGCAGTCTGACACAATAGCATCTGACATGAAAGTGTATATGAAACAAAGGTGTGTTAGTGAATTCATCCATATGGTAAAAATGACACCCATTGGTATTCATCAATATTTGCTGAATGTTGATGGAAACCAAACAGTGGATGTGAGCACAGTAAGAGTGGGACTTTGGGTAACCTTTTCCTAGCAATAGTGTTGTCATAACAGATGTGAATCAGTGGGTCATCTCCCCTGAGCGCACCATCTAGGCTTTTGATCATTGCTGGTGAAAATGGTGGTGATTTTGTTGAGAAACGGTGTTTTGAAGCTGAGAATTTTCTCTACGAAATGGTGGTGTTATGCTTTTTGCATCTATTGTAGTTCCCAAGAAAATAAATAGGAGGCATTACTTTTGAAACAGCCTATACACAAAAGCAGGGGGAATGGCACTCAGATGAACTCTTGGTCAAGTGTTTAATCCAAGGGGATTGGAAAATAATATTTTTTCTTTAAGTTATTGTATTCAACAGTATCTCTGAAACCACGGCTGTGGTGCCTTAGTAAAAAGAAACTAAGCATGTTAAAGAAAACTAAGATAAAAACTAAGAGCATGTTCTGAAAAAGCTTTGTTAAGTGGAAGATGGACTGTCTGCTTTTTAACTCTAAAAAGGTGACTATGGCCTGAGTACAGCAACATTAACAACTGATTTTCCTGCTTCTTTTTGTACTTTTGACCTATTTAAGAGGTTCAGCTGCCACTGGTGAAATACAAATTA
>JAOWBP010002392.1:14826187-14836469 GCA_028571105.1 Tragopan temminckii
ATCTGGCCTTGAACACCTCTAGGGATGGGGCATCCACAGCCTCTCTGGGCAGCCTGTTCCAGCACCTCACCACTCTCATAGTGAGCAACTTAACTTTAGAACTTAGTAAAGAACCTGTATGTTGCACTGTCTGCCAAAGTGAGCTGTAGTCCAAAAGAATGAAAGATTCAGTAGAGCTTAGAAATGGTATGAACTCATTGAGCGTATTTTTGCCTCAAAGAAATCTGCATACTCAAGAGTGCTGGTGAATGCTGGTGATTCCGCTCTGCCCATGGGCACAGCACAGAGGGTGAGTATGGGCCAGTGTGTGCTGGAGCCATGTCCCTGCATTAGCACAGCTCCTCCTCAGTGAGCATTTTGGAACACAGCCCCAAGGGCTCTGGTCTAGGCCCCAGCGGGCAGGCAGACCACTGTGCGGTACCGCCATTGGAGATGCAAGCCATGAAATCTGGTTCTCTAGACCCTGCCACCCTGCTAGTTGCCAGATGGCCATGAAGGCCTTGGGATGTCCTGCCCAGGGTGGGAGAGCAGAATTAGGTTATCTATAAGGTCTTTTCTAACTCAAACTATTTTAAGATTCTATGAAAAGGTTTGATTCCAACGAAATAATATTCTGTGAAGCTCTTGGGAAAATAACTGGTATAGAAAGGCAAGCATACTCAGGTCAGATTTGTTTCACTTTTTTGTGTATAGCTGATTGCTTCAGTAGCATTACATATCTTAGTTCTGCAGGGTAAAATACGCACTATTTCCCAGGAAGATGAATCCTTGTCTGCAAAGTATATTGGCTTCACCTAGATGTTGCTCATGCTAATGATATGAACATCTAGTTCTTCATAAAGCGTTTTGCTCAGTGAAGAGAGTAGTTCTTTCTAAATTTGTGCATGTCTGGCAGTTTTCCAATGTGCTATCTGTTTTCTGTAAAGCTGGTACAACTATTTATGCATTAAAGAAAACAGAGTACAGACAGCAACAAGTATTTCATGTTATCAGTTAAATTCACTGAAGTAGGAGTCCTGTTGTAGCTCACTAGGATGACATGAAATTATACCAGTGTGTTGTGGCATATAATGAGTCTTTGGATTTTCTTTATTGCAGCTGTTCTGCTATTCTTCATGTTTTCTGTTTTTCCAAGGGCTACACATATATTTTCTGGAAAGGCTGCTGATCATAACAGCTAATCTGTCAGCTATTAATTGAATATTCTACTTTATTTAATTCATTTATCATCCACTTGCACTGAATTCCACAGATGTTGTGAAAAGGTACTTATTCCGATCAAAGATGTGCTGCACCACAGTGCAGACAGATGTGAGCAATATAGGGAATGTGTTTTATTGGTCTAATTGAAAAAGGAGAAAAAAACCAACAGGCTTTTGGCACGTAAATCGTTCTTCGGGCCCAGTTCTTTAGGTAATATGTAATTATCCTCAAAGATGTTTCTGTGTCCAGGGAACTTGTCTGTTTTTTTTCTAGCCTTAATATGAGGTTGATAAGAGATACTATTTTTCCGAATAAACCTTTCCTCTCTTATACCTACAGTCAATCCTGGTATCAGCAGTTCTGCTAATGTCGTTTTCTCAGTAGCTCTAGGTTTTACTTTTCATTCCTTCGGTGTCCCTGCAGCAGACACAAGCAGAAGCTACGGTATCTGTCATCTTACTTTTGTTTTGACACATGGAAAGTATTAAATTCTTAATAAACAGTTTTATACACCAGTTTTTACAAGGGAAATACTATTGCTCATCTCTCACTCTAACGATTCACTATAAATTCAAATTTCTTCATTTTTTTTTGTTGATTTAAGAAGATGATGGTGCCTTTTTCAATGTGACTATTGCATCATTTACCTTTTTAGGAAAAAGCTGCCAAGCTTTGTTAGGGAGCTTAGCTATTGAGGAGGACTTTTGTATTGTTTCCTCATGCTTGTCTAGTTCTTTTCTGTGCAGTTGTTAACTCAAACTGTCAACCTATAAAGTGCTCTTATAACATTTGCACATGAAGTACTGCAAGAGGTGACATAAGCTAATAGAAGGTGTTCATGGTAACAGAAAATCTCATTTGTACGTAGTGGAAGTGTGAGCTCAGGGAGTTGTGCTTTGATTGTGTTATAATTAACAGTGCTTTATGTATATTACTGGTATAGCTGCAGAGACTGCTGACACATTGTAGGCCCTGTTGACACATTCCTTCACTTAAGAGATGTGGACGGCAGGGAAGAATTGAGTGGATACAGGGCTCTGTCTGGCCTGATTGCAAGCTTCTCTGCTAATCGCAGGCATGTCACTCATGATTTAGAGGCAAAACCCAGTCTTCAGCCTTGGTGTCTGTAGGCCTGTATTTTAAAAGCATTTCTTTTATCTTCTAACAGTAGAAATAATAGCTATCCGTAGGAATAACAGCTAAGAAGAAACTACGAAGACAGAAAGTTTATAACATATCGCCATATAAGAGGATGGTTAAACTTTTTATGGCTTCTATAAATTAAGCTTTCTGCACCAGATGTTGAGAACCTGTGAGCTATTTTGTTTTATTGTGCTGTTTCTGATTACTTTAGAGAGCAAAGATATTATCTGCTGAAATTCTTATTATGCTTGGCTGCCATTCTTTGCCTTTCCTTACAAAAGGCAACTTGTGCATGGAGTACTTAGAGCCATTCCTATTTGGCAGCTCTGGTTATCTGGTATTTGCTGTAGTTTGCTCTAATGGTAAACTGTTTTGACTATCTTTCTGTGAACCCAGAAATGCCCTTCTCCGCCACTTCTAAGACAAGAAAAGTCCATGTCAATGCACAAGTCTGTTTAAGAGAGAGCTTATTTTCTGTCTCTTCTGCATCTATTTACCTTTTCAGATTCTAATGTCACTAAACCATATGGCTCTTCAGTGTGAAGTATAGTATTTTCTGGAATGCTTTTTGTGGATGGGTTACTCAAAAGACCTGATGAGGTTGGCCTTAACCAAATGTTTGTGTTTAGCAAGGACAGCTTCATTCTTTCAGGGTCATTTTGTGAACAGTATGTAGAATTGATTATATGTTTGAATAGCTTCTCCACATTTCTCATTCATATACCCCTTTTTTTTTTTTTTTCTTTTTTCTTGTTGTGAGCAAATCTTTTAGCATAGAGCTAAAGGAAGAGAAACTTGGACTAACTTGTAAAAATACCTTGTATTAATCTAGAGTAATGAACTAATTTCAGAATCATAGAATAGAGTCACAGAATCAAGTTTGGCTTTACTTATAGTGCTTATGGATTCAAGTCATCTGATCTGATGATATATCTCCTAAGTCTGGACTGTCCTCTGTGATCTTGCATAGCCTGGACCTGTTTGGTTACTTATGAGTATACCGCATTGTGTATTTTAGTTGATGGCAATTGTCCAATTGATTCTTTCTTTGATTAGTGTGTTTCTGTAGTATCTACTGTGCACTTCTGTATGCAACATGCAAATTAGATGTTTTTTTTTGTCTGATCTGAGCCAATTTATGCTGTTTGAGGTCCAACTTCAGATTCTGTACTCAGTATTTCTCATTAAGTGGGAATTGATTTAATAGAGCTAAATAGATACTTTGTTTGCATATTTTTAGAGGTTTTTTTCCTGTACATGCTGACTGGTGCTGCCATGTACGATGTGAGACAGCATTTTCTTATGCTACCCTGTTTTCAATCTGTCTCTTTTTTTTTTTTCTGAACAGGTTTCTTTTATTAGCCATGAGTTTTGGCATCCTACAGTTGTCTTAGCCTTGTTGCTAAATGTTTTTTTAAATATTTTCAGAATCTTGGCTGGAAGGGTATTAAAGGGCATAGCAAACAGCTACATCAAGTTGTTGAAAATCATTCATGTCAGATATTCATTTGTTTTGATGTCTTAGAGGGTCTTTTTGGAAAATGATGGAATCAGAGAGGGGAAATAGAAGACAGCTGCTTTAAAGAGTAGATGCTAACCAGAAATTTAGGTTTCCTGTGGAAATTCTTCAAGATCTGGAAAACAGACTTAATCTTTTTTATTGCAGTAGTAATTTAAATGAACAACATGTTATGAGTAAGAAAAGAATAAGCCTGTTAAAAGTAAATATTCTAAGAGATGATTCAAAGGTAAACTACTTCAAGAAATTAATTTCTATGTTCAGCTCTCAATCAGATACAGATTATTATATATATATTTGTAGTTTCAGGACTCATTCAGTGCGGTTTCAGTGTAATAGTGATGCCATAAGATGAATACTGTAAATGGCTGTTACTTCATTTTGGATTTTTTTTCTTTGTGTTATTGAACAGTTTGTGAAAGTCAGTCTTTTGAGAAGATCAATTTACCAGTATGCAGAGATTAAATTTATCTCCTGAGAAAATTATTTTTTAATCAAGTGTCAGTTTGTTCTACTTGAGCAACCTATATCTTCTGCTTTATTGTGCAGTTCTTCTAGAAATGTAGAGACATCCCCTTTCTTTGATATAAAGTCGGTAGCAATTTAGATAATTTGCCCTATGGTAGGATTTAAGTCACAGGTTTTCAAATTAACCAAAGATTTTTCATAGCTCTGCAATGCTGTTGCATTGCGAATACATGACAATTCACATTTCTTGGAGAAGCATTGCTAAAAATTTAAGTCTTGATTTCAAATAATTCCATTCTTACACATTTCCAAGTAGCTGTCTTCCTCCCCCCTCCCCCCCCAAACAGAAGGAAAGTTACTTACTTTCTGAAAATTGGTTTTTTTTGGACAGAGACTTTACCCCTGAGACTTTTCTATGCACTAATAACATATTTTAAGATGAGCTGCAATTGATAATTGTAAAATTGTATGTGCATCAGGGTGTTGCTCACTGTAAAATGGCATGGTAGAAAGAATATTATGGTTAACCTTCTGCTCAGAGAGAAGCTGTTATAAAACCTACCAAATCACAGCATTTTTTTTTCTAGATACCATTACCTTCAATTTTTGATACCTGACGTTGGCAGTATATGTTAATAGCCCCAAATGCATTTCAATTTAGCAATTTAAAAAGTTTGTGTTTATATGTTTATACCATCCACGCCTGTCTCAGTTGATCTGAAGTAACTGATTTGAATTGATCTCAAGTGGGTTACCTATGAAACATAAATATTTCATTGCATACTTGCAAGAAGAAAATGTGTTAATTCTATAAGGGTTGCTTTGAAGTTTTAGACTTATTTTTTTTTAGTACATACTTGATTATGTAGGAGAGGTTTAGTTGAGAATATTATCTGAAATGATATGCATTTTATAGCCTTGGGAAAAAAGAGTACCTTCCCGTTTTATCTTCTAGATTGTCACGGTGTATATAGCATATGATGTTTTGCCTTAGGACTGTATTTTTTAGTACAACAGAAGTAAAATGCAGGGAAACCTCCCACTAAACTTGATAGAACTTAAGCTTGAGGGTGTAAAAGTTTGGATGTAGCCAGGAATCATACCACTATTCTTCATAATCTTCAGGTATAAGTAGATTGCTCTGAAAGTAATGCCATCTATTTACTTCCTTGGAAACACCAACAGATAGAGCACAATAACACTATTTGATAGAGCACATTTTCAGCTACAAAACATACTTTTCAACATACCACCATCTTCTCCAGCAATGAACAAGAGCCTGCATGCTGCAGTTGTGTTAAAAGAAAAATAACAGCAACAGAAACCCCACCAAAACAAAAACAACAAAAAAAATCCCCAACAAACAAAATCACACCTGCTGTCGCCGCTGCTGAAATACACCACCACTCACTGGCTTGCTGTGCTGGCCTGCATTGTTTGGTCTCTAGAAATGTTCAGTAAGCATCAAAGCATCAATAAAAATCAGTGGAGTTATATTTTTTCCACGTGGATAAATTCAATGACAAATTTTTGCTTCTTACATACTTTCATGTCTGATGCTGTTTTGTCAGACTGCCCCTCTGCTGCCATCTGTCACAGCAACAAAATGCAACAGAATATTGATGGGAAGATTCAGCCTCAACTACCTTACCATGATTTGTTCCTCTGATGTTCTGGGCCACTGTAATGAAACAGGAGGCATTACTTTTGGAGTAGCCTTCATATTACTGACTACTGTAAAACTCCTGTGTTCTAGATTGGTTACTTACTGTTGCACTTAATCTTCTTTTCCTGTATTGCAGAATAGGAGTAGAATAGTGTAATCAAAACACTTTTTAAATTGGAGTTAAATTCTTATGCAAATTGAAGTTATGTACTGTCATGTTATATGATCCTGGAATTGAATAGAGTGAGAACACTAGGTTTTTGTGATGTGTAAATAAAGCTTTAATATCATGTATGCTGAAATGTCAGTCACTGAGCAAGGAGAATCCTTTTTGTGAGAGAGAAGGAAATGTGTTCAGAACCAGGTACTACAAGCCCCTTTTTTCTTAGCATGGTCTCTACTAAAAAAGGGGTCAGGAAAAGTAAAAAGTAGCATTGCTCTCAAGAAGGCTTGTGGTATTACAAGAGTTTTCTTTTCTCATTTTTGTAAAAAAGACTGTAAAGGATTTGTTATGGTAAATAATCCTACTGCTGGAGGAAGCATTGGATATGAATAATGCTTGTTGCCTCATTGGCCCTTCATAGAAGGTTGAATAAGTAAGCAACAGGACTGAGAAGGAGATTACTGGGATTACATGCAGAAATTAAAAAGATCTTTTAATTGTATAATCAGTTTATCACAGTTCAGCCAATTAGCTGAAAATAGAGATGGAGCTAATAAGGAAGAATATGGAGTGAGCAGATAAAGAACTAACAACTTAATATTTAGAGAACAGATATTACTCTTACATTACTTGCTTCCCTCTACTGATTGATGTATTTCGGTAATTTGGTTTGCTGCTGCCTTTGGGATTTATTTCTAAATACATGAGTATTGTATAGCACTACGTTATATACTTCAGCGTTCCTGCTTACTGATTCCAGAATGAAATCTGTTTTAGTCTTTTACACTACATTTCACCCATTACATTCTCAAGGAAGACAAATGACTGTAGGTCTTTGCAAGTCAATGACTCATAAATAGGAGCTTTAGGAGCTAGAAATTCCTCCCTTCTATCCTTCTAGCAACAGTGTAATCTGTATAAGAAGGGAAGAGTAATCAGATAAATATTATATTTTTATTTTTTTTTTTTTTAAGTTTTTTTATTAAACAGTAGAGATCCACAATGGTCATTTTTCATAGTTGGTTACATGCCAAATGCTACTCATATCTCTACATACAGTTACAGTTAACTGAGAACATAATTAAGTTGCTTGGTTCCTTAACAAGAATACAGATATTATCAAGTAGAAGCTTAACTGGTATTAAAAAAAAAAAAAAAAAAAAAAAAAGAAAAAGTTTTAAAGTGGTTATTAGAACATACAATTCCTGTTTGGAAAATTCTATAGTCACTCTTTCCTTGAATAAAACTAGAAGAAGCTCTGTATACATGTATGATGAAGGGAAGATGAACCAAGATATATGCTTGTAATTATGAGGTAGCTACTTTATGTTTAATTTTTCCTTTTATTATTGACACAATACTGCAGATTTCTGATGCTTTTGAGTCTGGAAATAGACTTCAAAACATTGGTTGAACAAGTGAAGCTATTACTATATTATTCAAAATTCATTTTCCATCAATTAAAAATGTCATAGCTAATTGTATGTATCAATTTGTTTTATGAGGCTATTGATGTTTCAGCCCAGTCAAATTTATCAAGAGAGGTCAGTTTTTTCCTGTAAGCCTTATAAGCAATAAACAGAAATCTCTTGTATTTCAAGAAAGCTTTTATTTAAAAAATTAATATTCTTGTGGATAGTGGAGATATTCATGTGATTTGTTTAAGGAAAAAAACAAATAGGAAGAAAAATGTCTTTGCACGTCCTTCCTGTTGCATTTAGCAAACAGCCAACCCTATGCTCCCAGTTGCATGTTTATACTGTAGTTCAAACCTCTGTTAGTGTGACTGACTTTACTGCCTTTATATTTCCAGAGGAAAAAAAAAGTAGGTCTGTGGTGCAATGCCTGGCCAAGCACATCCAATCTTAGGTTGAAAATGAAAACTCCAACTCCAGTTAGCCTGCAGGCATGGTTGCACTGTTATGATGAACCTATGGTATTTATCTGAAACAAAAAATAACAAGGATACTGACTTGGTTTGACAGAGCAGATCTACAAGAGAAATTTAGCCAAGTACCAGGAAGATTAACTAATAAGCCTTTTATTTTTTTCAGTTAGAATATTTTGTAGTGTTTCCAGAGGCAGAGGTTGAGTTTGCCAAATTTTTCTATAATTATTTTCTATTCCCTTTAACATTTCCTGTTCTCTCTATAAATATAATATTAAAATTTATGGTTAAACCAATAGATGCTATATATGATGATAACCTCGAAGTGTATAGCAGTTGGGATGTAAAAAAAAAAAAAATAAACAACAAACAAACCCTCACTGTGATCATGAACATTCTATTGTGATAAGAAACATGAGGCCTTGCCTGGCCAGTGCCTTCAGAGAAACTATTTCAGGGAGGCACTTAATGCCTATTGCATTTTATGCTTCTGCTGTTATAAGACAGTACAGTTCAGTGGGACATGGCATTCCTTGGAATATTTAGAGTGCATTTAATTTACATTGATTCAAGTATTATAATATGAAATGTTAGTTTTTCTTTTCAGCATTTTGCTTGGATTATATATTGCAGGGAAGCAGCCATTCATTGCAGGGGACAAAAAAATTCTACAGCTTTATTAATATAATTAAAAAGAAATCAAACATTTTTTGAACCATTTAATAGTAGATGTGAGAAATGCTTGTTTTAACCTTAATTGATTCTCCGTGCTCAAAATAGAAGAGCGAATTTCTCCAGGTTACTGGTCAAACCTTTTTTTCATCGAAGCTTGAACTGATAGTAATAGCGGTACTGTTGTGAGCAGCACTTTAGTGGCAAGTACATGTGTGAGTTTCACTTTTTCTCTTTGCAAAATTTATTTTACCTTTAGATACTTCTACCTATGGACGTGACGTAGTGAATATCCAAGAAGACATGGGCAGAATGGAGTATTTAATTTTTGTCACAGCTGTGTATAGGTGTGTTTTTTTGTTTTTTTTTTTTTCCCCTTTTATTTATTTATTTTTATGAGGCAAGTGAGGAAGGAGTAGACTTAAATTTAGCTATGGAGGCTGGAGAATAATCTGCTAACTCTACATGTTCACTGAGAAGTGCAGGACCAGCTATAACTAGTGGTTTTATATGGTTTTGCTTGCTGTTGTTTGTGTTCGTATATTGTTCTTTATCACTGTGGTTGCCCATACTAATATACTTTGTGTATGACTGTGCAAGAGTTGTAAGAGGCAGAGATTTAAGGTTTTACTTAATGCTTTAATACAACCCTTGATCAAGTTAACAAAACTGTCATCAAGGGAGTGAACTACTCTGCCTGGTCTCTTCTCTAATCTTAGAGATCAGCACAGACTGCAGAACTGCAGATCAGGAACTCACATTTTTCTTTGCAGTGCTGAGAGTATATTATCCTGACAGGTAGCTAGTTTTTCACTCAGCAGTATAAAAATAAAACACAATTTTTAGATGAAGAGATATCAACTCAGAGGTGTCTATAGCCTGTTGCAGGTAAATAAAATGCTACAAAAATATTGTTGCTTCAGGCACAGATCATGAAACAATGTTTTTTAGGACACGTTCTTTTCAGTTATATTAAACTTGGGCTAGCAGACAAAAACACATTGCAAGTAGGCAGTGTGAGCCCTCAGAGGTTGTGTGTCCTGTACTTATATTAAAGAGAATGAAAGGCCAAGCACAATGCTGTGCTTATAGCAGTAGTGGAAGAGAGAAGTGGCAGTAAGCTCCTCTGCTGGTATATCCTCCCAAACCTTATCTGTAATCTTCTTTCAAATTGAAATATCTAGGCTTACTTTCTAGCTGCTAATTCACTTCCATTAGTGTCAGTGTTCTTCCATATCCCTTTTTTATTGTTAGTTCAGTATGGTCTTACACTAGAATATAGACAAGGTTTGGAACAACTGTTTCCGAATGTGAACAAGAAATTGAATTTAAACTAGAAATGGTTAAGACTTCACTTTCCCTTGTCTGACTGGTGTTAAAGCATGACACAGATTTGTAGACGGCAGTCCAAGAACACACAGCAAAAGAATTATGTAGGTACATTTTATTGTCTTTTCCCTGATGGATCTTGATGTCTCTGAACATCTGCCAGCATTTTAGATGGCAAATCACTCATTTGAATCAGCTGAGGGTATGAGGTGAAGGCTGTCTTTATCATCC
>JAOWBP010002392.1:14836569-14882812 GCA_028571105.1 Tragopan temminckii
TTTGTTTGGGGTTGTTTTTTTGTTTTTTTTTTTTTTTTTTTTTTTTTTTTTTTTTTTTTTTTGAAAGGCTAATGTGATTCTAGCAGGAATTCAAAGGTAATTGTTCTATGTGGTTCGTGAAGCCATACTTAAAGCTAGACAGCTAGACATGTTCTCACTTCAGATAAAAAGAACAATGTGTACGTTGTTAAGTGGTACTGGCACAATGCAGATTGAGTTTTAACTATTTCACCTGTTCCAATTGGAACTGGCATTCAACTTGTTTTCAGTACTTTAAGTGCTGCCTCTTTCTTAACATGTAGGAAGCCCGCTGCTCATTTAATCAGAATTCTTGTTTTTCAGAAGAATCCTATTTGACTCTTGGAAAAGAAGCATTGCAAGTATTAAATGATAGTGAATGTAGTATCAGAGGATTAAAGCCTAAAGCTCATTTTCCCTTTGCAGATATAGCAGTTCTTTGTTCTGGTCCATACCATGTGTAGTTATACCACAGTCCTCACTGGCTGTGAATCAAGTTAAACATAGAAACCACAATATTAAAGAGACCAATAACTGCCTGTGTGCACAGGCTGTCCTGAGACCTGTTAATGGCATAACTGCAGCATCAGGATTCTGGGGTCTTGGTGAATTGTACCATTTAAAAACCTTCAGGGAAGAAATAGATCTATAAATACTACCCAGAATTAATTTGTTCAGTTACGAATGTAAGACAGTTTTTCTAATTGTGCTGCTTTCAAATGCTGTTCTGTTGTCATTTTTTTTTTTTCCCCCATTCCATGTTTCTTTTCATGTGTGTGGGATTCTGTCTTGGAGAGGCAAAAAATTATCCAGAATCTGGAAAAACAAAACAAAAAAACAAACAAAGAAGCCACATGACAATGCTCATACCTCCAGATTTGTGATCAAGTATCCATAGAGAGGAGGCAAAATGTAATACCGAAAGCTGTGACTCTGAAAATCTTCAAGTAAACAAAAGCTTCATTCACATTTTATATTTTGCTGAAACAGTTCAGAAATATTTCCTGGCAGAGCTATCTGGGTTGAAATGAATAGTCAGGCTATTGTAATATGCCTATCAAACTTCAGAGACTTCAGTGATTAAGCTTTCAATAGTGAGGTGTAATCAGAATCTTGAAAGTTTACTATTAGCCTTCTCACTGATTATGTGGAACGAGTGTGCTTATAAAGCTGATATTTAGTGCATGTAGATGGGCTGGCTTGTCATGTATGGAAACCATGTGTACATGAGTACATGAGGTGACTCCACATCTCATTAATCTCTTGTCTATGTTAAGTCCACTGAACCACTGTAAGACATTCACATTGACTGAGTTCCTTAAACTATGCACGTGCTGCTCTGTTATAGGTGCTGCCTATTCAGGGTGTTTTCAGACATCTTTAAGCAAAGTAATATCTTGTATTCTGAGAAAAGAGGAAGAACTCAGGCCCATTTTAACTTGTGCTAAAATCAGCATTTGCACTCAGTTACCAAGTCCCATCCTAAAGCAAATTATACAGCTCAGTTAGTACACTATACAAAGGAATTCATAATGGAAATACCAGTGTTCCTTTAATTACCATGATTGTAGTAAAACCTGTAATAGTAAGGTAGCACCCAGGTTTGTTGAGCTGTTTTGTCAGCTATCAGATCCAGACTCACAAAAATCCCTTTCTGAGTGGAGGGGTGGTGTAATGCCTCTCAAGGGCCTCTTGTGTCCAGTAGTGAACGTTTGGGACAGTGATATTTTATTTATAAGCTGTTCATTCTGGCTGCATGTTCTCCTGCTAAAGGTATGTCTTAACATAGCTGTAGTTGTCTCTGCTTTTCTGCGAGAAGAAAACATTTCATTTTCAGAGTATGTAAAAGCTGGTGTTGTTCTATGCAACTGGAGAAGACTTAGTCATGGTAGAAATAAAAATGGTAGTTGTCCATTTTTTGTTAAAAAGTTAGATAAATTTTTTTTTTTGAAGCAGTGATAATTCAGTTATTCTGAAGATATGGTGGAGAAGCCTTTGTAGCAATATTTGCTGTACACAGTGGAAGGCTAATATACCAGCAACCTAGTTTTTAAGTATGTTAATTTTCTGTTCTCCTGCATCACAAGCCAAAGATATTTCCAACTTAGTTAAGCATGTACAAAATAGTTACTGAAGTTGGTCTTGATGGGAGCAATGGCCTTTAACTGGCGTCACATGTCTGGAGCTGAAAGCTCACCTGGGGAACAAATTCTTTCCCAGCTATCCTGCCATCCAATAGTGAATGCTGGGTTGCACTCATTGCCATAGGTAGACTATGGTTACTTTCATGCTCTAACAGCCAGCTGATATTTGGCCTTTCTTTGTCAGATCGTGAGCACTCCGCCAAGACAGTCATTTTAATGTGAACATTTTAGATAGCACTTAAAAACACATGTGATTAACTAGCAATCAGATATGTGATTATTACCTATTGTATTTCCCTGTTTCTAAAAATAATTTGTTTTGGCCTAGTGATGATATCTCTCATCACTGTCCATCTAAAAATTTAAACAATTGAGCTTTAAATATAAGTGTAATCAGCGACAAGGCTTTTGTAGTCAGAAAAATTCAAGATAGAGAAGATTGCTGATGTAAGCAAATGCCTTAGGGGTTTGCCTAGAATTTTTAGAACGTACTTTTGCAGTAAAAGGTGGAAAAAAATAGATTTTTTTGAATCCCTTTGTGTAGTAAACGGAGCATTTGAGATAACAATCAGAATACTTTGTGTCTTTCAGGTGCTAATCTTTTTATAATGGCTTTTCTGATTGGTGTTCAGCCAATGATATTGATCACTTCAGTGCTACTGAGACATATATGGTGCTTTGAGTATGGATTTGTGACATTATGAGAACTCTCTGGTTAAATAGACAAGTGTAAAATTGATTTAAGTTTTATTTTTCAAGGGGTATAATTCTATATGGGGGTTGGGGGAAAGCTTCAGAAATATTCCCCAAATCACTTTGATTCGGTATTTGTTAGTTACAGGTATTTAGTTAGCTTTACTTTATTTGTTAAAAAAAAAAAAAAGCAAAATTTTAAACTTTTTTTCCTAAAGCCCAAGCAGTAAACAATGTAGTTGGATTTCTTTTACTCTATTAGAGATGGAAGGAGTAAGTGTATGGTAGGTTTTTTTGTTTGTTTTCTAATTTTTATTTTTTTTTGCAAGTGGATTCATAAACATGGCTGTAACATCTAGCTATGTAACCTTTCTCACTTCGTTGTAAAATAAGTCTGATTTAGAAGATATTGGACACTCTCTCTTGTTAACCTTCCTTTGGCCTGAGGTGGGGAGTGGGAAATGACTGAGAAATGCTTAGTAGAGATTTAAGCCTGAAGCCATAGGCTTGCATTCTCCTAGACAGCTGCTCCTCCAGGTGGAGTCATTGACAAAGCCTCTTAAGAGCCTTCTTTGAAGCATCAGTAAGCTACCTTTGACTGGCAAGCATCTTTATACTGTTGTAAAAGCCAGTGGGAAAGCTACGTTTACCCTGTGAGTGCTGCATGCAGTTCGTTGCTACTAGACTAAATAACAGTATTGATTTTTAGGTGCCAGGGAGCGTGTGTGCCTGCGCAGTTAAATTTGATAGCAGTCAGTCATCTCTAGTGCTTTGATACTGATATAACCAAAATTACAGTTCATATAGTGATGTGTAGCTAACAGCACTGCTGTGCCATAAAACTGCTTACTGTCAACTGCTATACAGTTTTCATATTCTTTCTATGATTGCCATATATCAATAGCTGTGGTGGTGTCATGTGTGCTGTCTAAATCTTACTAATAAGAATAGCATCAAACAAAAGTGTTGCAGAAACATGCAGCTTTTACTGCTAAATTGTGACAATGTGGTGTTAAAGTGTTCATCGTGAGATGTCAGTGGTGATCCATGAGTCTGCGAAGCCTTTTAATTTATGAAACTACATGGGCTGCCACATCATCCTTTTCACACATAATGGATTCAGATTTCAGACTACTTTTCACTGCATTCAGTTCTCAGTTGCTCATTTTAATTTGTTGTTCTGATAAGAAGGCTGAAATAAAACTGGAAGAAAAATATCAGAAATAATTATCCTTATCGCCTCAAGATGGATTACATGTTCTTTCTCTCTTCTCCTCAATTCTTCCTTCAGCACCTTTATTCTCACCTTTTTCTCCTTTCTGTGTTTCCTGTTTGGAATTGGGCTTTCTGTCTGCATTACCTTCCTGTTGCTTTACTGCAGTGCTCAGTTCCTGGGTTTAGAGAGGAGACGAGTCTTATTTTCAGCACTCAGTGATAGGCAATGTAAATTTCTTTTAGATAAATTGGTACACATTGAGCCTCATCTTTGGCTTTAGTACAGTGTGGACTTTCCAGAGTGCTTGCTGCTAAATGTGATGCTAATCTCTGGTCTAAATAAAAACTTGGCATCTTTGATTTATTTTCCATATGTTTTGTTTTGGATTCTCTTTCCCATTTGAGGGGCATGATGGCCTTTCTCTTGCTACTGAATATATCCCATCATCCATATTGTCAAAGTCATGTTGAGAGTATGTGTGATACAAGCAAGATAGAGAGTATTTTGGTTGTTGTCTTATTGCTTTTAGAATCTGAGTGAGAGGAAAAAAAAACCAAAAAATTGGTTCAAATCTCTCAAAACAAAGCATCTCACAATTGGTGCCAGCTTCTCTTCAAGATTTTGCCTTGGATGTACTTCCTGTTAGGTACTGTGTTCCTGTACAGCTCTTCCCTAAATGGGGAAATGACTCAAATGAGTATTCCTGGCTAACATTGAAGGCATTCCCCTCTCTAATTCAATATCCCCTTTTGCTTAAGTCTGTCAACAGCAACTCTTGAAGACTGTTAAACAGCATTAGATGTGTTTAAAACGAACACTAACAACAAAAACACAAAAAAGACCAAAGAAAAACCCCAGATTTTTAAATAATGTCTTGTCTGAGTTTGGTTTATCTTTAGTTCTCACGTGGAGCGTTGCAGTAATTGCCTTTGTAGTCTCTGTGGTAGTAGTATCAGCTGCTGATATTTTGTCATACTGGTATTCATCACCTGGACATAATCCTCATTGCCTTGAAATTTCAGTGTGTCTGGGGAATCTCCCCCCTGCTCAACCTCCAAATATCAGCTTTAGAAACTCAGATTTGTGCAATTCGGTCAGTTCGTCTGTCATGTCTACTCATCTCTCAGAGCTTGAGGACTATAGGAGTCACTTTGGCTATTCACTCAAAGAGCTTAGGAGTAGACTTCCAATCATTGGACAAGGTGTGATCAAGGGTTGGGGTCAGACCAGGAACAGCTGTGCAAATGTGTGCCTTGTAGTGCTGTGCCTAGCTTGAAAGCTTCTTGTAGTGGCTGAGTTGAGGAAAGTCAGAGTAAGGAAACTTGGGAGCAGAGGAATACAAGCACACATTCAGCTCTTCTTTTGAACAACGCTTTATGCTTCCCCAATATCTTGAACAGTTGCAGATGACGTAAGAATTGCTGATCCTGATTAGTACCTCAGGATTTGATATTGCAGGTATCTTCTCTTCATCTGATTTACATGTATAGCAAGTACAGATAGGTAATAGCTTAAAATTGGCAACCAAAAAGCTGTTTGGTGTCAACTTGGGGATTTTTTACCATCTACGGCATGGAAATGGCCAGCAGTGCTGTATTGTTGAGGGCTGAAAGCTTTCTGGTGGTCCACAATATGCTACTTACAGTGTTTTATTATATTAATCAGTTTCTGGTTAAAATTTCAGTGTAACCTCAGTTGCCTGTCTATTTATCTCCCCTACGTAACTTTAGGAATACTTCAGTAGTTTGATTTCACTTCAGTTTTTAGTAGCCTTCTTACCTCACTTTCCTTGGTATTTTCCACTTGATATTTCTGTGCATTTTGTTCCTTGCTTTGTAATAGCCATCTCTGGGCATAGTTTAGAGTCTGAGTAGTTGGCTGCCCTCTCTGTTTCATGGGCGTCTGCTTATCTTTTTCTTTCTTCAGTACTCAGTATAAATGGAGATCCTTAAAGCTGGAGTCATAGTGCATCAAAATGAAACAGTGGCAGTTCATGTAGCCTATTAACCTGAATATTACGAATATTTTCTTGCATACTTTGCTCAAATCCAACATGTGTGGGTGTGTGCAAGTGCCACGCGCGTGCCTACGTATTATTTGTATAAAGATGAAAATAATTTCAAGCGGGCGTTCCGACATATGAGCTTTAACATGCTAGTGACTTACTCATTCAAAAAATGTGAAGCGCTGAGCTGCTATGTTTGTTTATCAGTCAGACTTAAATACATGTGTTTTGTAATCCTCAAAGAATGTAACAAACCCAGAAGTCTTAGTAAAAGGAGTGGTAAGATGCTGAATATTCTTTTTGTGTATTCAAAGCAGATGAAAGACAATAGAACTAACCCACCAGTGTCCAAATGCCCACTAGCTTTTGTGTCAAATTAGGTTATTTTCAACTACTCGTGTAACATAGTGTCTGGCACACTGAAGAATGGGTAGTGGTGGAGGGCTGGAGTTAGCAGTAAGAGGTTCAAAGATACATGAAATCAATTACATTCAGTCATAAATTTCTAATTAGCACATGAACATATGCAAGGTTTTATGGGCATATGAGTTTAGTACAGGCAGATTGTAAGCCTGATGCTGTGACCCAGAAACTTTTTTAATGTTAAAACAAGCATAATTCTGAAAACACTTATTCTTTCTGAAGGCTAGGCCCTTAATGCCATCAAATCGAGAGAAAGAGTCTGTTGAATGAGTTAGGGCCCCAGGTATGTAGCTGGAAGGGGAAACAAATAAAGATACTGAGTGAATGGTATAAAATGTGTCCATGCATATGTGTGTCCTAACTATGATACTAGAGCAGCTTGTGTAGAGTAAATGCAAGATAAAAAACAATGGAAGTGCTTCTCAAGTTATGATTTATTATCCAGATAGCGTAGTAATCTTTTACTCAGCAGTTCCTGTTAAAATTGAACCGTATGTTCTCACAAGACAGCAGATGTATTGTATAACAATTAGCTACATAACTTTGCCACTTGAGGATTTGGGATAATACCGAAGTAATTCTTAATTAATTTGTGATACGTACGTAAGGCAGATTTCCTGTTGGGTACTGTTTGTCCTCACTACTTACTTTGCATTCTTGGTGTTTCCAAAGGTTCTGCCACTTGATAAATTCAGAGCCCTTACATAGACTTAGCATAAAATCTTTTCAATAACCATAAAAGGATTAGCCATTTTAGTGCTAGAATGATTAGATGACTCCATCAGGATTGCATAAGACACAGAACAGAAGCTGGGGGAAGGCCAGAAGTGTCCTAAAGAGGAATGTTTCTGCTGAGAACTGTTGGGGAGCTCCCCAGGGGCACAGCATCTGTTATTTGACAAGGTACCACCTTGAAAGTAGTGCTGAATGCCTTTGTCTCTTTAGTCTCTTTATTCCTTTACAGTAATATATATTCTTAAAAAAAAAAAAAAAAAAGAAAAGAAATTGGGTACTAGCTCTTAATTCCAGTTCTCTTTGCTGATGGGAGTTGCTTGCTTTCTAACAGTATTGAGGAAGTGGAAGACAGGTATAAATTGTCAAAGTAAGACAAATAATTGAACCAGGGGAAAAGGCTCGATTTCCACTGCAAATTTTGATAGATTGACTTTGTGTAATCTGTAAGATATAATGTGAATTGAATTCCACTAGAAACAACTTTGCTGTGAGAGGTGGAATTAAGTGTACAATCTTAAAAGGATATGTTATTTTTTTAAAAAAATATCAGTTGAAGTAGTTCCTGGCTAGTTGTTTTTAGAAGAGGAATCTTGTATTTTCATTGTGAATTGTATGTTGACATTTACGTTCTCCTGAGAAATGCATTAATTAACTTCATTTTCCCAGTTTAGCTTTTTTCCTCTGGGAAAATGTGTGCAATATATGTATGTTACGTATAAAACTCTATTCAGTGGAAAACTGATAATCTTATTACTTTACTGTATAACCTTTGCTAGAGAGGCCTGTAGTTTTATGAGATTTTGATTCTTAAGTTCTTGGAAAAAAAAGGCAAAACTAGTACGAAAAGGCAAAAGTCATCTCCTACTTTGACTGCTAATCTTCTTTAGTAGTTTTGTCAAATGTTCAATTTTGGTATCCTCCTTCAGTGATTATGGTCTCTTCCTACAGGTTTTTTTTTTTTTTTTATTTAAGGTGCATCATATGTTCATGACTTTTCTTTTATTATTTTGTCTTCATTCAGTAGAAGCCAATCAATAATTGTCCAAATCTTTTTTAGAAGTTCTGTAGGTTGTAGATGCTTGATCTCTCTGTCCTTGATCTAACTGAGAACCAGTCAAAGCTGAATACTTCTTTGTTCTTCACAAAGTTATCAGAAGTGCCATAAATGGAAAGGCATGGTTGTGTTTTTTTACTTATCAGGCCTTCTGATAAGAATAATATACTGATATACTGTAGTATTCAAAGTTTATTCTGAGAACAAAAAAATCCTTCCGCTGTTCATTTATGTTTCTTGGATGAGTAATATATCTGGATGAGTAATTAAACTGCATAAGACTAAATTAGTTGCACTAATATTTTATATTTTCCCTGAGTATGCATTGTGGCTCTTCTGATGAGGCATAGGTATTGTTTTCACTAGAAGGATTGTCATCAAATTTGGCTTTCAGCACATCTGTCATTAACTTTCCTGTTTGCTAAAGACAATAGCTGATTTGTCTTACATTGTACTACTCAGTTTTCCAGAATAGTCAGGTCTCTGTCTTCGAAACGTACCCGTTCTTCTAAGACTAAATCACTTTATTTGTATTAAAAGGTGAAGCTCATAGGCTTCTGACTTCAGGAAAAGCCACCCTTAAATTATGAGACCACTAATCTTAATGCTTAATTAAATTCCATGTTTAAGAAATGCTTCCCTATCTGTTCAACTAGAGCAACCTATTTCAGTAGCTTTATTCTTCTTACTAGGATGAAATACCTTCCTAAACACTTGACAACACAGCCCCACATCACATTCTTATCCCTAATTGGGGAAGTATGAATTTGAAGGCTGGACTAGTTAGTGCATAAAGTATTGTTTGAATGGTTGCAGCCAGAGATTTGTGGTCAGTGATACTGTTCAGATGGAGTCTGGTCCTGAGTGGTGTCTTCAAGAGGTCTATCTTGAAACCAGCGCTCTTCAACATCTTTTAACAGTAACATAAACAGTGAGATTGAGTGTATTCTCAACAAGTTTATGGATGGCATGAAAATGTGACATGTGATTGACATGCCTGGAGGATGCCATCCAGAGAGAGATAGACAGGCTTGAGCAGTGGGTGCAGGTGAACCTCACAATGCTTAACAAATCCAAGTGCAAGGTCTTGCACTTAGGTCATGGCAGCAGCCACTATAAATACAATCTGGGGGATGTAAGGATAGAGTCCTTCTGAATCCTGCTGAAAAAGACTTGGAGGTACTAGTGAATGGTAAGCTTGATGTGAGCTAGCAGTTTTCCCTCACAGCCCAGAAAACCAACTGTGTCTTGGGCTGCGTTGAAAGAGGAGTGACCAGCAGACTGAGCGAGGTGATCCTGCTACACTAGTCTACAGTGGTGAGACCTCACCTGGAGTACTGCATCCAAATGTGGAGTCCTCAGTACAGGATGGACTTGGAGCGCATCCAGAAGAGGGCCACAAAAATGATCCAAGGGATGGAACACCTCCCCTGTGAGAACAGGCTGGGAGCTGGGGTTGTTCAGCCAGGAGAAGAGAAGGCTCTGTGGAGACTTGATAGTGACCTTTCAGTAGTTTAAGGGGGCTCTGAGAAAGAGGCAGGATCCGTTGTGATTATACAAGAGGAGATAGTTTCAAACCAGTCTAAATGTCCCCTCTTTTAGATATAAGGAAAGAGCTTTTTTTTTCCAATAAGGGTAGTGAAGCGCTAGAACAGGTTCCCAGAGAAATGGTGGATGCTCTGTCTCTGATAACATTTAAGGTCAGTCTGGATAAGCCTCTGAGCAATGTGATCTAGTTATAAGTGTCCCTGTTCACTACAGGGTAGTTGTACTAGATGACCTTTAAAGGTCCCTTCCAAATCAGAATCAGTTACGAGAAAATAAGATGAAAAGAAGTTGTTGGTTTATAATCATCCTCTCTTATACTACAAGAGAGTGAGAAAAAGCAAATGCATGCTTTTATTCTAATAAAGCAAAATCTTCTAAAAGAATACAATAATATTGAGCAGGTGGTCAAATGAAGGACAAAGCTGGGGTGGTGGGTAGGGCAGATAGCTTCTTGTGCTTATGTCCAGTTTATCCATGTCCTGGGGATCCATATCCCATACAACTGTGGTCTAGGATGGACTGTGTCCTGAATGGACAAAGCTGCCCTGGAGAATAGGGAGGGCAAGCAGAGCATGTGAGATTGGGAAGACCTCAAACTGAGCATCATGCTCTCCTTTGATTTGATCTGTCTGTCACTCTGTCCTGAGCTCAGTCAAGTCACCAGCATCACTGGTATCTGAGCAGTGACTGAGTAGTGGCACTAGCATCAGCTGGTGAGTGATCTGGGAACTAGAAGAGGTTACAGCGGGGAGGCAAGGCCTGGAGAGCCAGATTTCATGGCCTGCTGCTCCCATGGCTGTACCCTCACGGAGGGTCTATCTACCCGCTGTGGCCCATACCAGAGCCCTTGGAGCTGTGTTACAAAATGCTCTATGAGGAGCCAGTGGAGGGACATTGTCGCAACACCTCCTGACCCATGCTTGCCCTCAGAACCATCCCCTTGGGCAGTGAGACAGAGCGGTATTGCTAGCAGCACCAGCACCATGGTGTTCTTGGACTGTACTGGCACAGACATAAGTTAACTGGGGTCTCCTAAAGCAGTCCTAAAGTTGGCTGGTGGAGGGGTGGTTGAGCTGCAAAACAGCAGCTGTCCCTCATCACCTCAGGACTGGAAAATGAAAGGCAAATTTTTTCAGAGGGAGCATGGCATCTCCTAGTTATCTTCCTTGTGCCCGCAGTAGGCTTGTAGTTAGTCCAAGTAGAGGAATGTGAAGTTGTACTGCATGTGCATCGCTACCACTGAGCCCCAGCAGCCCTTTGGAGAACTTGTCCATGCACATCGCTGCATTTCACTGTACAAATGTGAATATTGACTGCATTGTGGGGGCCTCTGTCTCAGTGGGATCCCAGGGTGATCCTTCCACTCGTTCATATGCATCAAATTGCACTGTGGGGTTTTTGATGGGACCCAGCCACCACTCTGGTTTTGGTGCACCTTAGCATGGTATATACAGCAATATAACTAATTTATCTTTTTAAGGGACTTCATTTCCATTCTGTTCCTTTACTGGGTTGCAGCCTGTCCCTGTCAGATGCTGGAGGATTCTTACTTCATTTCTCAGTCGCCTTTTGCATGTGGCATATGTTAGACTTGCCTTTGTGAAATATAGTCTTGACAAAAGAAAATGTATGAGAACTGCATTTTCTGTCCTATTTCATCAGTGCCTATGTCATCATGGGCATTGAATGTATGTTTATGGAGTTACATCTCGGGAAGTTTTTTTAGTTCCTTGCTGCTGCCTACGTTAGTAGTAGTGAGATACACCGGATTTTTAAAAGTACTCATTGCCTCCCTGTAGAAAATGGTGATTTTTTTCAAGAGATGTCAGTAGGACTGTCTGATTGAGCCTGCTGTGCGTCTGATGTTTTTGAATATCTTATCCAAGCTCGCAGAAAGCATGGTGCTGTCACTATTTCAATTTCTTGGTAACACTTTATAAATTACAGAAATTTCATACAAAATGTATTTTATTGTGCTAAAGCAGTGAGTTTGCTTGCTCTGATACTGGCAGCTGCTGTCCAGCAACAGAGCTCTCTTTCATTACCTCCAGAGAAATGTCTCCCCTGTGAACTGGAACTCCTCTGTGTTGTTTTGTTAGCACAGTTTTTACAGCGTACAGAGACAGTCTGCAGGTGAAGTACTTGCTTAAATGTGTGGTTTGCAATTGCGAAGCAATTGCTTATTGTGTGACATGCAGGTAACAGTTAGGAATCGTGAGAGCTAGTATGCTAATTATTAATATATTTAATTGCCCTGTTGAAACTTCCACAGGGTGTTTGCTTGCTCCAGATTCATAGAATTTTTTAGGTTGGAAGAAATCCATAAGATCATCAAGTCCAACCATCACCTAACGTTTTACAAGTCCACCACTGTATTATGTCCATACAGCTCGTAAGCTGAGGGTACAGGCTCCAACAATCCCCTGGGCAGTCCATTCCAATACCTAACCACCCTTTTTGTGAAGAAAGTCTTCCTGAAATCCAATCTAAACCTCCTCTGGTGCAACTTGAGGCCATTTCCTTGTGTTCTGTCACTTGTCACCTGAGAAAAGAGACTAATGCTCTCCTCACTGTAATCTCTTTCCAGATAGTGGTAAAGAGTGATGAGGCCTCCCCTCAGCCTCCTTTTCTCAAAACGAAACAGGTCCAGTTCCCTCACTCAATCCTCATAACTCTTTGTTTTCTAGCCCCTTTAGCACCTTTGTTGCTCTTCTCTGAATGTGTTTCAACAATTCAGTGTCTGTCTTGTAGTGATGGACCCAGAGCTGAACACAGTACTCAAGGTCTGGACTGAGTACAGTGGGACGATTTCTTCCCTAGCTCTGATGACCACACTACTTGTTATACAAGCTGGGATGCCGTGGGTCATCTTGGTCACTCTACAGGTTTGTGTTCATGATTGATGCTGTCCGTTTCTTGGTTTTGCCATCTTTGCATACCCCCATGAGAATAACAAGTGTATTACTCCAGTGTTTAGAAGGTTGCTTCACACTTGAAAAGTAAGACTGTTTAGATTACCTACTACTATTGGAATTCGGTTGACGTAATTTTATTCTCTTGAATGGTGGTTGCAGTTCACATCTTCTGACAAAAGAATTTCTTTATATGTTGTAAGTAGTAGAACATTTTGGTCAGCTGATATTATCTTTTCTTCCGAAGAAGAATAATCACCAAACATAATCCACTTCTCAATACTGAACTTACGAAAATGCAGCAGGAGCTGCAAAAATGCAAAGAGATGGACAGTTGAACAAGTATGCTTGTTCCAAATACTAACTTCTTATTCACAGAAGCTGGTAATAAGTAGCTGAAGTATCTGTTCTTTTTGCTTTTAACTCGTTTGTATGAGATAAAAAACTTCATTATATGGCAAACAAAAAGATCCTTAATAGCTTCTTAATAACTAGGGGATGAAAAATAGTGTATGTGGAGATTTCTAGTTGTTTTTTGTATTCTTCATTTTTGTAGGGCTTCATTTTCAGATGTAACAAAACCTTCTGACTGATATTTTTCCAACAGAAAGCAGATGCATTCAAACAGAATAGGGTAAAATTACTGAAAATACAAAGATGTGACCTTATAATGGGAGAAACAAAGGTTTTTAGTACGAGCTACAAAATAAATATTATCGCTAGGAGTTGAAGGGTCATGGAAAAAGGGCTCTGAAAAAAGGATAGTCAACTGTTTTTACAACAGCAGAGACTGCAAGATGGTATTCATGGCACACTTTGTAATATTTGCAGGCTGCTTTGAAAATATGGAATCATGGCCATTTAAAATTTTAGAGATCAGATGAAATGAAGTAGGACATGAAGAAATGCTTTAATAAGCTAATACTTAAAGCTGTTCTGAACATCTGGCTGTGGGCTTGTAGTTACTCAATTGTGAGAGACTACATAGTAAATGAGATCATAGAGCTTCATTTTTCTGAATTTTCTCTCCTGTTTATTAGTAAGTTCTGTCCCTATGCATTCCTGCAAGCTTTCTTCAGGCTCACCAGTGCTAGTAAATCAAGCAAAATGTTATTGTGTAAAAGGATATACAAAACTACTTATCTCACTCATTCTTAAAGAAGATTACTAGATCAACAAAACGTTCTCTTGTATGGAGCTGGATGGCAGTGATGCATATGTTGGTATCTATGTATAAGTATCTATGTATGTTGGTATTTATGTATAAGTGGAGTAACGTGCTTTTGAATCTGTTTTTCACCTGAAACTAATAAGCATTAAAAATTAGATGTACTAACTGTTCACTTACTAAGAGCTGTTGAGGTGACTGGGAAGCATCTGAACTTGATTTTTTTTGATAACTTTTATGCATTGCAGACAGTGTTCCAGAATGCCACAAAAGCATGGAGCCCTACTGTGTTTAGCTGTCTTTTAATTGCATTTTTGTGTTCTCACATGAATGTGTTAAATCTGCTTTTATAGCTCTGATTTTTTTTTTTTTTAGAACTCAGAATCACAAGGTATCTTGGTTTTACATTTCTTAGATCTTCATAATTGTTCTGCATATAAATTAGGTTTGCGCATAAATTCAAGAAAATGATGTATTCATTTGTTCCAACTATGTAAAATACACTGAGAGCTCATTATAACTCTTAGCCTAACTACATTCAGAGTAGGGCATTTTGGTTTGCAGTAACAGTATAATTAATTTAACCTTTAAAGTTTGCTTTTACTATTCTGTCTTTTTAGTATGAAATGCGAGAAGCAGGATGTCCAAGTCATCCAGTGAAAGGGGACTAAATTATATCCTTGTTCACTTGACTGAACAAAGCATTTAGCATTTTACTTATGTTGAAGTCAATGAAACCAATCCTGTTTTGAGAGTTGTCTTACTTTTAAGTGTCTTACTGACTAGGAATAACATTATGTTCATTCTCCAAGTTAAGAATGTGCTTATGTGCTTCCCTTGTTGCCTGAGTTGAATTTCTTAGCATCAATGAGGTAGTGTAAGAAAAACAAAACAAAAAAACTACATAGCACATGTGTTCAGAAGGTCCTATTTGTAAATTTCATGAGATTTAGCTGGTTCTGAGATAGAGATGTTAAGCAATTAATAAACTTTTCTGTGTGACAGCTTTCGATAGAACAACAACCAAAAAAAAAAAAAAAAGAAATAAAAAATGTGCAACAACACAAGAAGTCTGAATTGCTTGGGAGCTCTTCTTTGTTCTGACTTAGTTTTATCACCCAACTTTTTTTTCTCCCACCTTTCTATCTTCTGTGTCATTCTATGTTCTTCTGCCTTGAGGTAGGTCACCAATGTAATAGCCCGCTTGGAATTACGTGGGAGACGACTTCTGTCAATATTTCTCTGTTGCTATTTGCTCCCTTGCTTGACAGCCTTCTGGCTTTGTTCAAGCCTCTTATGCAATGGAAGTGGTTGGAGAGGAAATGCGTGTTACAGATTGGTATTTTTTAAGTTTTGAAGGGTTGCGTTGTAAAGGAACAGCTGTTGGTCTTCCTGTGGAACTTGTAGGTCTGATGTAGTCTGCTCTGCTCGTACTCTTTTCAGCCAGGAGGCAGAGTACAAAGGAAAGAGTTCCCTTGTGAGAAGTTAATTTTCTGGTTGGACTTCCAGGAGTCGTGCTTTTATGAAAATGCTTTCAGTGTATATGATTGCTCAGAAGACAATCCTAGCTTTGAGAGTTGCATTTAATGCTAAAGGGAGGTAATAATTACTACCTTAGAAGACATTAGGATGGAGGTTGATTGTAGACACTTTCAAACTGTAGAACTTTGTTTTGATTGAAATTAACAAAGGCTTACCAGAGACATCCAGGAAAATACAGTGAAAGCCTTACCTTGTAAAGTTAACTGTTGCCTGATCTGATCAGTTCTGGAGATGACTGTTTAAAACTGTTCAAAAGTTGTGACAGAGGCAGATTTGGGTAGTAGATCTCAGCTGAGAGAAGCAATGAGCTTTAGAACAAGAGGCAATTGTAATAGACATTTAATTGAACATATAAACTCTTGTGTTGCCTATTTATTCACGTTTTTTTGCTTCTTAAGCAATTTGGATAAAACTAGACTTAGTCGTTAGTTCATAGCAGCCACCATGCAGCTTTCCTTTACTGGAAATGAAGGGATATCTCCCTTGATATAAGCACTATTTCCTCATACATATTATTCTTCCCTAAGGGTAGTTTTTCCCCATGTCTCATCTCCTTTACCTTTTCTTGATGCAGTACTGACCTGAGTGTTAACTCTTGGACACTAGCAGCAGATAGGTTGCTCCTTCTTCATATCATACAGCTGACTACTGGAATTGTGACAAGTTTGTAAGGCATGATGTTGGTGTGAATAATTTTAACAAAGATGTATGTGTACGAAGTTGTAGAAAATTATTTGAGAAACGGTTTTGCTTTTTAACTGATAAAATCTTCCTAAATATACTGTCATCCAAAGACATTTGTTTGGCTGTTTTAAAATATGAGATCTAAACATGAATTTAGAAATGTTTATTTGTTTAAACTGTTTATGGTATAGTACTTCATAGTCCTCTGATAATGCAAGAAGGTTTACTACGGCCTTTTTTTCATGTAAATGTCTGAAGTTGCTTTTACAGTACAGAAGTAAAATACCTGTGTGACAGTTAAGTATGATTTTCCATGTAATTGACAAAGAGCGGTTGTCACACGTGTCTCAGTCGCAAGGCAGTTTTTTGCTTAGATCTTCTTAATCTCCAGTTTTCAAAATGGAATTCTGGTTTTTAATATGTGTGCATGAGCTGGAGGTGTGTATTTTTGGGGATTACTTGCTATGGCACTTGTATCTCTTGAAATGTGCCATACTTACTGTTCTTAAATAGACTCACTGCTATAGAAATAAGTCTTGCAGTGTTCCCACGTTTGATTAAGAGCTCACAGTCACAATTAAAGTGTATGAATACATTTAATTGTCTTGAGAATTTTCATCTGGGGTTTTCTTCTCTTTTATTGTTTTTGTTAGTGAAAAGATGGATGTATTAGACTTACTTGAATCTAACTCTGAAGTAGTTGTATTTTGGCAAATCAAAAGGGGAGTAGCCTTGAGTCATGGCTGAGAATTATGGAAGTCTTCAGCAAAACATTAGTATTGCGATTTATTTCTAAATTTAGTGGATTTATTAGTAAAAATGTATTCTTCCTACAAAAGTTAGGTCTAGTAAAAGACTTGAACATAAAAAGAAACTAAAGCAATTAGTTAGCAATTAAAATTACATAATACCAGGGTTGGAAATTATTAATGTATTTAATATTCAGCCCCATGAGGAACACATCTTAAGTCTAGTGATGCCTGTGGGGAGCTGGAATCACGTTAGCAAGCTGTGACTTGTCTGAGAATTTTCAGCTGATCTTGTTTCAAGGCATGACTTGGGAATTGTTGTTTTCATGTGTTGAACTTCAGGGAATTTGGAAGAGTGTTTTCACTCCTGTTGCTCCTAATGAAGTATTATTTCATGATAACATAGTGAACAACTGCTGTTCTACAATTACCTTGCTATTAATCGAAGACTGATCTGTAAATCTGCTTGAGGTTAGGCAGGGCCTTCATGATTTACTTCAGTGAATACTATTAACTATCTTCGTGTGTTTTATTTCTTAAATTCTTCAATTTATTTAGCTCTTCTGGCAGAGTTTTTGTTGCCCAGTCCTTTTCCGGGTAAGGATGGATGGTGGCTATGGATCCCTCCGTCTTGGTGTTATTTGTAACAGCAGCTTAAGCAGACACTTAAGTAAAAGTAGGAATGAAGCTCATGGGTCTTCAGGACTGCATGATGAATTCCTTAGGGATTTGTCAATTCTCATTTTAGATGATTAAAATGATAGAAATAGGTTTCTTCCCGCATTGGTCAGCATGAAAGAGAGAGAGACAAGCAAAACCCAGCTTCCATCCGCTAAAACAGGGAGTTTGTGTGCTAGGGGTAATTAGCTAGTACATGCGCAAGGATTGTTTTGACAAGAGTGAAAGAAAAACTGCCAATGGGGTGACTGAGGCTTATGGAGGGGAGAGGCCAAGTGTTTTAAATCAGCGTGTATCACTTCAGTGGAGCCACATGGTCCATTTTTAATGCAGTTAAGGTCACACACTCAGCCAGCCACAGAGGTAACAAATGACATTTGCTGTTGTTGTCATGGGCTGCCATGTGCATAGCAGAAGCAGGCAGCTCTTGAGACTGAAAAGCAGCCAAACTAGGAAAAGTGCAGGAAGCTTAAGAATAAAAAATAAATTACTGAATGACAATGAAGCTGTGATTCTGGAAGGTAAGAGGAACAGACAAGGGAGGGCGTGGAATAAAGATATTCAATCCTACTGGGGCCAGAAAGGGCTAAGGCAATTGTGAGATGGTTGCTTGAAGGCAGCAAGAGATATGAATTTGCAATATATTGAATGACAGATTTTGGAACAAACTCATTAAAGCAGAACTTGAAATCACTAGTGTCGACACAAATGAGCTGGATCGTGGTTTAAAGATGCTTATGATGTCTTGTGAGCCAGCAGAATATTTTAAGTTGTTACTGAATGAGAGAGCTGATAGAGGTGCTCTGAATGCCTGTGGAAACTTTAGCGTTGGCATTTTACTTTGCGCTATTGGCAGATCTAATGATGTGACAGTGTAGTGTTGGTATAGAGCGAGGGCTATGTTCCTTTTTTTTTCCTCATGAGAATAGCGACTTGCTTATGTGATGGTGATCTGTTCCACTTCAATTGCAGAGTAAGAAGCTGGCAAGGAGTCTGTCCTGCTTCAGTGTCCTGATCTGGGTGAAGTGCTAGCTCTGTTGTTTGCCAGTGTATGAACGAGTCAGTGCTCTTGTGGGCACACTGCAGCTGGTCTTCGTGTATGAAGAAACAGGAAGGTTTTTGGTTGCTTTTCTTTTTAGTATCGTCTTAAATATTTATTCATACATAAAAGTAAGGAAAGACTGCACGTGGTAAGGAACAGAATGCATACTCACAAGTTAAAAGTGGGGCTTAATCTATTCAGATGTAAATCAAATCACCACCTGTAAATGACCACTGACTAAACCCTATGTTTAGTGTGAGATCCGAACTTACTATTCTTATTAAACTTGTTACTGAACAAGATTCTCTGTTATCTCTAAGCATTATATGAATGCTGCTGTTTGTATTGTGGATAGGGAGGAGGATGCCATTCAGACTGGTTACCAGCCTGACATTTCTCTGTCCACCAAAGGTATCTCTCAATGTTAATCAATGTGTTTATGTATGCTGTAATTACCATTTGCACTCAGTGACCTGTCTAAGTCCACTTGTTAGTAGTGAATAACTCACTTGTATTCCAGCACTTCTGGAAATGGTATTTAAAGGACTGGATGGCTTGGCATTTGAGTCACGCAGCAAGCATAAGCTGTCTTTGAGACGTAGTCTTTCAGGTTATTTACAAGTCTTCATCTGATTAAGCTACATAAATGCTGTGAATAACAGGTACTGTAAGGAATATCTTGTACACTTTTCCAGAATGCAGATAACAAATAGGGGTCAGAGATGCAGTTTCCTCTGTTCCAGAGAAATGCACCAAAAAGCAGGCACACAAGTATGACTGTGACCTCGCTATGGTAAGGTCTTTCCTTTTTTTCTGACCTATTTGTGTTTGACTGTGGGACAGGTGAAAATCAGTTGCTTATCCTCTTCACATAATTCAAGTTTTGCTAGTAGATGATCCCAGGTCTTTCTGAAGAGTTACTGGTTGCAGGGTGAATATGAAGACTACCCAAAAGAGTGCTTCACCTATGTCTTAGTATTTTATATATTATAGTGAAGTTCTTTGAGGTACCTTTTATTATAAAATCACCAAGGTTGGAAAAGACTTCGAGTGTCATCTAGTCCAACTATTCACCTACTGCCACTATTTCCCCACTAAACCATGTCCCATAGTACCACATCTAAACATTTCTTGAACATCTCTAGGGATGGTGACTCAACTACATCTCGGGGCAGCCTATTCCTGCACATGACCACCCTTTCAGAGAAGTTTCTCCTAATATCCAACCTGATCAACCCCTGGCACAACTTGAGGCCATTCCCTCTGATCCCATCACTAGTTAAATGGATGAGGCTGACCTCCACCCCACCACAACTTCTTTTCAAGTAGAAAGTAGAGAGCTGTAAGGTCTCTCCTGAGCCTTCTCTTATCCAGACAAAACAATCCCAGTTCCATCAACTCTTCCTCATCATACCTGTGCTCCGGACCTCTCACCAGCTTTGTTGCCCTTCTCTGGACGTGTTCCAGGGCCTTGCTGTCTGTCTAGTAGTAAGGAGCCCAAAACTCAACGTAGTACTCAAGATGCAGGGGTTGTTGTGGCCAGTGTGCAGGACCCGACTAGGTCTTGCTGAACTTTATCCTGTTGGCCTCAATCCAGCTTGACTAGATCCCTCAGTAGGGCCTTCGTACATTCATGCAGTTCTGATGCTTCCTGCCAGCTTGGTGTTATCTGCAGACTTATTGAGGATGCACTCAATGCCCTCATCCAGGTAATCAATAACGATATAAAACAGGCCAAGACGCAGTACCAACCCCTGAGGAACAGCACTCGAGACCAATCACCATCTGGATTTAATTCCATTCACCACCACTATCTGGGCTTGGCCAATCCTATGAGTTCTTAACCCAGCAAAGAGTGTATCTGTCCAAGACATGGGCTGCCAGCTTCTCTGGGAGAATGCTGTGGGAGACAGTGTTGAGGACTTTGCTGAAGTCAGGGTAGACCACATCAACAGCCTTTCCTTCATCCACCAGGTGGGTCACTGGATCATAGACGGAGATCAGGTTGGTTAAGCAGGATCTTTCATGAGCCTTTCGTGAAACCATGCTGCCTGGGCCTGATCCCCTGGTTGTCCTGCATATGCTGTGTGATCCCACTCAAGATGACCTGATCTATAACCTTCCCTGGCACTGAAATAAGGCTGACAGGCCTGTAATTCACTGGGTCCTCCTTACGATCCTTTTTGTAGATGGGAATTGTGCTGGCAATCCTACAATCCTTTGGGACCTCTCCGGTTGACCAGGAATGCAGGTAGATGCTAGAAAGTGGCAGAGGCATTTAAGCTACTGGATGTTTGAACTTCACATAGGAAAGAGCTATGCCCTGCAGGTTTCTAGAGTTCACTTTCCCTGTTTGCTTACTTAGCGATTATGAGTAAATAAGCCATGTGACTTATTTCATGCTAATGCTTACTTCCTAATTTTAAGTCAAAAGAGGACATAGATAACATTTCTAGTTTTCTTTTTTGAATGTTTGTTACAATTTTTATTTAATCCAAGCACTGGGAATAGCAGTTATAAAAGCTGTCGTTCTTTTTTTGTACTTGACCAGTCAGAACTGGAGACGGTGGTGTTGATGTATGTGTGACTTAAAGTTTACTTCCTCCAAATAAATTTGCTTTCTTCCTTTGCTGCTTCTGAAAGCACTAATACTCCGGAAAAAAATAAGCATGGACTCCTGAACTTGTGAATCTGAGGGAAATCTCTTTTTTTGGCCTAATTTATCTCAGTGCTTGTATTCTGTGGCCATTGTTCTTTTTTTCCTTTTTCCTGATAAACACTCACAGTGCAGTACAGAGAGGAAAAGATGTGTTGGATTGTATGTACATGTAGACAAGAGGAATTTTGTAGAAGTTCAGCTCTCTATATTGGTTAGTCTTTCTTGGCTTACAAATAACTGTTGAGGAAAAATCAAACTCTAAGTGATTGCCAAGATCAATTTAGCTTATAAAATCAGACAGAATACAGCTGTGGCAACTGTTCCACAATGGGTTTATAAAAGAGTTTATACACAGGAGTTTGTTTTAAATGGAAAATGCGTATTTTAATGGATTTGATGGGGTATGCAAAGGAAAAAAGCAAAATGAAATAAATACGATGGAGACGCAAATGAGATTGGAACAAAATTTGGTAAAATTGGCATAATGGTCAAGGCAGTAGTGCTTAGCTGCTAAGTACCTAAGTGTGGGATACATAGGCTGTGAAGCTGCCTGCTGGGCTATTGGGCAATTCATCATGAGTGCCTGAGCTGCACCAGACTTCTGTTGGCTAACTGGAAATGAAATGAATTTATTTCGTATGTGTTTATATGGAAGTTAGTGCAGGTGTTTGTAGAACCCTGGGGTCAATGTCATGTCTGTGCAAGTCTGAAGCCAAGTGGTCCCTGCAGACTTATCAGTGGTGCAGGAGACATTACACAAGGATCACACATGTTCTCTGTACAAATATTCACATTAATCCTGTGTATTTCATTTATCAGATGACTCCTGATTAAGTGTTTCTGTTCTTATTTTGATTTACGGTCAGGGCCTTTGAGGTATTGTCGTTTAGCTTCTCATTTAGACTTCTTGATAGCTAATTCTGTTTTCAACTTTGTGTGGAAGATACTGTTTAATATTTCTAGGAGATATGTCTTCAAAAAGGAAATCTTTAGGAAAGATTTGTTTAGAAAATGTTTAGAGGTAGTATTTTATAATGGAAAAAAATTTATAGGCCTACACATGACAATTATTAGTTGAATAAGCATCTATTAGATTTTAGTGTGGACATATATAATTATGGTAATGGTAAAATTCACAAATAATTTCAGGTTCTTAATTTGTCTCAAAGACTGTGAGAAGTGCAGAAGGCGTTAATGCTTTGTTGTATTTGCAATCAGTTAAAAAGCAGAACGACTGCTCCATCTAGTGGTGTCTGTACACCTCAGCCAGAGCCGCACTGTTAAATACCTAGTGTGCCCAGGCACAGCTCTGTGAGTAACTCTCTGCAGAAGGGAAAATAAAAAGTACTGGAGTTAATTGTTCAGCTACTGGTCAGCCAGTAGATTTCTCTAAAGACACTGGGTAGTGTTTAGATGATTTTTACCCATTTCAAACACTTGTACTTTCCTTTTTCTACCTTTACTAGCTGGAAGTTTAAAGTCATTTGTTTTTTTTGGTAAGGTACAACTTAGAAAGCACAGAGCATGTTGTAAAATTCTTACCCTGTTCATTTACATATTTTGTATAATACTGTGTGTTTGGCTTGTTTCTCCTAACATGTTTTGTATGGGAAGAAGTATAACAAACTTGCCCTCTGTGTTTTCTCTTGTAATGAAGTACATGACTTCAGTATATTTTTTGAAATTAATCAGATTTTTTTTTTTTTAATTTTCTTTTCTGCAATATCTGGGTGCAGAGCAATGTGAAAAGAAACTATTCGCATCTGATTAACAATTAAAATTGCTAAGAATGGGGAAAAAGTCTTGTTCACGTTCTGCCTCACGCTTTATATGTTTCTTATTTGCATTGGTGTTAACATGGAAGCGTGGAATTTTGGAGCTGTAGCCAAATACTTGAGGAAAAGCAGATCATGGAATAGTCCACCATTATTGTGATTGCAACTAAGTGTTTTAAAGATAGGTTACTTACTTTTTTTTCTCATAATATCATACTTAGTATTATATTATACCACATGAAAAAATGAGCATCAGAAATCCGTCCCATAAAAAGTAGAATTGAACTTTCTACTGTAGTAGCCAAGTAAGCACTTCAGTTTCAGCAATATTTGGGTTTTAGAAATAATAATTAAAAATAATTTAGAAAGTTGTAGTTTGTGTATTTAAGTTACTTTGTGAGCAAAAAATTAACATGTTAAGAATGAATCCAAATGCACTTATCTTTCACAATATAAGCATAATTTGGAATTAAAAGATTCTGGAGGGAAAAAAGGAACAACAATTTCAAAGTGAAGGGAAAAAACAGTATGTAATGTTATTTCTGGCTAGTTGGATTGGTAGTGACTCAAGTTGTAACATGTAGTTGCATTCTGACATCTATATTACATGTCATTCAGACTGTATTTAGACTCATGATGTGATGGTTGTGCAAAATACATTTAATTTTTTTTTTTTTTTTTTTTTTTTTAAAGCAAGGATGCTGATATAATGGAAAGCCATCCTACACCTGTCTGTCTTGTTTTTGTAGACCCTTCTTGTTTGCTTGACTAGTATTCTAGCTAGTGTTCTAACAAGGCTATTCTTTCTTGTAGGAAAAAGAAGCTTTGTGGTAGGTCCTGGAATTAGTGTGCAGGATGAGAATAGTTGTGATTGTTGTAGGAAAAGTCCAGGTTAGGTGACAGATAAGTCTGCAAGGGCAAAAGCTATCTGTCAAAGATATTTCTGTTTTCTTTTTCCTTTATTTCTGCTTTTTAAGAACTTTGTCAGTAGAGCCAAGAATATTGGATGTAGATATTTAGTGGCTTGGTACAGAATTAGACATTTTGCTGTGTAGAGAATAGCAGTGTAGCTGAACTGAATTTCACTCTTTAAGATTTACTGCTATCAAGTAGTAAACACTATTAAGGTAGAAGTGAAGACTGAAAGGGAGCAGCATCTCTTTAATTTAGTTAATAATTGAACACAAGTGGCAGTTTATAAGCCTCCTGATTTAAGGAAAAAATAAGTCTTATAGCTGTTTGTGTATATCAATATATATTCTTTCCTATATTGCAAGTAGAACAGTCATTTTGACTCAATGCTGAACTTCGGCATTTAACATTGTCCCACATATGCAATTAAGCATTCCTATATACATGCCTGTGTTTGTTTTCAGAAATGTTTTATGATAGCCATTGTTTCTCTAGAAAGAATGGTAAATGTTTTAATGGGCTTATAGTTGATTATAATGAGCTTATACCTTATTGTAATGAGCTTATTTAATGTGTGAGGATTTCTGCTGCCTGGATGATAGAAGTATTGACAGCCTGTGTGTGCTCTGCCTTCAAGAGGCAAGGAAGAATGAACAAGCAAATACCATTTGTTATCTGCTTTTAGAGGAGAGGAATTCCGTTAAGAACTGCTACCACCTGGGCAGTAACATTAGGATTGGTTGATAGGAATAATGTCTATTATTATTTAGATGCAGATTTCTTATGGAAATAGAATGGAATTACCACACGTGTTTTTTTTTTTTCTCCTTTTTATACTTTTATACTTCCTTTGACTCTCGATTGAGTTAATTTCCTAATTATACAATAGGAGGTCTTGATCTCCAGTGAAATGATACTTAAGATGTGTGCCTGAGAGCAGACAATGGAAGTGAATAATGATTTGTTTGAGTATAACAAAGTCTATAGCAATTTAATATATTTTAAAAATATTTGGCCTATCTACTGCAGCTGTGAAACTATATTCTAAAAGCTCTTTTCAGTGATTATGATGTCTTATGAAAATACTAGGAAGGGCCTTCATAGTCCTATTGAATCATCTTGTGTTGTGTGCACACACCTGTATGCCTGAATGCACATGTTTACAAAAGCAAAAAAAAAAAAAAAGAAAACCAAACCCAACAACACCACAATATAACTGAGTTAACCTGACATATCTGAAAGTAGCTAAAAACAGAGATCTGTGTGGAGAGGGCAGATGGGGCTACATGGAACTTTCTGATGTGTTTTCAGTCGGTTGGGTTGTGGGCAGGTGAAGAACGTAGTGCAACCTAAGTCCTCACATGAGCTGACGGCCTGGATCCTCCCTTCTGCTGCCTGTACTTTTGCTCTTAGCATTGTAAATGAGAGGGGCCTTGAACATCAGAGGTCTTGTGTCACTTGGTTTAGTTGATGCAAAGCTATTTTGATAACCTGCTTGTTCTTCTGCACCACCAATTCTGTCCCTGTAGGACAGGGACAATTTAAATTTGTGTCAATTCAGTTGCTGGACTTGTGTTTTTATCCAGCTCAGGTTTTAGCTTGTAATTGTCAGTGTATTCTGGAAATCAGTGGTTGTTTGCAAGCTATGTCTCCCTTCATAAGCTAGAAAATGTAATTCGTTCCTGATGCTGCTTAAATTGTGGCTGCTTGATAGTGCACATTCAAACTGGAGCCGTGCTGACAGAAGCTGTCTACTCACCAATCTCTAAACTTAATCATTACTCTTACTTTACAGTAACATAGTATAGATGTAATTGTAGGTACCCATTTAATATATGTATGTATGTGTATGTTTGTATGCGTATACATACACACTATATAAATATACATGCCATTCATATGTATATTTATTGTAGCCACGTAAAGCATATTAAATTGCTCATTAGATGAATGGATTTGTTTTTTGTCCTTGACATACAAATACTGCTTAGATAAATGATCTGGTATTTTTTCCTATGTGCTGAACACTTGCAATTGACGAAGTTGCACTCAAGCGTTACATCTCTCTTGTTCCTGCAGTTGTATTGTCTGGTTTTATTGTTTTCTTAGTGGTCCTGTCTCACCACAGTAGTTCAATATGGCAGGAATCAAAAGGAGGAACAACTGTTGTGCACTTCTTAAAGATTAGTTTTATTGTAGTGTATCTGCAGTGCTGTTAGTACAGTATTTTATTGCTTAAATATTAAAAGACACCAAACACGTGTACAAAACAAGTTTTGCTGATTATTAAAAACCTGCAAAAACATCTGATTTTAAGCAAGAAAAAACGACTTCAAAAGGATCTTACACAACTGTTAAAATGGAATTTCAAAGTTTAAATCTATCAACATGATCATACATTTTGATAGTGAATTGCTAGAACTTAACATTCTCTAGGAAGAATGGGTGTTGGTGCAACACTAGCATTTCGTTTGCTCAAAGATGGTATGTACTACCTTGAGTAGGAGCACATAAAGGAATTAAAAATCCAACTGAACAGCAAGATTGAAAACTTGAAAGCTTGTTAGTTCATTTTTATTGCAAAAATGAATGTTTTGGAAGCCAAAATCATGTTTTAATTTATGTAGAAAAATCAATAATTTCTTTTCAGAGAGGTTGTATTTTATTGGGAGGCTTGTTCTAAGAACTTAGATAACAAAGGATATTAGGGTGAAATATTTGTGTATCATGTAGATTTATACTGTTACCCAGTATGATATGCACTGCATAATGTATACAATTGTATACATTTTGTGAAGAATGTTTTGAGCCATATCTTTGCTTGATTACTAGGATTTTGGTGCTGCAGATCAAACATAAGTGAAATTCTAATATATATATATATATATACATACATATATAACAAGATGGAGCTATTCATAAGGTAGGCGTTGATGTCTCAAGTGTTTTGGCTGACTTGAAACTTGTTTACTTGGCCTTTAGGCTGAATTATTATTCTCTGTTTCTCTTTCTCACCCCAGATTAATTTCTTGGCTGTGAAGAAGTGTGAACACCTCGTGCCCTGATGGGGGACTCGGGATCCAGGCGATCGACTCTAGTGTCTCGGTTGCCAATATTCAGGAGAAGTATTAGCCGGAGACATGACTCCCTCCCTTCTTCGCCTTCCTCTGCCAGTGCTGTGGGTGTGCACACCTCCTCCCCATCCAGCACTAACTCCAGCTCAGGGAGCACAGGCAAGCGCCGGAGCATATTCCGAACTCCTTCCATTAGCTTCCATAACAAGAAGGGGGGGGAGCAAAAGCCTGATGCTGCCAGTCAGAATGTTAACATCTCAAATGGTGCCCAGCCCTCTCTCAGCACTTTTCAAAAACTGTGCCTGGAGGAACACATTAAAAGCAGAGGAAGGCATTCGGTTAGCTTTGGCAGCTCGCGTAGCAAGAAGATAACAAGGTCTTTGACAGATGATTTTGAAAGGGGAAAGGAGCCTTCAGCTAATAAGAATGTCTTTATAAATTGTATAAGCTCTGGCAAAAACGAGGGTGATGATTCTGGCTTTGTGGAGGAACAGAGCCGCTACTCTGTCAAACAGTCCACACGAAAACTTCTCCCTAAATCTTTCTCATCACACTACAAGTTTTCCAAACCGGTTCCACAGAGTCAATCAGTTTCCTCTGTGCAGCAGACTGGGTGCATGCTGGAGATAAAATCCTATGTTGAAAGCGAGCCACTGATTGCCGCATCCTCTTCTCCATGCTCAGCTGAGGTGACAGAGTGTATGGGAAGCGCTTTGCAGTCTCCACTGCTCTCGGCTGACCTCACGGCTGTTCAGACCCCCTCTGACTTCATAAACTTGACAGAGGATTCTGTTTCAGAGGTTGATGCTCTGCCCAGCAGCGGGAATGGAGCGCTGCTAGCAGAGGATTTTGGCCATAGTGTCTCTACCTCTCAGATAACCTTTAATCCTGCTGCTGTTCCGGTGAAGGAAATGGATTATGTGGGAAGTACTTGCCAATCTGCTGCTGTATCTCCCGCAAGTCATGCAAGCTTGTGTAGCGTTGAATCTAATACCTTGTTCAAAACTTCAGCTGCTAATGAAACAAAAGTATCATTGCAAGCCAATGAACTACATGTTACAGATGCCAGGCACAAAGGAGAAATGAACTCAGCAAAGATGAATTTAGAAACCTTTGCGTTACAGCATAAAGAAGAGCTGGGAATGCACTCTCCAGTGGCAAAGGAATTGAGTGGGGACCAAGAGGAAAGCACATTCTCCAAGCACATGAGCAAAACAATTCCTGTAATGGAGCCTAAGATTATTCAACGTTCTGAACCTCAGTCCTTCAAAACACAGCAGGGATATGAAACAAACCATGCTAACGGTATGTACTTTGTTATTTAATTGTGAGGTTTGATGGTTTTGGAGTTGGCTTGCTTTCTTTTTCACCTTAGTTATGATTTAGAGATTGCTTGGTCATTAAGTATTTGTTTAGCATTGTCAGTGCTATCTAGAAAGATGAAAAGTTATGAATTGTGTTTTCCTTCAAAATCAAGCTTAAATCAGAATAACAAAAGGTATAAAACGAAAGCCTTTGTTTTTTGGGATTCATGTTTTACCATGTAGTAACAATGACATGTATCAATGATGTTGGTATCTGTTCTCCTTTGATAGAAGATGCATTAAAAAAGAATACTGATTCTTGCCTCGCGTTGAATGGAAATTCTGGGATTTTTGAGGCATGCATAATTTGAACTTGAGTCGAAGAATTGCGTTGTTTGAGAAAGTAAGATTGCTAAAAAAATAATTACCTTTAGCTGATGATGAACATTAATTTACTTTGTATTTAGCAATACTCTAGGTTTCAAAAGTTCCTGATATTCACATGCTTTTATTGAGATGATGCTGTAAAGTAGTTTGAAGGAAATGTTACCATGGCAGAATACAATAATATATTGCTGTTTCTATCTGAAATAGCACTGTGCAGATTCTCATTTCACGGATTATGTAATGGAGAATGTTAACTATCAGCTGGGTCTTTAGCTTTCAAAAAAGAGTTTGAAAATACTAACAAGATGGAGTGAATAAGCTATTCCTTGATCTCAGTCTATAGGAAATTGTAAATAAAATCTCAAAGAAAATCATTCGCTGCTCTGATTAAAAGAACTATGTTTTATATCAACCTGAAATGTAGTATCTGATAACTTGTAGAATTTCAGTCGTTTTGGCTTTGTTTTCCATGTGCTTCAGCCTAGATCACACCACTTAAATACAGGCATTTGTTGGCTTTGACTTATGCCAGATTTGTACGACTGTCTGCAAGTCTGGTCAGGAAAGGCTGAATATCAAAGAAGCTGGAAACTAAGTTATAAGCAAGCACAAAGTTCCACTTACGGGACAACTCTTCTGAATAATACTTCCTGTAATTCAAAAGGAAACAATGATTTGCTCTTCCCTTAGACCATTACATGTCTATGGGACTGGATGGGATCTAGCTGAGGGTAGTGAGGAAACTTGCAGAAGTGCTCACCAAGCTACTCTTCATCATTTATCGGAAGTCCTGGTCAGCTGGAAAGGTCTCAGATGACTGAAGACTTGCCAGTGCGAGACCCATCTACAAGAAGGGTCGGAAGGAAGATTCTGGGGAAGCCTGACCTCAGTATTGGAGGAGGTTATAGAACACACTATCTGAAGTGTGATCACACAGCTTTTGTGGGACAACCAGGGGGATCAGGCCTAGCCAGTTTGGCATGTCCTGCTTGACCAACTTGACCTCCCTCTACAGTGTTGCAATGATGAGGTGACCTGCATTATGGATGGGGGAAAGGTTGTTGACGTAGTCTAGACTTCAGCACAGCCTTTGACAATGTCTCCTACAGCATTCTCTTGGAGAAGCCTGGACATTTACTTAGTCATGTAGATTTTAAGCAATCGGAAGCCATCTTACTCTTCAGTTGTTTTTCACTGTACTGGATTGTTGGGTGTCTTGTTCATAAATGGATATGTAACGTCAAATTAATGCACTACATTAGCTTTCACGAGAGGAGACCTGTTTATCTTAAACCTTATTCAGGTGGGACAAAAAAAAAAAAGATGTTTCAATTTAAGTATGTTATCTGTTCTGAGCATTTTGGCTTGCCTTCTTTGGCTCACTTGTGAAATGGGCTCACACTTCTTAAACTAATTTAGTAGAGTGGAGCAGTTATAATGAAAAAAAAAAAGGAGCATCTCAAAGTGATCAGTTTCAAATTGGATGTGTTTTTATAATCATGCATCAGCAATTGTATATTTAATATGTGTGCCTGTATGACAGCTAACTGGTGTTGGAAGTGTAATAGACTTTAGTAAATGAACTTAATATTCAGTGAAACACTCCAGCTAATACTGCACTATTTGGAAGTCGATGATTAATTAGTAAGGTTTTTTAATTCTATTCCAAATGCATTTTTTTTTCCAGTTTGTGTAGTGAAGAATGTATTTAAAATTAGAAAGTGATCAAACATATTTAAGGACTGCTGAAAAAGTGCAGAAAATCCTGCTATGTGAAATAAAATGAGCATAGCAGAAGTTTGTAGTGTTCAGAAAGATGTAATTAAAAGTATTGTTATTGTTGCCAACAGATGATTTTGAACACTGAATAGTATTTAAAACTGGGTGTCAATGTAATGTGTTTCTGTACGCTTTATGTAACAATAAGTACTTTCTCTTCCATAGTTGGTCCGAGGGCAGATTTCAGTGGTTGACAGCATCATAAATGTGACTCAAATGTCTGACCAGATTGGACATGTAATGCATTTCTTAATATATGCCTATATAGTTTTATGCGATACTTATTTTGTCTTTTCGTAAAGCTGTTAAGGAAATATCTGCTCTCTTGCAAAAGGCAAAAGAAATTAAGTTTTTCATGTGTGTTACATTTATTATGTGTCACGGTTTAAAGTGCGACGGGGCAGAGGACCCCTTACTCTCCTTCTGGGGAGAAGGGAAGAAAAATGACCCAATTAAGATAAGAAAAGATAACAAATTTACTGGTATTATTTATGGTAAAAGAACGTAAGATAATAATAAAAGCAGTTACAATTAATAACTCAAATGAGTGAGGAGAAGAAGAAGGCTATTTACTGTGCTGTTGCTTGCAGGACTGCTGGAACCTGGAAAAAACTTCACCCCTGTCACCAGGAATCATAGGTCATGTGGAAGCCCTTGGGAAATGTAGTACATCTCAGTGCATCTTCCTTGTCGAGAATTAGAACTTATGTGAGGCTGCTATAGAGAACTTGAGACTAGGAAGTACAGCTCCACAGTGCACTGTGTCTCTACACCCAACAGCCTGTTGCATGATGTCATGCTATGGAATACCGATATCACCAGGACATTATGCTACTTTATTTTCCATTTTCCCCCATCTCTGAAGTTGTCCTAGCACTTGAAAATGTCATTTTCTCCTCTTCTCCGATGTTATTTTATTTAATGGGAGTTGAGTCTGGGATTCAGCCTGCAAGATGAGTTTGGAGAGTGTGGATGAAGAGCTGTGCTATATGCTTCTAACAAAGCTGTGACCTGGCCCTACAAAAGTTAGGGACAAGTTAAGACAAGTTATGTTTATTGCACCAGGGAATCAGTGATAGATATTCTGATAGATTTTACTGGACAATAGTTTGGAAGCCTCCAAGAATGAAGAGAGAAAGGAAGGAAAGGCTATGCTTTTATTTAGTTAAATAGGATCTGTTTTCTTCAGGATACCTTATGGAAATTATCACTGTTAGAATCTTATGTGATTCCTTGCTAAGCATTTGAAGTCAAGTGTTTTCTGTAAGAAAATATTTGTAGAGAATAATTCTCCGTAATGTTTGCTGATTGCATGTCTATTTGTAGTTGATCTTGCCAATAGCTTCAGTCCATACCGAGAAGGCAGATTTATTGAGAAGAGGCTCAGATCCTCCTCGGAAGGCACTGCTGGAAGCAGTCGACTGATCATAAAACCAAAGGATGGCAATGCAGAAGAGCTTAACAGCCTACGGAAGCAGAGAGCAAGCTCATCCTCTTCAAAAATGAACAGCATGGTGAGTTGACTGTTGTGCATGTGTTTTTATTTCATTTATTAGTGCAGCTATATTAAGCAGCAAATATGCAAGATGTTTTTACCATACCATACCAAGTAACTTTAAATGTGGAGTTGAGCTTCCAAAATGTGGTTCAGGCTGAGCAACAGAGAGGAAAATCATTTTTTTTTTTTTCAGGCTGTTACATTGTGGAAAGTATTGTACATTTGGAGTGAAGAGCTTGTTGTAGTTGTGCTTTGTAGATTTGCCTGAGATGAAAATACTGGAAGAGTCAACTACAGCAAAATTCAGTATGAATATTGCTGAAATGCACTACAATGGGCAACATTTTCAGTTTTACTGTTGTAGTTATTTCACTGAATCATGCGCGATGAGAATGAGATGAAATTGAGAAGTTTTGTAGAGAGGAATTTGTTGGTAAGGAATCTCATGACGGAAAGGTCTGGATAGCTCCTTTCAAAACAGGTGAGAAAGTTCAGTGCTTTGACCCAAGAACAAAGTAAGGAGGGAGAGGAAATCTTTCCTTCTGAGAACGCTTGAAAATTCCTCGGACTGGGAAATCTATGACAGGTTGGATCGATGTGGATCAGTGCTTCTGAAACTTTGTAGGGTGAAATAGTAATAAAAGGAAAGGACTGACATTATGTGCTGTCCTATAGGGAGTGAGAATGAACATTTTAGGATGAATGTAATTTATACATGTGCATATACTTTCAGGTGAGAGGAAAAAAAGTTACTAAGATGAAACATACACAGCAATGGCATTCACACTTCAGCTTATATAAGTCACTAAAATAAGTTCTACAGCTGTTCTGAGTTTGGAGTACTGTATTTGATATTCTAATTGAAAAAAGAAAGATTCATTGACGCTCATATTTGAAAACAATTTTCTGTAGAAAGAAAAAATCTCGAAGTTTATTATTCTTGCCCAGTGTTGCTAAATAGATCTATAAAGAAAGAGGTTTTTTTTCCTCTTTGGACTTACTTAACAGTACTTAACAGCCTTTGTGTTGTTATGGTCTAGGACCAATTAGGACCATTTGAAGAGACTCTGATGCGAACACAACTGCCTTTTCTAAGAGAGGTTTTATTTGCAGTTTTTCAAAAATGTGAAACTAATTTGTGCAAGTTCATGCTAGGTTTCCAAAGCATGTTATTCCAAAACAGCATCGTTTTTTTTGCTTTTGCAGGCAGACACAAAAGCCCAACAACTGATACTGTTATTTAGGTAATGTTTATGACTGTGTTACCTTGCCTGTTGCTGAGGGTAGCATGTTTTTTCTTTCTCAAGGAAGCCTAACTTTTACCCCTGTTGGATTCACCCATACTGATTCCTGGTCAGTGATTTAAAAGTAGATCCTCAAAAAATTAAATAATGTAGTATGAATTCCCCTTAAGGAAGCTGTTGAATTGGGGGTTTTCTTAAAAGATTGTGAAGTTTGTCTTTGGGTTGTGGTAAATCTCACCCACATCCAGATGTGCTATCTAAACATTAATTCATATACTTAGTAGTTCTGCTCTCTATAGCAAGAGAAAATGACATCATTATGGATGACATTTTTACTATATACAGCCAATGCACAACAATTTTGTATGTTGTACAGGTTTTTATGGCCTATGTACCACTGTCTTGAAACACTCAATTGAAACAGAATTACTTGATGTCTTTTACATGAACACTTGACTCACTTTCATGACCTGTGGAGTGTGGATTACCTACTTGAATGACAGGATTAATCCTTCCTCAGCACTATCATATTGTGCAGATAAACCAGTATTGACTAATTAATTTAATTTTATACATCTGCTATTCTCCCTGCTTTCTAGTTTGTTGCTGGCTTGTCATATGGTAAAAAATAAAATGAAATTTATGTCAACAACAACAAAAATTTATCTTGTATTAATAAATTCACTCAGCTATTATACTCAAAGAAGCGAGATGGAAATAATTACTAAATTGTAGATGAAGCCTTTGTGCTATTAAAGTTTTAAATTACAGCATATTTATTTAGCAAGTTCACACCCAAATATCAGTGAATCTTACACTTAAAAACCAGAACACTGTGACATTAAAAGCTTCTGTTGTCATATAAGCATACAGAATTTTATGCAGATTAACTGCTGCCCTAAAGAGCTCACTCACTCTGTCTTAAGACAGTAAACCCTACTTAACTCATTAGACCTGAGCTATTAGGCTGGTCTTTGCATTTATTTAAACAGTAGACTAGGCTGATGTGTTAATACTTCTTTGTGTTTGGTCTGGTATTAATGATGCAACAGGGAAGGTGACAATACTTGAACAACAGGAAAAGAACTAAGTGTGCATGGACGTGTGATTTGGGTTTTTTTTTTTAATGTATTGTGCATGAAAATTCACTTCTGTGTTTGTTGTTTCTTTTAACTTACATTAATGAGGTTATCTTCAGATTCACTAGTATTTGCTTGTAGCATAGTCACAGTCCGAGAAGTTCTGTGTTATAACTGCTGTGCACCTCCATGAGTGAAAGTTCTTTCAGATTTTCCATCAGTACATACAGGTACTATCTACATATGTTCAGAGAAATGCTAGATTACATCTTTAATATATATATTTTAAAAAGTTTTAAAAAAAAAAACAGGAGGCAAAAAAAGAAGCTGACTCCCCTAAGAGGAAAAGGAATTAGAAATTGAAGGAACTATGTTCATAATAATACATAACTGAAGGCCTCTTCACTGTACTTGTCACAAGCAGTTCATGTTTAACACCTCAGTAGCAAATTGTTGCCAGTGAGTCATCACAGGTACCCTCTCCTCACAAACTAAAGAAAGTCTTCCAGAAGTTCATTTGTTTTTGTTCTTGTTGGCATACAGCATGGGATTCTTCTGCTGCCTGCCTAGAGGCGGATGGGAAACATGAACTGGGGGGATTCTAGGTTTGTACAGGGGAGGAGAAAAAACCCAAATATTCGGAGATTTGAGAGTTTGAGAAATTGTTCTTCCTCCTAAGCAATTCACTCAACGTAATATGCTTGCGTGATAGTAGTGTTCTTTTCTAAGACAACAGGTAAAGTCTTAGATCATTCTCCTACACTATGTGTCAAATCTACCAAGAGGGTTGTCAGGTCCTCTAGCAGCGGCATTGATTCATTTGTGAGGCTCTGAAAGTTAATTAATAATCTGGATGTGTAATGGAAAAAAAAACCCTCTCTGCAAATGTGCTGACTTCCTAGCTGTGTAAATAATGAACTGAAACAGATGTGTGAAATGAACTGCTCAGATTACTAATTATGTATGTTTTCATCAGAATAGGCATAGTATTGAGTCATTCTTGCAGTGACTGATTTATGCCACAAGATGTCAATATTTCACCAAAAACTGTTTGAGAATCAAGAATTACTAAGTTGCACAAAAGATGAAAAATGAAATTCAGGGCATATTTTTTTTGGAACGCTTTGTTGTAATAAAATCATTTGAAATGCACATGGTTGATGCAGATGCCGTTTAAAGAGATGCATATTTTGATAGTATATCTGGGCATTTAAATGTTCAGACCACAACATTATCAGTTACCACTTTAAATATATAGACATAACATAGAGACAAATTAACTACATCTTGGATTGACAGAGGCTGTGGCTGTCTTTCTTATTCCTATAGCTCCTCTTCTTTCAAATGCGTACGGATTTTGTTGTTGTTTTTGGGGGGGAAAAAAAACAAAACACAACTGCTAGTCAGCATGGTAAAATACCTGAATGACCTAAAATATGCAGCCCTGCAAGATCAATAAAAAGAACAGGAATTTGAGTTGTTGCAATATAAGACGGTATCGTAATAATCACATTTAAAATAATACAATCAAGTTCCCACATAACTTAAAGTAATATCTTTTAAGATCATCATGGGAAAAAGAATTGATGTGCTGAAATACTTAAAATTAACAGTAGAAGTTGAAGTCAACTGGAGCAACAAAACGATCCATCACTTTTCATACAAGTGTGATGAAAAGATCACTATCACAGGTCTAACTTTAATCAGTAATAAAGAATAGGTTTTTTTAAAAAGAATATAGATTGCTCTTAAAACAAACAAACAAACAAAAAAAAACAAAAAGTGAAGAATTTGAAAAGCCAATTTTAAATATTGTCAGTCATTAGAACCAAACTGTTTTATAGGAAGTTGTCAATGAAAATTGCTGTATGTTACTATGGGCTTAAAAAGAAAAAACAAACAAACAAAAAAACAAAACAGCAAAGTTCAAAGGTCTGTTGGAGTTATTAGACCATTGTGCTCAACACTTGAGCTGCTCAATGCTTTAAGCACATAACATGCGTGTTTTTGTTCTGTGTAGACTAATGACTGTATGTATGTAGTAGTCCGCTTACATTTGGCTCTGACATACCTGCCTTTATGTCTTTGTGGCTCTGTATTACAAAAAACGTATTTGACTGTGGACTAGTTCTTTGCACACACCTGACTGTTAGCATATGCACTACATAACTAAAATAGACCCAATTTTTCTGCTTTTTACTTTCTTGGTGAGTGAACATTATTGCTGAGCTTTGTGTTCTGCAGGCTCTCACTTCTCTATGTGGGCATTCACTTGAGCCCAAGTTTTTCCTCAGTTTCTCATATTATAATTTTGTCTAAATGTTCTCAGTTTGCCATTTCTTAAATTGAGATACAAGCTTTCATTCTTGCAGGTAAAATTTTGTATGCTTGCACTCTGCTTTGCCTTCTCTTCTTTTGCCTGCAGCAAAGCAGCCTTACCTATTTGTGTCAATTCAATTAGATCTGCATTTTTTTTTTCCAGAATGTAACTTTACCTGTATCCTTCCTTGCTTTGCTTCTTCCCCATGATTCTAATGTTTTAGATAAAACTTCTTGTTTCCAGTTAAAGGACTTCAATGGCCTAAGGTCACTTCAGCTTTTTTCCCTCACCTTTAACAATGATGCAGGTCTTCATTGCCCACTTGTTAAACAGTCAAGCAGTTGTATTCACGCTTTCTCCCACACTGCCTACCACTGTCTGGAGTAACTGTGGTTGTCACAAAACTTTCTTCATTTCCTTTCACAGTTTTCACTTTATCTTTTGCCTTGCCTACAAATGCCAACACAATACTCAAGTGAGATCATTTTTCAAGAGGCGCGCTGATCACTAGGTCACTAAAGATTTTATTCTTATCTATCCTGTGCTAACACACATTAGCACTACACTTATTATGCAGCAATACTTTGAATATCTAACACCTTTATAAATATATTTACAATGTGCCTTTGAAACAATATGTGGAATAAAAAGGTAATGGAATCCAGGAGAGTATTTCATAGGCTATTGCAGGCTTCCATTTGATAACAGGAGGGCTTGAATTCAACACAGCTCAGCTGGTTGATTGAAAGAGGTGATCATCTTGCTATACTTGCCCTTGGTCAAGCTTCACTTTGAATATTGTATACAGTTCTTTGTCCAACAGTTTACAATGGATGCTAAGACACTGGAATGTGCCCGGAGGAGGGCAACAAAGTGGTAGCAGGGCATACAGGAAGGTATGTCCTGTGATGAGAGGCTGAAAAAACTGTTTATCAAGCTTGGAGAAAGGGAGGCTGAGAGGGAACCTTGTTCTTCTCAGCAGCTTCCTAAGGAGGTGGCGCAAGCTGTACATCTGAGGCTGCTTGAAGAGTGAGGGAGTAGAAGTTGAAATGGATTTCTTATTTTTTTTTTTGTTCTGAGTAGTGTGTACTCTCTGTTGAAACACAGAGCGTAGATAAAACTAGCTTGACTTCTAGTCTGGAGAAGATAGAAATGATTTTCCTTTGCTCCAAGTTGCTTATATTTTTTCTTCCATCCTTTTCTCCCTGAGAGTGGACCTGACTTTCTGCTTCATACATTGTGACAGTTTGTACTGAGATCATTTCAAAGATGAGATTTTCAAGGAATCTGTGGCTAATATGTAAGGTGGAAGATGCTGTCAAATGTATGCGAGTTGAATGGCTCGTAAGTTACAGTAGGTAGCAAGCAGACAAACTTGGAATTGAAGATGGTTGTTTTTGTGACCTGTGAAGGCTTGAGACAGCCTGATGGGAAACACTAGCTCTTTATCCACAGACTGGAGTCACGTAGATGTTCAATTTCTCTAGCAGCAGATAAGCTTCTCTCCTGACAGCCAAGGCAGTGAATGAAAGGTTATGGAGAGAATGTAGTTTTTGGGGTTTCGTTTCAGGTTCAAAACCAAACCAAAACAGTGTTTTTCAGATATACCAGAAGTGTTGGGGAAAAAAAAAAAAAAAAAAAAAAAAAAAAAAAAGAACCAGGTAAGCAAAATGTCTACACTCCTTTAATATCCACTACATAACCCTCTTTACAGCTATCAAGGTTATGTTTCCTCTGAGTAACTGCAACCTGTTGTTAATGTGCTGTACATATTTTAAGTCTCATATCTGTGATGTTCACACAAGATTTTTTCGTAGTTAAAATAAGCATTACATTTTCTACTGCTATTCAATTACGAGATTTCTGCTTAATTCAAATTCATCTACGCTATGTTAGTCTTCTCAGGGGAGAATACTTAGCAACATCAATTCCTACTGAACTGTTTGAGCAAGCCCTGTAAGGCAACAGTTCGCTCTTTGTGTGAAGTGGATTTGACAGCATTCGTTTCTAACTAACTTTGTAGTAACATAACAAATTTTCCCCCTCTTGGAATGAGTTTGACATTTTGCTGGGCCTTTTTGCAGTTACAAATTGAGCTCCTATTCTTCTTGCGTAGCTTACTTCCTGTTGTTTTTATTCTTACTGTTTTGTTAAGGTCATTTAAATAGTAATGACCAAGACCAGTCTTGTTGACAGGGTTCTTATAAAATATGGTGCTTTTGCATAACCCACCTATTTTTTTTATCCATTTTCATATGTGACATTATGCTCAGAATAAATATGCTGTTTTCCCTCAGGCTGTAGCAATTCAGGGTAGGGTGCTCCAATGCTTTTGGTACCTTTGATTGATGAAAAGAATGTAATCAGGTAAGAAAATTAAATGATTGGATCACTTGTTTGCAGTCTCTCTTGTCTTCCCAGTGTGTTTCTGGAGGCTGTCTTAGATGAGGGTTAATGACATGGCAGTGGCTGAAAAACTGTCTGCAGACTACAGAAGTTTGTCTTCTAGAGCACTGTTTTCTGATTGAGAATCAAGTGAATGCTTACCCATTAAAGACTGGATCACATTTTGCACAATAAGTTATCGATAGATATATGGAAATTAGGTTTGGGAATGCTTATCTAGGTTAATCAACCTTATAAAGGATGAACAAGCAGAAATATAATTCCATCCTTCAAAAAGGAATGAGGCATTAGAAAACTTTTTTTGACATTAGAGATCCTTTTTTATATTCATATGATTCATTCAATAAAGTTAATAAAGTTTGTTAAAAGAACAGGCCTTATGAATACTTAAATATACTTCCTTTTAGATTTTCATAGTTCATTACAAATTTTCATAAAAAATAAACAACAAACACACAAAAACTCACCAACCATCATATACTTAACTGAAATTATTGTAGTTCAAATTCAGGACAAAAATGCTTATTTTTGTAATTGATTTTTTTATTTTGAAATAGATAAACTTTGAATTTTTGTCCTTTGATTGATCTTGAAGAGTTTTGGTTTCAGATAGTTGGCTGAGATGAGGTAAGCAGACTGGATAGCTGTTAAGATTCAGAGCTGATAGAGAAGCATACCACTTGAGAAGTAGTAATAGCTATAACAATTAATTTTACAGCATTTATTTTAAATCGAGTTTTTGGTACCAAAGAGAAGCTAGGAAGGGGAGTTAAAATGCTTAGAAATAGCCTGTTTCAGAATCTTGAACATCTGCAGCGTGACGGGGAGTTTGAATTAATCCACAAGCACTGGAAGATTGTTCACCAAAGTCTATTTCTGTTTGCTCAGATTGAAGTTTCTTGGGCAAAAAAGAGGGCTTCCATTTCTCTTACTGAATTGCCTCTTATTCATATGCATGTTTTAAATTACTCCCACGTACCCACCCTGTTATATATGATCCAGTAAAATAGACAGCACTGTAGCAGAGCTCATATTGTCTGCTAAAAAAGACTCCTACGAGATTCTTCACTGGATAACTTTTTGGAATATGTTAAACAAAATTAGGCTAGTTTTGACTGTTCTATAAATCAAAAGTTTGCATTTTCATGAGAAGTCTCCTGTCGTCTTTTTTGGCATGTTTCAGCTGATAAAAGTAAAACCCACCAGTTTTGACTATATTATTCCAACCCAAAATGATCAAATTTTAAATGTTTGGGAGGTATTTTTTGAAAAAAAAAGATCTTAAAATAAGCATTGTGAACTTTGTGTTTTGTGAAGTAAAACAAGTAAACAGTGGGATGGAACGCTCAGTTAAATTAAATTGCCTTTATAAATTTGCCGACTTGGCAGACTTCTGTCTTGGCAGACATGCTTTTATGAATCTGCAGACTGGAGTGAAGAAAGTGGAAGTGTGGGAAAGTGAGAGTATGGATCCAAAAAAAAATGGGGAGGATAAAGAAAAGGTAGGACTGGAAGGAGGATGGGCTGTGTTGCCTCTGGGAAATGGACGAGATTATCAAGTGCTGATAAGTGTGAAAGCACTGAAGAAAACTGAGACTAAGTACAGGGTGTTGCTCGCTGCAGGTTATGTGGAAAAGGAAATGATTAAGCATCAGAAAGGAAGGAAGCTTATTGGGAGGCCTGGGTGGTAGCGGTGCTCTGAAAGTAAGAAGATGGGAAGCTGGTCAATGCAAAGAGCTGGAGAAAGGGTAAAAGCACTTTACTAATTTATTTGTAATTTTGGCAGGAATTGGGAGTAGCAGGGAACTAAAAAGGTCAAGAGCTGTCAGAAACACTTTCTGGGGAAAAAAAATAGTAACCTTCTTCTTACCTGAAGTACTGAAATCCAGAGGCTAGTCAGTTTCTGTGAGTATTCTCTCTAAAGGACATAGTTTATAGGAAAATAAGGCAGCCTGTTAAATACGCTTTGAGGGCAAAAATCTGTCAGACATTTGACCTGAAAGAGGATGGCAGTGCAAATTTCCTGCTGTAATTGTGTCAGTATGCATGTTGGTCTAAGTCTCTACTTATTTTTGTTGTTTGCATTTTATCAGTGTTTTTCTCCAGACTAGACTAAGTTGTTGTCGTTTTCTTCAGTATTCTTTAAGAACAGAAGTGACATGGAAAGCATTTTGATCTTGCTATCAAAGCTATATACTTTCTTTTGAAACACTTTCCCTTTTAAAGGCTCATCTGAGGTCAAGAAAAAAGGAAAAAGATTATTTTTGCATTTTGATTCATAGAAATGCTTCTGTACACTTTTCACTCGTGTTAACTCCGATCAAAGTTAAACCACATAGATGTCAGTGCTGTGAGTATTTTCTTTGTTTGTTAATGGAAGCCTTCATGCAAGGTGAACTCTTTCTTTCTGGTGTGACAATTTTGCTCTTTTTCTGCGATACACAACAGTATTCCTCTTTCTGTATGGTTTGGTCCTTTCACCTGTTGATCATGAGACACAAGGCTGCAACTCTTCACAGCTATTCAACAGACTCCACCTTTCTGTCCCTTCAGTTACAGGCATGAAACACAGAAAATATTTTTCTTAAATTTGTGGTTAAGGATTATGTGATGAGTCGATTCCTTAAATACATTTGTGCTCTTCAGGGCAATATCTATAAATGCTAATGCAATGCATTAAAATTCATCTGAATAGTTCCAGAGCAAGACTGAGGTTAAATTAAGTGGATTTTGACAGAGGAGGGGGAAAAACGGGACTGCAAACTGATTAAGGTCAGAATTATATACAGGACAGCATATAACTGCTGATAGCGAAGTGAACTTTTGAAGAGAATTCTGTATCAGTATTTCTGAGGGAATTATGAAACGATCTTGTTTTCTTTTTTCTTTTTATAGTATTTTTACTATTTTAACCCTATGCTTCAGAGCTTCTGCTAGTCAGGAAGTTGTGGCCAAAAATAATCAAGTAGTAGCTGGATGAATTCATCCTAATCTATTTCACGACTATAGCTGTCGTGCTACACTGTAGGGAGTGATGTGGCTGTATGGGAATTAGTAGCCAGGGGTGTTAAGCAGAAAAAACTGTTATTTTTTTTCTTTTTTTTTTTTTGCATCAATATTAGCTAAAAATGTGTGGTCATACAGCCTTCTGTTAAAGATAAGTGTAAGATGGATCTTGTAGTGACATGTAGGTTTTCATAGGTGCCTGACTAATACATCTAGTGCGTGCCTATGCTGTTCAACTGATCACCAGAGATATGGAGTCAGGGTTTTTCTCACTTTTTCCTGTGTCAGACAAAAGTTATTTTTTGGGAAAATTCTGTTTTCCTCCTAAGTTGACTTCTCTGTAATCCCCACTCCTTTGGCAGATAATTTAAAAATAATGTGGGAAGAGAAAAAGTAATAAAGGAAAGACCGAAAAAAAACACAACTGGTCTTCAGATACTGTTGACATATACTTCAGATACTTGTTGGCATATTAAGGATGTGTTTTTTACCTTACATAAAGTGTACTGAATGTAAATTAGTTATAAAGCTACAGTGTATTATATTAGCTTGTTGTTATCCTGATTCACTTCTTAAGTTTATGACTGAAATAAGAAATTAAAAGGAGAATTATTTTCGGCCATTGTATTGTAGCATGAAAAATTTATCTTCTAACCAAATGAGTTGTCACTAAGCAAGAGATCTGTTTCAAATACCAGCTGTAAAACTATGCAACTATTGGCTTTCTAAGAGTAGAATTAAAGCAAAACTAATTCCACAAAACACCATAGTTTAGAAACAAGATATGTTCAGAAAGGGCGAATTTACATTAAATAGAATTTTGTAAATTCCTGTGAGTGTGTATACTATTTATATCTAAAAATTTGAGTAGCTTGACTTAAAAGTCAAACCCTCTGTTATATATATATATATTTTTTTGAACAAAAAACTCCTTCATGCACACAATTTACACTGTATTTAAAATATATAATATTTTATATATATATATAGATATTTATTTATATAAAATTTTCAGGACACTTTTTATTTTTTGGTATGCTAAGCATTTTGCAGAAGTATCGTGAATGTATTTGATTTTAAAGCTTATGTCTTCCAAATTTACTTGCATGTGTTAGTTGGATAGCATGAATTTGTTTAGTAATTCGGTGTGAAAAATGAGAAAAAAGCGTTTGCATCCTATTGTGCTCCATACAAAAATAATTTTTAATGGCTTATGAATACAAAAGGAAGTGGCTGGAAATTGCTTCTCAATGTTTCATTTTTATGTAAGTTTAATTTGGTAATCACTTTTCAGTGTATCTAAAATAAGAACATATTGGAAAATAAAAATGTTCTTACTGTTTTTCTGTACCCAAATGCAAAGCTGGGAGTAAAATAACCCATTGAAAAGTGAGTAGTGGTCCACAAAACTTGTGTAAATGAAATTTTGAGAATAGACAGATTTAGGATGGGGGTTTCTGGATGTCAGATTCTTCGTTGGTTTTATATTCGACTAAGATGAAGCAATGAATCTCAGCATGTTGGTGTCTTTGTGAGGTTTTCATTTTAAAAAGATACAGATAGATGAATACAAATCCTGAGCTTGAGTTGAAAGGAATAGTCAGCGATTCAGCCATGGTTCATGAATCACAGCAATTCTTGTTGTAATAACTTGAGTTGGGAAGCTGGATGCCAAACTACTCTGAGCTTGCTGCTTTAAGTGGACTCAGCTGTCTACTGGAAGGGCCTACAGGTGGAAGAGAATAGAGCCAAGCAGGGATGCTTTGCTTTCTTACACAAGAAAGGAAAACCATTAATGCATGGTTTTGGTCTTGGAGTGCATTCACCCTTCTATGCAGTCTGCATGACAAAGGCAATTGTAGCATTATAAAATGGTATGAAGTGATACACTGATTTCTTCAAGCATATTTATAGTCACTCTGTAGGAGGTCTGTAAGGTCTATTAACTAAAGGAGTTCAAAGATACTCATTGTTGTTCAGTATTTATTTAAAGAATTCCGTGCAGTAGAGTGTCTGATAACCAGGTTTTAGGATCTTCTGTTGTCTCTGTAATGCACGTTTCTGTTTGTTTAATGGGGCTCTCTTTTGTGAGCTAACACATGAAGCTGCCAATACTAAATTGTTAATGAGCCTGGTTGTTGTGAGGAGAAAATACCCAGTAGCAATATGTGTAGGTTTAAAAACTTGTTCATGATTGCATCATTTAATCATTAGTATGTGTTTTAAAAGATGGTGAACTAACTCACTGATCATTATTCTGTCTGTCTGTTATGATGGAAAGCAGTGTTTGTTTACCAAAAATTGAATAAACGATACACAGATTCAATCCTGCTTTGTTCATATTTAGAACAGTTTGGCAAACAGAAAAGGAGAATTCTGCTTTTATTACTTCTCCATATTCAAAGGCTCAAAAATGTAGCTTGAGGCAATATTTTCTTACTGATGTACTGCAAGTTACTTTCATATTCAAGGTGAGCAGAAAGGATTAGCACATCCTTATCTGAATTAGGATTTCATTTCAAACCTGTTTTCTGTTTTAATATGCTGTTGCTATATGCAGGGTTTGCACACTAACGCTACAAAATTTACATTATAATAGGTATTTGAAGGACTAGTTCTTTTAAGTACGAACAATATATAATGTAGGGCAGACCAAAATTATAATGTATTTTACTCTTGTGGGTGTCTTCACAATAACAATAGTTTTGAATAGAACTCAATATGTATGTAACAACATTCCTAAGTATGAACTGAAAGGTTATGTGTGTATGAGTAGAAGAGAAAAAGTCTGTTACTGGCCATGAATTCTTCAATTGTAGCATTTTTTTCTTACATGGTTGAAAATTATTTTTACTAATAGTTTTTCTACACCAAGACCAGTCAGTCTATTTTTGCACTTTGCTGTTTTTACTGAGATAGGGCGTAGTGTGAGGTCTAAGCAGAAGTCAAGTATCAGAGCACGTTATATGACAGAACTTCACAGTAGACGAGGTCAAAAAAAAAAAAAAAAAAAGAGAAGAACAGAGCAATTACTTGTGTGTATACAAGAGGTGATGTAAAAAAATTCATGGTACGTACTTAGTCGCAGGTTTCAACAGAAGAAAGATCACTGGATCCTCTGGCTAGACTTTTTGAAATATGACATGCTATAAAATCCTATCAGATACCTTTCTACCTCTCTGTATTAGTCAGTATGTTATAGTGGAATAACGATACCAAAAGTATGAAGAAACACCTACCCTTTGATTATTCCTTTTCTTTCTTCCTTCCCTTTCCCTTAAAAAAAAAAAAAAAAAAAAAAGCCTTATTTATAAATTAATTATTTAAACATTAAGGTTGGAAAAGACCACTAATATCATGAAGTTCCACTGCTCATGTTAAATATATGTTTACTTCCAGCCATTAGGCCTCAGTTTTTCTTCTGTAGCTAAGTGCATCTTTTAGTATCTGGTGGTTTTCTTTTTTCATTAAAGCTGCTTGTAAGTTATAAACAGAGATATCTTCATCTGTTTTTATTTATTTATTTATTGCTTTTCAGTTGAACAGATTGAGGTTTTTGCATATAGAATCATGGAACTTTCTGGCTTGAAAGGGACCTTTTAAAGGTCATTCAGTCCAACTCCTTTGCAATGAACAGGGATGTCTACAGCTAGATTAGATTGCTTAGGTTGTCTAGCCTGGTCTTGAATGTCTCCAGGGACAGGGCATCCACCACCTCTCTGGGCAGCCCGTTCCAGTGCCTCACCACCCCTATTGTATATAAAAAAAAAAACAACAAAAACAAGCAAACAAAAACAACCAAAAAAAACCCCACTTCTTTTCTTTTATCCAGTATCAATCCAGTCTCAACCTCCTCTCTTTTAGTTTGAAAACATTTCCCCTTGTCCTGTCACAACAGATCCTGTTAGAGTCATTCTACTTTCTCATGGCCCCCCCTTTGGATGCTGAAAGGCTGCCATCAGATCTTTTTGGAGCCTTCTGTTCTCCAGGCTGAACAGGCTGTTGTTACAGTCATGAGACAGATTCATAGAGGGCAGTCCAAGAATACACTGCAAAAAGTATGTAGGCACCTTTCATTGTCTTTTCCCTGGTGGATCTTGATGTCTCTGAATATCTGCCAGCATTTTAGATGGCAAATCACTCATTTGAATCAGCTGAGGGTATGAGGTGAAGGCTGTCTTTATCATCC
>JAOWBP010002392.1:14892671-14912896 GCA_028571105.1 Tragopan temminckii
GTACAGTGAAGTTCTCACTCAGGTCCACTGTAAAAATAGTAGTAAGTGGAAGGGTGTGCTTTCCGCTCTGTCCATCCTTGGGGTTTTTGCCCTGTTTGCCTTCTGTGTTTCTCCAAGTCAGTATCACACAGATGATTATACCCTTCAGCTAACTTTCTGGACTGTGTTCATCCTTAATCCTCATCTGACATTTCACTGTTCCTGTGTGCTGTGGTGATCTTGTTGGATGTGAAGCTGCAGGAAGAGGGCTGGCATATGCTTTCATCAAGACAAGGGCTTTCTGGCAACTCCTGGCCTACTTTATAGTATGTATGAGCTACTGTAGTTGAAAGGAATATGATTACTTGTGATTGCTGTGGAGAAACAGGCTGTTGTATTTTGAAGAGCTGAGTGAGGTATGGAATTCACAACACTGTTTTTGCCATGCTGAAGTACCTCATTTATCTAACTCGCGTTTTGTCCCTGTCCCGAATGTAATAAACAATATGCCATTAAGACTACTCATGACCTCTGTGAGCTTTTGAGAAAATACTTCTGTTACTGAAAAGCTGGGTTAATCTCTCCCTAAATCTGTAAGTAATTCAGGCTGTTACTGTGGTTTCAGCACTTTTCCCTGGAAAGCACAGACTGGTCAAGTGATGGAGATCAAGATCATAACCTACAGATGCAATATCTGAGAATCAACCCCTGCATTTTTTAATGTAAATGAAAAATTTATTTAAATACTGAAAATATTTTCAATATGTTAAGTATTTTTTTGAAACACCATTTCAGCTACTCTTGGTTCCTTGGATTTTTCTTAGTAAATTTTGGTTCATGATACACGGTTCAGGTATGCTGTTTTTTTTTTTTTTTTTTCCTTCTTTTTTTTCCGCCTTTAGGTTTTTAAACAAAGTACTAGCATGAAATTGGTGATATCACTACTTGGTTACACCAAGAAGACACAGATACCTAAAAGAATTTAAATTTCATGCTAGAAATCTTTTAAAGTAAGTGTATGAGTTCAAGAGAGAAAACATTATTTAATCTGAATTGTTCTCACAACTCAGTGAATGGAGTGGGTGCTCTCCAGAAGTGTGATTATCAACATTTAAGCTCCTTGGTTTAGAGGATTTTTACCTTGTTAATATATGTGTTCTCTCGGACACTTGTGGTCTGAAAGATAGAATAGGATAATGGTAAGGAGGTTTGTACGTTTAAATATATTATCTAAGTTGATCAACTTCAATTCATGTAGCTGGTTTCAAAACAAAATATTTCAAAATATGAGTACAGTGTGTAGGCAAATTTGGAGCTTTGTGCTCAAGTGTGTGGAGAAGCTTACAAGTCTGTATGTTTTGAAGAGAATAGGTTTTGGGGAAGAGAATACCATAGGGTGTTACCAAATGTGTAGAATTTCTGGCGTGAAAATGTTAGGAGACTGAAAGGATGTATTTTTGGGAGAGGTAAATGTTCAGTGTTCTTTCTAGATGTAACATGTTGCCTGTTTGCAAATCGTAAGCTGGCTGCATTTTCAGAATGATGAGTTCAAAGTTCTTAATTGGCAAAGTTTCCTGGATTTTGAAGTGCTTAGAATTGTGGAAATTAAGAACTTCGAAGTCTCTGTGAGAGCTAGTTATGTATACAGTGACCAAGATGTAATGCAAATTACACTAGCTGACAATCTTATTTTGTGAGCTAAGGGAATCCTGCTGATCTTCTTTTTGTTTTCTGAACCTTGATAATCCACTGTCCCACGTGGCAAACAAGAGAGATGTTGTTTTCTGTATATCAAATGATGGCAATGATTTCTTGGCAGCTGAGTTAATTTCAAGTTTATAATGTGACTTCAGATTAACATTTGATTTCTCATAGGTAATGATATTTTAGCCTCTGAACTCTTATGAGGAAGAAAAAAAAATCCTCTCTCTGAAGCATTTGTGTTTCAAATCTGATCATGCTTTTTTCTCTTATGTAGTGTGTGTGTGTGTGTGTGTGTGTGTGTGTGTGTGTGTGTGTGTGTGTGTGAGAGTTTAACCCCTTAGTGGATAGCTGCATTGGAAGTGCTGTGGCCATAGTGCTAGCTAGCATCACTTCCTTAAATCAAGTCTTAAAATCTCACATTCTAGATGAACCACAAGTTTACTAGTATATACATGAGAAGAAGAATTCTATTTCAAAGAATGATCTGAGCTGCATAGTAAGATGAGTTAATTTGTACAGAGTTCATTTTAATAAGCTGTATGTTGTATGAATGGGAAGCAGAAATTTAGGTCATCTTTCAACTGCGTTTGAAAAACAGTGACTTACTGAAGTGGTGGGTAGGCAATCCCCATTGTATTCAGGGAGAGAGACTACTGTATGTCTCTGCATGGTGCATTACTGAGCTGAAATATAGATGTTTTTCCTTCCGTATTTATTACTTGTGAAACTGCTTTCAGAATGAATCAGTTGAGTGTCCTGCATGGTAAAATGTGACATCATCTTGTAGAAGAAATAGGGCAAGTGTGGATTAGAGAACTTTTTGAAATAGGGTGGTGTGTAGTTGCAGTTTAGTACCTGTAAATAGAAAAAAATATTTTAGAACATTTGGAATCTGAATACAAAGGACCTAAGTTGTGTACATTGTTACATGGGAGGTCTGAAGTATTCTGTCAATGAAATCTGAGAATAAGAGTTACTCTTCGGATACACGCTGTCACAGAGTAGGTTTCACTTAAAAACTTGGGCTTGAATGGATTTAAAAAAAGAGTTGCTTTCCAAGTGCACTCAGTCCAGATGTCTTCTATATAACACTACAATATTTTTAATGCCAAAGAATTTATCACTGTTCTTGTTGGCTACTGGTTACTTTCTCCACTTTTATTTTTATTTTTATTTTTTGGTTTATTTCTTACTGCCTAGAGTAGGAAAATGATTTAGCCTCTTCCATCTTCATCTTCTTGCACACTAGGGCATTCTTAATAAGAAGGCTTATGAAGAGAGGTTAATGCCTTTAATTAGTTTCCATGGGACTTAAAAATAATAATAATAATAATAATATGGATACAGTTCATTTTCTTATAGAAGACTGTTTTCTGTAAGCCTTTATACTGAATTAAATTTGAATTAGAATCTGTTAGGAGGAACTCTTTTTGATGTGGCATAAGGATGAGAATGGCTCAAGTATGATGGAATAAGAAGAAGGATCCAGGAAAGTAGTTCTTTAATTTCGTGGCAGCAAATGTCATCCCCCAGGCCACTGCAAAAGTGATGCCTTTTTTGCATGCCATCCTCTGTTCAAGAGGATGTATTCAGCAGCTAAGTCTGCATTTCTTGCTGAAGCAGCAGTTCTGTGTCTGCTCCAGGTGATTAATCAGATGGAGGTCTCCCATTTGCCTTGTACCATCCACAGGTAGTCCTCCAGGTGTCAGAAATGCTTAGCCTGTCTTCAGAGCTTTCATGGTAGCTTAGTACTGTTGGCATAACTTGGTTGCAGTTCTGCTATGAGTATGCTTAGTCTTGTTTTCCTGAAAGTAATGACAGTAATGAAAAAGATGAGGTGTATTTCTATCTCAGAAATGGTGTGATTATGTATTTTGCTAACCAGAAACATGTTTCTTACTCCCTCTCCAGCTATGGCTGCAGCGTCTTTCTTTGCTGTCTGCTGGCCTTTTGCCTTTTACATCTGTGGCTGCATGCAGTTCCAGTCAATCCCTATCCTACATTAGCACTCTGTGCCAGGAGGAACCCTCAGAGACCGCAGCTTAACTCTGCTTAAGCTTTGCTGTACAAGCCTGTTGTCAGACAAAGCTTCACATTGAATTCACATTTTCATTATGGAACCGTGCATCTAATTTGTTCTTTCAGCTAACTTAAATGGAAGATGGGTGGCATCTGTTTAATAAAATCCATCATCATCTGGAGATTAAAGAGGAAAACATTCATAGTTTCCTGTATGTTAGTGTATGGGTTTAATACTTTTATAGGGGATTCATTGTTTACTTGGAATTTTATAGGAAATGACATAGTCAACACATTTCTTGAAACTTAACATCAGTGTGGGAACGTGTTCTTTTCTTGCACTCAGGGATTTCTGAATGCCTCATTTAAATCTGAACCCAACAGAAAGTGTAAATGAGTGTTACCAGTCCCACGTCTAGGCAGCCCAATATAAAACCTCTGATTTAACCAGGTTTCTTTCATTTGGTTCCACTGTGATTCTATGTTAAAATATTTTGTAGTTTTTGGACTTGTGTATGCTTTTTTCTTACTTGGCAACAGTACCTCTTCCTTTAATGTAGGAAGGAATCTTTATGCCAGGAGTTATATTCAAACACATCAACATTTCAAGAGAAAACCAAACTGAATAAGTTTGTAGGCAATTGAGGCGTATTGCATGTTGTTATCCACTTTGCTACAGCTGAATTCTTCAGAAGATTGTCAATGGCTATATGGAGGACATACAGCATGTTTCTTGGCTGGCTATGGTCTTCTAGCTTTCATTCATTATATACAGCACAGACATAATGCTTTTTTAATATAGGTTTTGTGTGTGTATATGAGATTTGGTTTTTATGCTACAAAGTCATGGTATCATAAGGTATAATTAGGCAAGCTATAATTAAACTACTACTGAGTTATATAGTTTTGGATGGTACATTATTTCCTTTTGGATTGTAGCCATTTCTTTCATGTGCTTTCTGCATCTGCAATTTCTTGTTCTTCAAAATATGATTGAATACTCAGCAGACATGCACAGCTAATGATATAGTGGGAAATTCAATATTTTAATGACTTTGAGGCATAAAGCCTGCTCCCCCCTCCCTTTATTTCTTTATTAATAATATTGTGTACTAAGTTACGTGTAAATCAATGTGAATGAAATATGACCTAAGTGAAAGCAGTTTAGTAAACAGAAGCGTACAGTGTCTGTGAAGAAGCTGAGCCATGGATATATTGCTTATTGCAAGCAAAGGATGTGCTCCAAGGCTGCTCTTCATGCATCAGCTAAAACTAGTGGGATGCAGGTGATGGCAGCAGACTGTAGTGGAAGCATCAGTTGCTGACTAAGAGGCTAGGTAAGCGTTTTGGTGACTAAAGGGTTTTTGAGGGGATGCTAAGAACTGCCATTGTTTCTGACCACTTAGCTGTGGCAAATGTATTCATGGAATGGTATGCATCAACAACTGCAATGCCATCTCTGTAAGAGACTCAGCTGAATTGATGTCTCATTCAGCAGGACGAGGATATGTTAGCCACCTGCAGGAGCACCTGTGAGTGTCTGAGGTTTTGCAGTTGCCTGGCTAAGGTGTGTTAACACCTGGATCTAAACTATAGTGAGGGAGGTGGTGTCTGAAAAGTGGATTTGATGTCCGGTATGCATCAAATGATCATGTGATCATAAGCTCAGGAGAGCTAATTTATTTCAGTTTTGAGCAAGCCTGGGTGCTCAGTGGTTTCCCACAAATCAAGTACCCCAGAGAGAACAGAGAGAACTGTCCATGCTATATTTATATGCAAAAGTTACAGAGTTAGTGACTTTTCCAGTCTGTCTTTCTCATGGTGGTTGGTTAGTAATTTCCATATAATTGTAATATTTCTGACTCTGTACTACCATTACTGCACATGCTCAGGGAAGGGTTCTTCACCTGGATAGGGGTCATTTTGGCATATGGATGTGTGTAAGAGATTATGATTTTTACTATTATAATGAAGGTGGTTCAGCTAAGGATACGCGGACCTTGAATTTTCTTCCCAAGTTGACAACATCCTCAAAGCATCCTGTTTAATGTCTTCCTCATGGCCTACTGACTTTGGGACGTCCCTGGCTAAAGAATGTCAAGTGTTTATTTTTCTGATACCTAATACAATGTTAGTTCAGTATTTAGAGTTAGTCTTCATTAGAAGGGGGAGAGCACAGAAGTTACCCCCTTGCTGCCCACATTGCCTTCTACAAGGCTCTAGAAAAAGGACTGAGCATACGTGAAACAAACTATAGAAGACACAAACCTAAGGAGCCCCATGTGTGCGCACCACTGGAGGAACACACCTATGAGCAGAGACCATTGCTGGATCTAAGTGTGGTGTTATCTTTCCTTCTTTTCACATCTTTCTCTGTGTCTACTTGTGACGCATAAAGGTAGTATCCTTCTAAGTCGCTGTTTGACTTTATTTCTTGGTAATATTGTCCCAAGCCTCTATCTGACCTTGTTTCCACACATAAGGGTTATATTGTTACAAGTTTTGGCCAGCCCTATCTTTTCTATTTCTCCTGAGATTTACATAAATTTGTATTTTATTTGAACATCTCAAGTACTTTGTTGTTACTTCTGGTTACTGCATAGAGAATGAAAATGTTAACCTCACTCTAGGCCACTCAGAGGGACAGGACAGTGCTCAAGCTCTGGTTGTAGCAAAGATCAGAAGGTTGTAATGGACTTCAAAGATGTCTGCATCAGAAGTGGAAGCATGGAGAATTGGGTGATGGGCGATAACATAAGTAGAAGGATGGCACTAAGAGTTTGTCAACAGTGGATGAAGAATTCTGGTGTTGGGAAAAGAGTGATGATGTGTGTGTTCAAGTAGTGTGGTTGGCAGTTGATAGCATGACTGCTGATTTTAAGTGATGTTTCTTTTGCCAAATGATAGCTTTGCAGTGCAGTCCACTCCTTCAGGTGGACTGCTTTGGTTGGGATACAGAATAGGCTTTCAGAGGAGAGATGACAGCACCAGTGTCAGACAGTCTGACAGCGAATGTTAATTTGCTCTTTTTTTTTCTGAAAAAAAAATCAATCAAATATGCTTACACTGCGTTTGTGCATGTATGGAGTGTGGAATATAAATATTTACATAAGCTGTTGTCCTTTTGCATGTGTAATTTCGTGTGGTGCTGGTAAAGGTATTTTCTAAGAACTGGTTAAAATTGTTGTGTGCTTTATTTAACTGTGTTTCTGTTGAGATTTCTGTGATGGTGGTGATCTTAAACATTCGTTTTCATTTTTTATTCTTTTTGCATTTTTTTTTTTCCTGCGATGGTGTTTGTATTAAGATGGATTAAAACTGGAGAACAAATTTCTGTTCTGCTACAAGAGGAAAAACATTCTATTTAAACTAATAGCATATAACTTTCAACTAATTTAAAACCTTTTCCATTTCTTGAACATAGCAATAACATTTAGTGCTTACACAGTGCTTGACCTTTCCAAAAGCGCTTTACAAATATTAATTAATTGCTTTCTGAGATTGAAAAAACCACGCAGTGAAGGCTGGGGGAAGGAATAGTGGAAACAGCCAGGCCAGAAAGGGAGAGAGCATTTTTCTACACCTTATTATTTCCTGTATTGTCAGAGATGCCAGCCTTTTTTCATGGTTGGTCCCTTTTGACAGCTCTTATCTTCAGAATTCCACCCTGTGTATTTCTTAGCAAATTTCTCCTCTGAAAATATGCAGTGGAGTTATGTCTCCTGCGTAGTTATAGGCCCACTGAGGTTTCTGTTGGAAAAGGGTAAGTATAGCCATGTTCTCTTAGTATTTCTCAAACTAGAAATGATTAAACTTTGTAAGGTACCTTCCTATAAGTGGTCTTAATGACTTTAACACAATTAGCATTTCCACCTTTTGCAAAGGAATAAAAATCAAAGCTCAGAGATGACAGAAATAGAAATAGCAAATTGGTTGCATGGCAAATTGCTCCTTCTTAAGTGAATGACTGACACTGTTTAAATATGGAAAGCAGAAATGTTTTGAATTAGAAAAAGATTGCACCTTGTAAGTCCTTGTTATGGTTTTATGGTTTTTCATCTGTATTCCACATCACAACATCATGTAGTGCACTGGGAGTTAAAGAGTTAATGCTGTAGTCTCATAGATTTGTCGATATTTCCAGTCTCTTGGTCTCAGAGAGGAAGAATGAACTACAACTCCTAGAAGATTTCATTTTCCCGTTTCCAGTTTGGAGGGAAAGATAAAACTGACTGGGAGTAATGAGACTGCTATCTTTGCTCCCTGGCCATTTTGCCTACAGCATTAGAGTAAGAACTTTGGTTTCAGACACTCTCGTTTTGTTTGACTTATTAGCTTCAATTCCAATCATATTAAATTGTGTTACTTCACATTCTGCTATTATATTTAGTAAACTATGTTTTTTTTGCCTTAGCTCATTGCCACTGTTTTTCTTTGTCCTGGCCCATCTCCCTACCTTTTCCCTTCCCTCCCAGTCTTTTTCACAGGATGTGTGATGTGTATCTGAGATCCCTTTGCCCCCTTGTCACAGCACCACACTAAGCAGTGACAGTCCTGCGGTATATTTTTCATCCCACACTTAAGCCAGGGGAAAGAGAAAACCAGCTTTTACACGTGTCAAACTGTGTTCACAGTAAGATACTGCATATACTCAGGAGTTTGTGTAGAGAAATAACTTCTAGTCTAGTTAATTGATCTCATTTGTACATAGGTTAGTTATGGCCTAGCAAGCCAACAATAGTAGCAGCAAAAACTACTGTCTGCCACCACACCTATCACCACTGCTCAATGCGCTTTGATTGTAGAGCAGTGTTGATATTAGTCAGCAGGAGAATTGGCACAGATCTCTGTTTAAATCCCAGTCTTGCTACCAAGCACATTAAGGTATGTTCCTCCTGAGTGTTTCAGGAGCACTGGCAACACTTCTTTCACGCATACATCAAAATGAGGGCTGTGGCTTTTAAAGATTTTCCTCAGGTCCAGGTCCCAATTATAGGCATAGCTTCAGTGTTGTGCTCCTCCGTATTTGGTGAGGTATGGTTATAATGTGCGCCCTGGGCTTTGGCAGCCCTCTGAGATTGTCTAAATAGTTGCTTGCACTACAGCTTGCCAAGTTAGAGTGCACCTTTCTTTAAGTGTCTTGCCCCATCCTGTTGGAGGATAACACGAGGGCATTTCCAGTGGTCCCACAGGGCCTCAGTTGAAAGTTGAGGAGGAAAGGAATGAGGGTGTCAAGAAAAAGGCAGATGGAATCAGGAAAGAAGTTTTGTGTTTGAGGATGTTGAACCTTGTTTTACCTTGAATCAAGTTTTTACAGAGCAATCTTTACTGCAGCTTCAGGAAATGGCAGTAGCTGAAAGTTGAGAAAGATTCACTTCGCTTTTTATTTGAAGTCATTTTTTTTACTTACCTACCAGATGCTCAAACTTGATTAATTGATAATTATGAAAAATTATTATTTCCTGAGACATCAAACAGAGTCAGCTCAGTTGATAATTATTTTTCATCATCTTTGACCACTAGTCTAATATATTATTGCTTCTCTTTGTTGTCTCTCGTTGCACATCTTAGTTAAGACTTTGACTTTCAATTGGATGTTTTGCAAAGTGAGAGCCTAGATATGGCCTGAAATAGATCTTTCTGTGACTTGTTTAATCTGGTGTCCTTCCTTGCTCAGGAAGGAGCAGCAACTGCTCGAGGAGGAATTGCAGGTGTTCCTTCCAGTTTCAATATTTCTTAAAGCCTTGAAAGATAAGATTTGAAGAAAATATTTGCATAGGCTGTGTAGTGGAAATGCTAAGTCACAGCCTGCACCAGTGATTGAGCACCTGGTGGGAATGCAGGGCCAACCCAGGGGAGCTCAGCTGCATGCGAAGTACCTGAGTGAGCAGAAGGGGTGGAGCCAGGATCCGCCCCTTTCCAGACCTTGTTCAAGGGCTGGCAGTGGAGGCAAGGGTATCTGTCTGGAGACCCCTGCTTACCTGTACCCTTCAGAAGGAAAGCAGATGTTTTCCTTTGTTTCTGTGCTTATGGCTGTTGCCATTGAGCAAACGCTTCCTTGGTGTAGCCTAGGACCTTGCTGCTCTGCCGTCATTGCTGCATTTTCCATCATGTTACAGGCTGTTAATATTACATACTGCAGTCATCAGCATTATTTTCTCCGTAGAACTGGACATATGCTTCCTGCTTCACTTCAGATTGTGGCCTTTATATCTGGTAGTGGCACTACCTGGCAGTATTTGGGTACCCCGTCAAGAAATGAGAGCTGGGAATGCAGGTCAAGGTGTTGTTTTGTAGTACGTATGAATGTGCTAAAATCTCACAGAATTACAGCTGTTGATCATATATATAAGATATGGATTAGTCTTAAGCGGTGGAAGAATTGTTTTTGAAAAATAGCTGAAGTGTGTTATTATAGGGTGGCATAGTTTCAGTGTTGATGGTGTATTTGGACTTTTGCTTCAAGAGGCAGTTACAAATGGTTAAATAGCTAATGCTAGTGGCGCCTTGTTGGAATTTAAATTGTAACTACATGGAGACGTAATATGTATGCACAGGTCATTTGTCAATAAAAATTCACTATTTTTTTTGGTTTTGAGTACACATCTTTGTTAAATTACATTTTCCACTTCTCTTTAGAGTCCTTGCCATTTTTGTTTGTGCAGTGCTCTGTATGATAATGTGGACTAATATTGAGGAATTGTTCAGGGAAATAGGACTCAAGCAGCTAATGAAATGTTTTTTATTTTTTTAAAGACCAGCCTGAGGAGATGTAATTGGACTCCCAGTTCACCACCTTTGCAGGCAGCAAGTCAGTTCTTGTTCTAGTGTCTCAATGCATGGGGTTTGGAGATGCTTAAGATGTTATCTCAGTGTTTATCTGAATTGATCACTGATAAAATTCTGAACTTGATATTTAGATCACTAAATTATTAATTGTTTATATGAATAATAGCAATTCAGTGTCACACATCATGCTATGTTTTAAGTCGTTTCTTGACTTGGAGAAACAGCTTTGTTTTTATTTCTATCTACTTGCACTGAGAAACGTAGCTTGGAAACATGGGATTTTCTTCTATCTTTTTTTTTTTTTTTGTCAGTGTAGATTTTGCAGTAATGTAAATCCTGTAATCAGAGCAGGAAATGAATATGTGAAAAGAATATTTTTTGCATAAATTATTTTTTGTATTATTGTCATTATTACTAGCATTCTGGATATTGTTATCACTGTAACACTGTGATGCGTGTTTTTTCATTAGTGAGAGAATGTATTTCACTGAAACACTGAATGTGAATGCACAAGAACAAGCAGTTCTTGATATTTAAATTGTGGCATATATTCTATCATGATATGTCACTGCAGACTGACTGCTGGAGGTCAGGAAGTTAAATATTGGAACTGGATTCTATCAGGGTCAGATCAAGTAATAACCCCGAGAAGCATTAGTAGTTACGCATGCTAAGATATAGGTTATCGTGCTTTGCTCTTTAAGCTGATGGCTGCAAGGTCCTATGGTGCTGCTTCTATTTCTGCTCACTTTATAACAGCACAAGAGCTACTGGCAATGAAGGGATAGATTTTCCTAAAGTTGAATCATCTTTGCAGAAAAGGAAGAAAGATGGTGGACTGAAAGGTTCAATTATTTCAACTTGTAATCTTGGATGGCTGCGTCTGCACAGGTGATGTGCCTACAAGGCAGAGATGTTATGTGGAGGTTGGTTAATGTTGGCACAGTACCGTGGGGAGATAGAATGTATTGTCTGACTCTACTGCCAAAAATGTTGACAGGGTAAAGCAATAGGACCAGCTTGCTATGCACGAGTGAATTTAGAACTGGATTAAGAACTGTTAATCTCTATGACAGCACAGATGGATACCTTGATAGAGAGAATCTGGTAAGCTTTTAAGAAAAAGATGTGCATAACTGCCACGTGAAGATTATTATAAGAGCTAATCACAGCTGAACAGCTTTAATCTGCTTGCTTATTACAAGCACACACAAGGAAGCATGGAATAAAATATCTTTTAAAAGGTAATAAATGGTTCTTGTTTGTAGATTGAGCATACTTCTCAGAACAGAATTTTTAGTCGATTAATGTTATGAGAGAGGAATGCAAAGTATGTAAGCCAGACACAATCAACTAGGAACTAATATCTGTTTCTTAGTGTCTATTCTGGATTAGCAACAACTTGACGTGTGTCCTCTGCTGCTCTAGACACGGTGACAGAATGAGTACTGAACACAAGGAACCACGTTTTTTAGTGGGATTATTAGTTTGTGGTCAAGCAGGCTGAGTCAGCAACTAAGTATGTATCATGTGAGTAATACATACAAGTATGTATTATCACATGCAAGTACGTGTGTAAGTGTATTATGCTCTGATAACTGGTCTGTGTAGATGATTTCATTACAGTTAGATTTCTAATGCTGAAGGAGGAGCTGCTGCAAGTATAATTACTTTGTCACTCAAAACATTTGTTCAAGTATCGTTTCCTACTTCATATTTCTACTTCTCTTTCCACCTTTTCATGGAGATCTCTTGACGTTTCCTCCTTTCTTCTGCATTTCCCTAATTAATGGGAAGATGAAAGAATACTTGAAGTGTTGAATTAATATTTACTGTACGTTGCCCTTGCAATATGTTCTAACATGGGAACCTTAAAACAAAGGAGAAAAAAACAATCCCAAGAAGCTGCCAGCATTCGGTTTCAAACCACTTTATACCTCATTGTATATTTAAATAGAAAACTGGATTCAGCTCAAGCTGAAGTGTTTCAGTGGGTTCAATACCTGCTTTCTCTGTTAGCTCTGAGCTGTGCATCTGTTTAACCCTTGGTGCTGTGGGGCTACAGGCACCTACTTGCCATCACTGACTGTTCTGATGTACAGATATTTCAAGAAGACTTGTTGTGTAAACCAGTTAAGATCTGTGTTATATATATTTAATGGATTAGTGCAGAAAAATGTGTGCAGTTGAGTACTTTAATTTTACACAGGTGGAGGACTTGAGGGACTTGTTGTTGTAGGTTTTTTTTTCCCCACTCTGTTCTTTTTCTGTTTTCGGACCTGTAGTTTACATAGCTACACAAGCTGGGGATATACAGATGCCTTGAGCCTACTAGTAGCAAGGATTCCCTCCCCATTCTCAACCTCAAGCTGCAGAGGAAAAAACAATCCCCTCATCTAATTGAGTATCTGACTACTTTTTTTCTGCTGGAGGTTACTGAAATTCTTGTATACTGAAGTTGGTCTAGCACTCTATATAAGAAACAGTAAATAATTCTCTGTTGCTGGACTGATCTTTCAGAGCATTTGTGGTTTATCTGGTGTCATTTAATATTGGGAACTATGCACAGAAATCAAGGTTTCCTCAAAGATTTTTACCTGCGTCTGAAACTGTGGAGACCTTGTAAATCTGTTTGCTGAGATCAGAGGTAGAGGGGGCAGAAGGAATGCTTAGTCTTGAGCCTATGATGTCAGCACGCACCAGTCCTCGTGTGATACAAGCTTTTGCTCTTATATTTTGTTTGGTTAGTGAAGACTTAGTAGAAATGAGGAATTGTTAGTAAGCAGATATGAAGATAATGGAGTTACTGAATAACCTGAAGTAATGATTTCGAGATTTTTCTGTTTAGCAGTTGTATAGTATTGTATGGCATAATATACTTGAATCTTTTTTAAAGCTTTTGTTAAAAGCTATTTTTAATAGTACTTTTTTAAAAAGCATCTTTAAAAACTGGAATGTCTTTTCAGCTTATGCCTTGAAAGGAAGAGAGAAATAGAGTTATTCAGGAGGAGTAGTGAAATTCTCTAAGTAAATAACTTTGGGAAGAACAAAACATAGATGTATTAATACACAGCATTAGATGCAACTTCAAAGTATGTACTTTTTTCATAAAAAAAATTTAAATTACTGCTGTGGTATTACTGCCATGAAAAATATGTTATATGAAAAATACTAAGTAGGACTTGTGTTAGTTATTTCATTAGGCTGTTGGTGTGTTCGTCACTGGAGCCAAATGTTTTTCAGTCAAGAAGACTAAGTGCAGTATCTTAGCTGAGGGCCTGTGCCTCAGGCACCCATCAGAAGGTTATTTGGAAATTTGTGATGATGCTTACTAAGTCCTCTATGCACAAGTGCTCATTACTTGGAAGCTGCCTTAACAGTACATGGACTAGAGTGGCTTCCTTCTCTATTAACCTGACCAGAGGTTAGCATTACTGCATGCTTATCCACCTTTGAAACAGCTTATTCCTTCAAAGGTGGAACCTGTTGTTGTTATGCAAGCTAATTGGCAGTAATGAAGCCTGCCTGCCCATCCACCCTACATCAGTCCATTCATAATGAAGGGATTGTTACCTGTGAAAGCCAAACTGATGATAAGGGAAAAACTGTGATTGGATGAGAGTAACATTAGGACATACGAGAAGCCATAAGGGAAAAGTAGGAATTAGAAGGTCTTGGTTAGCTTGTGCTTCAAGTAAAATAAAACTAAGATGATTACACTTCCCCTCCTAAACTATCTCCTGTTATAAAACAGGAAACAAAAAAGAACCTTAAGTGAAATTATTGCTTGAAAGCTGGCATCAGGATCTTTATGTTATTTATACAGAAACAGCCTTTGTAAGGAAGTCTTCCAATTTTCTTGAAGGGAATTCTGTTTCCTTGTATTTGTTCATTGCGATGTTGTTCCTTGAGGTGTTTTGGCAGGATAAATGCTTTGGTTTAATAATCTTATTTAAAGCACTTTGTGTGTGCAACAATGTTGTGAACGTGTATGCCATGAGATAAAGTTATATTTTGTTGCATTTTGGTAAAATGATGACTATAGATGTATTATTTTTTTTTTCTCATTTCAGTGTGCATTGATATTTTTTAATATTTCCTTTTTGTGAAGGACTGGAATTTAGATGAACACAGGCTGAGATGAACATGGCCAAAGGGGTTACATTTTGGAGTCCAATCCCCTTAAATGCTTCAGGACTTTCTGGTATATTTCCTGATACCCTCAAGATATGGTTGGCTTCGTTTTTAAGACTTGTAAAAATCTGTAGTGGTGCAGATGGAGAATTGTTTAGAAACATCTGAACAGCCTGTTGGCAATGTTTTCTGCATAACCTGCCTTGCTATCCTGTGTGATAAATGCAGGCTCCAAGCTTCCATCTCTGTGGGGCTATGATGGTACAGGGCTGCCCAACCTAAGGTATTTTTGCATTATATGGCACAAAACTACCTGAAATTCAGTATCTCAACAGTAAGTCTTAGTTTATAATTTTAGAAGTTTCCCATAAAACGATAATGTTGCAGTTATCATAAAATGCTACTTTCAATCGCAAAATAAATACCCTAAGAAATGTTGAAATTACTAGCTCCAAATGCTTTTGAAGATCTTGTTTAAGATGGAAAATTCTGCAGTGTGCTACATGGTTAGGAGTGTTTATTACAGCAATGGGGCTGAAAAGAACTCTGTCTTAGATGTTTGTGAGTAGCATGCAATTTTGTTTCCATACAATTAGTCTTAATACTGTGTATGACCCCCCAATCATTTCAGTTTTTGATGTTCTAAAACTGAGGACATATTGATCAGAGAGAATTACACAGATGCCTTTGGTTGTATATAAGGTAATTAGCTGGCTGACATCATTAAAACTAGACTAATGTACAGACATCAAGGATGTATGTACACGATTTGGGCTTGCCCTGATTCACTACTGAATTGATGTGGTGCTGCTATAAGGTATGAGAGAAATAATGTTTTGTTGTCCATTGCTGACTGGCAGAGTTAGTGGACAATTGCATGAATAACTACAAGCAGTCACACAAACAGTTCAGTGGACTTTTTGAGTTGGGAGTTTGCTAGGAGTGCTTGAAGTTAATCATTAGCTAAGTGCTTTGCTGGAGCAGGGCCAAGGTGCTCACTTCCTCAAAGGTTCCTGCCTCTATTTATCGTGATCTGTTTTTCAATCTATCGTTTCCAGTTTAAGGGGGACCTTCTATTTTTATTTTTATTTTTGTTTGTTTGTTTAATTCAAGTAGGTTGTCTCAGTGTCAGGCATTTGCTTTTTTTTTTTCCCTAAGTGTTCTACCTTTCTTAAAGTACATGCAAGTTTAAAGTCCACAGCATGAGGAACTAGCAGCTCATCAGGAGGCAAAGGAGAAGGTGAGACCGGGGCAGGATAGTGAGCCCGAGTCAGATCAAACAGTTATTTAAGCTTGTATACATCTTGATTCAATTACTGTGGTTAAACAGAACAGCTGTTCACAAAACTGAAACTACACCGGAATCTAAAAATATATTTTTGGAACTCCTACTATTTTCAGTATGCTTCTTTCTCCTGCAGTAACTTATTTTCAGAGCTCTTAATTGAACAGCAGTGGTTTTCATGCGAAAGAAACATGCCACAGAGTGCAGCAGAATGGCCAGAAATGCTTCATCTGAGATTAGGCAACAATATTAAATGAGAAAATGTTTGGAAAGATTTGTTTTCTATTTGAAAGAGCTACATCTCTTTATAATCTGATAATGCAAGTAAAATCACATATATAAATCAGAGTAGCCCATCCAGTTGACAAGTGTTGCTTGTCAGAAAAGACATAAAATAGAAAAGTAATTTAATGAACTATAACTCTTTCCTGTGAATATTTGTATTTAGAATAGAGATGAACATAAATTTTTTGTAGAATAATCTCCTTGAAGTGAAGTTAGTGGATTCAGTGAACTTTGAAGCTTCCTTCCATCAGAGAAAATATGTACATGTATCTGTAGATAGAAATAATTACAGTGTCTGGATGACTGATTTTTAGGAGCTGTTTTAATGTCAGAAACACAAATCTGTAAGATGAGTGAAATGTGAGTAAGGAAGCCACTCTCCTGCTGAGAATATTGAACTTACTAGAGATGCACAGGCTCAAGCTTTATTTTTTGTTTCCTTCCACTCTATGAAATAGCTTATAACAATGAAACAAGGTGCACAGTGCTGGGAGTGGAACTGAGGACAGCAGCTTGGTGATGAGCTGAAGCTGGAACATCCTCCAGGCTGGCTGTAGACCCATGCAGAGGGTCTGTGTGGATTTGTGGGGCTGCAGTGCTTGGAGATGGGTCAGCGCACCTTCAGCTTGACACAGCCTTTGCTTGGCTTTGATTCAGGATCAAGCTTGCAGTACAGTGCATCCTACTACACATTCCTAAATACATCTTTTAAAGCTACCTGAATTTGGGTTATTTAGGCTTATAGTGACCAGCTTGAGATTTACCTGTTGGTAATATACAATGTCCCACTTATGCATTATTCTGTACCATTTATGGAGATACAAATGTGTTTGTGTATTTTTTTTTTTTTTTGACAAGCATTTTCACGAGTTCTTTCATCTGTTACTTGAAAACCAATTATTTTAGATTGAAATGGAAAACACATTTTTCATGTAAGTGAAGGCAGAGATTAACAGACCACTTCTGCCTTCAGATTTAAAACTCCGTTGTTTTTTTTTCTGGGGAGTCGGGCAGGTAACAGGTATTTCTGCAAATAATCCAATCTTGGCTTTGAGGGGCATTGTTTTGTTAAGTTTAAATGGAAATTTTCATCCCATGTCTGAGGAATATTCTTTCCATTACTTGTGAAATTAGTTAGTTCACATAAAATTTAATTCTATAGCCTGCTGCTGTTTTTATGCCAACATGTGAATTCAGATTGAGGAGTGCCAAGGCTAATTGTAGGCTCTTGTACTTAAACATCCACAGACAGCATTTGAATGCATAAAATTCAAGGTATTCTTAGAGCGTTTCATTGCACTCGGTAAAGATACATTTGCTCAGAAAAATTAATTATATGCTAGAGATGCTTGGGAAATTTTGAAAAAAGAATGCATTGCAAAATCACTCAGGCCTCTCGTTCTTTCAGGTAACTGTGAGAATAAAAAGTATGAGTTGACAGGGAGGTTAAAAGGTGTGCAAGCTTCTGCTTTTTATCTGGAGATAACTGAGGTTTGAAAAGCTGGCACCTTTTTGGTGATGAGGTGTGTGTATTTTTTTTTTTTTTTTTAATGGGAGTCCCAGAAGTTTATAAAAGCTTTCTTGGATCTCACAGTTGATGCATCTGCTCTTAGGTACTGGAAGGACTGTAGGGCTGTTCTCAGTGTGGTGTGTGCTATTTTGATTAGGTTATAGATTGGCTGCCAGTTAAAAACAGAATGCCCAGCTTACTCCTACTGTGCATTAGCACAGCTATTGGTTGAATAAAAAGATAATGAATGGTAGATTTCATTTAAACATGGGAGACCGTTTCTTAGTATTGTGATTTGGATTTCACCGATTTTTGCAAGTTGTTTAAGAAATGTTTGCTCTGTCCTGGAAGATTTCGATTTTTTTTTTTCTTTTCTTTAAACCACTGTGTAAATCTCCTATATAGGGCTTCTCCTATATAGGGCTTCTCCTATATAGGGCTTCTCCTATATGGGGCCTGTACAAGTAACTGTAATTTCCTTCTATTACTACATTTTTGAACACCGTGTACTACTAGACCCTTACAGAGCAGTAGCTAGACTGATAAAACCTCAATTCTACTCAGTGCAAATGTTTGTACCCCGAGGGCAGCTGCCCCCCCCCCCCTTGAAGTGGTGTGTCAGATCACATCTGTAAGCATGTGTAGCCGGTATTGAGATTGAGAGAACTCTTAAAATGCAATTGAGATGATTTGTAATCCCCTTACTGGGACCTATTGCTGGGTTATTTTTCTAGTATTCATTTAGTTTAAAGCTGTCTATTAATTTAAGTTGCCTTTTTTCATATGCGTTTTCTCTGCTTCTTGGTTTCTTAAGATAAGAAGGACTGAAAACTGAATGTCACTTTGTGACCTTCTAGCTTTTTGCGCACTGGTCTAAATCAATCACAAAGACGTGTATGTTACATCAAATACATATTTAAAGTACAGACTGAATAGAGAGATGCAGTGGTGGAATGGTGCAGAATCAATAAAAATCATCCACAGGTCTTGCTCTGTGACTGCATTGTTTCAGTCCAAAGAAGAGAATGCTAGACTTCTGGTTTACAAAGGAATGAAATACTAGCAAGGTAATTGCTAAACAGTTCTCCCATGGAGTCCAGCTTGCATTGAATATTGTCAGTTCATTGCCCTGTAACTCTGAATCTATTTCTTTCCAGGATTTTTCCCCTCTCAAGAAGCATTAGCATCAAATGGTGTCAGTTCTGTATGGTACAATGCATCCAGTGGTGGGGAGTGATCAAGTGTAGCTAATGATACAAATTTGCTAACTGTTTGGTGGAAGCACCACACTCCTTAAGCATCCATATGATGGTTTTTTTCCACTGAAATGCCTTGATACAATTGGGAGCCGTGTGTTTTAAAGCCAGCTCTTTGAATTCTCTTTAATGCTTTGGTGGGTTTATACCAGTTCTCAGCTGTACAAATAAAGCCCTCCTGACAGCCATAATATGGAGTTACTAACCTTCCTTGAGAAAGAGCACAAGACAGTGAATGTTAAAATTGAAAGGCACTATTACAGTAGATAAAGCTTTGGGAGTATTGTCTATCTGTGATAATAGGCTGTATTGCTTCTGGTACTAGATTTGGTGTGTTGAATAAGCATCTATTTGTGTAGTTCAATTGATACTGGGTTCGGGTAAATTTTATAATTATTTTCTGAAGTCTTAATGAGCCTCAGTTTGTAGTTGGCACCATCTGTCAGCTATTCAGTGACCAGTATAAAATGAGCTGGTGCTCCTGGCTTGTTTCTTTGCACGCAGGTAAGCTTACACTGTTAGCATCTGCCACTGCCAGCCTATTCAACTGAAGCATCTTCTCTTAGGGACTTCTTTCCTAATGCATACCCTTGTGTTGTTAATTCATAGTCACGCTAGTTGTCAGCAGAATATCTTTTAAATTAAAAATAAAAAAATAAAAAAAAAATTGAAGAAAGAATAGAATGCTGTAGAATTATTTATGTTCTTTAAGCAATTTCAGTAGAAACCCTTAAGACATACTTCTAGAATAATGATTAAAAAAAAAAAATAGAGAAAACATGATTTTAAAAAAAAAAACACAAAAACAAAAACCAAGCAGTTAAGAGGTAGTCATAAGACTTGAGGTAAATATTGTTTTGGTTCTATTGTTTTGACCTATTGGAAATATGCTAGAGTGAGAAGTATTCGAAAGAGTAAGTGGAAGCATGCACATACTTATTAGCCCTTCAGACTCTATACAGGTGTAGGGAGGTTTTCTTAACATCTGTATAGATAGACTGGAAAGAGAAGGATTGTCCTCAGAATATAATTCTGTAATTTTGGAGCATTTTTACTCCTTTCCAACAGTAACGTGAAAAAGCTTCCAGGCATCACTGTATGAAACAGATCTTGTACCATCTTTCTCCTATCCTCAGCATGAATGCAGGGAAGATGATGCTTTGGACACAGCCAAGTGGTTTTTGTTTGTTTGTTTGTTTGTTTGTTTGTTTTTCCCTGTGATTTTCTCTGGCAAATGGCCTGCAAGAAAATAGCCTTCATTTGT
>JAOWBP010002392.1:14916488-14934940 GCA_028571105.1 Tragopan temminckii
CTTGTGTGGGGGGAAGGCAGGGGCCTACAGCCCCCTGTCACGGGCATAGATCGATCTAGTTAACTCCGTGACAATAGTATATAGCATCTATTTTATAAAGAGCCAGAATCCATAGATAAAACACCCTCCAGTTCTAGCTGACTTCATCTGCTGGGGATACATGGTGTATATGCGCACTTGTTTCTCCCTAAACAGACAGCTGGATCTATGTACAGCTGATCTATGAGGATGATGATTTGAACTGCTTCTTGCAGCTATTCTAGCAGAATAGCTATATTTCTATTAAAAACAAAACAAAAAAGTCACAACCCTATGCAAAAAAATTTCCAGATAGTGCATAAATATCTTCTGAATTTGTATGTTGAGATGCGAGGAAATATGATTGCTTACTGGAACATAAAAAGGTTAACAATTTTGTAATCCCTTTTTAATGTGTGAATGCATGAATTTGAATAGAAATATCTTGCTAACTAAGCAATTGTCCCCTTCCTAATTAGCAATCACAGTTCTGACTGTCAGTTCCACACATAAAATGAGTATCACACTAGAAAGCATTCTTGTAGCTTCCACCTTTGTCTCTTTTGTGCATTTGTAATTTGAATGCAAAAATCCCTCTGTGTGAAAATGAGTAAAATCAGCATATTTCTTATTTTAAGTTGGGTATGAACCCATATCCTCAGAGCCAGCGGTTTTGATGTTCACTTAAGGTATGTGTCAAGGACTGCAGCTATTCTACAGAGTATTAGTACAAGAACAAATTACCCACTTTGTTTTTTTTTACTGCATTTTACATGATGGCTTCCTACTATGGACATGAGAGGGTAAATAATAGTAAAATAGGATGGCACTTCTGTGAAACAAACAACCCTTGTTTGAATTCTTCTCCTGTAACAATGTATTTATGGATCTAGTTCACTCCTTCCCTCTTGGGAAAGGGTTATTGCAAAATGCTTCAGTTCCCATGCTGTGGCTACTAGCAGTTTCAGTCTACAAATCTCAGAATGTCAATCAGATGGGGCCAGTTGTGAAATCTGTAGGGCAATTAAGCCCGGGTTCAACAAAGCACTTGCTTATCTGCAAGAAAATTCAGAGTCTCGAGGCAGATAAAAAAAACAGTATTTATACTTAAATATTGTCAGTTCTTTAAGTGCTTTTTCAGATGGAGCCCAGGGGTCTCCTCCCTTTGCGGGACTGAGCATACATACAGCCTGCTTCCCAGCCCAGGTCTGCACTGAAGTCAAGGAAATCATGCCTCCCTACCCTGATTTCAGCTGGGATAGAGTTGATTTTGCCTTCGTAGTGTCTGTTATGATGCTATTTGTTGGCTTTAGGAGAAAAGCAATCTCGCTAACACATGACTATTTTAACTGCTGCTGAGCAGTGCTCTATGGAGCAAAGAACGCTTAAGTTTCTCAGCTTCTTGTATTGTCCTGTCAGTGAAAGGAACTAAGGAGCCATAGGGAACCAGGACAGCTGACCTAAACTGGCCAAAGGAACGTGCTACCCTGTGTGACATCACGCAGAAGAAAAAAAGTGACTTGGAAAATTATAGAATTGATTGGGCTGCTACAACTTGGAGACTGGCTGGGCTTTGGTCAGCGGGTGGTAAGCAGCTGCATTGTGCATTGCGTGTTTTGTTATATACATATAGTAACTATTATCCCTTTTTTTCCTTCTTCTTTTTCTCTTTTAGTAAGCAGTTTTAATCTCAGCTCACGATTCTACTTTGTTTTTTTTCCTGATTCTCTCCCCTATTTCACTGGGAGAGGGCAGTGAGTGAACAACTGCGTGGTGCTGAGCTGCTGCTGGGTCAAACCGCGTCACTCACTTTGTCCTCAATGCACACTGTTATCCCCCTCAGCCTTTGAAACAGCCCTCTCGCTGTGGCAGTTTTTCTTTGCTTTCCTGAACATTGTGTATCTTGAGATTGGGGGAGATGAAGACCTCAACGTGTCTCTATCATTCCCTTCTGTTCTCTAATGTCTCCTACAAAAAAATTTAAAATATAATTCCTTTACCTCTGTAACTGTTTCTACTTTATTATCTGGGTCTTTATTAATGTGTACTGCTTGTACTTCATCTTTTTTCTCTTCTGGGTAACTGGTATAAGATAACAGTTATAACAGTTCATTAATGTCACCATTATAAAATTATTGGTAATTTGATAATCTCCCTCATTTCTCAGTGGGCCTGCTTTTCCTTGGATCTTCTTTTCTGCCTGTTCCATTAAGTGAGTTTTCATTATCGTCCTTAGCTTTGTTAGCTAGCAACAACTCATTCATCTTTTCCTTTCTCCACCTTCTCCTGTCCAGGTCTGGTTATTGTGTGCTGTGTCTCTTTCTTCCCTTTTCCTTTTAGCTCTCTTCGAAGCAGTGGCACATGCTTATTTTTAGTCAGTTGTTATGATGATGTGGTTCTATCACTTTTTTTTTTTTCTATCTTTGAAATGTGGAGGAGACAAGAGATGCACCTGGGGAAAAGTTCCGCATTCCCTCATAGGAATCTTCTGCAGAGGTGTCCAGAGCTTGTCAGCCTTGAGGGTAAGCTGCTTCTGCTGTTGAAAAAATGTGAGCTCAATTCATTTTTAAGTGCAGGAAATGAGTTCATATTATAAATGATGAACTGTAGATTGAGGGTGCAGATGTGCATCTTTGCTGGTAAGAGCAAAGAAGGATTTCCCTTGTAGCTGAGTATTATTTTTAGTATGCCATGTTTGGGGTTATTTTACTTATTGCTACAGAAGTTTCTTCTGTGAAATGTCTGCTGCTCATTTAAGTGAAACTGCAAAACCTCCATTAGTTTCAATGTGACAGGAAGATCCTGCTAGCTTTGCTACTGACGGAGCCCTGGGTGGAAAGCAGGCCCGCACTCTTTCTCGAGTTATTGATCTGTGGACACACAGGCATGATACAGTCTGCTCCCTGCACACTACTATTTCACGTGCCATTTTGAGCAAATGCATGATTGTCTTTGGCCTTCCGATATGAATGCTGCTGATGGGAGTTGTGTAACTCACAAGATGAGAGGCAGTAGGTGCTAAATCATTCCTGCACATTGCTCGTACCACCTTTGCAAATTCTTTATTTACACTAGTAATCAGACGGAAGGTCAAAAGAAGCCCAGCCTGCGTGACCCCAGGGAAACCTCCTTTATCCTCCCCTGAACTCCTGTATCTTGAAGATTCATGCGAAGGTGCTGCCAGTCTGTGCTCAAAAGGGGAAGGAAAGTCAGTAGCTCAAAATCTTTTGTATTCTTCAGTGTAATGTCTGTTTATGTGAACAAAACACAGGATTAGAGTAAAACACTGTAGTAGTCCCAGCAGGAATGGCAAAAACAATTCTGTTGCTTATTTCCCTAGAGCCCTCATCATGCTAAAACCTCCTAGTCTCTCAAATAGATAGCTAGAGGAGAACAAAGATAACCGCTCCCCAGCCACAATGGAAGGAAACTCACTGCTGTATCGTTTTGGCCATGTCAGCCTCTCATGTTTAAGTATGTATCACGGGCAAAGATTTGAGCGTTGTGCTTACCCAGGGTTATGTTCAGTCACATCAGTGGGTAAAAACACACATAGACAAATGCTAGTTACTTCAGCTCTTGGAAAAAGGAAATCCAAAGCACTACACTCTGCTATATTGTCTTTGTAAATGCTTTCCTATGGCAAGATGCCAAACAAGACATATGGTCCATGATAGCCTTCTCCTGGTCATACTCCATCTCTTCTAAATGGTTCCATACTAATTTTTGGAAATTAGGATGGGAGACGCTTAAAAGCTCATCAGGTCTAAAGTTCTTTCCACTTGAATGCAGGAATGCTGTTGAGAGAATATAGGTGCAAAACAAATACTAGCGCCCTCCCCAGACCTGAAGTTATATTAGTTGTTCACAGAGCATCATGATAAGTAGGGTAATCTGGCATGCATAGGCAGCTCGTTAATGGACATATAGCAGTTGTCCTGAGGAACATACTTCCAGCTCCCATACCTAGACAAATTGTTTTAATGACATATGCTATTCATACTATTCAACATTGTTTATTTGTCAGGAGCAGACGATAACTGTGCTTTGCATGGTTTTGTCAATAGACCCTCACATACAGAACGGTTTATAGTATCTACCCCATACAGAAATGGTTTTGGAAAAACCATCTGTATATATGACAAAGACACTAAACCAGAGCTGCCACATTCTGCTGTCTGTTAAAAGAAATGTGTCTTGCTCTCTTAATTTTTCTGGAGAGTATCATAAAATGCAAAATAGCTGCATGCCACTTGTAACAGGATCATTATTTGCTTAATCCTCACACTGCAAATTTTTCCCTTGCTTTCTTTTTCATAAAGCCCTGCTTGCATGCCAGCTGGGACAAGGTGGGGAGGGGGCGGGGGAAGGCCTCTATTTGCAAATAGAAGTCTTATCTTAGTGCTATCATTAACATCTCCCACATCTCTCCTCTACTTTCTATCTCCAGCACAGATCTGTCTTACATGAGTTACCATATCTTGCCAGTGTAGATGGGTGGCTAATAAGCTAATGTGACCTAGATTTTTTTAGGAGTTATATATTGCCTCTAAACAGATGTGACAAGATAATATTTAATCACTGTAGCATTCTTGACATCCACTGGGCTAAATGCCTAAAACCCACCACTCGTATCAGAAGCGCATGATTGCAAAAGAAAAAAACACTCATCTATTTGCTTTTTTCTTCAGTCGCTAAGGAGTCAGACACACAGCTGCTCTTTTTCATTGCTCTATAGCAGAGCATAGCATTCAACTCTTAGCAGAATAATTGTAGGAAAAAAAAAAAAGCGAGATGAAGAGAGAGGAAAGATTTGTCTAATTAAGATAATTTGTTTGGAACTGCAAAATTTGTAATCCTTCCATCCATACCCATTGTTCACTTGCTCTGCGTTTGTTTCCACATAGCTGAAAACGAGGTTGGAGTTTTTTTCATCAGAGAAAACCACCAGTCCTATTCATTTGGCATTTATGGTGTGCATTCTTCTGTGAGCTTTGTCAGACTGCAGTAGCATATCACTTGGCTACAAGGAAGCAGTATCTGACACTGGAGTGAAGTGGGGGTAGGAAGGCAAATTGACATTTTCAACCCATGACCGTGGAGCCACATCTGGAATTGCAGGGTGTCTACAGTAAATCCCATCTGATTATCCTGCATATGAAATGTAACTCAGTTAATGACCATATGGAGCAGATTAATGTGAGCAAAGTCTAATTTGGTAAAGACAGGAAAAAAAATGTATTTCTTGTTTAATTATCTAAGGCAGCAATACAGCAACAAGCAGTATTATAGGAGGCTCACATTTAAGGGCCTGCCTGGCAGATAGTACTGTGATATACAGAAACAAAAACAGATCTGAAAGCGCCTGGCACTGTTAACATACTTGTTAAGTGGCTTTGCTATTAAAAACATTTTTGCTAACGTTTCTGAAAGTGATTTAGTTATTAGGAATACTGTGATTTTTCTGTTTGTCCATTTTGCAGCACCTTCAAAGAGCATGATTTTTTGGTGGCTGCATACAGTAATTATGTAATTACTTCAAGGAGGAGCAAGTTAGACTTTCCAAATATCAAGGGATCTGAACTTGCTCAGAGGAGGATATATATCAGCCAATTGACAAGAAAAATCCAAATGCTGCTGGATCCCAAATAATTATCCAGAAATTTATCTCACCTGAGATAGCAGTCTTTCATCCTTTTAGCAAGAATAAAAGCAACTTTCAAATACTGTGTTTTGTCTGTGTGCACAGCGGTCCATCACTTTGCATACATTGTTGCTTTTGATTCTCTATCCAGTTGAGGCAATTCCTTTGATTACAACTGCTGCCACAATTGTTTTCTCCTATATCCATATTAACCTTAGCGGATGATTGCTGCAACAAGGCCTATGAAGTGCGTTTTTTGTTTCAAAACAGTAGTTTATAAATGATTTTTTTCATAGCACTGAAATGTTCCTGTGGCTGTGCACCTGGTTGTGAAGTATGCTGTGCAGACTCACAGAAAAAAGGTATTTCTTACTATCTGAGAAGCAAACAATGAGATAAGTAGAGAAAAAGAATGTACTTTGATGCAAGGTTTCACACTTGCACAGTAATTTTAAAGTCTATTCTTCTGTTTTTTTCCCATGTTTTAGATCTAAACAACGTTCTGGTTTTTCTTGTAACTTTCAACCCTCAAATTTTATAAAATACAAGAAACAGTGGAGAGTATATTTATGTATTCCTGGCAGCCTTCCTTTGGATTAACTGTTATCCTAGCTACAAAACTGATTTCTGTCTGTGTTGTCACATATATGACACTGGATGGCTTGGATTATGTATAGCAAAATGTAATTAAAGATACATATTCCATGAGAGAGGTTAATTCACCAAGGAAAAGAAGATTTTCCAATCCAGAAATAAGGATTAAGGAAGAAGGAGGTTTGCAGAGACTTGAATACATTAATTTTCATAACAGCTTACATAGCAGTTCGGACACTTCTATTGTGTACAGTGTACTTAGTTCCTTCCTTCACCTGAAATCAGGAAGAAATGTTGTGTCTAAGTGGACTCAGATGCAAGAGTATTTTATTTTGTAGTCAAAGAGCAAATATCCTAGCACTGATAAGAATTGCTGATAAATTGCAGCCAAGGATTGCAGTGGCCAGGTCACAGCAAAAAAAAAAAACACGTTCCATTTTTTCTTTTGGGACTGAAGTGGATTGAAAATTAAATGGCTGACAAGAATGTTTTCCCATATCTCATAGTCTTGCAGTGCTTGTTGGTCTTTCCTTGCCTTGGGCTGATGATGAACCAGATCTGGGAATAAGATAGAAATGTTACTCCAGTGCTGTCTGTGAGTTGCTGAGTCTCAACCAAGAGGTCTTAAACCAGCCTCAGCAGTTTACAAAGAGCTAAAAATTCTGCATTCTGTAATAGGAGAAAAATATTCCTTAGAAGTTATGCTGTAATAGAGAGTTATGTTCTGTGTTATCACCCATGATAATGGTCAGTTAATTGATTTACGTATTTTATGGGTCACCTTTTGCACTTCTAAAGATGTGTGAAAGTACTGTGAGGAACTGGTTCCAGTATAACTTTGCTGGTTGTGATCATGAGATAAATACTAAGTAACAGAGAAAAATACTACAATGTGATGTTCTGTTTTGTGTAAAATTTGTTTAAAAGTATGTTTTGCTTGCAGAGATATGCTACTTTGGTGACCAAAAAAATGGAAGGCTTCTTGGAGTGAAAGCAGAGCAATTACCCTTGGTGGCATATTCCACAGGGGAAGTAGGGTATCCAAAAGGGTGTGCTGCTGATGAGATTAAGCGTGGCTGCACAATTACCCTGACTCTGAGGCCACTGAGATGTCAGTCTGCTTAGAAGAGGTGAACAGAGCATCCTGTGCTCTCTGTAAGAGAACATGCTGCTGCTCTCAGTAATGCTAGCTGTTACCTTGCCCACTCAGTAAAGCCAGCCATTGGCATCTAGTCTGGTGTCCACACTGAGATATTTGTCAGCTAATTACTCCTAATTCTCTTATGTCTAAGCTGTGGGATTTCAGGGAACTGGGACACGACCAAGTCAGGCACCACCAGGGACAGAGCCCTGTGTGAGGAGAGCACCAGCACTGCACAAGCCCAATAGTGGCTGTGGTTCCATGTCCTCTTTCCTTCTGTTCTGGGGGGAGAAATGTCTTGTTCTCCTCCATTGTACCATACAAGGGTTAGGTTTAAGTCTGTAACAATCTTAACCTGCCTGCCTGTGTTTATGTCTTGGTTCTTCATCCTGACCTACTCAGTTCTCCAGGTCTTGTTATCCATGCACAAAGTGAGAATCACGTCTTGTGCGTCTGGACTGTGCTACCAGAAAAATAGAGGGGAAGCCAGAGGATTTGGATATCTGCAATGGGAATTTTTGTCTTGCCTTCTGAATCCAGAAGGACTTTTTTCCTATCAAAGCAATATGCATTTTGTGATTGCTGCAACATAAAAAGGAGTGCAAAACACATACAAACTTTTCTAAAACGTCAGCACCATGAACCACTGCTTTTGTTCGTTGGAATTTAGATTTAATCCTAAGGGGTTATTACTTTGCATCCCTGTTTCTCACTCAGGCATGTACTTGCTCTCAGATCCTGATGGAGTCTCCATGTGCCCTTGGAGGGTCGGCTCCTCCTGATGCTGTTCATGCCCTGGCTGGCTGCACTTCCACTGGCTGCCCAGCCTTCTCCCAAGCTGCTTGCCTCAGCTGAGGTAGCAGACCCAATGCAGAGGATGTGTTATTTCCTGCTTGTCATCCAGAACAATCCTTGGTGTTTGGTCGCATGTTAAAATGCATCCTTACAAGCACTGCAGTGCTTCATTTTATGTTGTTGAAGGATTTTAGTCATGTGCTTGTTGTGTTTTCTACATGCTGAAAATCTTTGCCTTGATTTTATTTGTGATACAACATTGTTTATCCTGAATATGTTGAAATTTATGTGTAGAGTCTGAAGTATGGAAGAGAAAAATAGCACAACCAACATGAATTCAAGGAAACTTTGCATTTCATCCTGTCAGTGGTGCATGCATGAAAGATTTCTTTGTGAATTCATATTAAGGTTTTTAAATTCAGGGATTATTATGAGGGCTGAACTTTCTTTCACCCTGAGACTTGTTGTGAAAGTGAGGGCAATTCTCTCCAGGACAGCATGCTGAAAATTGTTCTGCAGGCGAGGGAACTGATGTAGCCAGGATTTCTAGGGGTTTTTGTGAAGTGTCTTCCCCTCAGCTTCAGTCTCATCCTGAGTTGGCAGCACGATGGCTGGATTCATGGTTCTGCTATTGGAACATCTTCTCTGACGCTCAACAATGCTTCTCAAGTCGTACGCCTGCACTGCCTTAGCCACATATATGTTCAGCTTCCAGGTGAACGTTAGTCATGGACACTTGGGCGTTATTTTCTTAGCTATTTAGTCATTTCTGTACTTTTTTTTTTTGAAGTTTTGGCTACTGACTTTTGTGGTGTTTTTTTTTTTTTTTAACAGCCACCATCCTCTTCAAGAAAGTACTGCATCAAAAAATAACAACATAAGTGCATAGAAAAACAAATCAGGTCACCACAAATACAGCTTAAGCACAGAGTGACCAACTCATCTTCATCACTGTCTGGATGGTAGTGCTCAGGGACATGATTTAGCAAAGGGTTGTTGGAGTTACAGTAGTATGGTTAGGTAGCAGTTGGATTTTATTATCTTCAATCCTTTCCAAGCTGAGCAGTTCTGTGATTCTATGACCTGCACAGTAAGTTGGACATTGCTTCTGCAGTGAAGAATGCCTTCCCTTCACTGCTGACAGTTTGTACTGAGTAGAACAGTTTGTACTGAGTAGAACAGTTTATACTGAGAAGAAAGTGTTGAACACGGCATGCAAACTGCTACACAACATCTACTAACGGTAAAGGTTACAGGAGATCTGTGAAATTCTCCATTATGCAGAAACTGTGACCTCTCCACTTGCGTGATCTGCAGCTGCACACAATAGAGTCCACCTGAATTCTTGCAAAGCTGTTCCCTTACTGCTCTTTGAGTTTACTGGATCCCCAAAATGCTTACACAGATGTATCTCAGCAAATCCTTCTCTGACATATAGAGGTATGTGAAGTAACAGTAGACGTAATTTAAAAAACCAGCAACATTGTATTTAGAAATTTTGAAATGTGAAAACTGATGAAAAAGGAATGTAAAGAAAAACAAAGAACAGAGCTGAGATCAGGTTTTTAATCTCTAACCAAATTTCCTTCTAACTTGTAAAAGTGAATCATCTAGGAAAGATGAAGTGATCACTGACCGCTCAGTGAATTGCATTTCCTGCCAATTCCTTTTAGAATGGCACATGCTAAGTGACGGTCACACTGGTCTCCTTTGAAACACATTTTCAGTGATCAAACAAGACCAACTTCAGGTAGATGCAAAAACTTGGCTTTTTATCCCAAAGTTTCACATGTCCACAGAGAACTGTGCTGTCATTTTACTGAGGTGACTGTACAAAGAAAAATGCTGTATTTACTTTAGAGGCTGATAAGTTTAGCTAAAACTGTAAGATTTGGGCAAGGCATATTCTATTTATCCTGTCTGCACTTTCCAGCTGTAAAAGAAATCTGACTGAAAAATACTTCTTTTCCCAGAAACTTTTCTTTTCTTTTATATTCTTAGCTTTCTCAGCTGCAACCATGCTACTAATACCGTGAAAATAATAGAGAAATCCAGCTGGGGATGCTCTGCAATGCCGCTTACATCCCTGAACACCCAGAGCTCTATGAGGTAGGTAGACCAGGAAAGCAACTGGCAAGAGCTGACAAGCTGAGACCCCAACTTTTGATTCCTCGGTGGGAGTGATGTCCAGATTGTCTTCCATGCAGTAACACCTTTCTTTCTTCCACTGATGGCATCATCCTGGCACACAGTCCCATGTTCAGACATATCAGAATGAGTAGTTTTGACCTCTGACACATTCTAAAAACATAGCTATGGATCGTAAACTAATACACAGAATGTATTTTTGCAGAACTAAGTAGCCTGGGTGTCTTGATAACACATGAGATCATTATGCCTAGCTTATCAGAATAATTACGCTATCAATGACCTTGACTAAAGGAGACTATTTCTACTCATCTCTAAGTTTAGTGTTATCTTCTCATGCAGCTTACACTGGCATTTAAGTAATCCATACAGTGCAATTAACAGGGAACGACCACGAGTTTAAAGTTAAAAAGTGAGGAAAAAAGGTAGGGATTCTCTAGCACACGTTTGACTATTTAGCAACTAGCTTCTGTAGTACTGTTAATATCAGATGTAGATTTTGGAACATAAGTGCTAGATGACACTGAAAACAGACCACTTAGCATAAATTCAGATAGAGACTATTTTATTTGCAAAAGTTTGTGTCTGTTCTTATAATGGTTTGTCTTACAGATAGCTGCACAATTCAAGGTATTACAGAAACTATGGGGAATTCTTACAATCTTAATTTTTTTTTTGTAAGAACAAGAAAGCCCTTTATTAACTATTAATTCATATCCTTGCATGAGAATACTCTGAAAAAGCCCTGTTTAGAGGAACTGCATTACACTGATATTTCTGTTGAAAAATCTAATGTTAAAAGCTGTGCTTTAACTATACTAAGTGCTATATAACATTGTGCTCTGAAAAATCATGTGCTGTGTCGATCAGATGACATCCCCATGGTGATAGTGTGGCTTTTTTTTCTTCCTGCCTGTGCTTCAGCTCCTTTTCTGTGTAACAGAGATAATATCATCCTCTCATCTCACAAAGAATGCAATGAAAATTAATTAATTTTTGCAATACACCCAGGTATTAGCGTAATGAGATTCTAGCCCTCACCCCCACAACTTTCTGTAGTATCTGATCACTTTCTCTCTTACAGACTCCTATTTTGATCTTAGCACTCATTTCTTTAGAAAAATGGCGTATGTTGAAAAGGGTAGACAAAAATTAAGAATAAAAACATCAACCAACATCAAATATTTCTTTTACTTGTGATAAAGATTTTCAGCCTATTTAACTGTACTTTGTTAATTAATAGGATATGCCATTCTGTGTTCACTGTTACAACACATTTCATCTTTTCTAGTTTTTTCTCTTTTATTTTCCGGCATGTATATTTGTTAAATCCGCAAAAATGTTTTGTTCTTGGAATACTTTCCTTAATCTGCTTAAAATAAAATAATCCCTGATCAAGTCTCTAGCAGTGGTCTGCAATAAAATAAGCCCTGTTTGCTGTTAATCAACTGGGAGATTTGCACATGTTTCTGATGCAGGTGAGAAGTATTTGGGACTGGTTATAGGGCTTATTCGTAAGGAGTTTCTACTTTATCACTTGAAAAATGCAGTAGCACAACCAAAGGAGGACAAGTAAAGGTGATTGTTTTCTTTACTTCTCTCTCCCTGTTTTAGCAGATGCGCCTCCTGTACTCCTTCCATTTATTTTGCAGTGAAAAAATCAGTCTGTGTGAACTTACTCTAGCATTGATAGTTCCGTGTTGGCTGTTTAATAGATCTCACATGGAAGGAAGTAGGAAGATTGCTCTGAACTTTCACTGATTTTTTTCAGTCAGAAATATGAGGAAAAAGTCAGGATATCACTTTAATTCCAAGGTACAAGGAATTTTTTTTTTTCCTATTCTTCTGTGTTTTTAACAGAAATTGAATTTGATTACAATTTCTTCAATGGGCTCTAATGTTTCGACAGATTTGTTAATGATCTCCTGGTTACTTTCTGTGCTACCTTCCAAGAAGTTGGAAGTACTTGCAAAGTTGTGAGGGGAGCGTTTTTCCCATGCTGACAGGGTGAAAGAGAGAAAACCAAGACCCCAGGAGACTCTTTCCCATCTTTACTAGAAGCATAGGGCTCTGTAATGAGGTTCTTATTAATAACGTACTTGCTAAGCGAGATGAAAGAGGTGTTGGTTTTTCTTCATTGCTGCTTGATTGCTCTGGGAGTGCGATCTTCCCCTTGGTGTGTGATAGTTGTGTAGTTAGAGCAGCCCTTGCTTCTGCTCACACCTACCTGTGCTCCTGCAAGTGAGGACCCAAAAGGAATGTAGAGGAGCTGCTGAGTGGGAAGGGGCCCTACAGCTGCCCTCAGCATCCAGAAGTACAGCTACAAGCAGCCAAGTGCTTGGCCTCAGTGCTGATAGAGACCTTCTGGTACATCTTAAAGGAGTGAGAGTGAGGCAGCGGTGCAGAGGTAAATCCGACAAATTATGAACAGAAAACAGCATTTCTTGCTGAGCAGAAATGGAGCAATTAAAAGACCAGTGGGTTCCACCACTTTGCAAGGACTGGATTGTAACTGCTCAGCTCGGTGCAAAATGACTGGAGAAAATAGCAAACAGTCGCCCTTAAGGAGAATTTTTGTGCTCATTTCATTACCTACATAAAGCTATTCTCAGCCTGAGATATTCCTGCTATTATTATGAAGTCTTGTGCTTATATTTTGCCTGCTTTTCTAATTGTTATGCTAGGGAGATGTGAAATTTTACACTATAGTCTCAACTTGATCCATGATACTTCAGTTATTATGATAATACCTAATTAAGAGAATGTGAAATTAAAATGCAATCTTATCTAGGGGGATGAAAAGGAGTATACAGAGTAAAACTAGAAGAAAAACCTAGTGAAAAGTATTGTAACTTAACATCCTATATCTTTAAACTACTTGTGAAATACAGCATAAGTGTAGGTATGAGAAAATCTGCTGAGAGAGAAGTTATGTGCTAAGAGCTGACAAAACTTATGTCTATGTAAAGAAATATTTTGCATTTGTGCACCGAAACTACTCAAAGCCCTTGTTAATCAAGCAAGTATTCAGAATGCAAAGTAGTGAATTCACATATTTTTGATCACTGATTTTTTTGATTGCTTTCGTTCCCCACAAACCTAAAGAATTAAAAGATGAGTGTTCTTGAATCCAATCATGTATCTGTACAAAACACGCTTGATGTCCAGCATGTGTGCTTGGAAAGATCCTTATACTTAGTCAAGTGTATGGACATTATGTATAACATTCAAGTGAGGCTCCATATCCCAGCATCTCCCTGTCCAAACAATGAATGCTTCACGCAGAAGAGTTATTCCAGCATACAGTGTCTTGGTGGGTTTCCTTTCCCTTGCATGCTTCATTTGTCCTCCACTCTCATGGTGTATGCAGTGGGGGAACACGTCTAACATAAAAGATGTAAGTTGCTTTCTGCAGATACATTTGCAGAAAACTGTTGATAATAAGAGGTTCAATAGCTATTTATAAAGCTTTCCTCTTATTACTCTTCATTTCTTTCGTGTCATGCCTCCAACCATTAAAATCTGTTTTGAAGACAAGTGATTTTAGGTAATGGAAACTGATATTCCAAAAAATGAAGTGTAAAGGAGTATTTTCTTCTGAGATGTGTGTTGTATGATAGTGAAGGAAGTTCTCATTTACTAGATTGTATTTCTAGTAATGAGACATTTCTATTGATTCTTACATCTTCTTAGGAAGTTTCAACTCTATAACTTACTGCTAGGGGTATGTAGAACACAGGAAAATAGTTCCCGTGTGTTGCCATATATAGGAAAGCACAAACTTTCTTTTCTTCTTGGATGTCACATGTCTTTGGAACAAGAAACCAGTAAACAAAGCATTGCAGTGCATGTCTTTCTATTTTCTTTCAAGGACTTCCCAGGCTTTGTGGTTATTGTATGGTTGTGCTGCAGTGGCTGCCTTGTTGCTGATGTCCAGAGCTGGAGGTGCATGCTATTTTCCACTAAAGCATATAAAATATTAGTTTTTTCATTTTTAGCTTCTACTTTCTACAAATACATGTATGGTGTCTGTGCTTTTCACTTACTAAAAAAGAAAAAGACGGTATAGTGGTTGTTTTTTTCCAGAGTTTTAAGGTGAATTACGTGAAATAACTGCTTTGGGGCAGGGGTATGAGAAGGAGGGAGGGAGAAGACTGATTTGAAGAAGACTACTCACTTTATTGTTTCTGTTTGAAGCCTAAGGCTCCGCAGCCAGTACCTGCCTGTCTGGTGCCAGGCTGCTCTTTTCCAGAGGCTGGGCAGAGGCTGAGCTGCAAGTATGAGGCTTTCCCCACCACTGGCTGGGCATTCCAATAGCACTGGTTCTGAATATCAAAATCCTTGTCTGCTAGTGAGCTTCAAGCTAATATGGATAAAATATATTGTTTTTCTATAGCCACCAAAAATGAAGGACAAAAGGTGCTAGAAAGTGACTGCTTGTGAATATCTGTATTTAAGCCTGTACTCCTATGTCAACTGGCATAAAAGTATATTAATTTTTCTACTATGTCATGTCACCCTGAGATGCAAAATAGGAGCATGCCACTAACTTAATGGGACTGAAACTCTCACTTTCTACAAGTTCTGCTGGAATTTTATTCCCATTTCAAGAACATGATTCTTTTGTCTGTATTCTGTCTGACACATACTAGAACATTCCTCTGATGCTAAATGCAAATGCAGACATATATGAAATAAACCCATGATTTTTTTCTTTTAACGCTGCTCTGTGAAAAACTGCTCAGGCTGGGAAATGTACAGCCTTTAATTAATGGTCACAGGTACCTCTGTTTCACAGAGTGACAAAACTGCCGATCCCTTCCCCACTCCTCCACCACCTTCCTGATGTAGAGAGGTAGATGCTATTTTCAACTTCCCCTCCAGTCTTCAGGTTCTCTGTTGGCACGTGATACACCTTTGTTTGAGAGAGGGAGTAACAAATAGTAAAAGGTTTAAAACCTATGAAGTCACATCCCCGAAGTTCTAATCTGTGCTTTCAGAGTTCTGTAAGCAGACTTTACTTATGACTATGAATGTATAATGTGAATGCATCTGTATTCTACATATACTAGAACTAAAGTCCTTCACACGCCTAAATGTAAAACATCTACCCATAGAGAGTGTGGTACCTGGGAGAGCCTATCTGTAAGTAAGAAAACTGATATAAAAACAGAAATAGAAAAACACTTTCTGTGCTAGAATGTGTTCAGTTATTTAGTCTATTGATAGGTAATTGCAGGAACCAGAATGTGTTAACATAGAAAAATTTTAGCATTAAAAATAAAATCTGGTTATGAACTAGTCTTAATTGGTACAATTAGTGAGCTCAGTGGAATTCACTAAGTTTTTGTATTGTGAAAAATTTGCCATTCAGTGGTAGATCTGTGTTTTCCTGTGGTTTTCTCGTTTCCTCCCCTCACCGCTGCAGAAAAAGTAGATTGCTTCCCCTCCCAGCCCCCTGCCTATTGCTTATTAAAAGCAACATGAAAAATGAATATCATGAGGGTCAAATGAGTAATCAAGAAAGCTAATTATGAATTTTAATATTTACTTTTAAGAGCAATTAGCCACTGAAGTGAAAATGCCTGGAGAAAAACTGGGTTTTCTTTCATCTGATGTCCTCAGATTTGGATATCTTTTAAAAAGAGAAGTATAGCTCAAGACAAATTTAGTTTTAATGTAGATGTTACTAGATTAGAGTACATGGATCCACACAAGACATTTATAACAGCTCCTTTTACCTGGTGAACTTAAATATCAGAGAGAACGTGAACTGAACTGCCAGATTGCACTCTTAGAGTGGGTTTAAATGCTGTTTCTCATTCATTCTACAACAGGCATCAGAGAGGTGGAATCATCTACTGTGGTCAATTACAAAAAGAATGTGTTGTTAGAATCTATTATACCAATTCGAATTTTGACAAAAGAAAATATCGTGTGAGATGACTTCAATGAATGTGGGAGCCCTTCCTGAGCTCAGATACTACAGGTATCAGAACGGGCTCTGAAACACAATTTGGGATTCAAAAAGAAGGGTTGAATGGTGTTAACTATTAGAAATGTTTCACTAGCTCTGAGCCCTCTCTGGAAAATATGCTTTTATTATTGTTATATGACCCTGTTCATCACTGAGTATTTGGCGGGTCAGACATGGCGGTGGCCCCTTTAAAGGTATTTGATGTGTGTCCCCATAGAATGAGATGCAGAAACTCCTTTGCGTTGTGCAGTTGCCACCAGAAGTCATGCTGGCGCAGTATTTCATGCATCATTGACCTCTCTGAGAGCAGGCAGAAGAGAAGCAGCTTTGAAATTCCGTGAATCCTGTGGTCCTCCGTCAGTGCTGTGACAGCTACATGAGGATGACAGACTTGAGGAATCAGCTTGCAGTTATAGGACATGGAATTGATTTTAGTTTTCACTGCGTAGACCCACACCTCCCGTGCATACTTCTATCTAGTGACACGGTCAGGCTCAGGGTTATTATTTTTACACTTCTTTTAAGCACTGAATGCTGTCTATCACTGGAACAAACTTTATTAAGGAGATTTTTGGTTTATTGGATTCTCAGATGGTATCCATGGTTATGACTGATGAAGCCCTCTACTGACTGTTAGATTAGAATGATTTCTGAATGCATCAGGAGAGAGTGAAACGAACCCCAGCCATCTAAATAAATATTCTGTCAGGGCTACACAAACGTTCCTACTCCAATCTTACAGGCTGAAGCAGCCTCGGAAGGATCTGATTGTACTTGGGCAGAAGGGATTTATCATGTCCACAGAGCTCCCTTCTTTTTGATGTCATTACTTGTAGCAGAGAACTGTGCCAGGCGTAATGTAGAGCTGCACTTGGGAAGCTGCTTGCAGCTGGATCCAAACATTTAACACAAACATAGATCTTCCTTGCCCCAAACTTTTCAACCATAGATTTAAAGTGCCTCTAAAAACCAGTCTCCCGCTGCTTCTGGCTGTAATACAAACCTGATTTCTATAAAGCATGTAAAAATGCTGTACTTTGCTGTTGTTGACTGTTCATTGCAGATTTCCAAGGCTCTCAGAATGGAAGAAACAAATGTCAGCTTTATAACATAAGCTGCACAAAATCTGTTACTTCACAGAAGATAGTAAAATAGGAGTCTGCTGAGGAGATAAAAGGTTCAGTTTTCTTTGTGATGTATCTCAATACAGTAACTCTTACTAATGTAAACTGCAGTTAATCCCGTGCTGCTCATGAAAATGAGAGCAGGGCTCAGTGGCAAGATGACAATATTGGTGAGACACAATGCTCCTCCCCCTTCTAATAGCTGTCCTTGGGTTGCTGATGTTAAAGAGTTTCATTATAGCTAGTGCTCCTGAAAACACACATGATCCTGATGGCATACACCACCAGCATTATCTGTTTGGGCATCACAGGAAGGAGCAAGGATGGCTGTAGACTTACTCCATGGTGAATCACCTGCTGCCCTGAAGGAACAGGACCCCTCACAGACTGCCTACAGGCTCCTGGATGCTGACAGTCTGGCTGCAGATATCCATCTGTGAGTGTTTTAAGCTGCCTCCTTTTGCAGGAGATCTGTTAGACGGCCTCAGGCTGTGCTTGGGGTCAAGCTTGAAGCAGCAATGTTGTACAGCCTCCCAGTTTGGTCCGTGGGAGAGCCCTGGGGAAGCCTGGTGTGGTGATATGGATGCATTTTTAAAATCTTTTTCTCCCTCCCTGGAGAGTGTTGGGAGTTGGCTTGCTCTGGAAAATCTGGGAGCAATTGGTGTTGACCAGGAAAATGCTTCTCTTTGAGATTTTGGGCTCCTGGGCTCACCATGGTGATCCCGGCCTGCAGCTCATGATGCTAGAACTGAGCTTGCTTTCGTGGAGCAGTGCTTTAATTTGACACTGCCACTCATTGCCTTTGTTTTCCCTACCAAAGTGCTCTGCAGCTTTCTCACAGCAGAAGCAGAGTGGCCATATCAGGATTTATCAATTACAGGCCTGTTAACAGGCACAGATTTCTGTAAATCCCAATGGCTTCTTTAGTAGGTACAAATGGAACTACTTGGTATTTGATAATAAAAAAGTCTCCTTAGGAAAAGGAGAACAAAGCCCTAGACTGAATTTCTT
>JAOWBP010002392.1:14935040-14947580 GCA_028571105.1 Tragopan temminckii
AAATGGAACTACTTGGTATTTGATAATAAAAAAGTCTCCTTAGGAAAAGGAGAACAAAGCCCTAGACTGAATTTCTTTTTTTCAAATTCCTGGCAAAAGTTTCAGATTAAATCTTAGCCTTTGGTACCAAGAATTCAACTCATTTGATCTGTATGGTGGGATATTCCAATCCCTCAACATGTTGGACAGCCTAAATCAGTAGCGTGAGGACTTGATCCTTGGCTAACTTATGTTGCACTCTAGACAAGGAACAGATCAAGAAGAGTAAAATCACAACAATTCTACTTTTTATTGCTACTCAAAACTGCCATAAAGTGAGATCCCTTCAAACCTAAGGCATTCTATGATTCTATTTCCACGTTTTCGTATAGTTGTGTTGTTATTCACAGAAAAGAAAAACAATGCAGGAAAAGTATATGTTAAACATGTCATTCATCTAATGTATCAGTCAGTGAGCACATGCCAGGTCTTAATTTTGATCAATGAAAAATTGCCTTTTTCTTAATTAGCAGAGATAGCTTTGTCAAGATGGAGCAGTACCTCTGTTCAGTTTTAAGCAGTGAGCCAGAAAAGAGAAACTTGAATGCACAAAACTTGCTGCCATTTCCAGTGGAACATCTACACGTCACACCCTGAGTTCCCAGCCTTTTCTTGTGCTCAACACCACAAATCACCCCACAGCAATCTACACCCATTGGTTCAATTTCTTAAATATAAAATGGAGCTTAAGCAGGTTAAGTGAAACACAGATTTATCTCCTCACAGGCTTGAAGTAACAATAGAAGAGGTTGACTACATTTTCCAAGACTGCTTTTGCTATCATTTATGTACATTCTGGTATTGACTTGGCAATCTTTGTCACATGATGTTCTGTTTCAATAAAAAGGTAAAGTAGAAAAATGCCCTGTCAAGGTCATCTGATTTACGCTGGGGTAGTTCAGGAATGAAGGCAAGCTGTGGGTCTTGTGAAAAGCTGAGTACTGAGCTGGGTGAATTCCACTGATAAGCATCCGTTTGCTTTGTGATTTCTATAACTAAAACATAAATAAGGTGTAAAAATTTGTCTCCCTTGTGAATTAATGTGATATGGCCCTGAAACAGTACTGATCATTATGACTTTTTTCCCTAGTTATGTGGACTCCAGCTGTATTGCCATTTGTGCTGTACAATTATCTAGTAATATTTATTGCTGCACTCTTAAATAAGTACTATGTACTATGTACTATGAATCCATACATAATGTGAACTGCTTAAACAGTAAACTCATATGCAGAAGAAATAACTGATGCTCTTTGTGAATGCTTAAAAGCGCACAACTGATAGTGCATTTCAGTGCACACATAACTACTGATGCTTTTTCTATTTCACTGTAATTGAATTCCACAATTAGTTTTAATTATTACCTTGCATTAAATTTCTGCATACCACAGACATTCACAATAAATGCATATAGAAGTGTACTTATCTGAAAAAAATATATTAATACCTGAGCTTTCAGCAAAATAATGGCAAGTCTTTTTTGTTAGTCATCTACGGAGATGTATGCAACACTTGACTGTTTAACATACGCGCAGCTTAAAAGGAAACACCTGGCACATGGCCCAGCCCTATTCATACGATGCTAAAAGCAGTTCTTTTGTGAGCCAGAATCTTTAAGAGTCATTTTAAGATGGACAAAGCAATACACAGAGGCAGCCTTTGCTATCTTAGATGTTTTAAGGTAGTTGAGCAATAAACTTTGCTGGAAAAGGTGGCACTTCAAGCGCTAAAGGAGATACAGCCGGTACTCAGACTTTTCTGAGTTAATTGTTTAAGGGCAGGGACCAGCACAGAAGAAGAAGCAAATTGCAAAAGAAGGTGGGAGTCAAAGTTAAGTGTGTAGCTTCAGAATTTGTAACTCAGAGCACATTAGCAACTCCTGCTTTGCCTGGGAATAGAAAGGGGTACCAGGGCTGTGTTTTTGTATCTTCCTGTGTTTGGAAACCATGCCAGGAAGGCAGAAGGGATGCGGTTCCCATGGGCACAGCACGACCCAGAAGGAGAGCCCAATGTACCAACTGCATGCTGCTGAATGAGGGACTGCCTCAGTGTATTCTGTCTGTGTGGGATTAGGTCATGATTTAATAATCTCATTGAAGTTGGAGAACTTGTCTGGCTGTGAATGTAATGAAATTGGAAATGAGCAAGTTCTTTATGTCAGGGAGTGTAAGTATGGGAAGTGTATGTCATTTTGAGGCTTCAGCAAGGATTCCAAAGAGTGACCAACACTACTATCCCAACAACCAGCCTCAGTGTCAAGTAGTTCTCCATGATGCCCACAGAATAAGGCACAGAAGACTTTGGACCGGTGGCCTTCATTCCCATGGTATTGTGTGGCTGCGGCAAGATGCTTCCCCAGATCCCTTCTCATCCTTCAGTTCTCCTCCTGTCCACGTCCCCTCTGGAGCTGTAATCTGATATTGCACGGAGACAACAGGCAAGGTCTCCTCAGCAGAGTTATCAGATGATAAACTCTTCAACATCTGCAGGGTGCTTACACCTGCCCTCCACTAGTCCTTCCAGTTCCTTCGAGATAAGCATGAGGGAAACTGCAGTGGATTGGGCTCCAGGGATGTTGTTAAGGGTGGAAGATATGCAAACTTTAAAACTCTTTTGACTCTGACAACTCCAAACCACAGGGAAAACTTTTTGCTTGCTTCTTCTAAGCACTGGCTGACTTAGCCTGGCTGGAGCGGTATTGGAGGCACTGAGATAAAACAGTTGTTTTTGTGTAGACTGAAGAACTACATGTACAGCTTAATCACTCTGGTAATTTAGAAAAAAGGAAAAGATGAAACGTCATTCCAACATTCTTTTTGCATCTGCCTGAGTACCCTTCAAAAAAAATTGTAGTATCTGTCTTCTTAATTTCTTCACGCTTCTTAATTTGCATGTCAAATAAAGCCTCAGCAAGTAATTTTGATGACATTGCAAATGTTTTGCTCTGTAGACAATTCCTGTAAAATGCCATACATTATCAGATAACCATTGACAAAGTACTGTTTGCTTCCTAGTCTACTGTGTAACATTTTTCTCTTGAAATTTAGAAATCTTAATGTTCTTAAATACCGGTTTTACTTGGGAATGCATTATGAGCAATGCCAGAAAATGAGAATCAGATCAAGGAATCTGACAGGATCCTTCTCCCTCTGCACCTAAAACATCCCATAAAACCCATCACCATTGAGATGTGGGCTATATTCCAGAGACTTTCAAGCAACAGTGCTCCCTATTTTTATGGATATGCAACTATCATGAGGGGTTCAAGATTGTCATTCTGGACCAGTGTACAAGTGATGCCGGTGTTGCAGACATGTTCATCTTGATCTTAGCACTAATATTCATTTTTATTTTCCCTGTTGTTTTTATTTAAGAATACACCTTCTTGTGTTTCTGTTGAATCTGATTAGATGTTAAGTATCTTTGAACAGCTGTTTGTTAGATTGCGGCACAAATGTGAGGCAGAGAGAGCGGATTTACATACATGTGTATTTTGCCTAGCAGGGAGTATGTCTTCCTCTAAGCTAAGAAGAATATGGATATTGCATTTTCATATCAGACACAGTGGCAGGGTTTTAGAGCTTAGTTTCCAGTCAGTTCTCCTAGTCAGTGAGGTGAAGTGATCCATACTAAAGAGATTTTTCAGCAATATCCTAGCAAATGTCAAAGAAATCACCTCTTTATTGTTGACAATTATTTTCGCTAGAGGAATGACATCCTGTTTTTGTATGACAAAACAACAGGAAGGTGCAAAGTTGGCCTTGTCAACGATGAGGGAAGATTTGATTGAATGCACAGTGGTGAAGGGTAATTAAATACATAGGCTTTCTTCTTGCAGGAAATGCTGGTTTAAGTGATATTTTTGGTTCACATTGCAGAACAGAATTTTGCTTGTCTCTGTATTATGATTAGCAGGCAGAAAAAAACATCCTAGATGTACTGTATGGGAATTGTTGAGTCATGGGCTGAACTACTGATTGATCACCTGGGGAAAAGACTGAGTTAGCACAGGTGAAGGCAAGACCTAGATCCCACTTAAGGGTTGACTGCAAATGGGGAAGGTTTCCCTTCTGGAGGTTCTTCCTCTGTGGAGTTTTTCCTGTGAACCTTGATCTTTGGGTATGGGTAAGTATTCCTTTCATTTGTTCCTTTTCCCATTTTCACCACGATAATCTTTCCAGCTGTAACACTGACTGCAACATGTGCGATGTTTTTAGTAGATGCTGTTAAAAACATGGTTTTGCATTTTTTGATGGGCTGGTATAGTGTTTGCCAGAAATGTCTACTTTTCTTTAAAAAAAACAAACAAAAAAAACCAAAACATGGTGTTCAGCGAAGAGTATTACTTTCAAAAATGGAATTCATATATATATATATATGTATATATATATATGTATATAATGTATTATTTAAGAAGGAGGAGAGACAAGTTCTGGAAGGGTCATGTGCAAGTTTTACCCAGTTTGAAAGGTAAATTTGACTTGTATCTTAAAACCTCCTCCTTGGGGCTTGATAATAAAAAACAAAACAAAAACAACCACTGAAGTGGGAGTTTTTCTGTGGGCTCATTCCCAAGACTTCCTGAAGGGCATCTTTGTCTTGTGCTTTGCTCTCTTGATCATGGGATCACTTCCCTTTTGCTCTGCTCTATTCAGATGCAAACAGACTAAAAACATTGCAAATGGCCTGTGTGAAATTTTGGAGGTGGCTTTTTCTTGTGGGTGCACCTCAAGTGCTGGATTCATCCTGTGCAAAGGGAGAGCAGCAGCAGGCCAGGGAAAGGGAATAAACAGGACAGTGAGAAGCTGTGCTCAGGCCCTTGTCTATCGGGATGCAAGAGCACAGCCAGGGCTAAGCAGCCCTTTGGGGCTGACCAGGACAACATCTCCTCCCGACCTGAGAATCCACTGTACCTGGCCCAGCCCCTCCTGCAGGGACAAGAGGAGAGAGATTCAGAACAATGGTGTTGGGTTTCCCAGGAGGTGGATGGACTAGAATATCTGGTTCTGTTGTGGTTCACACAGTCTGCTCAATGAAGAGATCAAAGTATGTTTATTTCTGGCACAGGACTGAAGCAGATTACTTCAACTGTGTGTCAGCAGAGCACAGAGAAGCTTATTGACTGCAGCATTCATAACTGCCACACCAGAACCTCGCTGCCCCTCACTGTACATTTTGGGGAAAGTTGTCTTTTGGATGTCAGATAAGCTTTCCTTATTAATTAGTTTGTAACACTCTGGCACACCAAATTATACATATATTTTTTCAATTGTTGCACAGTGTGGCAAATTATCTCAAATTTTCAGGCATTCAAGTGAAATAATTGTGAAACAAGACAGTCAACTGACTCATTTGTGGTCATGCCATGAAATACAGTTTGATTGAGCTTAGAGCTTCGGCTGCGCTGAGCTCTGCAGGTGAGTCACTGTCCTATTATCACTGACCATTTCCATGTTGCTTGGTCTCCATAAATGAAAATACATTTATGTGAAAGTTAGAAACTTTCTGTCCCTTGTTGCTAGCCCACTGTAGTTCATTAACTGCATAGCTACTATTTTAATGTTTAAAGGTTTTTTTTTTGTTGTTCATTTTCCCATGACTTCCTTAGAATTCATCACATTGCAAAGAGGTTGGTTAGTCTAGAGCCTTTTTTCCCCAACAGCTCTACCACATCACAGACTCTACCCTGTGTTAGGGGGACTGGTATTGAAACTTTATTTCTTCCACTGAAATTACAGGATTTCTACAACTGTTATCTTCGTCCTTATTCAGCCTTTCATTTTCTTTATTGAAATTACAGTTCACGTACTGATGGGATTTAGAATCCATTTCCAAAATGGATATTAGCTGAGGTTTTAGTCTACTTAAAAGCCTAAACAGATCATTGTTATAAACAGACATTTTTTAAGTAGCTGAAATCAGGGTATCTCTACTATTTGCAGTAGTGAATCAGAGGTAAAAACAGTTTCAGAGCTCTGACGAGAGACCCACTAACTCTGATCTCTCCTTTGCCAGGTGACCCTTACAGGGGCTGATTTGGCATCTGATAGGGCCAGCAAACAAATGACTGCTGTGGTAGAGGTGCTCCAGAGTGCTGCAGTGCTTACAAAGGAGCAAGGACTCTCAGATACCAGGGCCATCTTCTCAAGTCTTCTCCATACTCTGTGTGTATTTAGTACTCTGGTCTAAACTAGGCCTCTAGATTCCCCGTGCATAGAAGTGAAGAAAAATGTGAGGAAGTGTTTCTCTGAAATGAGAGAAGCTCCTATTTAATGGACCATCTGAGAAGTACGAGTTAGAGCTGGAGTTTACCTGCCCCTTAATGCCTCTTCACTTGGGATCTAAAGAAAAACAAACCCCTTTGCCTTGGGCTTACTTTGAACTCTGATGGCAGTTTGATACAGCTCTGAAGCTGGCCCTGCTTTGGGCAGGGGCTGGAGCAGATGACCTCCTGAAGTCCCTCCCAACCTATGTAATTTCAGTCCTGTGGGGACTGGGTGGAGAGAACAACATGATGTTGCCAGATTTCTAACAGCTTATGATTAAAAAGCTTCATGCAAGTGTCCTGGGTTCACATTCCTGCTCAGCCTGTTTCTCAAAAGTGCTCATCTACATAATTTACTCCTCAAAGGGACCTGCCAACCAGACTGGTAAGCTCTCTGGTGACCTGGAGTCTCCTTTGGTTTCTTCTGGAGGTGTTTACCACTTACAGAAAGAGACAGGTGTAGGTTGGCCCCATAGATTGATGCTTGAGCTTGTGGATATAGACAAGAGCCATCTAATACTGTTGTTTATACAGTATAGACTGGGAAGGATAGTAGTTTTCACCTTTCTGTGCTTCTCACCTCCTGGCCCAGTGTAGTCACAGAGCCATGAGCTGTTGGTGCACTTGCCATGGCTTATAGCAACTTCTGTCTTTTTTCAGCATCACTATTTATGGAGTTAAATGCATACCGTTACTAAAACAGCATTTGCAGAACTCAATAGCAGCCACCCTAACTCTAAGGGGGTACCAACAGCCCTGAATGAAGCTGTAAGCTTACCTCCTATCTTTGCAAATCTGGCCCTTTGTGGCACGGCAAGGAGACCCTGGAGATGTTCTCTCTGTTATTTCCTGAAGAAAATCTCACTCTGTGATCACTGTCAGGAAGCTTTCCTCTATAAATACTGCAACAATGGCCACAAATGAACTTCCCATCCAATTCTGACCATTGCATTTCCTTTAAGAGCTGAGTAAATACTAGCACCTGCATTCCTAGAAATTTATCGTAGTTCAGAGCATATTCCTACAATATTGTAAGATACAGATATTTAATGCAAAACTCTTAATTTCTAGAAGCATGCTCACATAAAATTTTATTGATGTGATGGGCTTTCTGTTGCGAAGGAAAATAATATTTCTCACCTTTGTCTTGTAGAAGTAAAATAGTTCAGAGTGCCTTCAAATTAAGGACTTCAAATCGCGAATCATTTGGCTAGTTTATATACTAAAATCTAGAAATAACATTAAAGCATTCTATTGGCATAAAAAGGACTGTTCCGCAAAACAGTCTCAGCCCTCAGCCGAACTTCTGCACGTAGTTTACTATTAGTGGAATAATTCTGTGAGCCTGGATCAAGTTCAAGGAATAAAACAGACTGCAGTGAACCAAACATTGAAGTTAAAGGTAATTCTGTCACTGATTCTTGGTTGTTAGAGGCTCTTAGATCCAAGCAGGCTGCTGTAAAAACTGATGTTATTTCTATTATTAGTGCTGTGCTGAGGATATGCCCCACCTGTTAGTTAGTCCTGCAGTCCTCATTCTTTCACTGGGTTTTACCCGAAGTCTTACTTGAGGTTTCTGGTGCTGTCTTGGCATCCCAAGCTTGCCAGTTAGTCTCCAGGGGTCTGTTTAATAAATAAATAAAATTGAAATGTTTGAACAAAAACATTAAGGATTTGAACCCTAATACAGCAACTCACTAGCAGACCAGTCATGGAACTCAGGGCTTTATAGCCAAACAATCTTCTGGTGGAGCGGCCCAGATATTCCTGCACTGGAGGGTGTCTGCAGCTTTTTTTCCCTCACTGTGTAGAGAACCTGCATGGTTCTTTCAGATAATTGAGTTACTATTTGTTTTTCACGCTAATTAAAGGGAAAACATTTTGAAGCGGTCACTCTCTGTTGGCAAAGTGCCATGCAGAATTGTGCAGGCGTGGGCTCATTCACAGCTCTCCTTTCTGCATAGAGCCTTTTCTGAGAGATGTAAAAAACAAACAAATAAACAACAACAACAAAAAAACCCACAAAGGCAATATTAGCCCAATAAAATCTACATTAAGATTTTAATATACAGCTGTAATTATTTTCCACTGAAAAGGGCACATGCCGGTGGGAAGCATAGAGCACAATGGTTTTCTGTCAGCAGCCTGAGTAGCAGAATGTCTGCCTCCTCCTCTTTGCCTCTCTTGTACATACATCAAACAATTGCATTAGCACTTCTGCTGCCTTTCTTCTCCCACTCTCTTTTTTCACTCTATTTAAAAGCTAAAGAAGAGTGGTGTTGATAGTTGGGCCTAACAGTGAGTTTTGTTTGAACACAACATATACCGTCAACAGTAATTCAGAAATTTCTGCAAGCACTTTTAAGGCAAGACAAAATAGCTTTTAAAGACACATTCTGCCATTTACAAATAACAAGTTATTTGTTCAGTTTAGTGCTTCAAAGGTCATCTTTTAGTAGGAAAGCTAGGTAGTAGAATTTGGAACAGTATAAATCCTAGTAGGGATGCACTCCATCTATTTGTAGATTTAGACTATTTTTTTTTTTTTTTATATAGAACTTACTACCTCTTTGAAAATTAAAGCACAGTATTGTAGAAGAACAAACTTTAATACTTCATCTGTATTGCTACCTCCAGTACTGTAGGAGTTAAGTTATGGCAGCTCAGTAACTGGGCACTTGCTGCAGACAATTACTTTTTTCTTGACGTGTTTCTAATGGTATTTAAATCAACCTCAAATATTAGTACTTAACTTTCTCTGTTTAAAGCTCTTGCAGTGAAGCCGTCCTTCCATCTGCATTTTATTTAGATCTGGCTGTAAGTGGTATAGATACTTCAATATTCAAAGCTATAAGCCCTGTTCTGTTCCTATTAGTTAATGCCTAAACTCTCATTTTGGCAAAGAGGCAGGGAGAAACTCTTGAAACCCTAAATATAGTTACCTTCTTACATAGGGGATGTGTTTAGTACTGCACTTAGAGATTTTTTCATCCACTGATATGACTCCACTGCTGTGTTCCCGTTAAAATTACTGGCATCTTTGCCATCAAGTTCAGCAGATAGGAATTTCTGTTCTTCTCTTAACTGTTATGAAAATATAGATGTATTTTCTCATGAGCTTCCATAGCAAGATTGATAGACTGAGTCAGTGTATCTTCTATAGGACTAAAATTTCATGTAGTTATTGGTCTTGTATAATGCATGATGTCATAAGTCAGAATTTCAAAATAAAATCTATGGACATCACTTCAGAGTCCTCATTTTTTATATAACTAATTTTTCTTAAAGACTCAAAAGAAGAGATTGTCTTAAGCAGCATAACCATTTAGTGTGGAATATCACAAGAAGTCTGTGGGAGCCAGCTTCCAATTTCTTGTAATTAGTAGGATTTAAATCCCTAACTCCTATGTACCCTCTAGAGTATCTCAGGCTTACATGCTTTCCAAAATCTCCAATGAAGACTAGAATCATGCTGGGCTAAAAACAGCAAAAAAAAAAACCAAAAACAAACAACAGAGTAAGTGACAATTTCTGCCTGAAAGAATCATAAATGTAATTATTTTGGGTATAGGATCAATTCAAAGAAGAAAAATCTTAGGTTCGTGTTGAAATGTCCTATTCTAACACTGCAGAAAAAAAATATTAACACATGTTGGGGTTATTTTGGCTTGCCCTAATGTTTTTTTTTGATTTATCATTTAATGAATATAATTATCTAATACATTTTTTTTTCAAAAATTAATTCACTATCCTGGAATTAATTGAAATACATATGATTCCTCAAGTTTCATGGCAAGCATACGGATGTTTATTGAAGAGAGAATCACTTAGGGACATAAATCCATGCTGCTTGTTGAGGCATAACTTACTGTTGCCCTTGGGAGGGAAAGACACACTGTATTTGTGTGTGTGTTAATGAAAACATATAATATACTGGCACATTTTATTTGCAATGAAACTCAGGTTTTCATTTTCTATTTTTATCTCACATTCATTCCAATGGCATTTAATTGTCTGGGCTCTAGGAACAGATGAGTTAAATAAATCTCAAGAACTCTGAAAATTAAATAGAGTTGGCAGCAGATATTGATGTCCATTTCATAACTACTCTATACATGTATCTCAGAGCCTATTTATTATCTGTGTATTATTCACAGATTGTCATGGTAAAAATAATGCTATACTCAAGGGGAGAGTAAATAGCAATGCAAAAGTCAGGAAATGTTGTGAGACATGAATTATCACTGTATATTAGTGAAATAATTTCTGCATTCCGAAGGGATTTTGTTGTTGATTTAGTTTTGAGGGGTATGCATTTCGCAGTGTTTGGGCCTACTGAACTAAAATTTCTGGTTCCTTTCTGCCTGCATCCGTCAGGCTGCTGTGTTTGTTAACTCTTTTGGAATCCACATGACTGAAAATTTGTCTGTTTAGTGCCAGATATCATGTTTATGTGACTACATTCTTGAGGATGCAGTTAATAGATTTTTCTGCTGCTGTTCTTCACGATATCTAAGGAGAATACCACCTGGGAGAAAAATGTGCCCAACAGAAGTGCAGCTGCCAGCTGTGAGGCAGCAGTGCTTTTGACAAAGTTGTCCTGGACTTGTCCCCTTATCATAGATCCTCTTTTCTAGATGCATGTTCCTTAGCAAGGGATGTGTGCTCCAGGGACCTGAGCCAAAATATGGGCCTGTACAAATATTCAGTGCATGAAGTAACACTGAGCATTTCTATATTTGGGGAAGTGTGCTGATTTTTTTTCTCAGACTGACTATGACAGGGAGTGCATCATGAGTGTTTGCAGTGTTCGTAACAATACTGTGTAATAATAAAGCATGAAATGGAGTCATGAGTATCTGTTAGGATGTAAGCCGAAACCCAGTGAATTCATTAAGCAGACTGGATTTCCAGCCACCAGTAGATGACCTTGCACGTACATCAGAATCACACCACAGATTTCAGCCCCTGTCCATCTCCATGTCCAGAGAATTTCAGAATCTGACTTCTAAATGAGGTTTTTGAATAAAGAAAATGTTCTCTCTTCCATAAATATGAGGGTAAGCACAATAGACAAGGATGTGAAAATGGATCCATCTGAGCATTTCAGTTTGATTGCACATTGTGAGAACTTGTGGCTTGCTGCCTTCTCTCCTGGAACTTCACAATTCCACACACCAGTGCCACATCTGATGGAGCAAAGCTGTCCCTGCTGCAGAAATAATCTGAAGGCACTAGTCTCTTGCACGCTCTGGTACAAAAACTGCAATTTTTTATGCAAGTAATATACAATAAGACTGCTATCACATACACGTCTGCCTGAGACTGTATTGCCTATGGTGGCAAACACAAAGTAAGGATGGAGCTGTGAAAAGGCAGAGAGGTAAGACTCAGAAAGCTACCTTCTAATTCTGGCTCAGCAAGGGCTTTCTAGCATGCGATTCATTTAGTTCTATGCATTCACTCTCCAACTGCAGGTAGGACATTTCCTTGAGGAAATGCAGAGCTAATTAATTAATTTTTTTTTTTTTTTAAGCAGGACCACAAGCCTTGCCTTCCTGAAAAAGCACTAGTGAGCTCTGGTGATCATGCTTGTGCAGCTTTCCATATTATTGTTGATTATGTGACTGCATGTAGCAGAGATGACACAAGAGACTCAGGAGTTTTAGGGTATTTAATCCCAGGAAGTTTTTCCAGGTAGATCCCTCCTGTTGGACACCTAGCTGAAAGGCTGTTTGGAAGAACATCAATAACTGAATAACCTTATACATTTTTCCGGGTGTTACCAAGATGCTGGTATAAATAATACAAGCTTTGTAACAGTATAATAAGATAAATTTTATGATTTTTTTTCTAGTTTTTTGTATTAATGCTGTGAAGATATCTAGGAAGGCAAAGAGGAGTTCCTTTTATAGCTTTGAGCAGTAAAGTGAGTGCACCTTGTATGTTTCTATGTATTAATAAATATGTCTGGACATCCTGCATTCCTCTGCACTGTCTCAGATGATGTCTCTCTTTCACATGCCTTGTGTGTGGTCTTTTGTATGCATAGCATAGAAGTTGCTGCTCACTAAACAAATGAGGAAAACTTTCATAATTCCATGCTAACTGAACAATTTTAGGCACTGCCTAGGCCTAAGGCAAAACTAATTAATGAGTCTTAACTGCAGAATTTGCTCAGACCACCAGGTTCAGTCATACTGTGGAAAGCTCCTGCTGTGATGATGCATTAGAGT
>JAOWBP010002392.1:14952785-14972402 GCA_028571105.1 Tragopan temminckii
GCATCAGTCAGCATGCTGTACAGATCCTGCAAAACCTTGCAGAAACAGTTTGTTCTGTCAGTGCATTCTAAAGGCAAAGCAGAGCTTGGTACAAATGAGATACAGGGATATGAACTGCACAAAGCACCTTCCATCCATCACCATGGCCAGGCAGCTGATGGATCCCTGCTTTTATTTCCATTCTGAGCATACAGCACAGAGTTATCTCTTTTTCAGGCTTCTTAATATATATCTACTGCTTGGTAAGCTTTCTTGGGAATCATTCCACTGCTAGCTTTAACCAAGCAAACATCTGGTAATATGTTTTACTTCCCTGTGTAACAAAGTGCTGACTGAGAATACAAACCATTCCTTCATAATTCTGCCCTCCAGAAAATCTTTAACAAGTGATCCAGGAACTGCACTAGGAGGCAGCACATCTTACTCATCATGAGCTGCACATTCCCACTTAATGATGCAAGACCTAATGTGGCATTTCCTTCCAGTTTTGGGGGAGAAACAGGTGTAATATTAGACAGTAAATCCAAGTAATCCAAGTAAATAGAAATCATACGCTTTCTGCGTAGAGACAATATTTTTCTTCCCAAATGTTACAAGCTGCTATGGTTTTATTATTTTCGTCAGCAATATTCCACATTGTAACATCACATAGAGCACTGGTAGTTATAGTTAATGCTCCAGTTCCATGGATTGTCAATATTTCCAGGTACCTGGTTCTCAGAAGAGAAGAGCTATGTATCCCAGAAGACTGTCACTGCTCCATTTTACATTTAAAAAGAAAGATACAACTATTCTCAAGTCTGAGATGCTCCTTCTTTTACAATCCTCTCTGCCATGTGTGCTGTCTAGTCATCTCACCTGGAACATTAGAGTAAAGCCTTCAGTATTGGACTCTCAATTTGATTTATTAGCTTCACTTACAATTATACTGTATTATATTGTGCTATCTTTCATTCTGATATCCTATTTCGTAACTTAGTTTTTCGTCCCTTGGCTTATTGTTGCTCTTTTTAGGCCTGTCTCCCTACCTTTTCCCCCTTCCCCTCTCCCAAGGCTTGGTTCCATAACTCCCCCCACCCCATTCATCACAGAACCAGGCCAAACCAACCCATAAAACAATGGGCACAAGCAAAAGCATGCAGGGAATGTTACTTAATTCCAATTAACAACTAACACTGGGTTCAAAAATTAAAAGACGAAATTATTATTAGCATTAGTACGCTTTCATAATAAATAGAGAATATTGCACTCCTCATGTCAATGTTATCTACGAGATTTAAGGAAGTGTTTTTGTTTCTCCAACTTGATAAGGTACTTTCCTATGTATTGCATAATCAGACAGAGGCATGATATTCTAGTGTTAGACAAAAGTAGAAGCTTGTTGGTTGATAAAATCAAGTGGCAAAATCTGGAGTGGTAGAGACACGAGGGATCAATTTCTGTGGCATAAACAAAACTTTTTGAACACTGCAGTTTTTTTTTTGCAACTGAAATAATGCTGCAGAGTAAAACTCATCAGTATGTGCTGTCTTCAGGTTAAACTCAAATGTAAAACTCTAAAAGCAGAAACGTTGGCAAGATGTTCCCTTGAAATAGTAAGTTGAAGGCACACTCTGGTTGATGCAGAGTGACTCACATGTGCTCCATGTTCCCAGAGAATTGATACATGATTTTACTCAGAGGAAAGGTACCTCTGAGAACCTGAAAAGCTGCAAAATGTAAAGAACCTGTCTTAGTTTACGGTGACACTACAAAATGACAGGAAATGGGCAGGCTATTTACAAGCAACACTTGATATTCCATTGCATGGTCTTTCTACCAATTGCAGATTATCTGAAAGCTGCCTTAATTTCACAAACTCATTAACTGCGTAGAAATGCTATTTTTCAGCAAACATATTTCATTCTTAGCCTTTCTTACAGAAGAGGTTACTATCTGTATTTTGACTTGATGGAGAGTTCAGGCCAATTTCATACTCCTGCATCACACGTTTGCATTTCTGTTCCATCTCAGGTCCCTGTGAGGCATGTTTCTCTTCTCAGCCATGCTAAGTTCTGAGAACTCAGACATGCACAACTTCAAAAGCTTTGAAGACAATCTCTCATTTGTATACAGGTAAGCCTGAGACTTAGTACTTTTTTCTTTTGAATACCTAGCATGCTTACAGGTGCTTTTGTTGTAGCCTAATACTTCATTACAAGAACTTGCCTTATTTGCTTGGTGTTTCTAATGATGTTTACTCAACTGAAACAATCATAGCTACCTACACATACATGCAAATTTATATGCATATACGAGAGAGGGAATATTTGTTAGGTATTTATATTAAAATGTTTTAACTGAGACAAATGTGTATGCCAAAGTATCACATTGGAAACAATTATGTGCATGTGTGTATCTATTTATGCTTTTTAATGTGTACTTGACTCCAAAAGTAATTCTTTCCTATATCCATGGAAACTACAAAGAGCACAATAACATGTCTGGTAAATTCTCAACTACAGAATGCTATTTCTCAATATAGTCACCGCCATTAACTATGAATTTTCACCAATGTTGAAAAGCCTGCATGCCATGCTCACAAAATTCTGCATGGCCATCTGGAACACGGCTTATCTTTCAGGTCATTGTTGTTATGGCTGAAACACACAACCTATCTCACTATGCTCACATTTACTATTTGGTCTCCATAAACATTCAACAAACATTGATGAAAGTTAACAGGTGCAATTTTCTCTGCATGAAGGAAATGAATTCCACACCTTGGCTTGATATGCACTTCCATGCCAGACAGTTTTGTCATACTGCCCCTTCTACTGTCATCCATTGCACAGCATCAATATGTAATCGAATACTAGCAAGAAAGGTCAACCTCACTGCGATACCAACATCCACCTCTGACCTTATTGGTCAAAATAATAAAACCAGAGGCATTACTTTTGGAGCAGCCTTCATACATATTTACATAAGGTTGAGGTACAACTCAGATATCATAAATATCAGCTCAATTGAATTCCAGTAGCTCTTCAACAAATGGAAAAAAGTGTCTCACAGCTTGACACCATCTTTGTTACAGGCAAAACCAACCCAACCTACTACTCCTTCACTTGCAGTCAAGCTTGAAATTGCAGAAATGACACATTTTGCATGAGAGATGATCATGTCCCAGATTAATGAATTTGTCTGAGCTAGACATTCAGTGTTCAAGTGGAAAGCAGCTCTGCCCCCCTGAGACCTTAAGTGAAGCTGTACTCTGAAAAGCAACAGCTCAAGTGCTAAGGAGGCCAATGCTGCAGCAATGTGTTTCTAGTCAGACACACACAGTACATCAGATGAGGCTGACCAAAGGATCCTTAGCAAAGTCAATTCTGATTGTTCTGTAAGATGTTTCCCACTACACAACACCAGTGAGCAGACTGTGAAAGACAGAACAAATTGTCTTCCTCACATGTGATGCAATACACTAGCCCTATCTGATATAACTGATGGTGCCAATACTAGTGAAGTGGGAAGTGTCATACAGGATCAGCTCTGATGACTGTCTAGTCTCAAATCCTGTTTCAGATAGAGGCCAGTACAGAACATATCCAAGGTCAATGATAACACAGTAAGCTCTGAAGTAGCCTGCTTCAAATCTAGGTATCTGAGCCAATGCAGTCACAGCACATTAATTACCTGGACAGCAGCATTTCTCAAGAGATACACCAGGAAAGCAGCAGCTTTAATTAGATACCAGTGTTAGTCACCAAAAAACTGTTCAAACAAGTGCAAAACCCAGACAGTAGCATACTTCATTCCAAACTGTCTTCTTTGTAGAATTTCTAAGGCGATGTTGCACACAAAAGAAAAGTGACAGTTTTCAAACAGGTTGAGGTTTTGTCAGAGGTATTAATAGCCCAGAGGTGATGAGCAAATCAGCAATCCAAGCACACGACTGCATCTTTACAGAAGATCCTTTTTCCCCCATTTTGTCTGCAAAAAAGCTTTACTGCTGCAAGTCTTTTATCTGACATTTAACAAACAAAACTTGCTGTGCTTTTATTGAATATTCAGTGTGTGAAAAAATACATATATGCAGCAATATACAGAAAGGCTGTATAGTTTGATGTTCTGCTGCTTTAAATAGCAAAAAACCTGGATGCAAGTATTAAGTATTAAATACTAGGAAGCTTCAGATTCAGATGATACTAAGTTGGCAGATACTAATGGACAAAAGAATTACTGCATTTGGCTTTAGCCAATACAGGTAAGGATTTGTTTCAAATCTAAACACAAATTTCCTTGTCTTAGCTTACTGCCAAACTAAACATGTATTTACTTCCTGGAGAATTTCAGATGGAAAAAAGGGTAACAGTTAGAGGAATCAGTCACCCTCTGGACTGTGGAGTGTGGAACTAACAAAGTCCAAATGCTTTCTAAGAAGCTGATGTTTCTGATACCTGAATTTTGTTCAGGGCATCACAGTTTAGAAGCTGTAAGAAAATATTCGCAACATGATTCACTTCACTCTATCTTGGGGACACACTCAGTATCCACTGCTGTGCCTCACACCACCAGTCATCACAGAGCTTTAAACTCTGTGTGAGAAATCCAAGTTACCTTGCCTAAAAAAAAGCTGGACCTCCTTTAAGTAGTTCTGTGTTATTTGCACAAATAAACTTTATTCACAGACTTGTCTGCTCTCACACAAGCCATCCGTTTCTTTCCTTGGACCAAAATACAGAGTTACCTTTGAGTTTTGAAACAGAGATACTGGACTTGACCTCCTGAGACACACACATTCTGCTCATCTGCCTCCCATGGTCCTGCTCAATATAACATATTAGTAAGTATCAGAAAGCATTCTGCACTCAGAAGAACATATTATCTTGGTTTCATAAGACGACACAAATGGGCAAATAAAGCACAAATAAGTATGTGAGAAAGAGCAATAAGTGAAACAGTTGAGCTGCTCCCATAAAAAATTATCTAGGATCACTGCCTGAATAGGTATTAGCTGCCTAGCAAAAATGAGAGTTTGGCATCACTCGGGCTTCTTCCTTTCTCAGCGAACTTATATTAGGAGGGACAGCTTCTTTTCAGCTTCTGTTGTAATTTTTCCTCCTGTTCACTGTCAAGGTTTGCAAGCATTCAACCTACTGCTAACATACCACAAGACACTGCATTAGTCACTGTAATTTGAAGATGATCAGAAAAAGCAAGTCTGATTTGCTGCACACTTAGAAGATTCTTGCTTTTGCAGTTGTACAGAAGTGTCTATATCAAGACGCATTAAGGTTAAAGCATCCTTTTGTCTACCACACACACACACACCCATGCAATATCTTCTTTCCATGCTTTGAGGAGTTGCTCTGTTCTGATTTGGTTAGGAGAAGCAGAGACAAAGCACTTACAGCCCTCATCAGGGCACTCTATTAAGTAACACTGTTTTGATCATAAACTAAAATAAGCATTTATACATGAACTGTTTATAAAAGGCTAATGTGTTTTCAATGTTTCAACCAATTTTTAGTAATTTTTATGGACTGTTAGTATGTAAGAAGCAATACATTTTTTATACCTGTGACACATACTTCTTATCACAATCTCCTGCTGGAGTCCTCATAACCACATTTCTAAGTACATTTGAATCTCCCTTTAAATAGTCAACTCTTACAAAAGTACTTGAAAAGGGCATAAATCAGAACTTGAAAGATTTTCCTCTTGCTATTCAAAAATCAAATGAAGTCTTCTTTCTTTTTTGATCAGCTTGAATGCACTGCTGAAGGAAAACACTCCCCCTCAGAAAGTAAGCAGATACATTTTGAATTGAAACACAAGCTAAGATGGTTTGCTGCTTATTTGAGAAGCTGAATAAATTTGACTGATGCTCTTCACATAAAAATCAGTGTGAAGAACACCTTGAAGAAGCAAAGGGAATTTAGTGAGTTTTGAAAACTGCTTTTCAGACATAGCTGCTGTTGCGTGTTATAGAAAATATTTCACTCTGTGGGGGTCATCTGTGTTGTGAGGTGCTAACACACTCACTACTAAAAAGTGAGATTTTGACACTTCATTAAGATATTTCAGTCTGGAAATGCCATTTCTAATGACTTAAATTTCTTTCTTAAACCAGTTATATTTCTCCCATCCAGATCCTTCTGAGCAAAAAGAGAGTTGTAGTTTTGACACATACACGTTGTCCCAAACCACCTTCACCTACATTTGATCTGAGTGAGTCCCATTTGACACTACTCATTCAACTAAGACTGTTAACTTCATGGAACATTGAATCCTCTTAGAGACCATGAAACTAACTCTACCTATGGCCTGGTATGAGATGCTAAGTCAACCAAAGCTTTGAGATTGTTCTGCCTCGTTCCTACCACCAAAAAAATCTTTTTAAAGATAATCAAAATGCCTAAAAAACCAACAGCAATTTGTGTAAAATCTAGTTAAAACTAACAATAACCCATACCTCCACTCCCTCAAAGAAAACCCAAACCAACCAACCAAAAATTATTAAAACCTATCTAAGTAACCTAGCCAACTCACCCAGTAGAAAGTAAAAACAGGACTTGCCAACTTCTTGCACAACTGTTTTATCCTGACAGATATTCTTGCTTCAGGACTACTTAGATTAACTCAGTGACTTGAAATTGCAGCAAGCGAACTCTACACTTCTCTCTGGTCCTTGAACAGTTCTTCATCCCCATCAGATATCTGTTAACTGTCCTACATTCTTCAGTACAATCCCATAGAATGAATAACCTATAGACTTGTACCTCTGGGCTTTGTCTCGTGAACAGTCAGCAACTTCACAGAAGACTACACTCTTCTTGTAACTTCCAGAAGTCCTTCATAGAAAGTCTTCTTTAACCACATCAACACTAAATAGTAGCTTAGTAAGATAAAAAAACCGAAGTCCACAGCCCATGTATTCTTAAAAGAGAATTTCTAAAAAAACCTTCAATTTAATTCAGTGAATAAACTGAAAAATAAAATTAACTCTTATTTTTACTCATAAAGAAAAACTCACCTATTTTGAGACCAACCTATACTATCAACCATGAAGTCCAATAAGAAGTGGTTCACTCCACAAGAGCATTTGTAAATTCATCTAAAACAGCAACATCAAATGACTAAGACAAACATTACCTAATACAACACTGTAAATAAACACATACATTTACACATTCTGACAAATGTGCTAAACCAAAACTGAAAAGTACACTTACAAGACAACAGAAAACACAGCAAAAACAGAAAAACAACAAGAATCCAGACTACAACAAATAAAAACTTACTAAAACACAAGAATCTCAAAAATAAAGGAGAATAACCCACTTACCTTCCAAAAGCCTCAGGATATACAGGAATCTCCAGACAAAGAACCTCACCTCCACTGCCAACCCTTAAATGAGGTCTGGGAAGGGGTGGATCCTGGCTCCTCCCCTTCCAGTCGCTCAGGTACATAGCATGCACCTGAGCACCCCTTGGTTGGCCCTGCCTTCCCGCCAGGTGCTCAATCACTGCTTCAGGCTGTGACTTAGCATTTCTGCTACAACTCTCCAACAATGGAACAGTGAATCCATCAGTGCATTTTGTACAACTGACTTTTCTATTCTGATTTTCTTGCATTGTGCAAACGCATATGTATGGGAACTGTTGAGTCATGGCCTGAATTACTGATTGATCACCTGAGGCAAGAACTGAGTCAGCCATGCCAGCACAGGTGAAGGCAATTCAGCTGTGTGACAGGAAGGGGTGGAGCCTGGCTGCACCTCTCCTAGACCCCCCATTTAAGGGTTGACTGCGATAGGGGAAGGCTTTTTTTCTGGAGATTAATTTCTTTGGAGTTTCTTTTGCAAGCCTAGGATGTGGGTGAGTATTTCATTTTTATTTGATTATTTCTTTTCCTTGTGATATTTTTTCTAGTTATACTACCTGTAAAATGCTTTCCTTACCATACTATTCTACTAAGTGTTTATTTGTTGATTGTATAGCATACAGCTATAGAATGAGAAAATGTTCATTTCCTATTGCTTAGAGAGCTCCTTTTTACAATCTATTTTCTCAATAAAATGTGCAATTGAGATTGTAGGAGGCAATGGCCTTGCACTGTACAATAATTTAGTATAGCTTTGTTGGGGATTTTTCATTAAGGCACAACTATTATACTGTAGTTATGAAACAGTAACATCTTTTCTATGTGTAAGTTAATTTGTCCAACTCAAAGCTGAAAGTAGGTTTAGTTTTAAGAACAACTGGTATTCCCAGCTTTGAGTGTTGTGTAAAATGCTATCAATTTATAACAACAACAAAAAAAAGTTTAGAGATAATGTATTTTGGTATTCCTAGTATAATACTGGTTGTTATATTTAGCAAAACAAATGTTAAGCATTTTTCTTTCTTCAATTAATTTTCCTAATCCAAGATATTAAAGACCACTATAAGTTCTGCTTAGTAAGCTGCATACCTGAACTACCAGCCTTTTCTTAGAGAGAAATAATTTTATCAGACAGATAAGCAGATGTAACCCATTAGACTGTAATTGTTTGTTTTAGTCTTCCTATGTTAAAGGTTGTAACAAACTATATGTTAGTAAACATTTGGTTGTGCCTTTACAGATGTAATTGTTGAGAGTTTTGTATTTTTGACTGATTGAGTAAAGCACTGAAAAGACTTTATGGGGTTAAATTAAAAAAAAGCAATCTTGCAGGAAAAGTGCTTATTATTTTATATTTTGAAATGTATGGTAAAACAAACATATACAAAATGTGTTTGATTTCCAGTGCTATCCTTCAGTGATTATTTGGAACAGAAATAAATGTAGAATAGGGAATCACTTCAGATGAGATGTTTAGTTCTGAGATTTACATACTGGTTGTTAAGGTAACAAAATGAAGAATTTGGACATACTTTCTTCTAAGGCACTTAAATGCATTTAACTCAATGCATTTTGCTTGACTGCAGAGTTGAGTATCTAAAAACTGCAAAACAAACAAAAAAACAAAACAAAAACATAGCAAGAGGCTGAATACTGAGAAGCATTTCTCCATTGAAGAAAACAGTTTGAGTCTGCTCAAGATGTTGAACTTCAGCCACAATGTAATGAGATATTCTTCAGTGTGGGTCTTGTAAGTTATGAAGAGACTGTAGGTAAAGTTGCAGCTGATAAAGTGCATCAACTTTATATGATACATGCAGGAAATGCAGTGGTGTGGCACCTTGAAGCTTAGAGCCTAGTAAACAGCTGTAAAGTTCCTACTGTTAGCTGCAGTTCACATTAGTGGACGGAAGGCTGCAATCTAGACTGATGATGATTCAACCAAGGAAAGCTAGGAGACAGAAGCATGCAAAAAGCAAGTAAGATGAATTCTTGACCTACTAGTAAGTGAGACTTGCTAAGTGCTTTATGCAAGCGAATGAACCTTTCCCTACTTAAGCCTGCCAATGTAGAATAGCCTTTACTGGAGAGGGTCCTTTTGATTGCTTGCGAATTTAGATCTGAAAGCTGTATGTCAAACTTGGAGTAGCACTCAGTTTTGCACCTGTTTAGCCATGCAGTCTCTGAGCTTTCTCACTCTAGCACATTCAGGTCTTTCTGTAATACCTATGCAGGTATGTTAAGAAAAACATGTTTGATGTTCAGATTCTCAGCTAGAAAGAATTGTCTTAGTTGGACTTACATGAACAAAATCTTATTGTAAGAAATATCTTGCTATCTTCTTACAATTACTAAGGAATACTGAAATTAGCTTTGTTGTTCTGTTGTTTCTAGCTTGACTGCTAAATGTACTGCTCTCTCAGGTTGTCCTGTTCTCTCAAGCAGCTTTGGCTCTCCTAGTTCTCTTTCTCTGCCATCAATAGGCTGCCTGTCTGAAATATGTAATCACAACAGCAGATGAAAAGATTATCAAAGCCTGAATTACAGTTGAAACTGTCTGCATTGTTACCTCTCAGTCAATGCTCCATGCTAGAATATAGAATGTTCTTTGCGTACACTCAAGCTATCACCATCTTGAGAATTTCAGTTCAATAGTGAAGCTCTGTTATGTCCCCAGATGTACAAGGGACCACATGATACAGCTGCTTCAATAGAAGAAAGATACTTCTGATCTGAGTGTGGTATTTAAATGAACCAGCATTCTGGACCTTTAGCTAGCATGAAGAGGCTGTATGAACAATTGCATGGCAAAGAAGAATAGGGGCAGGCCCCTAGGGACACAAATAGCCTTATCTGTCCTGAATAACCTCATCTGCGGCCTCTACTCAATACTCTTATGCTGACCTAAGGACCTTGGCATATATAGGAATACATTGCTCACTTTCTCTGTATATGATTTCTCCAGTTAAGTACTTCTATGTTCTAGAACTTATACACAAAATGTGATTCTCACCTTCATGTTGAGAGCTGTCCTGTCAGAGATGACTTCTCCCAATAAAACCTCATTATGTATTACAACATAGAGAAAAGAGCACAGAAGCAACTAACAACTTAAGTAACAATAAGAGACATCTGGCAAGACTTGATTTAATCATCTCAGTTTTATTTGTGTTTATGTAGTGGAAATACTAAGTCACAGCCTGAACCAGTGATGGGGCACCTGGTAGGAAGGTAGGACCAGCCGAGGGGAGTTCAGGTGTATGCAGTGTACCTGAGTGACCGGAAGGGGTGGAGCCAAGATCCACCCCTTTCCAGATGTCGTTTAAGGGTTGGCAGTGGAAGTAAGGGTACCTTTCTGGAGATCCTGGGATCTTGCAGCTTTGCTATTCTGTTTTCCATTGTGCTAGTTTACAACGACACCCTGTCTCACAATTAGTCTTGATGCTGTCAAAGTCAGCTGCAATTCAAAAGAGCAGTGATGGGATTGGAACTTAGAACATATTAATGTAACAACACAGTGTACGGATTTAATAATTTTATTTCTTAAGGAAAATGTTCTCCAGGAAATAGTAAAGAAACAGTAGCCCCGCTGTAGGAGACTAAAAAACAAAAGAAGAGCTTATTTCTCTCTCTCAAAATACTATTTACAATGAATCTATAAGTTGAACCAGATCAATCTGAATTGCACTAATATTTTAACTGCTCTATGCTAAATGTACCATAACACTATATATTACTTGTCTATGCTAAATGTACCATTTATTGTGTGTAACCTGAACACAGGCCATGTTTAACATACTAAGGATAGTAGAGAGATCAGTCATGCATTGAGTGTCCTAGAAGGCAGGCAATTATGATCAAAGCAACTCTACTGAATGAAATTAAATAATGATAAAAATAATGATAACATAAGCATGCCAGCAATCACTATTAACTTTCTCTCATATTCATGTCTGCAGTATCCCTATTCCCCGAACCTGATTCAGACAGCAGCGTGGCTGAATACTATGCCATGCTGCAGACAGAACATAGAGCATACATGTATGTACAACACTGAAGTGTATTAGATGGCTGCCATGGTGGGTTATTCAATATCACAATGTATCTCTAGCCAGGTGTTGCTGTATTTATTTATATACCCTACAATGAATTCCTGAGTGGATTTGGGGAGACTGTAGCCTACTGCTTTAGGTATGTATGTTTTGTTGCACAGCAACAGCTGCCATCCCAAAGTGCTGTTATCTTTTCCACCCCTCCATCTCTCAAATTTATCAGTGAGGAATGCTTGAAACTCATCAAATGTTCTGGCAGTGGTAAGACAACAGTGAAGCAGAGCATGTAGAAATTGAAATGGGACTCACAGGGAGAATTTCATTATTGCAGGGGATGAGCATAGCTCACACTCAATCACAAGCAAGTATGTTAGGTCATGAGTGTAGCTCTTGCTCAATTGCAAGCCTGTATCTTTGGCTGCTACCTGACAGTAAAATGTGCTACTCAGTTCAAGCAGTTTGCAAACCCAGTAATAAGCTGTTGTCATATCATTTTACTGTGCCTTATAAATTTGTCAAACCTGTATTTCCCAGTGGGCCACACAGCCTGTTTCATAGACCCAGAGAGCTTTCCAGGCAGCCAGGCGCAGCTCTGTTCTGTTACATTTTCTTTGGTTTTTCATCTCCAATGCATGCCATTAGTGATGAGTCATTTTACAAGAAATGAGATTGTAGTACCCCCCATCTGCACCTAGAAATACCCCTGGTTAATGGCTCTGTTTACTGGCGAGGCCTGTGCAGGACTGCAGCATGCTCTGATATTTTTTCCCCTTCTAGTCTCAGTCCTCTAATCTCAGTCCTCTACTCTCTGTGCAGACTGCTCTGCCCTCTGTTAACAGTATGTTGCATCCAAATGAAGACTGGATTGCTTGATTTCTTCATCATTTTATCACATTTCAGATCTTATCATGAGCAGAAAGGAGAACACACGTTATATGCGAGCCAAAGAACTTCTAGTTAAATACAAGCCTAAACCATTTAATTTCACAATGATTTTCATGTAGTTATGATGGTACTTGCTCAGATCAAAGTATTTGGAGCTTAAAATGACTTATATACCCTTGCACTGCTCCTCTGGGCACGAAAGCTGGTGGCTTCAGGGAGGAGGCAGAGAGTTAGAGCATGGTCAGCATCCCCTGTTGGGAGAAGTAAGACGTGGATGTGGATTCTTCCTTCTCACTCTGGAGCTGGGCTAATTATTGTTTGCTAACATTATATATAAATATATATATAATATATAACAGACTATGCTCTCCTTTCTTTCTTGGTCTCTGACATCATTTTGACATCACATTTGTATGTTTAATGTATTTTTATATCAGTTAAATATTTTATATGCATATAATATAGAGAGCATATGGTATTAAAAATATGTACATATAATAGCTTTGTTCTTATCTGTTTCTGCTAGAACTGTTTACTCAGCTGCCAAGGTTTCCTTTGATAACCAACAGCTGGCCAGAGCTGTTAGAATCCTGTGCCAGTGCTTTGAGGCTCCTACTCTAATCCTATGCCTGTGGTCCTTCATGATACATTTCATTTGAGGGTCACAGACAATTCGTTCTGCACATAATGTCTACTTGCTGTTGCTGTATGTTAATTACAGATAATAAGTTTTACATCATGTAACAGTAGAAAGAGAAGCAAACACCAAAATAAGTCTGGTGATAGTGACCTGGTCAGCAACTAGTTGAAGTTCTTCTTGCCTTTTTTGGAGGCAACAGCAAGTATGCTGAAATAAGTCCTGATAATTCAGAAATTTTAGGTACAAGCAGAGAAAGGAAGGTAAGCATCTAGCCCTGTCCCCTTGCTCTGCATAGAAAAGAGTTGGAGGAGATCCATTGTAACTTGTGCAGTAGGATCAGCTGGAGTAAGAAACTCTGCAGGTATTGAAAGGGCAGGATTTCTTTCTCTATTAGAGCAACGTAGAAAAGCAATGGGGCCTTTATCATCAGTGATATTCACTTTAATAGAACATGTAAAATTCAGGTCACCACCCTCCCAAGGCAAGAAGTAGCTGGTCAAACTAGTGGCTGCTTTGATGTTTCTACATCTCTGAAGGGTTCTTATCATAGAATAGCCTGGGTTGAAAAGTACCACAGTGATGATCTAGTTTAAACCCCCTGTTATGTGCTGAGTTGCCAATCACTGGACCAGGTTGCCCAGAGACACATCCTTGAATGTCTCCAGGGATGGGGCATCCACAACCTCCTTGCACAACATATTTCAGTGTGCCACCACCCTCTGCGTGAAAAACTTCTTTCAAATAACTCACCTAAACCTCCCCTGACTTAGTTTAAAACCATTCCTCCTTGTCCTATCACTATCCACCCTCTTAAACAGCCATTGCCCCTCCTGTTTATATGCTTCCTTCAAATTGTGGTCTGACAATGTGACTTCTACTGAAACCCCAGGGTTTTCTGTAATAGATGTTTCCTGTTCCATTGGGTAAGGGAAATCATGGGTCAAGCTTTAATTTTGAAGAGAATTCATTACCAAATAGGTTCACCTTGGGCACTCCAGTAGGATGTGCTCCCCAAGACCCTTTGCTATAACTGAATCAACTTTGAATGATTCAGTGGCTCAATGCTTGGAAAATGTCTTTCCCTTTTCAATGCCTGAGTATTATGTAGAAGGCTTAAGCAAATCTTGGTGTTTTCCTGTCAAGGATCAGGGAGGCTGCCTGATCTTTACATAAGAATTTAAAGGCAATTGTAGAAGATAGATTAGATGAGCTCATACTGCTGTACCTCCTGTAGGAGCACTGTGCTCAGTGTCACACAGAGTTCTTAAGCTCCTCAGTAGCTGGTTCTACCTTTCAGCTACAAATGATAAAACATATCGGGTTCAATTCTTCTCAAGTCTAGTTCTGTAGCAGAGTTGATAGAAGGCAGGAAAAGACTTTCACAAGAACCTTTGAAATTTAAATTTCTTAACTTATAAAAAGGAATGATTTTACATGTACTTTTATTTGTTCTGTAAGGAATTTTTATTTCAAAAGCTTTTTCTCAGTTACTCAATTTGTTTCTCTTCATTCCTTTTCCCTTTAATCTTGTCACCAGCAGTGACTGGTGTGGCAAATAAAACACACACAGTTATTAATGTGTAGATTTTTCTAGTGGCAAAAAAAAAACAAAAACAAAAAACCGTAAATGTTTTGATGAAACAAGATTTTATTATTTCCTTTTCTAAAAAAGAAACATTTTCTGTATATCTAGTGACTTGCTCTTGGTGTTTCAGTTGCAAGGTGAACAAAAGACAGAAGCTGGAATGAGAAACAAGAAATCACACTTAATCACTTGGTACAAGGATTTTGAGGTCTTCCATTGGAAATCAGCTTCTGTTGGCCATTACTTCTTGCTGTTATCTCCCTTGACCATTTCTTAACTTAAAGTTTTTCTGTTATTGATACAACTAAAGTGAGATCTTTCAAACCCTAGCACTTGTTTGACATTTACTGTGTCACAGTTACTATATATGAGCGTACATACATAAATTCAGATTTAGCACTCAAATCCCAAGCTCATTATTTTTTAAATTAGGCTCATTCAAGCTCCAGTCCAAATCTAAACTCCCAGCTGCTGCAGTACATTAGTCACTCCTCCTTTGCCTTTTGGTTCCAAGAAAAAAATTAGTTGCTACAATAGATCTACAATTACTCAAATTGAGGATTACACAGAGAGGTTCCTCTTACTCTCCTTTGGTGTTTCTCCCAGGGCATGTAAAAACTGCTAACTGATTTTCTAGGAATAGAATTGATGGCATGTGCCAGGGAAAAGTCTCATGAATCTGTTTTCCACATGATGGGAAAAGCTTCTCTATAAATAGCAGAGGGCTCACTCCTAGGTCATCTTTAGGGTCTTTTCCAACCTGAGCGATGATTCTCCTTGAAAAAGTGGAGTTCTTTGAGAAGCCTTCAGTGTACTGAAGCTTCACACATTATTAAGGCGTCTGGGAAAACAAAGCACAGCCTTCAAGTGCAGCATGAGGAGAATGAGGTTTTAAATCCAGGTTCAAAGACTACAGGAAAGGGTAAGTTTCAGCTGATTTGTATGTTTTTGACAAAATAAAATCCAGGTTTCTAGCTTTTCCCCGTGTCTATACACCATTTTCTGACTGGAAAACTGGAGTATGATCTCACTGGACACATCCAAAGGTAAACTGCCTTATTTTCAGATGCCAGATTTTAAGGAACATAGATCTCCAAGTATCTTTATAAGTAGATAAAAATGAAGAACAGCATTATAAAATAATTCTATAAAAGAAACTGAGGATCCTAAATTAAAATCAGTTCAGGAAACTGGCTCTAGCCAGTCACTGCAAATCGTATTAATCTCTTGTGAAGGCATTCACCATCTTCAGCTCTTCTACCAAGCCTATGTATGAAACATAAAAACCTGCTTACAGATCCAGCTGGACAAAACACCTCTCTATCACAGGAGAGAGAGAGAACTCCTTTTACAATGTCCCTGGGGTGTGCAGCAACTGGTTCTGGTCTGGGATATTCAGCTTATCTCTGGGACACCTGAATTAAGTTAAGATGCTGCTATATCCTGCTCCAGTGCACTTCAAGCCATGGAGCTGCCAGCTGGGAAGCACCAGGCAAACCAGCTTTCTTTCCCCACCGAACTACAAAGCAATTATCCAGACAAAACTCACTTTAAAACATCTAGACCGACATTTATTCCTTGCAGTCCTAGGAAAATGCATGCAGGCTTCTTATGTTTATGTATGTGGGTTTTTTATATTAATTGCTTTTTACACTTCTTGCTCGATGATCCTTCTGCTTGGAAAAGGCAAATGGACTTCCACTGTCCCTTTAAGCAACCATGACTCTCCTCCAGACTGAGCTACTCAGGAGGTAAAAATATATATATATAAAATCTATTTTTCCATGAAATACATGTCTACAAGAAAAGTGAGAAAACAGTGTGGTTGTAGAAAACCAAGTTCGTATATTTGCCATGGAAACAGCATTTATAAGAAACATGGTGATGAGAGGAATATCAACTATTGCCTCAGTGCAATTATTGCAACATGCAGGCACAGCCACCTGCAGTTTGATCCTTGCACACCCTGACAGAGCTGTCAGTTTCATTAACTTGGTAATTATGGGTTGTTTCTGGCTGCAGTGTTTGAGATGCCGCACATCCTTTGCTCTATTCAGGAAGTATGAGGGGTGAAATAGGAGAAACTGAGGATGGGAAGGTGCCTTGTTCAGTTATTTTTCCTGCTTGATGCCTTGTTCCTCTCTGGTCACTTTTCCCTTCCCTATTCCCTTCTTTCTGCTACCAAAGCCATAATGGAAGCTTCCTGATTTCCTTTCTCCTTGCTGTTGATGTGAGCAGAAATGCAGCCAAACTAAGCAATCATTTTGCCAAAGGAAAAAGAAACACATGCTGAATGCAGTCTGCAAAACAGAGATGATTTATGCTCTGGATTAATTAGCAGCATTTGATGACCTGCACATCATCAGAGTAGAGAGGGGGTTGATTGCTACCAGTGTTCAGGTAAATGTCCTTTTCCAGTCCCCTGCTGCCATGCTGTTTTGGAGAGTTCCACATCACTCTTTGTGGAACCATCTTCTACTCCGAGAATGTAGCCCGGTACAGATTTGAACATGTGCTACCTCAAGAGGAATTGCTGTTCCAGTTTTCTGTCCAAGTCCTGGCTTCCTTCTAGCTTTTGTAGAACATTATTGTTGAATATAGTAGGAAATAAGCAACACGGAAGCTTTTTAGTGCTTATCCCTGACAGAACTGGTTTGTTTTTCACAGAGTGTTTCTATCAAAGCTTTCTTGGTAGCAGATATGTGTGGGAACTTCATATTGCAGACAGTCAAAAGTGCATCCAAGAAATTTCTGACCTTCAGAAATGACTGCTTAGTCCACAGCTTGCCATGCTCCCCTGAATTAAATGTAGTAAGGCAGTGCCTTGACTCCAGGGGTTAGCCAAGCTTTTCTTAGTGTTGGATTTAAAGCTACGTAAGTAATTGTTGTTGTTCTATGTCTTTGCTGATTTCTAGGCCCTTGGGAATGTCTTGGTCTCCAGAATATTATGGGCATTCCACAGGCTAAACTGAATCTACTGCTGAATTTACTGAAGGCTGCGAAAAGAGGTTGTGATACTCACTGAAGACAACTGTCTTCATCATGCTTTGGAGATAGTACAGGGAAGGAAATGGCCAAGGTTAGAGCTCTGCATCAACAAGTAATTCATTTTGTTCCAGGAAAATTCTAGTGGTTTTGCTTTATTTGCAACTGATTTATTTGCAATCTTACATCAGTTCTGGAAAGGAACCTCTAGAAGCAGCTCACTTGTTTATTTTTTTTAAGTAGACCACACCAATTCTCAATTTCCCAAAACCTTAAGGATAGGCTGAAGTTAGAGCAAAGCCAAGAGCAATCTTTCTCATCTTGGAGGCCTTTTCCAACCTTGGTGATTGTGTGGTTATATGATTTTTTTGCTCAGTTACTATTTTTTTGGTGGCTTGGGATTCAGATCCAGCATGCACTAATCGGAAAATGATATCCAGTGTTTCTGACAGTTCCAGATTGTTCTGATAAATAAAAACAGCTTCAACCAATGTTAACTTTTAATCAGCAGCCCAGACATTTATTAATGAAACTACATTAACAATAAACTTTAATTTAAGACTATTCAAATGCAGAAAAATCCCTATTGTAATGGAATATTCTAACACCAGAAGTCAGATTCTTCTCCATAGCTCTCCTCTGCACTGGTAAAAATCTGCATTTGCTGTACTGACTGTACAGGCATAATTAACACTTGCAATGAGTAACACAAAGCAGAATCCAAGCTTTATTTGTTATTAGGCAAGTTGATTGTATGAATTAATCAGATACTATTTTATTTCTAAAGCCAACTTGTATTTAATTTGCAAATACAGTGAAGACTTAATTTACCTCTCTTTTTTTACCTTGGGATTTCTAAAAATATGAGATGATGAATGCTCAGGAAATTGTTTTAATTCAAAATTTTAAATTTAGAGCTCAAAAAGAGAAGTATTCACTTGTAGCCTTTAAATGAGGTTGCTCATTAGACTGTCTGCTGCGTACTATATACAAAAGGTATTTTAAAGATTTTTATTAAGAATGAGAAGAATAGAGGAAGAATCTTTTGGACGTTAAAAGAACCTCTTCATACTGAACATCCATTTCCCTCTGATTGCTTCTATGTGTAAATTCACAGTGTTATGTTTATGCTGCAATTAATGCTGGTTTAGAATAGCATCTTGTGTTATGCAGCCTTAATTGTGAAAACAACTTCATGCCCTGCAAAGTGCTGAAACAACTGAGAAGATGTAGGATAAAATGCCCCCCAAACAAACTTAATTTTAAGATCTTAAACATGAAATGTTTTGTGGAAGAGGCTGCTGGAAATTAAAGTGCAATAAAAGGGAAGGAACTGACTCAGTGATTCAAGATATTCCTTTCAGCATTGTCTGTGGGTGGGATTGAGTTAGTAGATTTAGTGTTACGTATTTAGAGGTGCACAAATATGGGTCTACATTTGAACTAAGTGTCTAAACTAGTAAGCTTCTAATACCATCTGAAATGCTCTCCAGTATCCTGAACTCAAAGGGCGTGCGTATACCATGAATCATATGCCATCTTTGCCAGGACCATGTAAAAGTATCTTGCATCAAAGGGGATCTGACCAGGTGCTTCTGTGTGAGCAACAAAACTGAACACCTAATCAAGACAGTTAGTAAGCCAATGTCTAAAGAGCTGTTTTGTTCATCCTAAATGAGGCACCTCTGTTTAGTCTAGGAGTACTCTAAGATTCACTTTCATTGATGGTCTGAATAATGGGCTAGAGTGTACCCTCAAGAAGTCTGTAGATGATAAAAGACTGGGAGCAGTGCCTGATACACCAGAGGGTCATGCTGCCATCTAGAGGGACCTCCACAGCCTGGAGAAAAAGGCTGATAGGAGTACAATGAAGTTCAACAAGGAAAGTGCGAAGTCCTGCGCCTAGGGAGGAATCTGCCATTTCCTGTGTGGGTAAACAGGCACAAGTTACCCAGACAGCTTGTGAAATCTCCTTGGAGATGTTCAAAAGTTACCTGGATATGGTCTTGGACAGTCTGTGCTGGGTGACTGTGACTGAGCAGGGTTTGAACCACTTGGACTGAGATACACCTTTCAGTCTCAACTGTTTAAATTATCTCCA
>JAOWBP010002392.1:14984646-15001967 GCA_028571105.1 Tragopan temminckii
AAAAAAAAAGTATTGGCTTCTTAGATTCTGGCTTGAAATGGAACATGAACAAGTTAAACATTAAAACAAGCAGGAAGAATCAGCTCAACAGAAAGGAAAGCAAGGCATCCTTTCTCTGACATGAAACTTTCTACTACTCCGTATAGTCAACATATAAGTTAACATAGCTATCATAGCATGAAAGAGTAAATCCAGAGGAACAGAAGAAATCTGCAGATCACTAAACACAACCTTTCTGTTAGGCTCCTTTTCTCTATAGTCATTTGCCAATTTGGCCAGCAAGTTAAAAGGATCAGCTGCACACTCAGCACCTTTAGAAGCAATCTGTCTAGCACAAGAAAACAGATGACTCTGACTGTTCCAGTGTCACACCAGTAACACCACAGAAAGAGCCTGAGTTTTATTATCAGCTAGAGAAGCATGTGAAATTACACCAAAGCTTTCAGATCTTACAGAATAAGACAAAGGTAACTTACAGGTATGTTTCAGGAGATTAACTTATATAAAAAGCTCTATGATTTACCTAGAATAAAGAGAAATCTGGTCATTCCAACTCATTTTGGCTGAGAGCTCTACATAAATAATCTTTTTATTGATTTCAGAAGGGATAGGGTCTCATCTGCTGATATTTTATATTTCTTGAAATTGAAAGCCCAGTCTGACAGTGCTGGGATTAGAGCCCGTGGAATCCAGTGTCTGTGGTAAAAAAAGACTGCTGGTTTGTTCCAGCTTTTACTCCTAAGTGGTTTCCAATATGGTGGCAGGTCAAACCTTGACCCAGAAATTCTTATTAACACCCAGTTTGGATATGCTACTGTTTTTTCCTCCAATAGCTGAAAATTGTTCTTTTCACAACTGTTTGTGGAACCAGGTTTTACTTAATTTGAGGGCAGTAAGAACATAAGGAAGTACCTGCACTACGAAGAAAAATCTAGTATGCCCTGGCAGAACTTCTGTACCCCAACAATTCATGGCAGATGTACTTTTAAAACATGACTTCAGTCAACACATTCTCACTCCATCTCATTCTTCATCTTCCCATGAGTATAAGAACTCATGGTTTGATCTGCAGCTCAGTATCTATAAATGCCTATTTCCAGATAGTGATTATTAAATGCCTGTGTTTTCAGATCTGTTACGTATGCAGTGATGTAAAACTCCTATTTTAAAGACAATATTTATTTATCACGCCGTAAGCGGCCGTTGTCTAGAAAGGTTGTATCAGTAAAGTAAACATGAAGCACTCCTGAACAAAGTGGACCCTAAATGGTCTGTTTACATTCAGCATTGGGCTTTTAGTCTATTTTCTCATTTAGTTACAAACCATAAGGGAAGAACCAATACAGAATCCATGGGAAAAAAATCCAGAACACTGCATATTGGACATAAGGAAAAGGTGTCATCCTCATACACTTTTGGTTCATTATTGACAACAGTTTGTTCCCTGGCAATAATGTTGGTAATAGCAACAGGGTTTGCATTGAGCTCTCCTCTCCCGTTTATAGTCTGGCAAGTTAATTAGAGGTGAAACTAAAGGTTGAAGGGAGGACAGGAAAGAAAGGAGAGCTTTATGGTGTGTAGGCTGCACATTCTACAATAAACATCCCCAATCTGTCCACTTGAAGAAGGAGAGAAGTAAACTGACTGCAGACCCTGACAGCTGCCATGAGTTGGCTACAGAGAACCCTGGAACCCCATAAAGCCTGTGTTCTCAGACAGTTCTGCTGCTTTGGGACACAGCCAACAAATAAGGGGACGTATTCAACTTCAGGTTCCTTATTATTACAGCTCTGGAGGTGACCAGTAAATGAGGACTAGAGAAGCCAGGCAGAACATAAGAAGATAATGAGGGGTTAACTTATCCTAAAGGGAATGGGAAATCAGACTTTATTTCCAAGATCTCCATGGAGTTAGTACAACAAATCAGGGAAAGTCCTTCTCACAGAAGAGATGTGAGAAGAGAGCTATAAGCAATACTGACCCTACTGGGAAACTCAAAAAGTAAAACATTCACTTGAATAGATGAGGAAAATGCAATATATTCACCTAGTTTATAATCCTCCATAGCATCAGACGAATTTATCCAGCAATTTCCAAATCAGGCCCAACAATGTTTGTGTTATCCATGGTAAAACTTTTAGAAAGCCATCTGATCTTGTTTAAACATTCATTTGACAGTGACACTGTCCAGTGTCCTGTTCAAATACTCTCTTGCAAGAATTTCCTGATTTCAGTATACAACCATCTGCTCTTTCCCTTTTTTATTTAGTGTGTGCATTTAACTATATGATTACCAAGTCTTGTTATTTGTGATCCTTCTCTGGATCCCCTCCAGGTGTCTATATCCTTTCCAGATGATTACAGAGTACAGCTACAGAGATACTTCTATCCTCCACTTTGCTACTGATTTCATCCCTAAATCTTGTGTTTAGGGCAGCTGTCTTGGAGTTTTACATTGTATTGTTGAGGTTAAAAAAAATAATAATGGGAAGCCAATTCTGATATGTTTTTGTAATAGCACAAGGGAGATAAGACTCCTATTTTGAAATAGGAAGGTCAGGAAAGCGAGGAAGGGGTAAAATCCTGAAATAAGATTAGCCAAAAAACTCTGGACAAGGTGAACTTATGTGACTTCGTGCACCTCAGTTGCCACAATTCTCTTAGCTTCATTTTTCCAGTGAAAGTCCCATAGCCAGACACACAAACATTTTTATAAACAGCGAAAGCAGCACAAAGTAAAGAAGAACAAGGGAAATCAGAATTGACTACTATTGATTTTGTGATAAAGGCTCCATGGAGACCAACTGTTAATTACCTTTACAGAAAAGAATCTTGTTTGCTTGGAGCCAGTGTTGTTTTTCCTTCCCCCTTTCCTATCACATAGGATAGACTGTACTGCTAGGATTAGCACAGGATTTAAAAAGTAAACGTGCATTATGAATGAACTATTATTATTCATCAGTTTTATAATGGCCTTGCTAAAGTGCAGGCAAGAAAGAAGGAACACAGAAAATAAATGCCCCCCATCCCAACGCCTGTGCTAAAGAATAACAACCTTCCGAAGCAGAACTTCAATCAGTCTGGGCCTTTTCCAGCCAATTTAAGCCAAAGCAACACACATCTGTCCATCTTGTTTACCTTCCCCTACTGCACTTGTATCACATTCCCGTTAATGACCTACCCTTCCGGATACAGGGTTAGGCTTTCAGCATGGGGGAGAAAGAGGACACAACAGAGTCACCGTGCTTTGCTCCCTTCCCAATCAAGCCACTAAGCCCAGGCTGCATGAGCTGAGCTGTGCACGGCTGAAAACTAGCTAGTCAGGACAAATGAGGCTTGAAAGCCATCTGTTCTCTCACCAGAGCCTGACATGGGCTGATTCAGCCCAGGGCATGGCTGCTGCAGCTATGCTGGCCTGCCCATGTGATGCGAGCTGTTACTTGTGGAAATAACAGGCGCAAAGCCTCCTGACAGAAGTACTGTTTTTAAGTCCCGATTCTCTTTAATAACCCAGAGAGGTGGCAGACTGAGCTCTCCAGAGCCTCAGCCTGACTTTGTACATGCTACCTAAGCAATTACAGATGCAAAACAACACGTGCAAGCAGCGTTGCGCTGTTCCACAGTTCTCAGAATTGCTAGGGATCACGCACAGAGAGCAGGAGCACACACAGCAGCAAGATGACATTGCTAAGCTTCGCAAACACACAAGCTTTTCCCTGAAAACCTCCCTGCTGTTGCTGATGCAGTTTTGCTGGAAGCCCTGCTGCCGGGACCTTACCAATTTTTATTTTTTAACCTATCTTGAAGAATATTAAAGAGCAAGGACTTCAGCAGCCACACAGTACAAACAAGCTGAGCACCTGAATGACTCCTTTTAACTAAGGTCTCCATCACAATATTTAAAACAGGTGGTGCCTGAAACACAGCCTCTAAGTACTTCCTCATTCCCAACACTCTCCCAGTTGCTGTCTGTGGGGAAAAAAGGTATAGCAGTTGCAGCTCTGTAGAACTGGGCAGTAACAGACCATACAGGAAGATGAATGACTCCATTTGAAGTTACAATCTGTAAGCATAAATGGAAACGCGATTTTGACCCAAAGGGTGGACTGAGTGCAGTAAAACTTAAAAATCTTCTAAGAGCGTATCTACTCAGACTAGACAATCGCTCTCTTCCTGCCTAGTATGCATTTCTTTAGGTTTTCTTTGTACCTGTGCAGTACATTTAGTGTGAAATAAGTAAACAGCATAAGCTAGAAGCAATCAGCATGATGGTCTCAGTTCACACACACAGTCTCTCTACCTTAGCAAGCTGCCACTTATAAAGAACTCAGTGCAATCACAAGTTAATGATCTCTGCTGGCTTTTGATTCCAGATCTATTGTGCCTTGAAAAATATTACATCTAAAAATACCCTGTGTTAAGATCCCCAATGGGCTTTGAGCACAGTGTTCTGGAAATGATCTGTAATATTTCACACATTAAAAAAAACAGCAGTGGCCTTGGTGAAGAACAGTTTTGCTCATTTGTATTTATACCCGCTCCCAGCCTCGCAAGGCAGCCAAGGTGACTTTGGGGGAAACACTGCTTGAGTACAGCTGGTGCAATCTGGACCCTCAACTTTCCATGCCTGTCAGAAGTAGTTTGCATATTCATTATCTTGTGATGAGCACTGTGTTGTCAAGGGAAATGTACCACAGGAAAACATACCCCTTTGGTGTATATCTCAATTTGCTCAGCCTTCTGTAGATCTCCTGTGTGCTATATCAGTCTGAGGATAATCTGGCCTGTTTACTGTAAGGATTAGGCCCTTCTCCTATACTACTGTTGTTTTAACTGTATACAGAATAGCTGAGGAGGCAGAGAGCCTGGTGGGAACTTCTCTTGGGGTAAAGAACTATGCATGTTCTGTTAACTGCTTGATCAGGACCGGTTCCTAGGACTCTTGTAAGAGGCAAGAGAAGGTTCTTATTCATTGGGGTGCAGTGATGTAGTTGCCAGCAGGAGTTACAAGTAAACCCAAGAATGTCTAGCATCAGAATCTGTCCTTAGTTGAAGTTAAAAACACAGGTCTTCTGTCCTATAGGAAAGAGCGAGTGCAGCAGTTTGTGATCTAATCCTATAGACCAGAGAGAATCAGCAGCAGAAAGAGCTGAGGCTTATCAGATGAGCAGAACTACTGCAGGTTCATTTGGCCCTGAAAGCTGGGCGTACTTGGTCACATTGCATACTTGAAATAAATTCAAGGAGCTGCCCAGCTTATAGCTCTGTAGGAACAACCCTGTAGCTCTCTCTCAGGGCATAGGACAGCAATGCCACTTCGTGGCTTCATGAAAGCTATTTTCTCATTAAAAAAAAAAGTCTGTGTTAGCAAAGGAACCAAATGGATAGCAGCTCACTGTGGAATCTTGACCTTAGAGTTCCTCATTTGCAAAGTAAAACACCCCCCCAATATGCTGCAGAATATCAATCAGGCACCGCTCAATTTTTCCTGCTCCAGCTCTCCTGTGAGTGCTGCCCTGCACTGGGACATGCTCCACCCCTGGGTGAAGACCTAGAGCAAACATCACACAGCCCTCAGCATCCAGCAGGCAAGACGAGGCTTCAGACACAATGGCCCACCCTACCTCAAGGAGGAGCTACAACAGAGCTGTAAAATTTGGGTGATTAACTACAGTTAAGCAGGAATAGAGTTCTCAGGAAGCAGCACCACATCCTGCTGGGCTTTCTTTCATAGAATCACCAGCGTTGGAAGAGACCTCCAAGATCATCTAGTCCAAGCATTCATCTATCACCAATATTTCCCACTAAACAACATTCCTCTGTGTAACATCTCCACATTTCTTGAACACCTCCAGGGACAGTGACTCCATTACCTCCCTGGGCAGCCCTTTCCAGCATGTCCATTTCCTGACATGAAATCCTGAAACTTTAGTGGAGCTGTGCTGGTCTGCATCGATGCAGGGCCACTCAAGATATTTATATAAGTCTCAAATATTCCTGTTATAGAAGATTATAATGTGAACAAACCTGAACTGGATAGTTCAAATGAACTTAGCTTTGTTATCTAAAGAAGAAAAAACTAGCTTTACCTTAGCTTCATTGTTGGTTTTCTGGACTTGTTATTCTGTATGTCACTACATTAGGGAGAGGCAGCTGCACAAACTGCTCTCCTTTTCTGGTCCTTCCCTGCCTGGTTAACTATTTGAATATCAAAGATGATAGAAAATCTAGACCGATCTTCCATGCCACACTTTCAACTTGGAAGATAATCTTTTGGAGTAGAAATAAAAGCAAAAAGAGCATCTTTTCCCCTGGCCATCCAGTAGGGGAGGTCAAGGTCTCACAAGCTTGCACTTGAGGGATGAGGTGGCCCCTCTGTGCTCAAGGGCTCTCAGTTGCGTTTCTGGCCATCGCTAACTTGCTCAGTAACTCCTAGGAAAGTCACTTTCCTTCATTCTAATCCCTGTCCTGAGTACATACAGCAGGGCAGGGTGGAAATGTTCTCTTGCTGCATTTCCTTTCCTGCTGAGACTCAGTACACTCAGAATTCATGTTTGTTTTTGACAATAAGCAGTACAAACCCTGTTCCTCTCTCCTTGCACAGCTCCTGATCTCAACCATTGCAGGAGAACAGAAGTAATTATTCCAGGGTATGTGTGATGACTTCAGAAACAGTGCTTAAGCACCAAAGCTCTTCACATTTTATCCTAACGCCATAGCATCTGAGGCTCTCAGAACAAAGCAGAGAATGTTTTAAGGCATAAAGGATTAGACTAGGCAAGTACTGCAACCACAGTTATTTCAGAATCAAAGAGCAGAGAGTCTGTGCACGTTCAGCTGGATTCAGCCCTGAAAAAGCTTATAAATCTCCTCTGACTGTAACTATTCCTGCTTTCCCCAAGCCAAATACAGCCCGGCTTATTCACTATAGCGAACTAGCGAAGCAGGTTCAGGCAGTGCTTGGTAAGAAGCAGCAATACTGAACTTGGAAGTCAAATAAAATGACAAGAATAATATATGTACAAACAAATATATATATATGTATATATATAAATTAGCCCATGCTTTGAAGCTGAAACATCATACACTAAATGACTTCAGTAACTCTAAAGGAGAATGAGAAATGTTTCTGCTCTGATACTCAGAGCTTAGCTTGTAGGCCCTGTCTTGCAGTGGTACACATAAGTAGGGACTTCCCCAGCTCTGCCACAGCTCCCTGTGCAGCTATACACAGCTCTGGGATGCAGCTCTTGTTTTTCCGGGCTGGAGAGAACACTGGGGTGAACCACTCCTGTTTTCAGCTGGTGGATTTTCAGGAAAAAAGTTTCATAAGACACAATTACCTCTGGATATTCTGCTTTTAGGTGAGGGTTAGGCAGACAAATTGATAGTGGAGGCAAGATTAGGCTGGAGGTACCATTCTATAAAGCCCTCTGCTTCTCTTACTGGTCTGCATTGTGCACTTCTCTGCTGTCCACTGTATTTACTGCTTATCCACAAGCAATGTTTAAGAGCAGTTTGGCCAAACATGTGTTCTTAGAAGGTATAGAGGTCCAGTTGAATAGTGATTCATATGAATTGTTCTGTTTTCCCTCTAGTAAAATTCAGTAATTCTTGTCCAGACTTTGGTTGCTGTTGGTCACAGTTTTCAAAACTATGCTACCTGTAACATCCTGCAGTTCATTTTGTCTGATGATTCACGCTTTCTGTTTGTTGTGTGACTCAAAGAATGAGCTCTTTTTGGTACTGATTAACAGCTCCTACACCTTTTACATTTGCCATCTAGACCCAGAAATTGCCAGCTTGTGTTCTCCCTGCAACAACACTTGTGTTCTGTCCCCTACAAGGACTGTTGCCATGTGCCTAGTACTTGCCTGTTCTTTTTTTAGATTATTAGTCCTGTTAATTGTTTGTTTACACCTAGAAGCCCAGATGGAGATAAGGCCTACAGCATGCTGCATGCTATACAAACATGCAAAGTAGCACTGAACTTAAGAGCTTGCAGGCTAAACAGACAGTAGAGATGAGTAGTGGGGCAACCAGGAAAAAAAAAAGGGCATTATTCAGTGCCAGTCACATTTATTGTGAAAGCTAGGAGTAATGACAAGCTTCCCAAATCCTTATCCATAACCATATCCTGTTGGCAAAACCTCCTTTGGCTGATACAAAAGAATCTTTGCTGTTGCGTGTTCTTGCTGCAACATAATAGAAAGCACAACAATGACAGCAGAGCAGCAAGAGCCCAAGCTGCAACAAATGAGGATTCATTCAAGCGTGACAGGAATGGACACAGAAAACAATGGAAAGAAGCTAATTACCTTTAGAAGGCCACAAGCATGCAGAAATCTCCAGACAAATACCCTCACCTCCACTGCCAACCCTTAAATGAGGTCTGGGAAGGGGTGGATCCTGGCTTCACCCCTCCTGCTCACTCAGGTACACTGTAGGCACCTGAGCTCTCCTGGGTTGGCCTTGCCTTCCCACCAGGTGCTCAATCACTGGTTCAAGCCATGACTTAACATTTCCTCTACACTTGCCTTGTGAAAGAAAATGATAGGAAGGATTGAAGCCAGTAACTACATAAATTGTGATCACAGAGTGAGACCATCTGTCTAGAGAAACGTGAGCAACTGCATGATGTATGTTGCTTGTTCCAGCTTGGAACATCTGTTCTCATGTCCTGATATCTCCTGAATACCTTAGGACTTTTATTTCTGCTTTTCAGTTGTCTTCATACACTGCTTTGTGGTCATCTAGAGAAGGGATATCCAGATTTTCTCTTGTGCAGGTCTGCTGTTTAAATCAATGAACATGGCTAGAATATAATTCATACACACACAGCCTCAACCATTGCTCAGTTGCTACTCCAAACTCGTTTCCTTTTTCAGACTGTAGCTGAGCACCAACAACATCTGGAGGAATGACAAAAGAGAAATAGGAAAGAGTTTACTTCAGCTAAAAAGAACAGAAGGCTTCTCTAGCACAAGTTTTCAGTTGAAGCAATCCAAATGCTACCATAAAGGGTATGTATTTTATAACTCTATTACTTTGCAGTTGTTTTCTTACATGCATTCTCTTTGCATTCATGTAATTAATCTGTTAAGTGAGGAAAAATTAGTGTGCCATGTAGATAGATCCTTTGCAGATCGCTGGGAATAGTGAGGCTGTCCTGTCGCGAGCATCTCTGCAACTGGATCAATGCAGCAAGGAAGAGTTTCAAAGGAGGTGGCTAACAAGCTTAAAGTCGCAGCACAGGCACTGTAAAAAGAAAGCATTCTTTCAGTTAGAGTAGATCAGAGAAGAAAATGGAGGAAAATATGAGATAAAATGAGTTGTTTACGAATTGTTGGTGTCCCCAGAGATATCTATGCCCACATACATCTGTGACTTTCCCAAGGATCTGAGGCAGACATGGAGATGAGGGCAGTATTTTTACTGTCCACAGGTTGTCCATGCACCAGAATCATTAAAGTTGGAAAAGACCTCTGAGATCATCTTGTCCAATCTCTACCATGCCCACTTAACCATATCCCTCAGCGCCACATTCACACATTTCTTGAGCACCCCCAGGGATAGTAACTCCACCACCTCCCTGGGTAGTCCTTTTAATGCATCACCACACTTTCAGAGAAGAAACTTTTTCTAAAATCCATCTTGAACCTTCCCTTGCACAACTCGAGGCCATTACCTCATGTCCTAGGTTCTCAATAGCTGCTTATTCGCACCAACTACTTTGCACACGCCATCTTATTTAAAGACACAGGAATCACACATATCCATAATTAAAGATCTGAATGATGAAATCCAAGGAAGCCTTCGAAGTTACCACTGCAGGGAGCAGAGAAGAGAAATTCTAGCTTGCTTTGCAGTACCAAGCAAACAGTGTCTGCCCTTTATCGAACCCAAAGCTCTGATGTATGACTTGTGCAGGACTGGTGCTCCTTGGAAAGCAACCCGCAGGTTTAACTGTGTGTACTGCTACTCATTCTGCCCTCAAAGTGAATCAGGACCTTGTGTCCTACCACCACAGAGCTAAACAATATTTCTTTTTCTTGTGGCGTTTTCCCCTTAACACTGCAGGTGTCACTGTGAAATAGAAAATCTGTGTTCAACAGCTTCTGCTCCAGTTGCTTTGTATGGGGAGAAACACAGATAGAATTTATGGTGAGTTGGCTATGAAAATGTTTGACAATTTTCTCCTGTAATGATAGATTAGAAGCTACCTTCTATTCTAATACAGCTGCTTGAATTGTATTTGGAATTCGTGGTTCCCACAGAACATGTTGATGTTGTAAAGGCAGACTTTCCTCTTTCTGATGTTGTTGCCATCTGTGAGAAAAATGCATAGTACTCCTGGTCTGAAAATCCAAAGTGCTGCTTTGTATGAGAATAGTGGAGCCGTGACATTTCAGTGATGTAAAAAAGCAATTTTGTTCTGTCTCCATGGGGATAAGGTTGTCCATGGAGCTGTAGTTTTAAGGGATGCCTCAGTGATTCCGTGCAGAAGGAGGTTCAAGGGCTTTAATTAGAGGGGGATAGCCAGTCCACAAAGTTATTAGGACAATAAAAATGATGTGATTTATCTCCAGGAAGCCTGATGGGTCCTGTAGTATTATTGCTCCCCAGAGTCCCAGATGAGCCATGCAGAATTAAATTATAAGCCATAGTCCACAGAAGCGGGTTATTCCAAGTGTGGATTGATAACAGCCAGAGATGCAAACTCAGGCAATTTCCATCTCTCTTTGTATAACTACCTCTCTTACATTTGCCTTCCCTTTTTCTGTATGGCTTTTGTTTTTTGTTTCTGCTCACAAATCAATAAAGAAGCATGGCTGCTACTGATAGCCAGCAGTAGGCTCATTCCCAGCTTACTTTGCCATTTTGGGAAACGCTCAATTAGTGATATGAATTTCTGGAGCCTAAATACCTTGAAAAACCCAGTCCAGGACTTTTTACTCTGCCCTCCAAATCCCAGCTTCCTTTTGTCAGCATGGGTGTTTATAAAAGAAAAAAAGACAAACCTTAGTGGTGGGTGGTTTTTGTTTTGTTTTGTTTTTGTATTACTTGTAATCATCTCTGCTTTTGAGACATCCCTAGGGATGTTTTGTTAACATGGATTTTGGTACATAAATGGCTTACTTCCTTTAAATCTTTTGTATAACTTTAAATCCTAGCTCCAGCTCCTGTAACTGCTTCTGACAGCAGGTGCCTCAAAGAGATAGTGTTAGGAGCATTTATGTTCACAGTTAAATTGTCTTCATTCCATTTGTTCTTTTTCTTCTAACATGAACATGTTCTTTGCAATATTATAGGTTGCAAATGCTATAGGAGGTATTAAAGCAGTGGTGACATGTCCAGGTGTTTCTCGTTCCCCATCGCTGCAAAGCCTCCCTTCTGTCTAACACAAAGTTTCTAGCTGCATTTCAGCCCTACTATTTTTTGTTTGCTTCCCCTTTTTTGCCTTTTCCAAACTCAAGAATGACTGATAAAACATTTTCTTCTCACATGGCATATTTTCTAAACCTTTGCTCTTTCTCACATTGTGCTCTGGATTATTTTCATTTGCTCTGTATTTGTCTGCATCTAAAACTGGACCCATGTTTCAGTTACTATATTGCTCTAAATAAAATGACAGAATTATAGAATCACATAATGTCTTGGGTTGGAAGGGTGTCTTAAAGACACCTCTAGGGATGAGACATCCATGACCTGCTCCTATGCCTCACCATGGTCTGAGCAAACAATTTCCTTTCCCTAGCCAGCCACAGAAGATGTCATAGGAAGCAGTCAAAAACCTTATTGTCTTTGAGCCCTCTCCATGGAAAGTCAATTGCAGCAGCAGATAAAGTAGAAACTACAGGTGAGCCATAGAAGTTTGTTTCCCTCTCATGTGCATTGCCAGTGAAAACTTCACATCTCCTAAATATAACCAAGGTAAGCAAGTAGTAGATGCCTACGTTTTTCCTGGGCACTGCCATCCAGAAGGGAGCTGGTGGGCTTTCCTTCCCAGCAATTCTTGGATAGCCCACTAAAATTTCAAGGTGTTGGACTGTGACCTCTTGCAGCATCTTTAAATACTGAGGATTTCCTCCTCCTTTTTAATTTTTTACTTTATCTAGACTTAAGGAAGTTCTAGGAATCCATACACCTCCTTAAGCAGTTCTGATTCAGCACTCAAAGACAGGGAAGTAAGAGTAACCTGGTTTTTAGAGGTGCTAAGTGATCCCAGGTTCCCACAGAGAACATAATCTGGCTATAGACATCAAACTACATGAAATAAAATGTAGAAGCGTTGTCCCATAAGTGGAATTTTGTGCTTGCAGCAGAGAAAACATCTAGCACACCCCACTGCACAGAGATCTTTTCCCTGTGATTAAATTACACCACTTCACTGCATCCTCATCTTTGGAAAGAAATATAACTCTGCAGTTGGGGCTACCTTAGCAGCTGATTAGTCCTTACAACAAAAGATGGGCTGCAGTCAGGTTTCATGCACTTGTGGGCTCCTCAGAATCAATGAATGCTTTTCTCTCAGACATTTTACATCTTTAGTTCCAATTGTCTTTTTTTTTTTTTTTTTTTTTTTGTACTGCAGTCCTTGTTCACAGCCAAGTCTTTAAACAAGAAGAAAAAATCAAAAGCATTCATTACTAGTTCTAGACACACAGTTTAAATCGCAAGCTGCTGTGCCATGTCCGGGCCTTTAGCAAACAGAAGATATTGATAGGATCTATGCTGGGTTTGGAGACCCAGCAAGGAGCCCAGCTTTTGGTGGTTCCAGAGTCAAATGGGTCTATATTAATCAGAAAAAAATGTGAAAGTCATGCAATAATATCTCAAATGTGGCAAGTATCTTCATGTACCAGTAGATGGTAATCCTACCATTAGCTGCCAGCATACACAGGGATACCTTGAATAGAATCTCTTTCCCTCGGTGCTCTGTAACAAGGTGAACGCAGACCATATTGCAGCACAGGGCAGAGGCAGAGGGTTTCTTTAGCAGCACAAAGGCTTGCTCAGTAGCACTAGTCACTTGGTAACCGCCCACTCAACCTCTGTTCCACAACTCATATAAAGCTTTATTAATTCATCTGCTCACCAGTTACCATTTTACTAATTTTGTGGTTGACCTCCATGGTCTGGCTTAAGTGAAAATGGAGAACCCTACTTAGCACTTCCATAAGGCTGGCCTACAGCAGACTGACATTTAACATGAGAAGATGTAAGCTAAATGGAAGAAGTGAGAGGCTCTCAGAATCTCTGTTTTTCAACATTTATTTTATTTTATTTATTTATTCTTTTATTATTTTATTTTATTTATTTATTTTTAATTTATTCTTTTATTTATTTATTTACTATTTTATTTTATTTATATAACAGTTCAATTACAAGGCCTCCTTCACTTAGCCATTACCGGACCAAGCTGACCTAATGCAGAACAGCTGGGGTTGCATACAATTCACACCTGTGCTTTCTACTACGTTTTTATTTTCTCTGTAAATCACCTTTTGCATACTGTGTAGTAGTTTCACTGTTTCCCTTCCCACTTTGCAAAAAAGATCAACTGCTAAACTGTGGCAGGAAGCAAATGGTGCCAGGCTGTAAGAGTACTATCCAGGTAGCAGAAGGAACCAGTCAGAGAATGGCAGTTTAAAGATGTGCAGATGTGCTTGCTGAAAATACGTACGCACATAGAGTCCTGAGCACAAGCTGAAGGGGATTGGTCAGGAATAGAGCAAAAGGCTCTATTCTGAGGATCAGGATATCCAAAGATTTATGGCCACAATGGTCAGAAATGGCCTTACAGATCCAAACAGAACACTAGTGTTTAAGGATTTAAGTCAAGATTTTAAAGGTTTGTGGGTTTTTTGTTTGGCTGGTTCTGTTTTGCCTGTTCACATAATTGTGTGAGCAATCAATCAGGGCAAGCTGGCTGATCAATGCAGGAAGACAGGACAAAGCTATGCCACAATACACTTCTGCTTGGTGTATATCTATACATGTTTTCCTAAAGTCAATTAGGGGCTGGAGCCTCAGAGATATGATACTGTAAAAAGAGTATCATATCTTGTATCAACTGCTTTCCTGCTGTCCAAGGGTTCTCACAGCATTTTAAGCAGCATTTTTTAAGGATAAAGTAAGGACAAACAGTTTTAAGTTAAGCACTATTAGAAACTCTTTGTTTCCAGTTCCTAGCAAAGAGCAATCTCCTGGTGATACATATATATATATATTTACTATGTATATTTGATGGAATATCTTCTGAAAAGCTCTTGAGGCCTCTTTTAAGAGCGATGAAGGAATGTCCAGAAAAAAAACGACCTTTTCAAATGACATAAACCAGTATTTTAATTTTTTATTGGGACTGATAACTGAAGCTGTGAGCCATGATAGAGTCTTCCAAAAAGCTGCAGTCCTTGTCTTTTTTTTTTTTTTTTTTTTTTTTTAATTTTCTTTTCTGAATGTATGCACTCCCAGCACCGTGCTCCCTAAGTTGTGAGCATCTTCATAGACTTTATGTTGCTGTTGTTTCCTTTGGTTACACCAGTGAATGCTTCACAGAATCACTCAGTCATATTCATGCCAAGATGCCACAAGGACAGCTCAAGATCTCAGTGGCTGCAGTGATAATAAGAAGAATGAAACCTTATTATGAACAAAATCCACTGAATAAAGTTTTCAAATAATCCTTCTTCTTAATGGTCTGTTACTGTCAAAAGGGAGCTAATAACTCCTATCCCATTTTAACAGGCTTTGCTCAGCATGTAGGCTCTCAGTTCACTCTGGGTTCTGCTCTGCTAGCATAGAGGGAGGGCTCATGTACACTTAATTTCCTGTCTGACTGACTCCTATCCAAACATTGCTGCTGTTGTTGCTAAAATGTTTTTAGGGCTTTGGTAGACTTTAAAGGAGAAACATTTTTTTTCCTTTTTCCTACGTACAGTACATGAAATGAAATGAGATGGAGTAAGATCCTAACTTGCTCACCCAAGTGATACTGCATGCATTTAAAAATCTTTCTAGGAAAATCTAAAAGGGCTTTTGCCAGAATAAGGGAATATCAATAGTTCCACGCTTTCTACTTCTCAGGCTGGGCAGTGTTTATTCACAGGTATTCAGCCCAACATTAGCTTCTGTAGTGTGAACTGTTGCTGTGCTCCACCATAATCTTGACCTCTGCCATTCAGCTCATTTCTGCTTAGCACTCAGTGCAACAAGGATGTCAGGGCAGTAAAGTACGTGTATAATTTTACTCACTTTTCAGCAGTACATGGAAGTAACAATAGTTTGAACAGGATCTGGTAAACATATCCTTACAAATCTGCAGGAAAGGAGACAATGTGCAGGCACACTTCAGCCAAAAACTTCTGTGCCAATATTTAAATAATATGTCAGTGCAGGACAAAAGTTCCCACCTGCTTGTATTTCATGTGATTCTATATGACTGCTATAACTATGAACTCTTTTCTTTCTCTCCTATAAAACAGAATTAGCATTCTCTTTCCAGTAAATATTTTACAATGCAACTTCCAATTAGAAGAAAAGTTTTGGCATGCGTAGGAAGCTCAAAATAACACAAGTTGAGAAATCAAATATTTCCTCAATGAACAGTGGGAATGATAACTCACTGAGGTAATTTTTCATAACTAGCTTTTGGATATAATTACACTTACTTTCTCTGATATCTAAGTAGTCAGTTTTAAAAAAATCAGAATTCTGCACGTTGTTTTCCTACATGGCAAGAGATAGTAAACACTGATTTTAGGATTAGTGAATTGTTAGTCAAGACTGATTACATCCATTTATCATTTGACTAGGCCACCAAGGTATGGCTTACTGAAGACTATTTCTTCATTACTGTTTCTGAGAAATAGTCTCTTTTTCATTCTTGTAGTTTAAGTATCAGATAACGTGTTCACCTGAGTTGAACCTGGTATACCTTTTTCTCTTGTTCTTAACTATTAGGAAAGAGAATGGGTACTCAATTTTTAAATGGTGAGATGGTAGAGGATGTTTTCCACCTGTACTCAGCTGTGATGAGTCAACTTGAGTATTCTGTTCAGGTTTGGGCCCCTCACTACAAGAAAGACACTGAGGCTCTTGACCATGTCCAGAGAAGGTTAACAAAGTTGGTGAGTGATCTGGAGCAAAAGTCATAGGAGGAGCAGCTGAGGTTGCTAGGAGCATTCAGCCCGGAGAAGAGGAGGCTCAGGGGAGACCTTATTGCTCTCTACAGCTGCCTGAGAGGAGGTTGTAGTGTGATGGGGGTTTGCCTCTTCTCCCAGGTAACAGTGATAAAACAAATGAGAATGGCCTGAAGTTGTACAAGGGGAAGTTCAAGTTGGATATTAGGAAAAACTCTGACAGGCTGGTTAGGCACTGGAACTGCCCAGAAAGATGGTTCAGTCACCATCCCTGGAGGCCTTCAAGAAATGTGTAGATGTGGTACTCTGGGACAGTGTTTAATGGGCAGTATTCGTAGTAGATGGTCAGTTGAACTGTATGATCTTGGTGGTCTTTTCCAACCTTAATAATTCTATGTTCACATATTATAGAAAAATATAATAAAATAATTTATTAGGTTGCCTTTTCTGACTTACAGCATTATAAGTCAATCACAATTTGTATTCTCTAGCATGTAGAAGAAATGAATGCAAAATTAAATGTTAAATGAGAGCATATATGTTATGCAATTCCCTTCAGGTCACAGACTTCAAAACTAATTATTTTCACAATGTGTTTGCTCCTTCCAGTCGCCTGAAATGACACTCTTGGTTCATAACCAGGATTTTCAAGCAAATAAATAGATTGCAGGGGTACAATGTAAGTAGATCTTTTGTATTCCTGAATCACTTTTGAACCCTACAGTTTAGCAAGAATTATAGTCTCTTCAATGAGTGCAACAAAATCTCTCTAGTCAGCAAAAGGTTATCTATTCCTGCCTCTCCCTCTAAGAAATATTAGTGCAGAATCTATGAAACAAAAAAGTAAAATCCAGAAACTGTAGATGACAGCCATCCTTATATTAGAATGATTCACCTATAGTGAGTGGTTCTGAAAGCAAGAGGAAAGGAGAACAGGTTTTTCTAAGAGCCTTCATGTGTCTGAATTCTCTTCATGAAGAACAGAAAGCTCATGCTATCTTTCAAATATTCTTTAAAAAAATAAATGCATAAATTGTAATAATTGTAATAATAATACTATGTAATATACATAGTATACACATAATAATTTAATAATTCTAATAAAGCTTATTAAATTTGAAATGTTTTTATAAAATTTATTTTTATATACAATATTCTGAGTGATATTGTATACTA
>JAOWBP010002392.1:15010917-15028456 GCA_028571105.1 Tragopan temminckii
AAATACCAGGGGTGGCTCTGGGGCCAGAGCATACAGGAATCTTCATAGCACTCACTCTGGTGTAAAGCTCCCTCTTGATGGACTAAAGAAGGGATTACGACCCTGCTGAGCAAAAAGGTCCAAAGCCTCATGGTCTTCTGAGGAGGCAAAGAAATTAAGATTGAATCATACTCTCAACGTATTTGCAAAGGATTGTGATCTTGTCATCCCCGGTACTCAGGCAGCTCTTTGGGCTCTAATATATGTTATTTTCTCACTTTTAAACACGTATGGCTAATAAGACCTGCAATGCCTGCTCTCCAATCATTATTCTAGTTTGTGCAGGGCATATCCATGTTTCTTCAACTGTGTTCCCTTGCCTGGCTTAGTTAGTCTCTGAACAAAGGTTGAGGAGCATCTACAGCTTGTATCTTGGATAGAGGATAGAATTCACATTGTGACTATCTTGCAGAGAGGCAGATGTAGGGAGTTGGTGGCAAGGAGAAGGTGATGCTGGTTTTGATAAAGCCAGACCAGGAGGAACTCCTGAGTCAAGAGCACTCCTTGCCAACCCTCCTGCAGGCCCAGAACTCCTGGAGTTCCTCTCACCAAAACACCATACACAGAGATTTGCAACGGACTGTAACACATTGGCCTTCAAGCTGAGGATGAGGGAGAAGGCATGGTTCTTGGATGTGCTCCTTTGCTTACTTCCTAAGACTCCTGGGTTTTTAACTCTGTTCCTATTACGATCAGAATGCAGTTATGACATAAATATATGAGCAAAATATACCCCAAATATTATTCTGATTTGATTAGAGCTTTCCATAACTCTCTCTGGCCTATTATCTCCCATAAAAATTTAATCAAAATTGCTAACTCACTCTGATTGGGCTTAAACACTGGCAAGGGCAAGCAGAGAAGAACAGGCGAAGTGCTGAAGGAAATAATATTCCTGCTGTTTATTGCCAGTTTGGATGATATGCTTTGATAAAAGTCACATGAATGGAGGGCCATGGCAACTTGAAAATAAGGCTACAAAACTCTGGCAGAGATTAGCCTTCTGGCTCCCAGCAGGTTACCTTTATCACCAATGCAAGTGGATGCAGCAGCTCCAGCATTGCAGCTGCCAGCAGGAGAGGAGCAGGGTGAGCCTTGTTGGCTGCGTTCTTCTCATTTCACTCCTCATCTTTGCTGTTAAAATGCAGAGCTTGCATCTTACTGTCTTAATGACAGTAGATGTTGCTATTAATAGCACTATTAATACATATATAACAGTAAGCATACTCAGATGAACTATATTAAATAGTTTGTTTTCCATGTACTCCTCACGCCAGGAAATATCAGGGCACTCATACATATTCAAAAATAGCATTTTTGTGTCAGGTCATGTTTAACGTTGGTGCAGTCACTCTTCTGTGTGTCCCTACAGATCTACTCAAGAGAGAAAACAAAGAAAGACAGCAGGCTGATGCTGAGTAGCAAAGAGCCTTGTTAAATCAAGTCTTACTGAGATTTCAAGGGTAGTTGCAGTAAGCAGGATGCAAACAGCTGGATCAGAATCTGGCAGGGCTAATCTAAGTGAAACTAATCTCTTAGTTTCACAAGAGTCCTTAGCAACTTGAGGTCACGCTATCATCTCTGTAATCACTGGGGAAGTGCTGTTCTCAAAAGCCAGCACTGATTACTTTATTGGTACATGGTAGTCGCTCTGATGCTTTTTAGAAAATAGACTAGCAGTCTTGGTCTCATTACAATAATCGGCTGTTATTACACCCAAAGTAGCAGATTAGGCAAGAGCCTTAGGTCCCAGTGAGGCAGAAGCTATGAAAAGAAGCAGTTTTTGCTGGGAACAATTTACAAAGGCAAGCCTCCTCCCAACACCATCCTAAGAATTGAAATGATATCAGCACTATCACAAAGTTGAAAACAGTCATTTTTGATTCCCAGATCAGTCATATTTACAGGAACTAGATAAGCTTCTTTTCTACCCTGTACAAAGTAGTCATTACAATCAGGATCTGTGTGTCCTAGCTAATGAAGGACTGGGCCAAGATATACACAGAGAATTGTCCCCAAGGGCCCTGAAACAGGCACACAAAGCATGAAGGCACTCAGCAACATGCTTTGTATTGACAGGCTTAGAGAAAGACATGGGAGGCCCCATAAAACAAAACCTCCTTTTTCTCCAGCTAAAAATGTCAGAAAAAGCAACACTTATCTGACTGAGGTAAAGAGTTGCTCAGAGCTGAAATGAGTTTGTCTGTGTATTTTAAGTCTTCTGTCTTCTAACTTCAGTTCTTCAGACTTTATACAGCCCTTTCCCAAAAACATTCAAAAACCAGACACGTTCAGCTTTGTAAACAGCATAACAAGCAAAAGATTGCCAGTTTGGTCCAACTCCTAGTTCTTAAAACCACCACTCTCAGCTAGTCCTTCATTTTCTATCATTTTACTTTGCTAGCAGCAAAACTAGCTAGCAAAATCTTAAAAAAAAAACAACAAAAAAAAACCAAAAAACCAAACACTTAGATCTTCAAACTCATCTTAGAATGCATACAATTTTGTACTCTGTACATGTCTGAGAAGATTTGAATAGCAGCAGATTGTGTTGCAAGCATTTTCACAGTGATGGAAATTAAAGACCTATTTCTCAAAACTTTTACATACATGCTTAACTTTGGACACATGATTAACGTTACCGACAACAAGGGTTCATATGCTTCGCTGTAGTAATGCCCAAGAACAATACAACAATATCCATAGAACTATAGAATCACAGAACATCCTGAGTTGGAAAAGGTCCACAAGGATCATCAAGTCCAACTCCTGGCTCCACACAGAACCACCCAAAATTCAAACTCTGTCTGAGGGCATTGTCCAAACACTCCTTGAACTCTGGCAGCTTGGGGGTCATGCCCACTGCCCTGGCTGTTCCTCTAGTGAAGAACCTTTTCCTAACCCCCATCTGACCCTACCCTGATGCAGCTCCATACTTTTCCCTCAGGTTCTGCAGCTGCCACCAGACAGCAGAGATCAGTGCTGCTCCTCTGCTCCCCTTGCGAGGGGCTATAGGTCACCACAGGGCCTCCCCTCAGCCTCCTCTGCTTTGGGCTTTATTTTTCCATTGTGCTTCAACAACAATACTTTTCAGCTATACTAAGAGCACAGAAAAGGGTGCTGCAAACAGCATCTCTCACTCATACGCTTTGTAGAAGACCATCCTAAAAGAAGTGCAAGGAGATCTTGTTTCATCAGTACGAATGCTCTCTCTGTTGGCACTATTACCCACACCATTTTTTTCTTGTCTGGGAGCTTCAAACACTATTGAGAAATGAGTCAGTAACTTGGTTTTCCCAGGTCCTGTTGTTTACAGGCCAAAATCTGACTTGCAATTTTAAGCCAGATTTTATTTAAGAGGATATTTGTATTTGTGAACAGTCTCCATTTCTTAGTTCAAAAAGAGATGCGAAGACTGGAGACAACTCCCATCATTCTTTCCCCTCTGAGTTCCCCAGTGATTAGAAACAAACCAGAGCAAAGAAAGGGCTAGGCTGAGCCTCAGCTGAATCATGGTACTTGTAAATTAACTTGCTCATTAAGAGCATGCATTAAAGCCCAGCCCTACCAACATCATGGAGCAAAAGCTGAATGATAGCTGAGTACGACTAGATAGAGGCTGAGTTTTATGCAATAGACATTAATGGAGTCAGTCCAGAGAGGTAAAGCCTATTTTCTAAAGCTAAATGTCATGATTAAGCAGTCTGAAAATGCAACTTTCCAGGTTCTAAATGGACGTAGCGCCACTGAAGCTAATGGTAGGAAATCAACTAAATTTCTGCTCAGAGCAGAAATTGTTTTAAAAGGTTCTTTCTTCAACTCCAGCTACTTGTTTCTACAGAAAGATGAGCAAGAATTGGATTTGTTGCATTAAATAAATAAGAAGTTGGAGAAATGTCACAGAGTATATATGTTGCCCATCTGCAAAATTTGAGACGTCATTTGACTGCACTGAAAGTATTCAGGGACTTTGCTGCTACAACATTTTGCCTCCTCCTGATCATGGGTTTCTGCATCACTTAGCAAAAACTGTAGAGGCACAAAAGTTTGAAAACAGAGATAAATAGTTTCTATGCGTTATCATGGAGATTTAAAAATTTTCTGATCACAGTTCAAGTATTTGGGGTAGACAGTATTGTCAAAAAGCAATTCAATGGAAAATAATATAGGAATAATTTTACATATTCACTGGACAACCTTTTTACTTAGCCACAAAGCTGATCTCTACATAGCTACTGAATCTCTTCCTACTAGAGGTCATTTGTTAAGATTTTTGCTCAGGAGTGCCTGTGCATCAAACCATAAATCACAGTAGTTTGCATCTCTTCCACAGCCAAGCCAAGGAGCAAAATAGCAGATGTGGATAACACTGATCTGACAGAGCTGCTGTCAGGTATCATAGTTATCTGAAAAAAAGGTAACACAAGGGGAGGGAGACAAGCCTTGAAAACTTTGTAGAGATTTGGAATTAATCACTTCAAAATTTTCAACGCAAATGTTTGAAAATAAGAAATGAATATTTACACAGCCCACTGGAGCCAGCGTCTTTGTGGCAGCACAAACAGAAAGAGGTAAAGTAAAGCACTTAGAATATGCATGAAAACAGTGACAGCATTTAATGAAGTGAAAAAAGTTGCGTCAAAACACTGCTGAAAGAACACAGCTCATATTCTCAGGGGTGGAGACAAAACTGAAGCCCCAGGAGGGTACACTTCTAGAAGATGTTAGCAGCTGTGTAGATCTTGTTTCCATAACTCATTTGTCTGGCTAGAATTAAGAGTTTTTAAACGTTCACTAAATATTCATACATTTCTGTACAGGCTGGCTTGGAAGCTTTTGTGTTCAGTAGATGAATCACGCCTCTTCCTTCTTTCAGTAAGAGAAGAAAACTTCCATCGTCTTGCTTCATGTAAGAGATCCTATTGCAAAAATGTATGGCCCAGTGCAAACCGAAGTAATAAGATTTATAGAAACATTGCTGAATATGATGTCACTGTATGACCTTCAAATTCTAAGGTGATGATGATGTCTTTAAAATTGTCTTCTGATGCTAACATACTAGCAAGCAGCTAACAAGCACTGTTTAAGAAGTACTAAATGATTAATAATACACAGATTTCTTGGATTTCTACATCTTTTATATTCTTTTTGGAAAATAACCCCTAAAGAACAGTGTTTCTGGGAAATAAAACAGTTTTGATGAGATTAACAAAACAGGGATTTCAATGAGAGCACCACACAGGCACACGCTCACTGTCCTGTGCACAGTTTGGTGCACCTCTTTGGATCAATAGATTACAGAGCACACCTCGGCATTAGAGCCAGGTATGGTCTTACAGTCCTTCTTACAGTCAGATGTGGAAACTGATGGGACAACTTAGGAAAGCTGTAGGATGCTCTCCTCATTTAAATGACGTGTACAAGGGGAAGGAGGGAAGTAAAGATGAAGTTAGGGTTAACCCATAGACGTATTGCATTCAGCTCGAGCAGCATATCCCACACAAGTTCTGGGCTGGCTGGGATTTTTACCATTCCTGCAGTCATGGTCCTCCAATCCTTTTGGGATTCCAACCACCCATTGCTGTTAATGTTCACCATAGTGGGGTGCATAAACCCACTGACAACACCTACCAAAGAGGAGACCTCCCAGCACAGCTGGAAGTGCAACATGCTTACCCACAGCTGCATGCTGTGCCAGCTAACATATTAACCAAATATGCATGCATAAAAGAGGATTTGAAGGTCATTTGTTGGAAATCAGCAAGGCACAAAACATTCTGTCTAATGTTGTTAGAAACCCACTGTATTGTAGCTACGAGATACTGCCTGTGGCTTCCTGGCAGAGACTAAAGCATGCATGCCTTAACCACAACTGCAATCAGGTCTACTGTATTTCCCCAAACAGTGAGGAAGGACCAGGACTGCGTGCCACTGTCATAAGTCTGCAGTAACAGTTTAAGGCCCTGCATGTTGCAGAGTTGAGAGGCAAAATCCCCCGGCTGTGGATCTGCCTGAGATGGTTTTGAAGATTGTACCCAAGTGTTCAAACAGCTGCAGCTAACAGGCAACCCCATCAATTGATCCTGGGTGGAAACAAGATGACATACAGGTAACTAATTCTTAGAAGAGATCCTTCATTGAAGACAAAGCCACCTGGTTTGTCCCTGTGGAGAGCACTAACAGCCCCATCGGCTCCTTACAAATGCTCATTCTGTGTTCAGGTACCCAAGGAGGCAGAGCTACTTAATGCTGGGTGGTCTCTGTAGGGATTATCCCTACCCTTCTGGGTCTGCATTCAAGGTGTGGAATGAGATAGAAAAGCAAATTGAAACCTCACAAGGCCAGAAGGTCAAAACATAGTCACTAAGATGGGTTCTGCTGACTCTGAACACTGAAGGTATGTGAAGGTTCCATTAAGATTAATTTCAGAATGTAACAGTGTAGTATCTTCACCAAGGCTTGGTGCCACTATCTACAAGACAGCAGCTGTGCAATTCAGATTCAGGTCATAGATGCATGGTGTATGGAGTTATTCAGAATCACAGTCAGTTCATCAGCCACTCTACAGTGAGTGATGGTTTTGCTGCAGTCGATAGTGCAGTGTTCATTAACAGCAGCTGATCGTCTGGCCCTTGGGGGTTCATGCTGACACAAATCTTCAGTCAGCAGAACACTAACATGAGAAGCTACAGATGCATTTGTGGGCAGCCCATCAATAAGAACAGGAAGAGAAGTGATATTTTTTCATACATGTTTAACAGCTATGCTGTTCTTAATTTCAAAAGCAACAGCAGCCAGATCCTACTATGCCTCTTTAGAGCAAGCCACATAAACCAGAGTCCCTGTACACAGAAGCAGTGCAGTGCAGCTGAGGAGTAAGATGTCTATTATTATTCTTGGTGTGCTTCACTCTCATTACATTCCAGGGGAGTCATCTGAGTCAACAGCAATGGTTGGAGCGGTAGTGATCGCAGTGCAGGGGCTGGCTGAACTAAAAGCCAAATAAGATGCTGGGGAATAGGTAACTGCAGAAAGCAGAGACTCTTTGGCATTCAGAAGGAAATTAAAGCACTTCATTTAGTTTTCCGGTAATAATCTCTCCACTGAGCAATGTTGCTCTCTGCTTGTGACAGAGATCCTCTGGGTGTTCCCACAGTTCAGTAATTTCTTTATTCTGACCATCAATCATTGATGAGGATCAGGATTGATAAGGCTTCCAGAGAGCAGCCTTACTGAGAAGTTAAAGCATTGGTGGGACTATGCTGAATGGAAAGCCATTCTCTATGACCTCTCTACAAATCACACAGGAGAAGGCAGCTAGAACATGACACTCCACCTGGCTGGGGCAGAAGAAAGCTAGGGCGAGTGCTTTGTTCGCTCTTGTAAGAGGCCATACTGTAATGCGTTCCTACACAACACCATCAAAGAGAGAAAGATTCCATAGGCAAGCTCGTGTCATACCTATTAATAATGCTACTGCAAATTTGGCTAGAAGATACCAACTTCTGGACAGATTTACAGACAGGCACTGATTTACAAATTGTTACAGAATGCAGCATCATCTAATATTTTTAATTAACAGGGGTTCCTGTTTATCTTGACAAACAGATGTAAGAGCTGCCTGCCTCTATTTACTAGGGACCGGGCCTGCAGCACTTTCCTTCCAGCTGAGTGGGTGCTGAATGAAATGCTGAATGAGCTCAGCTTCTAGAAGTAACTGTTTTCTGCAAGGCTATGTCCTTTGAGACATGGGAAACACAAGTGCCAGTATTTTGCAGGCTCTATTACCAGAAGGGAACGTGTTGGTCACCCACAGAGATGCCTACCTCGTATATGTCAGAGAAATACGTTAGCTAATTTCTGCATCCAGCTGACAAGGCCAGAGCTTGCCTGCAACACTCCCAGGTGATTCGCTTGGACTGCATTTCCAGATACTGGCACTGACACTATTTGCTATTTGCCAGCCAGCATCGCCTCACTGTGGTTCTCTGCATCACACAGCTTCCCTGCCACAAGGTGATCAACAGCTGAGTGGCTTTAAGAACACTATAACCATATACAAGCACTTCATATGGTGAAGACAATGGGGTTAAAACGCTTGGAATCAGTAGAGAAGGTGCATGATGTCATGCAGTGACTGCTGTGCAGCTTCAGCTTCTGGCTCATGCTGAGCATCACAGAGAGAAATATTGCCCCAGAAACAAAGTAATAGAGGGTGCAGATGTTTGCTAAGTGACATGGAAGGAAGGACTCTGTATGTTGCAGAGGCTTAAGGAGCCTTTCAGAGACTCTAAGGCCAGAATTTACAAGCCCAGTATGACAAGTTGAAACCTACACACTCAGCAGCGCCCCCAGATTCCCTGCTGTCCAATGGCTTTAGGATAGCCTGTAATAAAAAAGGTGTCTTAGTATGTAAGAACTGAAATTATCTCCACAATTGCCAAATTAGCCATTTTGCTGTCAGTTTAGGTGACACCCTTAGGAAAGGCCATGGTCCGAGACTGACCACTCCCTTGCTAGAACATCAGGAAAAGAGAGCTCTTCTGGGGGTTTGGAAGTTACCACAATGAAATGCAAACCTACATTTGCCCAACTTACTGCAAGCAACTGTATTCAAGCACTGTATCGCTACAAGCTAAGTCATGCTTGGCTGATCCTCCCCTTTGGGTTTCAGTGGTTTCCTCATGATAAAGGGATCCACTTACAAAATGCATCAGAAAAGCCATCTTGGGAGAAAGGGGGGGCTCAGCCATTCAGTATGCCAACAAGCCATGGCAGCAGGCACTCAGGAGTACAAAGTCATTTCCTTCGATTGAAAGCACATTTACAAGCTTGTACTGACCTGCCACTTGCAACACACATCGCATATTATGTGACAGCTATGACTCCTCTGGGCTGTAAATACAGTTTAGTCAGTCGTTTTGCAGAAATGGTTTAATCAAGAAGGAGGTGAACTTGGTAACTGTGTGCTGCATGGCTGTATAGGCATAGAGGGGAACTCTCCCCACAGGAGGCCACTAGCTTTCAGTGCAAGAGTCCTGCCACTACCAGCAGTTTCCTCTCAGTTTCTATCAAGATTTGACAGCTCACTGAAAGTTAGAAAGGAGAAAAAGATTTGCTTAGAAAAAAAAAAAAAAAAAATGACGCTCACTCTTCCCAGGTCTCCTCTGCTACGCTATAGCTAACAGCAGGGGAGGACCAAGCTCTGTGTGTGATTATTAGCAATAGCTTTTTGGGGATTTAAAGTTGATTCTTCAATGAGATACTGATTTGCACTGCAATAAATGATACGGAAGTACTTGCAGATTTAAAGCACATAGCTGAATCAGTTACAGTGAAGGCACAATTTCAAGGTAACCCATGCAGCTTGAAGAGAAACATCTGACTTCTCCCCCCCTCCACAGGAACAGAGACTGCTAAGCCAGATTCACCACATCAGGTCCCACACGACAAAGGTACACGGTCCATAAGCAAGAAAAACATCACGATACCACGGCGAGCACTGTCTGCAAGAGCTGTTATGGTGTTTGTGTGCAGTGCATTAGTGTGACACTAAAATATACACGTGCCCAATACTGCCTCAGGCAGCATTTTGTCCCCAGCAAACAACCCAGGCAAAGCAAAGATGACAGCTACGAGACAGAGAATTCAGGAGTTCAGCTCCATTTAAAAGATACCTTAAGAAAGGTAGCAATCCCATATAACATACCAATAATGTCTAAATTACCAAAGCATGTTACATTCCTCTACTAGACTCCTACACATACAAAAATCCTGCTGACGATATCCACTAAACATGCAAATGTTTTTGGATTGCATTTCTCTAGTACTCTGGGATGCTACCTACTCAATAGATATCTGCTATTTCTATCTATCAAAACAGAATCAACGCAGTTTTTCCCCACTAAAATCAATGCAGACTTAAAGTAAGCCATCTACCAACAACTTCATATTATTTTTCTGCAACAATGTATGCCTTCACAATAGAAAGAAAGAAAAGAAATAAGACCTCTAGGTTTCTCCTTGCTCTAAAGGACTGTGTGCATTCTTCTGATAATCCCAGTAGTAATGCCTCTTTGCTCTCCCTGAGTTCCCCTGGCTGGTGGGGGCACAGGAAGATCCTGTAGCTTTAGCTCTTTTTATCCTTTCATATGGCTCTAGCCCTACTCATTCTTGCTCCACAAAGCAAGAGCCACAAACCAAGCCCAGCATCTCAAATAACTCCATTTTCTTAAAAAATCAAAACCTCCCCCATAGACTTCACTTCTTCCCTACTACACAGCAAAAATAAAAGGACTTCCAGGTAGGGCAACATCCTATCTATCTCTAGGGCCTTCCTTTCACACCACTCTCTACAAGTTCCCCACCCTTCAGGTTCCACAGTCCCTTCATCCAACCTTACATATAGTTGCTACGCAGGCAAGGACCCAGCGTCTCACTTAGCATGCAGATCTTTTGACTCTCTCACTGTACTTCAGGGTAAACAGTTTTCTCATACCATCACAGGACACCTTTCCACCTCTCCTGTGAGGGGCCCTTTTCCACTCTTACGCCCATGTCTTGCTGCAGCTCACTACATCATCATCAACATTCTCTAGGCTCCTGCTTTCCAACTGAATGCAATCACTGTTCAACCCTCAACTCTAATCCATCCTTTACATGAGCTTTCCTTTTAACCAGATAAAAAACAAACACCCACTTACCTCTTCTTCTGTTTACATATATCACTACATACACTGCTGTCCTCTTACTGGCATGGTCTTTTGTCCTAAAGCAGAGCCACTTTAAATACAGCTTCAGAAAGACAACCCCCACCATACTAGTTGTTGCAAGAACACTAGCAAGCCACAGCTGTGTCCATTTATCAGAGGATCAGTTCACAATGTTTCTTGCATTAGCCTTAATTACAGAAAACCTCTCTTACCCACCAGGTGAAGCCTTAAACTTTTGACTTTTTCTCCCCTTCCCTGCAAAGACTTTACTGCCTCCTCAGCTTAATGTATAGCACCGGTACACCTGGGGTCTGGGGAGGTGGGAGCCTTCTTTCTCACTGTTCTCCCAGGCAAGATCCAACTTGACAAAACTGCTGGTTAGAAACCAGTTTTATAGAAAACCTTCTCAGATGTTTTTTTTTTGTCCAAGTGGGGATGCTCCTGTTAATGAGCTATTGCTCATTTTCATCCGTGTGTTACAGTACTTTGGAAAGCATGTCAATAACTTGATTTTTGAAAATCAAACTGAACCAACTTAACAATGGTGAATTCATTTTCCTGGAAATATATAGAACACTCAGGAATAGAAGTGTTTAAGATCAGCCAGCCCCTTTTCCTGCAGACTTTTCTCTTTAGTATCAAAACTAAAGCTCTGTTGTTTTCCTCCTGACTACATTTGTTTTGTTAAGTATGCTGCATTCTATGACAGAAGCATAGAAATAAAACATATTTTTCCTCTTAACGTCTGGAAATGTGACTGAATTTCTTTTTTTCTTCTCTTTTTCTTTTTAAGCGTAGGGCCTTTTAAGGAAATAGGACACAGGACTGAAAGATCAAAATAATTTATTCAAGCAAAACTTGGAGAACAAGTTAAATAAATATGACAGCTCTTCTGGAGCTGGCATTGGATACTTTACAATGGCAGAAGAGTGTATGATCAGTGCAGATCATCAGCAAGCAGCAGTGTGCCTCTAGATGTGCTTGGATGAGTAAGGAAGAGGAGCGTGCCAGTAGAGGGAGACTTAAACTGCAGAATCACAGAATGGTTTCGGCCGGAAGAGACTTTAGAGACCATCTAGTTCTAACCTTCCCCCCATGGACAGATTTTCTCTCTGCAAGTGAAAACATCAGCTGAATCTAGCTGGAGAAACGGGTGAGGTTGGGAGGGGAGAAAAAGTGCTGCTTAAGATAGGTGAGTGAAGGAGGTATAGAAAGCGATGCCATAAGCTGGGCAATAGGGGAGCTAGGGTGAATGCCAGGAAAAATTTCCAGTGGAGAAGTATATAAGCATGCTGTGACAGAAAATTCATAACAAAGAATAATTCACGTTAGTCAAAAGTGGAGCTATACTGAATTTACATTCACTTCAGCTAGTTGGTAGCACTCTTACAGTTTTGCTTAGAAGTATGCACTTAGCTGGCTTACTCAGCATTTGTCCTTTAAAGACCTGTTAGACATCAAGATGTAATGGTCACATTGGGAGATATTTGGATGTAACTTGACCAAGTGTCAGACCCATTAATTCCCCATTCCTTCTCAGCTGGGCTTGTACAGCCAGGGAACAAGAGAGAAGCCTGCCCACCAGGCTCCGCTCAAAGCACCCATACCCATAGCCTAATGGAGCCCAGGTTTTCCAGGAGGATGAGTAGTAACTCAGCGCACAGGTCCAGAATCTGCACAGAGGCAGATTAAAACTTAGTTTAAAACTTGCTAACCTAAGCAATCTGTCTCATCAATTAATAGCCCAGTAACTCCCCTTAAAAAAAGAAGAGACATGAATGGGAGAGGAGAAACACGAGCACTTCCTTAATCACAGAAGGAACAACTTACTGGACAGCCTCACCTCTGATGCTTCCTGGGTGGACTTCATCTCTTCTCCTTCCTGAACCCAAGCTGACTCAGCCCTGCAGTCCCAGCCCCACGCAGGTGCCAAGGTGTGTTTGACTTGCAGAGCCCAGCAGCTGTATCTGTGCAGCCATTTTATAACAAGTGCTGAGGAAAGTGTGGGTGCTCAGTGTCTGCGTTCTAATTGCCAGAGTATTGTCCACTGGTCTATGATAAATATGTCCTTAGCCGTTTATGCCTTTCTGATGTTATATAAGTGGATTTAGAGAAAGAGCATTGCCATGAGCAAGTTTCTAATTAGGAAAAGAAATAAATAGAATTATAGAATTAAGGCAGTACCTCATCATGAACGACCCAAATCCCTTCCCTGTGCTGCAGTCCACTGCAGGCTATTAGAAAACATCTTTTAAATTATTATTTTTTAAAGTTTATTTATCGTGGAGATGGAAGAGCAAAGGCAAATTCCTTTGCTGACTGGCAACCACGCTCTCAGGCTGCTGGTTCCATCTAGCTTGACACTGCTAAGGGCAAAGAACAATGCATTATGAAGAGGGTGCTCTGCCATACAGCTCGACCCTCCCTTGTACAAACACTGCTGAACTATGAGCAGCAATGGTGTGAACATTAACGTTTCCAGATTTGCTCTGGCCACTTTCTGTCCATTCAAACATGCAGATTGCCATTACTAGTCATAGCTGCCTACTTCTACTTATCTACCACCACACTGGCTAATAGATGTCTAAATAACAGTGGCTTTCTTTGCAGAAGTATCAAGCATCCATAGATCTCCACGGCCTGACCTCAACAGGAGAAAAGAGCACTCCAACATTTTTCACAAATGAGGCTGTATTTACCTAAATACTCGGTTGCAGATTTAAGCGCCTACATTTTAAAATATTGGCTTGTGAAACTAGTGATTTGTGGTTCTCAAAGGAGCAATCTGAAATTTGATGAGGAAGTATTAAGGTTTCCACTCACAATTCTACTACTTACTGCAAAGTGTTATTGATAGAGTTAGAATCCCCAAAGATGTGGCTGTTTCCTTGTTTGGTTAAAGAAGATGAGCAGATATCCTGGGATCTTGTGCTGCCAGTCAGAAATCTGACCCCCTCAGGAAATCAATTTATGTATGAACCAGAAGCTAGACTTATCCTTTACATATGCAGGCACTACCTCACTGAAACTAATTTGTTATATGGTATAAAATCAGATGGAAACCGCGCACTGGTGACAATGGGTTTGACAAAATGCTAGCTCTTTTTCTTTCACAGATCTGAGCACTGGTCTGTTTTCTGCTGTGTAGAGGATCTCAAAGACTTTTACTTGCTGAAGTAAGACTACAAGGATGAAGCAGGAAGCTCTCAGAGGTTTTCCTGACTCCTAAGGCAGCCTGCCAGTTGCAGCATGCAGATGATGAACCCACCCACTGCAGGGAAACACCATGCTCCTGGCAGGTAATGGTCAGGACTAATCTTTGGCAGTCACTGGCATGCAGGAACCTGAGCCATATGACAAGGAATCCAGCAAAACTCATCAATAAAACACCCTGCACAGGGCAATTAGCTGAAGTAGTTGGAACCCTCACAGCCAACTACAAGTACAACAACAACAAGTTCAGCAGCACATTTAAAAAAACAACTAATCATTATTTTTGGGAAGACAGCTTCAACTTTGGGCAGAGAACCACAATTTGCCCTGCAGAAGAGTCACTATGTAACCACATTTCCCCAAGACCTGTTTCGCTCCTTTCACTTCTCTAAGTGTGGCAAGGTAGGAAGGCAGGAAGCGATTTTCCATATTCCCCAAGTTATAGCCATAGGAAAGGTTAAGCCTGGGTACAGTAGTCCTGTCCTCTAGTAGTAGACAGGCACATGGGAATACTGCACCTGTAACATCATTGGATCAAAATACTTTGCTACCATTGTCTGTTATCTTACACTATTTCATACCTTGAGATAAAACTTCTGTTTCTCTTAGGTGCAGAAGAGGGTTCAAGTTATTCTGATGCTGATGCTCCTGGCACCTCACACCAAGTGGTGTGTGTATCCACCTTGGATGTGGGGGATGTCCTTTCTTTCCATATGCCAGCCTACAAACAGAGACCCAGAATAATTAAGACAGTGTTCATTTTATTGTACTCAGCATGGAAACCAGAAAATGTAAAACAGCAAAACATTAAATTCCTAAGGAAGTAAATCAGGCGAGTAACATTGCTTTATATCATTGTACGACTTCTTCACATGCAGACTTCTGTTGGTACGTCTCAAATAAATGCTACGGTACATCTGGAAGCCTAGAACTAGCTTTACTTTGTACAGTACATCACGTTCAGTCAGTAAAACTATAAAAATAATAAAGCCACAATAATATTAGTCATCATTAGAAACACAAAACTGTTTTTCTTCTTTGCTGACTGATTTACGGCCATCCTTTTTTTCATGGTGCTTGCAACAGCCAGGAATTCAGAGTTCACTCATCTTCTCTCCTTTCAGCTCTGTATACAAACTCCCATCCCTTTCCAGTGTGCTAGTGAGACCTTAACTTCAGACCTGAGATTTGATTTAATATGACAGGAACACTTGGACTTTTTTTTCCCATTACTGAAACTTCTCATGGCAGCATCTAAACCTGGGTTTAATGTACTTGAAACTATTCATTACGAACTGAAATATGGGATGTGTTTTGGGGAGAATCCCCTAACAGATGGATCAGCTGTTGTAGTGATGTTGCTAAGAAGCATCTGAGAGACTTGTATTTTACAGTATACAATTGCTGGAGACTTTGCTGGAAGAGCTGTCCTTTATTTCTACGCCAAAGGTTATCACTCTAAGCAGAAACTTAAGAAAACCTCAAAGTGATTCAGTTCATATAATTCTGTCCCTAGTGAGTTCAAATGTCTGCTGTCACCCACAGTCTTTGAGAAGAAACCCATTTAAATATTACAAGTATCGGTTTCCACAAAGCTCTGAAGTCAGTGTGCACCCAGGCACTGTGCTTTTTGTTGACAGTCTCAACACAGAGTTTGGCCAATTGACTTTTGTTAGCTAGAGCTCTGGGAATTAATTTAGAGACCAGATAAAACCCTCGTTTCTACTCACTATTGCAGAGTGATCTAAACTTGCTCTAAAGTTGTGGAAAATGTTGAGCCTCCAGCATTCAACTGGAAAGGGCAAAGGGAAAAAAACCTCAGAGTATGAGTAATGCAAAATTCACGTTATAAATACTGTGAAAGAAGAGGTGCTCAGAAAAGAACACAGCAGACAAATTATTATATCTCGGAGCTTCAAAGAAATGAATGATGTTCATTTCACTTTGGATCAGTTCATGCTTCTTTCTTTTAAATAGCTACACTAACTCAGGTGGGATAATGAAATTTAAGCCCCTATGAGAACATTTCAGCCATTCCAACGTACAGGACTTGATCTTCAAGCCCACTGGTCACTGCAGTACCCCATGACTCTGGAGATACTTGGTAGTGTGCAGCATTTGGATAGGAACGTACGTGCATCCCTTTGGGAAAACTTTGAAAACAGTGACCACTTACACAAGCATCAACCAGACTAAAAAAAAATTAAAAAAAAAAAAACACTAAAAAAATGAACAAAGGCAGAGATGCTACTAAAACAGGGTAAAAAAAAAAAAAAAAAAAAAGGGACAGGAGAGTTTCTTTCAGAATATAGCCCTTACCTTTCTAAATGATGGAACTGAAACACTGACTGCAAGAGGCTCTATATTGCTCTAGACCTTGGAGCTTGATGAACACTTATCTTGCATTCAGAGCTGTCATTTCCATAGGCTGACTGTGAAAGGCTTACTCTGCCTTGGTAACCTTCTGCATTCATTTTTAAAAGGTGTAAAGGAAGAGACATGGAACAAGGCAATGAAGAGCCTAATGAACTAGCAAGATTTTTAGTTTTATATTTTTACATTTATAAAAACTACGCTAAGTAGTAAAACACTGATATGGTAGATTCCACCAAACGTCCAAAAGGAATTTTCCATCAACTTCAACAATGATTTTTATTTGCATTTCCGTTTCTAACTGTAACACTTCAAAGCAGTCATGACACTCAAGATAAAAGCCAGCAAGATCTTTAGAGCATATATTTCCTTCTTCTGAATCCCTTGAAGGCATTTCTCCAAACAGCGCATTTTCCAAGCTCTTACATGGTAGCAGTGGTAATAAATGGAGGTTGTTCACCTACTGGTATCACCAGTTACTTTATAAGATCAGTTTTATTGAATCATATTTGCATATATCTATACACACTAGCAAAATATACAGCTTTTGGAAAAGTTCATTTTCCTAGTAGCCATGGGACACTTAGAACATAATGTGTGAGCTCAGAAGGAACAAGTGGGGATAACTGCAAAAACTAAGCAAAACATTGGCTCTAAGGACACAGAAATATCTCCATGAAGAATGCATATCAGCTATGTTTTAGTTTTCATTTGGTCTTTCCTTCCTCACTTTTCTCAGTAATTCCTTTTTAAAAGTTCCAAGGAAGGTTTCCTACCTCTGAAATGGGGAAGACAGGTATTTTCCTCCGTCTCCAGATCCTTCCTCACTGTTTTTTCTAAGCCAGCAGAGGTCAGGAGAAACAAGTAAACAGAAATGAAGCAAGACTTTGACACTTGTGCCCAAGCCAACGTGAAGCCAGCAGACATCAACTGAGTGCACAGACAGTGGGAGTCATCATGGCCTCAAATGAACCCCAGGCCAGGCTGCAAACTGCCTACAACAGGGTTCTCCTTCAATTCAGCTTTTGTATTGGAAACACTGAAACACAGAAGTAAACACTGCATTCTCAATAACTGTTCTGGTCTTGGCTCTGGCCACATCAGTTTCTCCAGAAGCTCTGACAGATTAACTTGTTTCCCTTGTCTCATCTTCCAACAAACTTTAAGAGTTACTTTAACTAGTCAGGCTGCAACACAGATCC
>JAOWBP010002392.1:15032032-15054671 GCA_028571105.1 Tragopan temminckii
AGCTCAGCAGGCTGGCTTTGGGCTGTATCAGCCACAGCCATACCAATGGTTGATTTCAGCACAATACCAGGAGAACACGGGGATTTCTGTTGTGAAGAGAAGCTGTCAACAAGCTTAGATTGGCTCAGTCCCCCACTGTCTTTGTAAATAATGTGCAGTTCTTCCTTATCCTCAGGAGGAGGATTCCCTTTTAAGAAGGCAGCAAGGATGCTGGGGCTGGTGGAAGCCGATTTGCTCTCCACAGTAGCCACAGCCTGAACCTCAGCATCTCTCCATGTCCTGCTTGCTGCTTCCTGAGTTAAAGTGCTGCATTCTGACTGAACTGTCATTGTACCCGTTTCTCTGAATTTGGACAGATGGGTTTGGCCCAAGTTTCCTGGCTCAACACTGGCATCATGTACAGGATGTGTCCCCTCACAGCTGAGCTGGGCTGGTGACTGGCTGCTCTGCTCTGTCTCAGTTTGATCAGTAGGATGCAGCTGCTCAGTGCCTGCAGACCAACTTTTTGCATCCACAGTCTCCTGTGGGTCTCTCCCAGGATCAGTGGTTGTGTCCTTTGCTGGAGAGGCAGGCTGAGCACCGGCTTCTTCTGCTCTCCCACTTGTTTCCCCTCTTTGCAGAAGACTTGCCTGAGAAGCAGGATTGAACTCATTACCCCCAGCTGGGCTGCTTGGGGAAGAACACTGGGTTACCTGGAGCACTGGCTGCTCCTCAGCCCTCTGAGCCTTCACAGCAGAGTCCTCTACCTGCACCAGAGCATTCACCTTCATCTGGCCACCCTGCATAAACTGCTGGGAGCTCTGCGGAGCCGGCATCATGTCAGGCCCGCACCCTGCTGAGCAGGCCACTGCCACCAGGGCTGGCTCTACAGCTGCCTGGGGGCCCTCTGCAGCCTGCCTGGAGAGCCCAGGAAGAACGCTGTCATCCTCAAGCCTCTGGGTGTCGGTATGCTTCAGGTCACAGGCGCAGGAGGTCGCAGAACCAAGCGTTGTGCAGGGGAAGCCATTGCTGGCCCTCTCTGCAGTATGAGCCTTAGGCTGCTGCTTAGCAGGTGGCAGGTCTCCCAGGTGGTCCTTATCCTCAGGAGCAGCGACCAAGGAGAGCTTGGCAGGTCCCAGGGGATGTGGTACAGTCCCCATGGACTGGGTCAGGGATGGGGCTTGCCGTCAGCTTCTCCTGGGAGCTTTCTTGCAGGGCAGTGGGTCCAATGGGTAGGCTAACAGCAGTAGTTTGCTGCACAGGAAGAGCTAACCTGTCAATGAAAGAAATGTAGTGTTAGCTGTGTTCAGATTTAAGAAGTACCAAAAATATTTATTTGTCAGCTTGGAAATAAATGCTAGTAGGTAGGGAGGAAAGAAATACAACCAATTCTGCTTTAAGGCCACATAAAAGACTCAGATTTCAAATATCTTTCAAATCTGAAGTCTGGATGTCTTCTCCAATCCATTAGGACAAGAGAGAATGGTTTCGGTACAATGAGGAACAATTTTAAACTAAAAGAGGTGAAATTTAGGTTAGGATGTTAGCAAACTTTCACTCAGAGGATGGTGAGGCACTGGCACAATTGCCCACAGAAGCTGTGGACGCCCCATCCTTGGAGGTGCTCAAGGCCAGTTTGGACAGGATCCTAAGCAGCCTGAGCGGGTGGGTGGCAGTCCTGCCCATGGTAGGAGGGCTGGAATTAGGTGTGCTTTGAGGTCCTTTTCTGTAATTCTAAGACAATGCTAGGAACAAAGAGAAAGAGGAATAGGCAGAAAGGAGAGCAGAATGGATGTGGATGTCTGAGGGAAAATATTTAGCTACAAGAGGCCACAAAAAAAAATCTGAGGTAAAATCCTCTATCAATCTGTCCATGGGAGGTGAACAAGCAATACCTTGCCTGCTGTGAGCAGGCAAAGATCAGACCTGTGTCCCTGGACCTGTGGGACCTGAGCGGTCTCACTCTTTGGCTGTCCATCCATGGAGTGCCCTTCCCTCCCTCCACTGTGACCAAGGAAATGCTCACACCAGGCAACAGGCCAGCACAGACTAACATGCACAGAGTTACTCTGTGGTAAAAAGAATACAGAGGGAAGATAACCTGCTGGGTAGCACAGATGAATGAATGCAAAGAGAAGTTACTGTGCCGCAAAGCCAATGCCATAGCCAGCGAAACAGTGGGGAGGGATTTTAACCAGGTGGAGCAGAGTTGTCCAGGTTGAAATCTGGCCAGGACTGCAGAGAATCTGTCACTTCAAGCAGAAGATGACCTCAAAACGTGCTTCTTAACTGGGGGCTTCAAGAACACTCAGCACTGCCCAGCTCCAGTCCTGCTAGAGGTCAAAGTATCATTCCTCTCAGTGGCTGCAGAGTGGTGGTGGATCAGCAATTAAGTCCCACTTTGTTCTTATTTTAAATTGCAGGCTATCTATGCTATATCAAAAACTCATTTTAAATGCTTTCCCCAGCTCATGCTGTCAACAGAGCACCAGTTTGTAATTCAGAAGATACCTCAAACATTTAGTTTTGTGTTGAACAGACTGATGATGCTGGAAAAATGTGTGCCCACGTTTCTACATGCACACAGTGGGGTCTCCTTCACAAAGTGACTTGGGAGATGCTGCTGGCAGGAGCTGTGCAATTGCTTAGTATCTCCAGACACTCACTATCTGTTGGCAATATCAGCATAAGTTCTTTCCAAAAGACATCATTAACTGCCTTCTCTCTCTAAACCAGAATGGCAATGCTGTAGGACACCCTAAATTTCATCACTTAAGGGTATGTAGAAAGAACAACAGCAGAAAAGAGTTCAATGAGAGGAAAATTTAAATGAATACAGACAACCTATTTAACCCAGTTTCAGATGGGGCAGAGTTGATTCTTTTCTTCATTGTGTCTGATGTGATGCTATGTTTTGGTTTTAGAAGAAAAAGAACATAAGTAACACATCAATGTTTTAGTTGTTGCTGACAGTGGCTGACAGCCAAAGACATTTCAGTTTTTCAGCTTCTGCTACTGTCCCATCAGAGAAGGGGGCTGAGGGGGCATAGAGAGCTAAGAGGGAACAGAATCAGGACAGCTGACCTAAATTGACCAAAGGGATATTACATACCATGTCACATCACACACACAAAAAACTTCAAAAGGGTGGGGAGTTTGCCAGGAGAGCAACCACTGCTTTGGACTGGGTGGGGATTAATCAGTGGGTGGTGAACAATTGCACTGTGCCCCACTTGTTTGTAAAATATATATATTATTATCATTGTTATTTTTTTCTCTTTCTGCCTTAGTAAATAATTTTTATCCCATCTCACTAATCCTGCTCTGTTGCTTTTTCTTCCCTGATATTCTCCCCCTCCTACTGGGAGGAAGGGGGAGTGAGCAAATGACTGTGTAGCGTCAAGCTGCTGATGGGTTAAACAACACTATTTTTTTCCTAAGAAAAACACTGCAACTTATTACTTATTCATTAACCTTTATGTCTTCCAGATATTAATAATTTATTATTTTTATCCTGTATCTTTGGGCTCTATCCAACCACAGATGCACACAGCCTTCCAGGGAGCTGAGATCCTGCCCCTGTAGGATACCAAATGACTTAGCTGCAATCTGTGTTAGCAGCCCCATATTGCTCCGAAGTGGGTCTACTCCAAGGCTAACACTTGCTAAGCTGTTTGAGATGCATTGAGTTTATGCAAAACAGACTGCAAAGTTGCACAACTTTGTGACTGCCTACAAGACACGTTCGCTTTATTCTGTGCTCACTTCAGTGTCAGCCACTGCAGTCCTGAAGAAGCAAAGCCATCCAACTTCATGCTGTTGTACCACGACTGAACATCGAATGACTGTGAGCAGAGCAGCAGATGGCTCAGGGCATCTTTTTTCCTAAATTCTAGTACTCTCTTCTTTCCTTTTCCAAATGTCAGTGCAAAACAAACCAGAACATACAGTTGGGCAGGTCACGTTATTTTGTTCTTAGGTTACGAGTTTCTTTAAAACCAACTAAACAAAACCCGTGACAAAACCAAACCAGTTCTTAGGATGAGACATACAACTTGGGGAATAGTTTCAGAACAAATAGAGAAGGCAGAGCAGATCTGTTTGGCGCTCCATTATACGAAAATCTCAGAGAGGGGGGTACACAAAATCAAACATTCTAGGTGGAAGCAAATTGCCTGTGTTCTCATATGCAAATCTTACAGCAGCAGAGATGCCAGCACAGGTCTGTGTGCTGCAGCTAGAAGCAGCTGTGACAGGAATTCTGCGTACTGGAGGTGCACTGTCTGTAATTGCAACTCACTCAGTGGGGGAATAATTCCTTATTTTTCAGTTAAGTAAATCAGTTCTGACCAGAACTCCCACATGAATCCCCCATCTCTTTCGAGTCTCTTCAGCAGCATCACTAGAAAGTATGTTTAAGGCAGTTTATTTTTGATGCATACACTTTAACGATTGCCACAAGTGCTAATTACAAGTGATTCTGCTACCTATCTCCAGATGTATAATGCCAAGAGGAAATTCTGCCCTAATAAATATATATATTTCTGGTGCGGGGTAAGAGAACACGACCCAGACATTTCATTTCACATCAGAACACAGGGTAGGGAGCCAGGTCACCCTCCTGAAATATACATTATTTTATGAGAACAAGGTCTTTGTAAAGACTTCCTTGTCAAAGTCACGAGAGCCGATGACAGGAACGAACAACACTGTAGCAGTATAAGTAAATGTGGTAATTATTGTCCATATTCTTTCTGAAAATTAGTAAAAATCAAAATGCCTTATGCAAGAGAAAAAACACCAAAAGCAGCTAATTACAGATCTGGAAAGACATTTTTACAACTGCCAGAAGTAAAGGACAACAGTGAGGCCTGTGGGTACAGCGTATGCATACTATTCCACTGCCAAAGCAGTGAGGATTCAAACCAACAAGCAACACTGACTGCAAGCAAATACCTAGAAGAGAAGGAAATGCAAACCCCGGTAGCTGGCCAAAAAAATATGTCAAAACAAATCAAGATCGCTGGTAAATTTTGCAAGCGTCACATGCCTGACCTGGAGCAATCAACCAAAAATTTCTTTCATCAGGAATAGATATCAGTATCTCCACGAAGGTCAAAATCAGTTTTTAGTAATAAGAACAGATTTTTGACGTGAATACAACTCTCCTCCATCTTGTTCATTCTGATCACATTAGTCTGTCTGATCGTGTCAATCTTATCTCAATGTAGAATTATTCCTGACCTTCTGCAAAAAGTAGTTTTTAAATTGACAAAGTCTGTGTTTAGCTTATATGTCTGAGAGAGTCCTTGCGTGGTCAGCAGAGCTCCACACACTCTTGTTACTGAATGTATCTTCTTTATCTTCCTTACACAAACAAAAAAAAATCCACAATACCAAACAAAACATCTTAAGAAGTTTCCAGGCAACTTAATGTAGTTAACCTCAAGCTACAATGTAAAGAAACTGCCATTTACCTCACTAACTCACTGCTTACATGAATATCAACAAAACAGTCTGCAAAACCAAAAAAGTCTGCATATTTTCTAAAACAAAACAGAATTTTCCAAAACACTACAGCATAAGATCCTGCTTGCCACTTCTTTTGAAAAAACCTGAAAATCTACAGAAGCACAAATAAGACTACCAGCATCTCTAACTGCCCTTAATTTTAAAAATAATTTAAAAATCAATAATGTATTAGACCACTGAATATACAGATCACGAAGCACATTCCTTTTATATTATATATATTATATAATATATTTTATTTTATATATACATATGCACATGCATCCTTCTTAACTCTGCATCTTTTCTTCCAGCTCTTTAAGCTGTTCTCTATAAAATGCTGACTTTCTCGTTTTAGTGTCAAAAGGTGTTAGTTATACAACTTCAGAAAAATTTGCTTAATGAGTTATTTTCTCCTAATTGAGAATTGCCACTACAAATTAAAGACAGAACAAACCAAGGATGTATTCATTAAAATATGAAAGCAATAACCCAAAGAGGTAAGATACAAGATAAACACAGCTTCCATCTCTCAGTAAGCTTTGGAATACTGACAGGAGACAGACTCTTTCCCTACAGTCATGGGGATGCAAGATGGGATGCAGAAAGATAGATATATTGTGTATATGCAGTTCCCACAAGAGATGGGGTTGGCATTTCAAGGCGAAGGTGCTTAGCCCTCATTTTGCCACCTCTTGTCCAAGGGCAAAGGCAGATGGTTAGACAAATAAGAACCGAAGTCACATTTCCCTTCCTGCAGCTGGGGTCAGCACCTGTCACTGCAGGTGCTGCAAGACCATCACTCGATCTGTGATCTCATTTGTAGAAAGACTATCAGACTCCCACCACAGCCACAAGTGCATCATGCCCAGCACAAGGCTATCGGCAGCCACACACCAGAAAACGCTCATGAGATTCAGGCTTACCCAGGGTACCGCAAAGACATGGAGGCCATTCAGACATGGTCACTGCATCCCCTCTGTGATGCTGCTGCTCCAAATGATAGCCAGACCAAACCTGTAAACACAACAGGAACCTGTGCCTGGGCAGACAGAGATGTGGATGGCAGAGGCAGCAGGTTAAACACTATCAGGTTGTAACATCGTCCCTACAACTCCATTGTTGTAGCATTTGGGCTCAGGGCTGGTTGTTTTGGGCTTGCTGTTGTATGAAAGCCACATTAGGCCAGCCCAAAGCTTTGTTTGGCTCTATCCCATCTGCCCTGAGCACAGAACAGAGCAAGATCTGATAGGTGGCATGTGTTCTACTTGGGCACACACTGCTACATTCTCTTAAAGGTTGGTTGGGTCAGTTGTACCCTTACAGAAGGAGGGGGGAAGACAGCTTGGCATGATGGTCCCCAGAGCTGAGAAGGCGATGGATGGGAAGCCCCTGCAAGAGGCATCTTAAGTCAGAAGCCTTTGGTCTGGCTGCAGCCATGTCCAAGAGCAAGGACCTGCCTGCAAAGACTTGCACCTAGCCTATTTATTTTTATCTATATTGAAAAATACATTCCTAATTCATGAGTTTGTAACTCTAGGCTTTATTCTGAAAGGTTTTACTTCTTGCTCTTTTTTGGGGCAGAGAAGTTTTCTTTAGAAAAATGTAATATTCATTCTGGCCAGTCTCAAGTCCTAGCACGCAGATACACCCAATACTTCTTATATCCTTCCAGTTCCTAGCCATCAGAAGTTCAAGGATTTTCTAAACTGAAGGACGCTATTAATCACTATTGGAAATTAATGCACGCTTATTTATTATACCCCTCTATGTATTTGGCTGACATAAAATTCTGTGGTGATGCATATCACAGCATATAAGAATGTTGTGCAAAAATGGTGCTTTACTCGGACAAGCCCATTCACTGAAAAGCCTCTTTAACTTTGCAAAGTGCCGAAGGGCAAAGCACAGCTTAACCTGCTGCCCACAAGCAGCAAATTAAAACAAGGGTTAAGTCAGTTCTGCCAAATGTCACAGAGGTCTATGGGCCTAATCCAAAGCAAAACAAACTGCATTGCATCTTCCTTCATTCCATTGAGCTGCTGGCCAAAGCTTCCAGGAGGCCACAGAAACCCTACTGGGAATGCTACAGTCTACTCAACTATATGCAAATACAATTCCAACTAATTTGAAATACAATTCCAAATCTAATATGAAATATTCACTCACACAATGCAGGTAGGGTTGTCAGGTTTTGTTTCTGAGTGTAGGTATTGCTTGTTTGCTCTATAAATATACAGTCCCTGTACTCTCTAGACTCTTGCTGAACTCCTGGGGGTCCAGAAACCATTGTGCCCAGCAGCCTGCAGAAGCAGCTCACAGTGACTGGATCTCAAATACTCTCTAGTACTCAGACAGGCAATACCTCATGCTCACTACTATAATTTTGATACTGAAATCATGATCTTAGTTTAGAAGCAAGCATCCGTCACAGCAGCCCAAGCATGACCTCAAGACTACCAAAGAAATCAGTATCAGTGTAAGTGGGCTGGGACTGACATTAAAGGATTGTACCCAGGAAAAGCTCAAACAGATTTGGGCACACCTCTGCTCTTAACTTCTTGCCAAAGAGAGCAAATCAGTCCAAGATCTGTGGCAGTGTGAGTGCAGTAAGCCCAATTCAACTCCACCATACTGCTGGCAGCAAAATAATTACTTACCCTTCAATTAGAAAGATTTCCATCTAAAAGGAAGGATGACTGCAGCTCTGCTCCAAGACTTGGTGTTCCAGCCTGTGTCCCATCTGCACTCTGTGGGCAGGACCCAACTTGCCTCTGCCAGGAGACTCATGCAACAACCACTTCCAGCCCAGTGCACATCCACAGGGCCATGATAACAGCTGCTAGCAGCATCACGATACAGATTTTCTGCATACATGTAATCTGGCTTAGAATTCATCCTGGTTTCAGTTTGCTTTTAACCTCTGTCAGCAAATAACCGCATCAGAAGATATGCAATTATGGACTCTTTACTTCAATGACTACAGCTGTTGGAGCCATACTGGCAATCCTCACTCAGAGGTCCCCAGTGCTGCGCAGCAAGGCTGGGACAGCTCTTCTGAAAAGGAGCTTCTCCTGGCCACCCCTCCCCAGCCTCTCATGAAGGCAGCAGGGTGGTTTGTACCATGGCAGCACAGAGAGAATGGCCTGCTATGTCCCAGCCTGTCCACTTTTGAGTGCTGTCCCCTCTCTGTCCCCTTGCTGTTCTGCACCTGCACATCCTCTCTCACCCCATGTGTGGCCCTATGGGCAGCTTGGCTCTTGGCATGTTTCCTCCAAGGGCTATAGTACCAGCTAAAACACTTCCTTCTGACAGGCGTGCACGGATGTAAAATTCCCTGCTGAAAAGCAAGCTTGCTACAGAGTGCTACCGAGAGCCTGGCAGCCCTTCCACTCCAAGGTGAAAGGGAAGGAGAAATGGGTTTGTGGAAACAGCCAAATCAAACAGCAGCTACCCTAACTAGCAGTCAACTGTAACAGTTATATAAGCTACAGCCATGCTCTCAGTTCATATCCTGGGTCACTCCAGAAGGGACACAAGATGTTGATAAAACCCACAGGGCTGTGTGTTTTCCTTTTTTTCTAATTGCATGTTATTATGTTTAATCTCATTATTTATCAGAGCATTTTTTGAACTTCAGTGTCTGACACTGGAGGTGACTTTTAAGGACACGCAGCCTGACTTCAAGGGTAAACCTTATTTCACAAGGAATGAGTGTTCCTGACACACGTGCAGGTGGAAGGAAGCCAGCAGCCCACTGTCCATGTCAGGCAGGTGACTCTATTTCATACACAGCTCACTGCCACACTGAGCTTCTTCAGCTTACTACTGAATAACGAGAAAGATGTGTTTGAGGGATGCCAGGAGGGTTGTATGAACCTTTCGAACACCACTCCCGTGTTTGCTGTTGAAAGTGACATGACTGCCCATCATTTAAGGGGGAATTTCCGTCCTGATCTATCCTGCTACCTTTTTTCTGCTTGATAAAACCACAATGAAATCTAACCCCTCATTAATGTATATCATACAACTGACTGCCTTTGAACACTGACCGCTGCCAAACAAAAGCTCTGTTTTTTGACAGGGCAGTTTAACAATAGCCAATGATAAATACCTTTTCCCTACACAGCAATACCAACACGACTTCATTTTAAAGCAGGATGATCACCTTTAGAGGTGAAAGCGCACTGCTGGCTCAGTGCCTACGCAATTCTTGCTTTCTCTGCTAGGATTTCCAGTTAACCAGTGGCAACCAGCATGGCGCGGTTTATGTAGACATTCTGGCCATACTGGGAACCGGCCCAAAACCAAACCCACATTTTGTTCAGCCAGGAAAACATAACTACTGCTTAGCAGGCCTGTCTTGGAAAAAGGGTGGCTCTATGGCACAAAGGATGTTATCCAACATGCTTTGTGGCTCTACGGCACAAAGGATGTTATCCAACATGCTTTTTGGTTCCTTGAACGCAAATTTCCTGAATTTCATGATGACTTTCTCCTTAAGAACACTCTCCCGGCACACTGCATGCAAACATCATTGTTGTGGCAGAAGCAGCCCCAGCAGTGGTGGCAGCGCACTGGTTAATGAGGCTTGATTTGCTGCTGATTAACTGTATTATTGGCATCCAGAGGAGCTTATTGTGGTAGTGCAGTTATTTGCCAACATACCAAGTAAGGAAATTTTGCCTTGGATGAGCCTAAAGAAGAAAGAATAATATATACATGCATAATTTAAGAACCAACTATAATTTTTAACTCTTATCCCCTGAGAAATTAAGCTTTCCTCACATATCATATAATTTTAATAAAGGCACCGGGCTCAATATTGGAGAATAGTTTTATACGTAACCTGAGCTGGCAAAGGATATACCCATTGCTGTTTACAGGCATTATCCTAATGGAAAAGAACTACTCCAAATGGCATGTAATTAGAGAAGAAGGATGCAGACTCCAACCAGTCATTACAGTAACAGAAATTTGCTGTAGTGTGTGATTAACCTAAGAAAGGCATGATGATGATTTCACCATATCTACTCTTGCCTCCTGGCTATAAGAACACAACCAATGTCAATAGAGAGGCTTGCAGCCGAAACAGCAATTGCTGTGGCTATTTAAAAAAGTTAAAAATATCTTCCATTCTTCCTGCCTCCACCTCCGCAGTTGCTTCCTGTTCTTTTTTGTGTTCTCACTCTACTGTGCTGCTGCCTGTCCTGGATAATAAATACAGCAAAAGGAACAAAATAATCTCCGTAGTAAACCACCTCCTGCTAAACACCTTCTGAAAAAGCACAAGAGGAGACGTGTGCTACAGCCACTTGTTGTCTGCTGTATGGAGGCTCTGCAGGAAGCCAAACAGTGGCAAGTTGGAAGCCTTCGGTATTCAGAGAGAAAAATCGGAGCAATTCACTGCTATCTTTTACAGTGCTGGTAAATGCTCTTCTGAGGGCAGTGACACAAACCCCTACATCCAGCTGAGGACTGTAACCTGCTCACCTCAGCCACATGAGCTCACAGTACAGCTCTAAGTCGGGCTGTCACATGAGAAGCTGTTGTCTAAGTCTCAAACTCCTTTACTTGAGGCTATATGCTTTTTTTTTAATATATATAAATTGATTCCGGAGGAATTGAAGCAAATCAGAAAAGAGCAAGAATGCCTCATTCATTATTATGATTTTAACCAATGAGGCACTACTGCACACAGGACATGGGAACGGCAAAGAGGTGCCAACCAAGCAGACATGGGATGACACATGCTAAATGGCACCTTGCAATGCCTGGGAAAACAACATTTGTCACATTCAGCTCGTAGTCAGTGGCACCATCTTTATATAAAAAAAAAAAATGATGGAGCAGCCTAACATCACACACAGCAGTGCACCTGTGAGGGCTTCCACCTGCCTAACCCTAATAAAGATAAATGTAGGATAGGAGCATGGTGGTAAAATCTTACACCTGTAAACCACACCATGTTTTCTTCCATTTCCACCCAGAGATGACAGACAGCATTAAAAAGCGCATCTGAGAAACCACCCAGGTTACAGAAAATTCACCACACTAGATCTCATCAGGTAAAACTGAGAGAAAAATTTTGCTCTGGCTCTTGCCTTGTGAAAATGGAGGTTTGGGTACCATTATCATCTCCATAATATAAGCCGCAAACCTCACCTCACTCACATAGAATCCTGAAATTCACTGTATGACCAGAGAGTTCCTCAAGACAAAGAGAGATCCTTAAACCTTCTCCATCTACCATGTGGATACACTTGAACAAAGAGTCTGCAGAATGGTTTCCGTGGATGAAGAAGCCAACTCATTCACCAAGTCAACATGAGATCTTTCCGCAGCAAGAAAAGCACCAACAGCTGTGCTACACAGTGGACTATTTTAGGAATAGCTCATTATAGATAGCCTGTCCCACAGGTGTCTGATGGTAATAGCTTTTCAGAATTGTTCTTGCAGCCAACACAGGTGTGTAAAATTCTCTCACACTAACAATTTCAGGAATCACCCTCCTTTCTTCTATTAGAATTGTTCCCTAATAAGGGCTTATTCAAAATATGTATTTATGTCCTTCGATTCAAAACTCTTCTATCTTTCCAGCCCTAAAATTGCATAGTTTTTATACTGTTTTAAATGTGCATTTTCATGGGCTTAAGAATAATTTCATTCTCTTCCTCTGAATTCTCAGAAGTCACAAAGTTGATAAGTCAAACCCTAGTGTATGAGACTCGGGAAACCTTATCTGAGTCAGAATCCAATTGAAATCACAAATACTTCCTTAACACAGCCAACGCAGAAACTAGTTCAATAAAAACTCTCCTCTCAGCTGTTTTACAGTATCTCTCATTTAACCGCACTAGAAACAGAGACCCAGCATGTCTTACTTTATAATTCCCTTAAAAACTAATAATGATATCAGGAGTCAGTTACTGGAGCCATACATAAACCAAAACTTTGTTTTTTGTGACTATGGATCTCTGCAAGGACACAAGAGCTTACACGAACTGTTATGACATTCCTACTCTTGTCGTGGGCGAGGAGCTTCCAGGGCTAGAATTCTGGACTTCTCATTATTCCAGATTTGAGACAGGACTATTTACCTTTTCATTTATCATGTGAGCGAAGCAACACATACTGTGGGGGAGGCACTGGTAAAGGACATAAACTTTGACATGAATTCTTGAATTACCATTCCTCAGGATGATAGCAAAATTACTTAATGACTATCATTAGCATTAATTGCAATGACAGCTCAAACGAGATATATCTTGCCTGGGTTTAACAGAGCCTCAGGTTTACTGAAGCCTTAGCCACCTGCTCAAGACCAAGTTCTGAGTAGTGGGACTGGCACTGACCATGGCACCTACCCCTCCACGTACAGTTCTACATTTCATGCTGCTGCTTCACACTGCAAGAGCAAAACATGCCTCCAAGCTTTGAAGGAAAAAAAAAAAGACCAGACTGAACAGTCCCAGACAATTATTCAGTTTATCACCTAGTACCCTACTCCTCACATCATTCTGTGCTCCTCTCTCCTCCCCCTCAGGGTAGCTTCATCTGCCCTTGCTCAGGCTGCCAGGAATTTAACCTGCAGATGTTAGAAGCGAGTGGAGGTCAGGCTGTTCCTTGCCAAGGCACAGCTGTGAGTGAGCAGGGCTCTGCAACAGCTTTGCCCTTGTTTCCAAGTCATCTGGAGGGCGTGAAAACCCATCACTCACAGCTTAGAGCTTGATTACTGGACACGCATTGAACACAACGCCTGATGCACAGATGTCTACTTGAGAGAGTGAGAAAACACATGGCAGCTTTTCAGCTAGAATGAAAATCCAGGCAATGTGATTTATTTCCACATGGGATCTTCTTGAAGATAAGCACTGGATACTTTACCAGCTGTGGATGTACGGTCGGCTTCCTACCACAATTTATTTTCATTTACATCCTATTTATGGACACAATTTTTACTATCTCAAGCTATGCATACATACAGGATTGCAGACAGACAGACATACGCAAATGAAATTGGATATACACTAATGTAATAATAGGCATCCTGCATAATTTTGGTGATTAAAGCTAGGCTCTGAAATCACAGAAGTCTGAGTCTCTAAAGTGCTGAATAATCAGAAATGCCAGCAAAACCAGTGGGAGTCAAAAGTTGCTCAGTACTTTCGAAGAGACAATTCCTTTTTTATTTCCTGTTCTTATGCAAGAAAAGCCAGAAGGACTCAAAATATTCTCCCATTTTGCTGGATGGTGTATGTAGGCATAGGAATACATAACATTTACAGCTTAAGCAGGCAAAATACAGAGGAGAGGTAGGAACTGAAACTTTTCCTACGTCTTCTTTAAAAGGCATTGCAAATGAAGAACACAGAGAAAATGATAGAGTCTAACACAAACGGTTCTAGTACAGAAGAGTTTTCTTTTATAATCTCATAATTACTATTGAAAATTCTTTGCATTTGTTAGTGTAGGAATATGGCTTTGGAGATCCACTTTTGAAAGATTAACAAAAGGTATTAAAAGGGCTGTCACCTTGCTGGATTACTGCCATTTAGCATGTCCTGAATCTATAAAGAGGCGAAGCAGTCTGCTATCTTCACTCAAGCATAATCTATAAAAACAAACAAGTTTATAGAATATGATGCTGCCAGCATTTACAAAAAGCAAAACAAAATGACAATCATTATTATTATGATGAAACAAAAATAAAAGAAACCCCCAAACTCTAGCAAAAATCACCACCTTAAACTTGAACCAGCCTAGGAAGGTTATCTATGTAAGAAAAGTACTTGCAACCCTATTCTTTCCCCTCCAGACCTGCTCAGTTGCTGGTCAACACCAGCCAGATAATTACTACAGCTTGATCCTCCCTGCTTCAGCTCTATTCACTTTGTTCCCTAATCTATTAATTTATTAACAGCTACAAACCACAGACCTCGGCAGCCAAAAGAAAACTGTTGGGCTTATGCTATTACAAGTCAACAGGAGAAAAAACATCTTTGCAAATGCAGACTGCCATAGGAGGTGATTAGAGACAGATATTCAGTCAGCACTGCAGACGGGCTGGAAAATCCCATAGCATCACTCCAAACTTCTTACCCTTTTCCTCTCCCCCAGAAAACAGAAAACTTGCTCTTTTTCTCCCACTGTGCATGGACCATACCCTAAATTTTCAGGCAAATGCTGGAACCCTTGGAAAGTAGTTACTCCCTGCTGATCTTTTCCCTGAGCAGCAACTAGATCAAGTTGTTCAGGTGTTGAATTTCAAGGCCAGTGTACTTCAGTTCCAAGCTTCTCCCACAAAACCGGAGAACAGACCTGGTCTAGAACTGTTCTCACTGAGAACGCTTCTTTCACACAAACCTCCATTGCTTTATTTGCTACACAGGATTATCTCTAGAATTGCAGAATGAATTCTGGCTTGGTGGAAAGGCAGTAAATGGTAAGTTAAGGTAAGAGCGGCTTGCTTAGAAAAAGACATACAAGGGGAAGCAAGTTGGTAGATCCATATGATACAGGCCAGTGTGCTGGCCCTCTGCCTCCTCAACCTAGGCTTGAATGCTCTTCCAGCACAGATACCCCATCTGTCTCTTACTGTGTGCCCTGTGCCAGAGTATTTCACAGGTTCATATAGCTCAAGGCCAGGAAACTGTTCACAAGAAATGGATGTTTTTAAACAGCGTTTTGCATCATGTCATTTGAAAGACAATTTAAACACTGCTTAAATATTTGTGAAGGTGGCCATGCTCATACTTCTTGCTGCCCCACATTGCACAGTCAGCTTGAGCATTCTAAGCATTTCTCTGCATTTCTAAGCCTCTGATGGGTGTTTTTTTCTGTAATGCTATAACGTGATGGAAAGTACAACAATAATAGCAGGGCGGCAAAGTCTTTGGCTACAGCAAATGAGAAGAAGCTAAAACACAGCAGCTGAGGACACAGAAACAAAGGAAAAAAAGCTGCTTACTTTTGGAAGGCCTGAGGTAAGCAGGAATCTCCAGACAAATACTCTCACCTCCACTGCCAACCCTTAAATAAGGTCTGGGAAGGGATGGATCCTGGTTGCACCTCTTTCAGTCACTCAGGTACAGTGCATGCACCTGAGCTTTCCTAGGTTGGCTCTGCCTTCCACCAGGTGCTCAATCACTGCTTCAGGCCATGACTTAGCATTTCTGCTACATTTCCATTTTCTGATTATTATTTTTTTGTTGTACAGCATGTGTAGGGCTGTTTTTCACAATGGATGACTAAAAGCAGAAGTATTAAAAGAAAATACTCTCTCCCACTCTATAGAAAGTATTTTTCTGAGTAGGGCTATAAGAAGAAAAAAAAAAAAGTGTAGACTTAATTGAAAAGTGCATATGAACAGAAGGGGAAAGCCCATTTTCCCAAAGATGGTCTTCTTTTCAGTTACAAACAAGAAATCTTTCCTCAAGAAAGCCAGAATTAGTCATGAAATACATATGACTAATTGATCATTTCAACTGTCAGAAATTAAGAATTTCAAATAAAAACTGTGTGCCTATGGAACGTTTATCCCTGTTAAATCCTGGTTGCGGAATTCATCTTGGGAGCACATAAACAAAATTCTACGTTGAATACACAAGGTCAGCCTTCAAGATGGGGAAGGAGAAATGAAAGAATACTGTATTACTTGAGGGATAACGTATACAGCCACGTACATTTCTTCAAAATACTGTTCAAGACTAAGCTAATGGGTCTACCCTAAAACACATTTAACTCTGTCTTCAACTCCATTGCACAGATCTTAGGAAGAGCCTTAGTATGTCCTTCTAGAAAAGAGGCACTTTTGCACTCTGTTCATTTAAGATATGCGGACAAGTTGAATCATTAGCCACTTAGCTTAAAAGGATCAAGGAAGAGTGCATAAAAGTGATTGCAAACAGATACAGATATGGAGAAAATAATAACAAGACCTATTTGGAGTCTTCTTCTCTGCAAGTTTTTATCACTCAGGTCTTGCAGTAAGTTCTTGCAAAAAAACCCACACTGAAATAATTGGGCTTGAAGCCCTCACACAGTATAGTCTATCCACACAAAGCACACTGGAGGCTGGCTCCAGATTTGCACAATTCACTGCCACCAAAGTGTGGAAGCTAGAAGAAATAGTGTTGAGCAAAACCCCATGCTCAAGCAAAAGCACATTCTGAAAGCTACTCTGTACAGGCAAATCCCTGGTAGATTTTATGAAAGAAACACACCTTAAAGAGGCCAAAAATTGTTGCAAGGAAAATGCTATCATACTGTTTAATCAACTGATGTTCCTGCCATAACTTAATAACTTATTGTGAATAATTCCTTCTCCACAGTTTGTTTCCCCACTCCTGCAGTTTCTTTCTGGCCACAGGCATCTGTGAATTTTAACATTATTATTTGTGAGTTCATTACCACCATTATCTGCTCTTTGGAATGGCAACATTGTTCTGTACAAGCCAGGAGCACTTCAGGACCCTCACTAAGGAATGGAGAGCACAAGTATTTAGAAGAGCATTCTGCTGGCTGAATGAAGCATCACTGCTAAATTTTCTTCTCATTCACTTCTAACTCATCTGCCCTAAATTCATTCTGAATCAGCTGCCTACAGACTGGATGACTGAAAGGATGTTGTTGTTTGCCTTCCTGTCAGAATGGCAGCTACAGTGTCTGGAAAAAAAATCGCAGCAATTTTATATCTCTGGTTGGATACTACTGGTAAAAGGCCATATTTATATTTCATATAAACTACAGTAGCTCAATTGATGGGGTTTTCATCAATGAAATTACAGCCTTTTACTACAAGGTCAAATTTCACCCATCTAATTCAGGTTTGGTGTTTTTTTTTTTTTTTCTGAGCAGCATGTAAGCTACTGACTAATGTACTTCTTGCACTAGCAGGTGTGGCAGTGATTGCTGACTAGTTGAACTCATGTGGCGGTTAAAGACTAATTTGATTGCAGATGTTGGATTATAAATCGCACTGAAAAAGATGAAAGATTTAAGCAGACAAAATAAGAGACAGACTGAGACACTCATTAGTCACTAGAAGGCAGGCTGTATTACTGAAGAAGCAACAGCACGAGTTGTCTTGGAGCATCAGTACAGATCCAACTGATGAGTAAACAGTGAATAATGTTTGTTACACTGCTCACTATTAGTGATTATTATATTATAAATTGAATAGTTAGCTACTTAAAAAAAATACTTGTTATTAGCTTTTCCTTTTTAAATTTTATTTTACTTACACCTAAGGTTTTTTTTAGGAGTGGCTCAAGCACAACTGTGTGGGCTCTCTCCCGTGTCATCTGCCTGTTTGGGTTGGCTACTGATAAGGACATCTGCTCGTGTTCTTGCATGCATGTTGCTTTGGATGTGATAGGTACCTACACATACCCTGCGTTCAGGAACCTAGCTGAACCCCTTCTGTGTGCTGATTAATACAGTCAGTCCATTTGCTTTCTTGTTTGGGAGCAAATGTGAGTGTGCCTATCGTCTGTCTCTGGCATACCCTCTGCCACCTTCCAGCATGGAAAACTGTAATTCTAAAATAGGTCATTTTATTATAAAAATACATTTCCCAAGCAATGTTCCCCTGAGGCACTTCATAATAAAAACATCTTTTGAATTGAATAAATATTGTTCTGCTATTTCCCAGTATCAACTGCACGTATTTCTATGATAATGTCTAAGCACAGTCCGGCTGGAAGCAACTCTTGAAGTACATAATTTAGTACAGAAATATTTCCAATGGAAGCTTTCTATGCCTTATGATAGAATTCTATTATCCGGCTGACTTCATTGCTCTGTGGATGGTGTAAAGTTACCCCAAGACTTGAGGTATGAATTGTTCCCCTGATGTTAATGTATATACCAAACCTAGCCAGCGAGGCAAAGGCCTCTCTCCTCACCAAAACAAAGACAACCTCTGTGTTAGTTTGTATGTCTGGTAAATGCAGGAGGAAGCTGCTTATCCCTTCCATTTCTTAGGCATCAAGCTAATCAAGACTAAGACAAAATAAATAACTAAATAAATAAAAATAAAAGCGAAGGCTAGATTCATTCCTGAATGAATCAAAATGAGTCAAAAAGCCTAAGCTGCTAAATTAATGAAGTTAATCCTTCTGCAATCCTCATTTCTTAAAACTTTACTCTGCATCTCCTGATGAAACTTGCGTGACTTCTCAGGAAATGAAAAAACAGATTTTGGTCCTCAGTCATATTTTGCAGCACATCCTTATGCATTTCCAGCATCATTAGCACATGGCCAGAACTACAGGCTGGCCCTATGAATCTTAGGTTCTTAGGCATAGGGTAAACAGCACCAATCATGCATAGTCCTAACTTCAAGTCACCATGAGCAGGTATGGGTTTTTCAACTCAGTTCAGCCCCCTGCAGAGATAGATGAATGCACATTTGCAAATCATAATACTTATTCTTATGGCATAACCAAGATTATTTGGAGGACTGGAAGGAAGGCAGAGGCCTGGAAGTCTGGTCACTTCATTCTGCCATGTCACTGACTGGGGCAACCACCAGAAATACCACTTACCCTTGATTTGAAAATGTCTTTGTTGTTCTGAGAATTGTCAAATGTTATCACTGTTGCATTTGTAATTGGAATACCTGTCCCTGTGGATTAGATGGAAGCCTGTAAGTTCTTTTACAGAGCACTCAGCTTGTAAGACTATTGCTTTATCTTGAGCAGAAATCTGGGTTCTCATAAACATATGCAGATATTTATAGCCTTCTCAGTGGCTTTTAACAGATACTACCTAATTATTAACCTCAGGGGGAGGATTAACATTTTCTTGTAATAAATATGGAGATGTTGTAGCATGCTGCAGTGTTATAAAACTTTCAGCTCTTGTTGTGAAATACCAGACTTTCAGGGTGGAATAATTCTGTCATCTTGTTTCCATACAGCTCTTCTCAGAGTATCATCTTTCTGACAAATGTTTTGTCACATTACTTCTACCCCTTCCAATGCCACCCAGCATGCTTCTTATGTTTTATCATTTCCCTAATGACTCATCTCTAGAGCTAAGCCTATCGACTGTGAAGTTTTTCATGAAACTGATGCTTCAGAGAAAAGAGAGTGACGTTAACATTAGAGACTCATAAATTCAAGAAGTTAAATACTAAGGACTGATCATCCTTCTGTCTTTTTTAGCCTATGGGCTAGACAACCCAGCTCAACTCTCCTGGAAAAGGAAGACTGACGAGACTTTTGTACCTCTTTATTTTCTGAGCTTAGGACACGGTGATATCCAGTTTATTCTTTAGTGCACAAAGGCCACCCTAAAAGCTACTCTGACCTGCAGCTTTGATAGTCTAAGAAAACCAGAATTTGCTAAAACACAACATGACCCTGAGTTCACTAGGGTGGAAGATTTTCTGTCTAGTCCATTCTACTAACTTTCCAAATTTACTCTGTTGTTCAATGCTGCTTTGGAAAATAGTCCATGGTCAGAGTCCCAGGGCCCTATGTGAGCAGAGGTACCTTTCCTCAAGTACTTGGCAGACACACCGTTTTGTGGGCTAAGATCACACTGACAAAATAAGAACTTACCAGAGGTAAAGAACTAGTCCTTTGAGTTAAAAAAAAAAGTACAGTTTCTTTATAAAAGTGAAATGATTGCACAAGAGTAGAAAATTGTTTTCAGTCAGTCTGGCTTTACATTAAGAGATTCTACTGTTTCCCCAGTATCTGAGTAACCACACTTCTACTCTACTCCCTACAAACAGGAACACCCATCTCTTCCTAAAACCACATGAGATCAGATTACTAATTAGCCTACTCTTATTTTCCTCTTCTGTTCCATCCAGAAAAGGAAAATCCATCCATCTGAAATTTACACCCAACCACGTATCTATTTTTATTTGTTTTTCACACTGTTCGTGAGTTAAACACCAGTTTACACAAATTTAAGGTATCATGGGGCCACTTTGTTACCCCACGTTGGAAGTGCCTGCTGTTCTATGATAACACCCCAACTATTTTTCTCAGATCTCTACTGATGTTTCATGGAGCAGCAGGTCTAGCTCTGCATTTCAAAAGAGGGCCTGGAGCCATGGAAAATTTCTGAATAAAATCTTTCCCAACATCACTATCATTATTTAATTGAAGCCATTTTTTTTTTACAGGATCCTTTTTAGACCTGTCATAATGTAGCATAGTACTCATGTTCACTATTTGAGTTTGCTGCCTTTTTTTTTTCCCATCAAGAACAGTAAAAAATGCATAGCACCTTGCATAGGTTGCGTATTTCATCTTTTTATCTTGAGATCCCTTTTATAAACTGAGCTCCTTGGTTGCACATTAGTATCACTAGTTTTAAACAAACAAAAAAGACCTTTCATCTGTAGAAAGCAATCTGGGATCCTGATCACAACAACAAATATTTTTCCAACTTTCTCCAAATGAGAACTACATGTCCATATCAAAAATCATCCTGATCTTCAGGACAAAAAACCAACTGCTGATACTTACATGATGATTCTCATCAGATTTTGCCAGGCTACCAGCACTTCAGAAAACACTGATCTTTCTGGCATTCCATTCATTCCACAAATGAATCTACATAACTCACTGTGTAACTTTTGATATTTTTGTAGTGTTCATATATAAAACATCACTGATATAAAAACTGAAATCTATAGAGGTGATCAACATGGCATGCCATGGCTCACCCTGCAGATGACTGCTATCTCTTCTTATTGGCTCAGATGTTGGCTGCAAAGTCATGACAGATGCGTTTCACACTACAGACTTGGCAGACACTTTACATGTATGTTAGCATAGATTTACCTGCAGTAAAGTAGGTAGGTAACAAAGCATTAAAAAAAAAAAAAAAAGTAGAAAAGGAAGCAAGCAAACTGCTGTGCATTTTTAAAGGTATACTTGTTGCCATGAAACTATCTGCTAATCAGGGGCATCTGCACAAGAACTGGAGGGTCTTCGATCTAAGAGACTGGCAGAGTGCTAACCCTACAGCGTGTGCTCCCTCCTTAGTGCTCTTCACCCCATCATGCAGTGTGCTGATGAGTCACTCTTGTGCTGATGGACTTCTCTGGTCTGGCTGTGGAAATTCTGTGTCCTACAGATTGGACCTATGATTAATCCATGGGCAAGACAAGCAATTTTAAATTAAGCAATGCTACTGCTTCCTGGATCAGAACTTCATCAGTCTGCAATTAAGATTCCTGTCTAATGACAGGCTTAATATCGATAAAACAGATTTTAAAATAACCATTTTCTTTCTTTCCTTAGTAGCGATTGTGAGTGTTGCCTAAGAAGGTAATGAGAAATAGCTCAGAATACACTCTTCTCCATGCCCTCAGGAGAACAGTTTCATCTCCAGAGCTAAACAGTGATATAATTCAGCTGGGAAAATGAATTATCATCATCTTCCAAGTGCTACAAACTGGGAGTCTCATCTGAGAGCTGCTCTGCACTGCGCTAGTCACCATATTTGCAGATACTAACAGACTAACAAAGAACCAGGGTTTGTGTTTTCCTCAGTTCTTTTACTTCTTGAGGACAGAGGGAGGGAGATGGGCATGAAAGGGAGCAAACTCAAACCATCCACACTTCACTAACTTATAATAAATAAAAAACAAAATGAACAGTAAAAATAACAGGAGTTGCTGACAATTACAACCACAGATATTATAGCTAAAGACCTTTGGTTCTGGGTTATTAAAAAAATAATAACATAACCTTCTTGCATGTTTGTTTGATGTTGGCTATGGTAATAACTTCCTCACCTGCCAGTAAGTTCTGTAATGTAGGATTGTGGAGTTGAGATGAGGAGAAAAAATACACTTTATCCTCTCTGGACATTCTTTATAGAAGATGCTACAGTAATTCATTGCAATATTTTTAATTGTTGGCATTTTTCCCTCCACTTAATCATTTTTCCCATGTACATGCGTCCACTGCTGGCAGAGGACAAAGCAGAGCATGAAATGATACCATGCTCATTTCTAATCATTACTCTTTTGGTCTCCATCCTTCCTGTTTTCTCTTACATTCACACACTGCATGCAGTTGCAAGTGTCAGTGCTTTTCTCTTATTTACTCAGCAGCGTTCTGACACTACTGCCCTTTCATATGTGTTGCTGATTTACAGATGTGAACACTTAGCC
>JAOWBP010002392.1:15066525-15094631 GCA_028571105.1 Tragopan temminckii
AAAAAAAAAAAAAAAAAAAAAAACAAAAAAAAACAAAAAAAAAAAAAAAAAAAAACCCAAACAAAAAACCCCAAGCAAATCCAAAACAAAAAAAACAACATACCTATTTTATAATATCATTTTCTTAAGATCAAGTCATAAACAGGAAACAGATCTTATGATCTAGAACACGTCTTGACGGCAACTGATATTTCTCATATTTCAAATGACAGCAGCACTGTCAAAAAATTTCTGCAATGAGGAATATCATACCTGTGAAGAGGCATAATGCATCTCTTTCAATATTAATATAAAGACAAGCCATTCTATAAGATATAGTCACAACTGTAGCTGCTACTTAGTATACAGAACACCTTTTTAAGGTCAGCTGTATAAAACCCATACAGAGAGACATTATAAAGAGTATTAAACATTACTAAATAACTAGAACTCTCATTTTCTACCTGAAGACCTATTCCCTAATGTCAAATGTAAGTGACTGAAAATGACAGACCTGTTACAGTTATTGCTGGGGGGGAGTGTGGGGGCCTTACAGGCCTATGTGTAGTTGGTTCCTTACTTTTACACGTGTGAGCCCACTAAAGGTAGAGTTCTACATCTACTGTTCTATCGTAGCCCTTCATCCCCTTCTAATCCACCCATATCATGGTATCTGAGCTCAGAACAGGAACAAACCACAAGCATTTTCATGAAACAGCAGAAGATTATCATTGCCAAGAACAACCTTTATTCTTTTCTAACAAAGATCATATGATAACTGAGCAGATACAGTCATTTCACTAAAACGTATCTGATAATTACATATAATTACACAATGATAACATTTAGTTAAGAACTGCTAGTACCTTGTGACAGAACACCCCCCACCCCCAACGAGACTAGCAGTGCGTTTGCAAAGCACATTATAGTTTAGATCAGATGCCAGAGTCCTTCTGCTGAAAAGGTGAAAACTAATGTAGCCTTGCACTGAAATATACCTAGATAATATCATACAGTGAGTTTAGATTCCACAGGAGCAGCACAAGACTGCCAAAAGCACATTTAAAATCAATCCTGATGTATTATTACACTACATTCACTCCAGGGAATCAGGGTCTTGGATGCACAGACATCTTGCCTCCACAGTTCTGTCAGAGACCTCTCTCCACTCTTCCTCATAGGGGTGGAGTGATTAAGGGCCTCCTCCTCTGCAGCTTGTCCTATCCCATAACCTCCTGTCCTAGACTTGGGCAGAAAACAGCAAGCACTACCTATTTCAGCAGCAGATTACTGAGACAGAAGTACTAGAAGCTAACAGCAGTGTAGATGCAAACTCAACCCAGTTAGATAAACACACAACTGTGCTATGGGACAGAAAACTACAGTGTCCTTGAACAACATGGGATTACAAGAGAATTACTTTCTACAGCTTATTGATCTCCCAGGTAGAATTAGAGATCCAGACATCTTTTATTCTGAGGACTGAGCAGAGAAACTGTCAGCTTTCGCTCACTTACGAAGACATCTCATTTGGTAGTTGATGTCCTGTGCCAATATCAGTCCAACTACCCCCAAGTTCAGCAGTACTCTTCTAAGAAGGAATATCTGACAGGAAAGTATGAATTCTTACTATGAATAACCTCCTCTGGGGAACATTCAACTAAAAGAATCACACTTTTTTTGAGACACTTCAAGAAGCACATTGTTCATCAATACTTTCCTAAACATGAGACTCAGCAGTCCTTTGTTTCACATCCCTAGTACTTCATTTCCCTTTACACCTCACAATACACAGTGGAGTGCTGAGAATTGCACACCATCTCCTGCTTACTCAGTGAAGCCACTCAGTTACGTGTCTGGCAGCACTGTCACTGCTTTGTGTTCTGCCCTGGTATGCAGAGACACTGCGGTGTCATGTTTCATGACACGTACATAACTCTATTTCCCACATTAGGCCAACCTCATATTTCAGTAGCATACAGCAATTTCCCACAGTAACATGAATCCTTGATGTTCTACACTAGACACAAAAGGAAAGAGACTTAAATACTCAATTCATTATCCTGAGAATGATGAAAAGATAGTGGTTAAGTCTGATGTTCAGGGAAGAATTCTACAAGAAATCTAATTGTCAGTCACCTGTTCACCTCATTGGTAAAATATCAGCAATCAAAACTAATCATGATACATTACATGGACTTTGAGAGACATTTTTAAACAGATACAGATGCTCTATAGACACACTTGATTTTCTGTCTTGTCTGAACAACTCTAGTACATCTAGAACATCATTCCTGTTAGAAAGATAAGCCCCCTCTAAAACCCCTTCTCTTCTTGGATTGAGAATGGGAACAAATTCAGCTTTCTGCTAAGACTTAAACTAGGCAGATCAAACATTTAAACACTGATAGAAGACATCCACATATTGGTTGGATCCTGTGCTCAGTGCCATTTCTAGAACCTGACTTTAATAGGTCCTACCCTTCTTCACTAATCAGGTCACCTGCATATGAATGTAAATTTATATTTGAAAGGCAAACTAAAGCATACATCCAGCTTTGTAAGGCACCTGGTGGAATGTGTGCTTCCACAGAGATACACATATTATTTTGCCTTACACCACACCATGCTGACTTTGTGTGCATCAATGGAAAAAAAATGCATTCAAAACTCTCAGAGCTGGAGATGCAGCCACAGAATAAATAAGGAAACAAATACAAAGACAAAAAAAAAAAAAAAAAAAAAAAAAAAAAAAAAAAGCACTAACCTGAAGAAAAACGCACCACTGTTAACAAAGGAGATTTCATCTGTTAAATCCATCTCCTTCAAACATGAACTACTGTCTGTTAATCGGAGGCTGACCTGAGGTGTTCCAACTGACAAGCCTGGTTGTGGCACTAGGTGTGTTCGACTGGATCCTTCCCTTGTGGACTTTGACACCTACAGAAGCAAAGAAAGAGAAAATTGAAACAGAGCAGTCTCTGCAGATAAGCTCTAACAGAAAGATACTCCCTACCGGTGTGCAAACAGCAAGTATGACAAGTTACAAACCAATGATACTAAATGCACATAAATCAAAAGTTCTGCTTGTTTAAAGACTATTTGAAGAAAAATAAATATATGCTTATTGAAAGAATAACAGTAAATGTGAAATAGACTGAAGGAAGGCAAGTAAAATAAATGGAAACTTGTTTCCTGTATCACAGAGGACAAACTAAAAATACTCCCATTGTATCTTTATCACTTGACACCAAGAAGATAAACAGAAGGTAAAAGAATCTTAAGACCTCTTCCCTTTTTAAAAAGGAAGTTGATATCAACTTATACTCTAGAGGAGAACTTCTCAAGATGTGGACTTTATATGTTCATTATCTTTGTGGAGGCAGCCAGAACATGGCATCTATAGCTGGGCTTCCTACATTTAAGACGAAGTTCCCAAGCATTGGCCAGGGCTCTTCCCTTCAGTGGAACTGTGCAAAACCAGAGAGCAGATTGTGCTGTATTTTCCGGTATCAGCAGCAGATACAGGGTATGTAAGGAAGGAGAACAAATTCAGGAATCTGTCTCTAATACACTGTCCCAGCTTTTGGCACTCTGTGGTTTTGGGCCTTCTTTAACTCGGAAGTTAAACCTGTTTTAGTGTGAACACTGGACAGATTCTTTGTGATCATGTCCAAATTTCCTCAGGTCCACTTACGTCTTTAGCCTTTGCAGGATCCTCATCTGGGAGTTTCACATTTCAATATATTGATTAATAATGAATAAACAAACAAACAAAAAAAAACAAACAGTACTTTATTTCAAATGTAATTGAAGTACTAGGGAAAGATTATCTGTTTCTGTGACAATTTGAAAAGACTACTCCAAACCCACATTCTCCATGTGATTTTTGACTTACAAAAAAAAAAAAAAACCAAAAAAACAGCCTACCACTACTCCATTAGTAGTCTCTAATCAGACTAATCAGTTTATATGCTTGCTCACTTTACAGAAGTCATTCTGATGTCTTTGATTCATTATGCTGCTTTTCTCTATACCTTTTCATTTCAGCTAAATTCTTTTTGAAAAGAGGTTTCCAGAACTGAATTTTATATATAGGTAAATCACAGATTTATTTATTCTTATTGAAATGCAGCTTTTTGTTTGCTTTCATTACTGTTGACTGAGCTTTGTGAAGTTTCCATAGCATCAAGAGCTCTTTTCTGAAAAGAATAATTAATTTGGGGCTCATCAGTATGTACATTTATATAATTTTGGGGTTTTACGACAGCAGTTAGCACCTAGTGATGGAAATTCACCCATTATTTTTTCATCTAATATGGAGTATCTTAAGAGCCCTCCATGAGTTCCTGTAGCCAGCTTTAAATTTCTTCTGCTTTGAATAATTTTCTGTTATCAGCATATTCAGCCACTTCCTGGGTCACTATTAGAAAGGTTGAAAAATACAAATTCCATCAAATATCCTTGAGAAATTTCACAGACAATCCCTCTCTCCTGAGAAAGAGACCATTTATTTTTATTGCTTTCTAATTATTAATCTGTAAGACTTTCCCTCCAACTGCATGAGAACTCTGCTTCTTTAAATGCCTTTGATAATCTTATCAAAACCTTTGGAAAGATTTTGAAGTGCACTACACAGGCTATGCTTAAACACACACTGCTTTCTATGTGACACAATTTTTTTTTTTCTCTGAACAAGTCATGCTGGTGCCTTCTGATACCTATAATTATCCATTTGTTTATTAATTGCATTGCAGTTTCTACAAATCTGGATGGTAATCAAGTCATTCTGGAACACTCTAGAACCTTTTGCATAACAACCTTACCGTAAGATCTTTTTTTAAAATCTGTTTTCTGTCAATAATCTACAACCCTGTTGCCTGTATTTGTCACTGGCTGATGACACCACAAGAACTGGGTGCACAGCTCGCAGATGCCAGGCTGTGACTCTCAACTGCAAACAAAAGGGATGCTGTGATTTAAGAGTGGGAGACAATGTCTTCACGGAGCAAAGGAAGCAAACCAAGGCTATCAAAACGACCATGCTGACCAGGGCCAACAGTGTACCATAAAAAAGCAACCCATGATCAGCAAGATGGGGAGCTCCTGAAAAGCAGAGGGTCCTAAGACAGAGCACAAGAGAAGCCACGCTGTGCCCCTGGGTGTGAGCAAGCAGAGCAGAGAAAGAACTGATCCCACGCTGTTCTTTTAGTACCACTGCAGTAAAAATGTGGATGTAAGCAAAAGAGACAACTTCTACAATGTATCATATGTGACAGCTCTGATTGAAGACTGGAAGGCAGCAGAAAGCCAGCCACTCCCCCATAAGCACACCATCTATGCATACTGATTTCAGGAACACAGTTAACAATGCTAAATAATTTTGCTACCAGGTACTGTATTTATACCCAGCAACAAGTGCTAGGAAACTGGAAACATCTACCAAACAGCATGAACCATCTTCTCTCCCTGCAAACTCTTCATTTCTTTTGAACTGTACACTGATTTACTCACACTGAGGAATTTCACACACACACAAAACTATTTACTATTCCAGTGCTCCGAAAAAAAAAAAAAAAAAAAAAGCTGAGGTAGAGTCTTCAATCCTGCTCACCTTCTAGCAGAAAAGACAATTTGGATATAAGCACTTCCTAAAGCAGACATGTCAATCACACACAAGATTTGCAAGAAAATTCTGCTTGAAAGATTAGATTCAAATTTAAGACCACCACTGCATTTCTAGGGCACTCCAAAATTAATAAGAAGTGGAAAGAAACACTAGTTCTGTTCTCTGTTCCAGATGACCTATAAGATACTATTTTGCAAATCTTGGCTTACAAAATTATAGCACTGTAGTTACTTGCCTAGCAATATATCCTACACGTAATCATAGAATCATAGAGTGGCCTGGGTTGAAAAGGATCTCAAAGATCACCTAGTTTCAACCCCCCTGCTACATGCACCGTTGTCACCCACTAGACCAGGCTGCCCAGAGCCACATTCAGCCTGGCCTCGAATACCTCCAGGGATGGGGCATCCACAACCTCTCTGGGCAGCCTGTTCCTATGCATCACCACACTCTGAGTGAAAATGATACTTTATATCTGAATTACAATTACATATACTTTCCGCACAAAATTGTTTTCAGTTGCACCAATATAAAAATTCATGCAGAAGAAATAATTGAACAGTTATTCAGCCTATCTATTAAAAGTTAAATAAATAAAATTAAATACTATCTATTTAAGTAATATCTTGAATGCTTATTAACAACAAGAAGTAAGAACGTTCACTACCTCATGCTAATTTTTGGTGAGTGTGAAAAAGTTGCCTACACAGCTATGGTAATGATGGAGCTTCACTGGAGTGCCATGAAGATGAAGAGTTGCCCATTGTCAAAGACTTCTGTAATCTGAGTTCTAACAAAACAGATTAAAGAACTACATGGAAGTAACTTAAATGCTTTCTGGATGCCAGAGCTCTTAAGGGAAAATATTTTGTTAGAGATGTGTGTGTGCACGCACACACTGGCACAAGCAGATGTTTCACGCAGTGCAGTTTGAGAAAATAATACCCTACGAACTGAGAACAGTATCTTGTTAAACAACAACACTCTAAACTATTAATGATAAAGATAATACTGGGTTGTAGTTGTAATACTAATTGTTAGATACCAGAAAAAAAGACCAGTACTGCATAAACGATCTTGTACTTTTCTGCAACACACTCTTTTCACGATCAGCCTGAGCTGCAACATTACTGGCCAAGTGACACTGGAGATAACCAGGGAAAACCTCCTCCCAACAACTACTGCAAAGCACTTGTAAGTATGTAACAAGTTCAAGAATTAGGGGTTTCTTTCCTGTTTGTTTGTTTCAAAGACTATGTGACCTGTTAGATTTTGAAACATAATATTACAAGATGTACAAACCTCTGTAGGAGATTTGTAATTACCCATTCAGTGATCAAGAAAATTCAAGAAAGATTTATAAAGGTTGCGTGTGGAACCACTGTTGCCTAGTTAAGGGCCATCCTTAACTATAAGGCAATTGTTTTCATGTTTTCAGCTTCTGCTCTTAAAATTTAAACAAAAAAAATAAGCAAAAAAAAAAAAAAAAAAAGAGCCACTGCTTATTCTTTCAGATATCAACTTCTGCAGCAGTTGTTTTGCCTCCCTCAGGATGACTTCTGGTAAATGTCATGTTTCTACTTTTAGCTCACAGACCTTCACTTCCGATTTATGATGTTTTTAGTAGGGTTTTTTTTTTTTTCCCTTCTTCAGATTTAACACCATATAATCAAGCAAATATTAATCTGACTGCATTGTTTATCTTCCTGATCATGAGTACGAAGTCTCATTAGCCTTAATGAACTGGCCAGTGGGGCAGAGTGCACCCTCAGCAAACTTGCAGGTGACACAAATTTGGAAGGAGTAGGTGGTAAGCCAAGGGGTTATGCTACCACCCAGACGGACCTGACAGGCTGGAGAGGTGGGCTGACAGAAGTCCAATAGAGTTCAACATAGAGAAGTACCAAGCCCTACTCTGAGTGCCTCTGCTTGAGCAGGGATTGGAAAAGATGAACCCACAGGGTCCCTTCCTACCTCAGCCAGTCTGTGATTTTGTAACCTCACCTATGACATTCTCATCTATCCAGCAAATCAACAGATCATATGAATTGCTGCATAACGTGCTGTGGCATGTTTCAAAGGAGCATTTTGTTCCAGACAAAATATAACTGTGCTAGTTTGTGAAGGAGAAACCAGGAAATCTTTGAAAATACATAACAAGCTTCACCTCACAATTAATAGTCTTAGACTTGGGAGCAAAAAGCAAATTGTCTGATACTTGTCTCCTGAAACCTTTTAAACTGGTGAAGTTCAGCCTCAAACTCCATACCACAAAGATCAGATTCAGCCTCAGCCTCAACCAGGTTGGTTGAGTCAACAGCCCTGGACATATGCTGAAGTCTGCTACTTCGTCATTTAAAATACGTCTTCATTCTCAGCTAAATGTAAGTAAATATTGGATGCCACTCGTGATCAAAGGGATCATCTAAATAAAGGGCAATCAGAATACCAAAGAGCAGATAACTACAAGAAGCTGTGTTACACCACACACCCTGCAGTGGCTTTTAACATTTGCTGTCTCAGACAGTTCAGATGCAAGGAACTGCACTTGCAGTTCTAATAGAGACCAGTCAGTTTCATGACCAGTACAAACATTTGTCACGGTGGATATTAAAGAAAGGGCAATAAAATCTCTCCCCTAGAGGCTTAAACTGACCAGTCCAGGTGGCATCATCTCACATATACCACTGCTAAGTTTTTTCTTAACTTACAGATGCATCATCAAGCTATGAGGTGTCAGAAATTACTGGGTTCAAAGATAAGTGTACCACATATTCCAGAGCTCTGATTTGGCACGATGACTCTATTATTTGCCGGTTCCTGAAGGACAGGGATTGCTCCACAATCTCCACACTGGAGAGTTCTATGTACTTGCACTGAAGGATGAAGTGAAGATACACCTCCTTAGCACAGGTGGTCCTGCTCTGAGTACTTCACCTTCTCAAGGAGGAAAAAGAAAAGTTTCAACTATCCCAAGCTATGAACTCATAAATAACAAGGGTAATTCATACCCATTTAAATAAATAACTAGGAAGTCTACATATAGAACCTTTGGAAGAAGGTAGCTGTGAGTTTATATTTAAAATTCACAATTTAAGGGAAGATACTCCCGTAAGGTTATCATAAAAACAACAACAACCAAAACAAAAAAAGCAGGAGGTATTTAAAATATATACAACACATTCCTTTATTCAACCCTGCAAGGTTTTTTTCCTTTTTTGTTTGTTTTTCTGGTCAAAAGAAAAATATCAGTCAAAAAGCTCACTTAACAAACAACTGGTACTATTAAAATTAGAAAGTTTTCCATCAAAGCATTCAAATCTGTTTCATCCTATGAAGGATGAAGGGCCCTTTCAGCTTACACAATGTGTTTATCAACCAACACAATTGTTCTGCTGAATAGAAAAAGGCACATTACTTTGCAAAAAAACAGGCATAGCTAAGTGATGCAGGGAGATTTAGAGTGTTGTTTTCTTTTTCACTCTAGTCTAAACCTGGTTGCAATGCCACAGCTAGCTATCAACACATACCTTACATTTTAATCTATTGTCACTAACTGCTTCATGAGCAAATGAGAAAGGGAGACCATTAGCCAGATCTAAGTCTTGTTTGACAACTAACTCCTACAGAACCTGATTTAGTCAATTCTGTCAAGTCAAATAACCAGGGAATGAGTCACCCACTGAAGTTACCCAGGCTTTGTACTTGGCCACAGATAGCTCTTGAAATAAATTTATTATATTTATTCTATTTAAAACATCAACCATTTCAATGGGACTTCTCATCACACACACTCAGCCGTACGCTCTCTGCCAGGGTTACATAACAGTATCTACAAAGACAATGAATTATATCAAGCCTTGCCAGGAGATAAACAATATTGCTGAAGGCTTTTGTCAGCCTAAATTGTCACGGACAGCAAGGTGCTATCTCTTCTGAGACAGCAAAGCCGTTCAAGTCATTAAGCAAACAGTCAAGTAAATAATCTGCCCTTCTGTGGTTCTCCAAAGCTTCACAGCCTAAGTGAACTCTGGCATGGCTTTATTAAACATTATTTCTGGAGATAAGCAAAACCCACCAAGACACTTTCCTGTGTAATCTACTCTAGGGAAGCTGCTTTAGAAGGGGTGCTGGACTGGATGATCTCCAGAGGTCCCTTTCAATGCATATGATTCTGTAATTGTGTGTGTGATTGTAATAAGAAACAGCTGAGACGAATTTGCACAAATGAATCTCTTGCAGCTCAGAGGGCCATATATCTGCCAGGTGCACAGGGCTTCCAGAGGCAGGGATAACTCTGCAGTGACATTTTCCAGTTACATTCCCCCCACACTTTCTATAATATACTCTCATTTTCTATTCCTGTCCACTAAATGAGGGCCTGATTCACCAGGCCACTGATGATGGCACAGAATTTCTGTGTATGACGAAGCTAGTGCCCCTTGCTGTCTGACTGCTATGTGTGCTACACTAGCAGGGACTAAGATGTCAGAGAGACTGCGAAACATCATAATCTAAACATACCTGAACCACAGTGACATTCTTTTCCGTAATAGTAGAACTCAAGACAAGTCCTTAAGCCTGGAAGGAACTTAAAGCAAGCAAACTGTCATCTTTTGTAAGACTGCTGTATACGTTAAAAATTGGCTTGCACTCAAATACATGCTGAACCACGGATTCAATTCAGAATGCAATAACTTGTTAAAAAGTAACAAAAACTGTTGATTGGTCACTTCACCTAAAACCTATGATATTGATTTTAAAACTATGTACTCAGAATACAATTGACAAGATGAGTTCCTCTGAAAGAAAACATGCCTTATCATCCTGAATTACTGACTTTGGGAGACAAAGACAATAGCTCTGTAATTCTTGCCAGGTTTAGCACATGTAACAGAAGCAGAAACACAAAGATGCAAAATCTAGTCACCAATTCTTTGCCATATCCAGAACCAAGTCTTTAATTCTTGACGAACTGCCACACTGAAATCATAAAGTCACAATCAATGCAGTCATCCTTACAATCTGCGCAGCTGCCACTGCCAAATTTGGATTTCTCTTAATCTACTTGTATTTTTAGGCATTAGATCACTAAAACACCTCCTCTGTACTCCACCCCACTCGGATATCAAAGTTTTAAATTTGATGTGATGTGTGAAGCTTTAAAGTTCAACCAAATTTTGATGATTTATTTGAATTTCTCCATCTTACTCTTAATAATGACAAGACCTTCTGGAATCAAAGAGCTGAGCATAGTTTTCCTTTACACCATATTGCCACAGCTTCTGTATCTGAAAAGAGCTTCTGCACACAGTAGAACTGCTTAAATAATTTAAAGCCAACACACATAAAAAGCTGCACAATTTTCAGAAAGCCTATGAAATTCAGGCACAATTATGTTGATTTCTGGCTCCAGAGCTAATGAACATGTGAATCCCCAACATTTTGTCTCAGTAAGCTTTCTCAAAGTTTAAGTCTTGTCTCTCTTAGAGACCTGTTAAAGCCCAGGGATATCAGACTGAATGTGAATAACTTCTGTCAAAACAATTTTATTATTTGTAACTGCTGTACAGAATTCTGTCTGTCTTCAATGAAGTATTAAATTATGCAGTAGCAAATTAATTACCAATAGTATTGCAGATACGCAATTCACAATAAATTTACTATCTCTAACTGAACCTGATTCATAGAGCAGTAGATACTTCCTTGATTTAATAGGTGGGATTCTGGGGATATTTTTCATAGAAATAGTAGCGGTTTTCCTCAGTTACTTCTCTACCAAAACAATTTCTTCAAAGCTTAAGAAACATTATCAATATAGAAGTCTGAAGAAAAAGAAATCTGCACAACATGGCTCATTCTGGTCAAAAGCCACATGAAAGCACTTCAAAAGATTGCTCTTGTGGTTTAACAAACCTGTTTAAATGATGACATCTCAGCGAATCTACTTGAGCTTGCTACTCACTTTGTAACAGCAGGTCAGAAAGGAGCTACATAATGGAATCAGTTGCAGCTTTCCTCATCTCCAAACTTGTCTGGGGGGCAATGAGGCATCGCAGATTCTGCAAACTTTGGATACATTATTGAAATTCCTGTATTAAATCTAAGGCAACACCAAGCAAAACTGTTGAAGTGCCTGTCCCATGGTCTGCATACTGTTATCCTGGCCTCATGCTGCACTCACTGGAAAAATCTTTCATCAAATTTATCTTCTTAGACTCACTTCTCAAACAGAATCAAACTAGCCTACTTAATGAATCCCCTAAAATAGTAAAGCAAAGAAAGGGAGAACTCCTATCCATATGTTCACTATATCTTCATTTCCCAGGATTTATTCTGGTTACCTGTATTTCCATACTTACTTATTTAGGCAGTTAACATCCTAGTTTGAATAGCATACGACTAAGACTACCAGATTACTGACAAGTCTAAGCTCTCTATAAGAGTTCAGTACCAAGCCTATTTTTTCTCTTTAGCTCTACTCTATGAATGATATCACCAAACTTATCAAATAATTTCACCATCAGTGAAATAGGCCTTTTCTTCTAACAACAGTGCTGTATGATTTGGAGGAAAAAGAAATCCTACAAAAAATGCTTTGATAGCAAATTGACCACTGATTACAAGCTGGGACAACACCCACAATACTGATATTTTTGTCTGCACAGCTGACAGTTCCAAATACCAGTGCTCTTGATTAAGTGCTTTACAAAAAATAACTGACGCTGGTGCTCAAGTCTAAATGAACAGTAGAAACACAATGTATAATGCTGACAAATGTATAAGTCTGGCTTGACATACTCTTGAAAGGCACTGACAAACTCATTTTTTAATTCCAGGAATGTCAAACTCCCTTATCTCAACTGCTGTATCTACACTTTCAGGCAGTGCACTAATACATCAAGATGGTTATGTTTTCTTTTATGCTTTGGACCCCATATATGCACATGTGAACAACATCCAGTACAAAGCAGAGACAAATCAGCATCACAGGTAAAACCAGTGAATTGTCTATAAACACTATTTACCTTCTTTTCCCTTGCATTTCTGTTTCATATACTGAGACTGAAAAGGTGGATTTACCATTACTTGGCCACAGAAGTAAATGAACATTCCTTACAGTCTTTGCTCCACACAGGTGGTTACTCTTCAACCTCAGTATTTTTAAGCAGTATCAAGCACAATAGAGATGCTGATGAAAGACCACACATTCTGTCACTGCAAATTATCAAGAAGCTTTACTGATGAGTCCCTGTGTTGCCTTCATAGCAGACATGTCATACCAACGATGAATTCTGACACAGGCTTGGTCAAATTCAACTGGACCTTATGAGAATCAAAAATTGGCTTAACCCTCTTCTAGGGTGTGCCTACATGGGGACAACAGGACAGGCTAGCAATTACTGCTGAAATGTTAGTCTGTATCATTTCTACCTGTCCATACCTCTTGGCCATAGTCAAGAGTACCTCTGTACAGCAGAACTGAGTATGACCACTTGAGAAACATGAACTAAGCCTCGGTTGCTACTCAGAATGTAGAATCAAGGCCTCCTGACAGAGAGCAAGCATTCTCTAAGAATTTATTACCAAATCAGGTGTTCTCACCTGACCACAGAGACAATGGTTCCTCTGGTGGGTAACTTCTGCCTTCCATTCATTTGTTTTCTGTGGAGTGTATTTGCATGAACAGAAATATACTAAGAGTAAGAAGCATAAATACAGCCAGATGATCACAGCCAGAGGAGAGATGCAGGAATGAACTTAAAAGGCTATGGATAATGATTTCTATTTCCAGCTTCCCACGGGGCAGACTATCTACTGATGTCTGTATCCGGTTGTCCGTTCAGAACAATAGTGATAGGAACAAAAATTGGTAAACTACTGTAGTTTCAGAAGACATAATATATTCTGCCTCCAGTAAAGAAATTTTTAAAGAAATCACAGCTGATATTTGCAGATATTAAAGAGTAAATGTTAATAAGATCATCAAAAGCCAGGGAAATGAATTAAGTCAGCACAGAGGCCATCACATTCCTCCATCCTTCCTAACTGTTTGAGATATAAACACATATGTGTTTGCCAAAGGATTTCTACATTAGAAAAGTGTGAAGCTGTGCCAAAATTCAAAGCTGTTCTATTGAAGTCCATGTAAGTAGGTTGGAAAGACTCAAACAAACAGTCGAGAAACCTGTCTTTCTCCATGTATGGTACTCCTCCTGTTCACAGTTTGACAATTAATTACACAGTAGTGAAAGAATTTGCTGCCTAAAAGACAGCGTTGGCACCATCCTGGACTGTACTACGTCCCCTAGAGTGCAGATAGATCCTTCAAGGAAATCAAGTTAGTTTTATATCTGTATTTCTCCTGCCTCACAATATCCTATGGCCAACTCATCAGCAAAGGAACTGAAGAAATTAAAAGAAAAAAAAAGCCAACAAAACAACCTTCAAAGGTTCAAGTCAGCTACACACCCTTCAGGCACTTCTGCTTCCCAGTAATAAAGAACATTGTTTACAAACTCTGTTTAAAAAAAACAGGTTCAGGTCTTAGGGATTTTGAGGAGTGGGAGAGTAGCACTTTCAAGCACATCATGAACTGCTACTACAGGTGCCTGAGCTCAGCTAGCACATTTTTTTTTTTATGTCCTACTGCATCAACACTGGGTAATACAGTTAAGCTGAGACTCTACTAGAAATTCCACTAGAACACGTAACAATCCACACAAAAAGGGATATCCAACTTCCTGTTCTTGGAGCATTCACCTCTAAACTAGAGAAATAATTGGAAAATACATTCTGTACTTTAACAAGACCTTCAAGGTGATCTCATAGGCCTTTGTCATCACCCATTTTCACTGCATTTTATCTTTATTATAAGCATATATTAATTTTAAGTACCAGTCATTGCAGACAAATGACTCAAAGAAGTGAGTCATGCAGGTGTGTTCGATCAGATTTTTCTGTCACTGTTGCTAGTAGAAGTCAGAAATCAACATTCCAGCAGACACTGTAGGATCAGGCTTGCCACCAACTGAATACTGTTAAGATGAGCATGCAATACTCATTGATTGCTGGAATCAGGCAATACAATAATTGCTTCCATTACGTTGAATGGAGATGAAAAATGGTAACAAGCATGCGTGAGGTAGAAGCATGAAAGCCCACTATTAACTGATTCATCATGGAACAGCACATGTAGACAGATGCACTTCAGTACAAAAATGTGTTTTGTTTACACCAAATAATGCTTCCAAGGGAACAAGGGAGTTATGTGCTGAAAACACAACACACAGCTCTAGCCAGGAACCTGTTAAATATTAACCTCTGCAAGTCTGCTTGCTATTGGCAAGAGATCATAGTTTTACTGTGAAGGGTGCACACAAGTATAGTTTTGAAATTCTCCAGAAAAGACAGTACCTACGATTCGTTCAAGTACTTGCAATCTCCTTGTCCCCTCCCTGTTGTCCTCCAACCCATGCTAGTTTTCACAAGGCAATAATTTGCACAGGATTATACAATGATTCCTATGAAGTGGTTACTTCCTCTGATTTTGACTCTGTTTCTAGTATTATAACACACTTCAGAAACTAAGTATATTTTGGAATATATTTCACTTTTTAAGCATTCTGCGAACTTACAGATCAAAAAAATATTAAATAATTTCAGATATCTTTGAATGTAGTTGCACTGACTCCTAACCCTACTAGCAGAGATTAAATAGTTGTACATCTTCAGAAATCTGACCCTTGCTCTCTCAGAACACTCTCTGGTATTGGGATTCAAATAATAAACCTAAGGCATAATTTTTAAATATGAGTGTTTAGTAAGACAGCTGCATTCCATCCACATGGAGAACTACGAGTATCAAATTTTAGTCAAAGAATGCAAATTTCCAAAACTTAAACAGCAGATGCCTGTCCGTGTTTCTGATGAAAAAAATACGCAATTACACCAACTTCTGTACTTGCATGAAAAATTACTGACGCATATATACATTTCTGTCTAACTGAATTTCTGAAGCTTGAGAGTTCTCTGAGATTTCTATTCATTCAGTTTTGGTGTTGCTTGTGAAATTTTGTGAAACTATGAAATGAAATCTGTTGCGCTTTAAAGCCTGATTTCCTTTAAAGGCAGTGATACAGCTACTATCCAGCTGAGAGAAATCAACACGGAGCCATGAAACAACTAATGTGCATCCCATATAGAAGTACTACCTGAGCAACACTACTGTAAACCATTACGGATCTCCACAGAATGCCAAAAGGAGTAATGCTTGTTGGTAACTGCATCCTCTCCATTCCTATAAGACAAGGGGGAATGGTTTTCAACTGAGACAGGGGATGTTTAGGTTAGATATTAGGGGTAAGTTTTTCCACTCAGAGGGTGGTAATGCACTGGAACAGGTTGCCCAAGGAGGTTGTGGATGCCCCATCCCTGGAGGCATTCAAGGTCAGGCTGAATGTGGCTCTGGGCAGCCTGGTCTGGTGGTTGATGACCCTGCACATAAGCAGGGGGGTTGAAACTTTTCAACCCAGGCCATTCTATGATTCTATGATTACAAATGATTCTATATTCAAAAAAATAAATAAATCTCTGCTTCAGCATACTGGATACAAAACAAGTTCAAGTCTCTGTCTGAAAGTTAGTAGCTCTGTATTGCTCAACCGTATGCACTCAACAATTAGTGTAACCCAACTATTCACATCTGAAAAATTACCCAAGTCCTACTCACTGTCAATAGCTGTCAGCAACCATCTCTCCATCCACTGTAGAGTAAAAGACAATCCTACTCAAGGAAAGGAAGTAACAGAGTATCTCCAAAATCCATTCAAACTACAGAGGCTGCTCATCACGGCATCAAGTCCCACCACTATTACCAAGGGAAAACTTCTACAATCAAGAATACTTGGGTCAAATGAAATACTCAACATCTGTACAGGACACCATCAAGACCAGGTTTTGAGCTAAAGTATTCTGATGATTTCTCAGTGAGAACAAAGATGATCGATCATGGAGAAAGCTAGAAATTATTCACTTACCTTTTTAACTTTGATATGCACTATTTACCAGCAAATAGTTCTGTCGGAAATATGTCAACACAAAGCAAAGATTCTAGTCAGCTTCTTCAACTGCTAGCAAATTTAGAGACTTTCAGACGTCCCCAACCTTACACTGCAATAATAGATTCCATTGGTCCATTCTAGACCATCAGCTGTTATTTCCCATGAGACGCATTACTGTCACACCAAAACTCCTAAATACTTCATATTGCTCACACAGCTCAACAAACCTGTGAACTCTCTTGGGCATGTCTGAGATGGTCTTTTAGCTCTGGGTTAATACAGCAGTGGATCCTAACCCATGAATATGATTCTTAGGTAACACTACTACTACAAATGCTAATAATTGTCACAAAACACTACAGAACACAGCTGGCTTGTACATGTTCCCAAAACCTGAAAAAACTTTCTTCATTCAAATCCCAGTCCAGCATTTTATACCTAGATCAGATGAATAATACTAGCCCAAGGAACACACCCTCTTCTTTATTAATTCTAACTTGCTAATGAAGAAATCTTTCTTCCTTTGGCATATTCTTAGCAAGTCATACAAAATGTAGGTTTTAGAATGCAAGAGTCCACCTCAATAAAAGCTTTAAACCAATTAACTACAGAGACCTCAATGATTAGAAAAGATTAGAGCACCCCCAGAATAATCCTTTAATGTCAAGAAGCGCTGACACTAATAAAGACAGGTGGTTAAATACTCCAGCTCCTAGCTTCCTCCCACATGGATGAAGAAACACAATAGGTCAAGGGTATTTGTAAAGGAGAGACTGAATCATAGACAGGGCACCAGATACTTGACAATGTCTCTTACTCAGCCATTGCTGCTGCACTTACTCCTCTTTACGTTTATTTGTTGGACAGGTAGACAGCCCAGGGTTATCGATGGAATCAAATATCAGTTCGATATTTATTTTCAATTTCAGAGTTAAATTAATTCTAGGGAGATTACTAATATCAGTAGAAAAGATTGAGAAAGATCTAGGCACAAAAAACTTCAATATCTAAATCATGACTAGACTGATCTAGTAAAAACCTTTGACAAAATCATGCCATTTAAATGAAACAACAACAACAAAAAAACTTGCAACAATAGTTCAGCTTTATTTATTCATTATAACTTTTCTTAAGCAGACTAAGCTGTACTATTTACTCCCACTTCCACTAGTAAGTTCCATTCCATTACTAAGTTTTCAGCCTCAGTCAAGAGCAGTCTCAGGGAAATCAAACTGCACAGTGAAAGGTATTCATAACCATTTGTAAACTACACTGTAACACAAGAGCATAAATGCTTCTCATTACTAGCTCAGGAAAAAAAAGAAAGTAAGAACAATGATCATACAGCATGCTCTGTTTTAATGATATAGACGAATTTACAGAACCTCTTGTACATGATACAATCATTTATTGATAACCTGATATTTCAAGATATTTTTGTCACATCATCATCATTACTGTTATTTTCACCCTTTTCTCCCTACTTGGTTCTCTTTTTGGCCTTGTAAACTGCATATTCAGAAAGGACTGGACTGTTGGACTTTCATTTCAAGCTTTAAAGGCTGCTAGAAAGTATTGGGTCTACTTTGTTAGCTGTTAAAACCTAAGAGAAGACCTTAAACCAAACTTCAAACTTCATTAATGTATAGCATTTTGTTAAGCAAGGCATAGACTACTAGGTTTGTTTTTTTTGTTGTTGCCGTTTTTCATTTTTAACAGAAACAAGGAGTCAGGCTCTTTTCTGATATTAAGAATGTGCGCAGCTTCCTGAGCTTTGCTAAAATGTTATCCAATTTACAGCATAAGAGTATTTGGCCCTGTGCCCCAAAATAGAAAAGCTATTACACGATTGTTTGCTGACTGACTCTATGCAGGGGTTTTGATAGAAAAAAAACATTGCAGTGATTAAGGCTGCGAATGTCAGTACTAATGTTCCATTAAAAAAAAAAAATAGGTCATGGTAGCTTGTAGAGTTTCTGATGCAGTTCTACAAAATTACAGGCAACTGAGAGTAGACAGACTGCTCCTTCAAACAAACAAACCCACCAAGAGGTGGCCTTCAAATGACGCTAGTAAAAAACATGTTTATAGCAAACAAAAGGAGTCAGTTCTTCACATGACAGGGAGCAATTTATGGAACTCTTTGCCAGGTGACACTGTGGAAGATAAGTGTTTGCATATGCAAAGAGGGTTACAGGACAACCACTTTGGACGTTTCTAAATACACAAATCATGTCAAGGTGAGGAAAGCCCCTGAAAATAGTAAGGAATTGGTTGGGTAATTGAAGGACACACCAGATACACCTTACCCTGTTCTTACTTCTCTCTGAACATCCGCTTATGGCTGCAGTGGGCGGCAGGAAACTAGGCTAGACAGACCCCACGTCTGTGCCAGTGCAGCCATCCTTACCTAGGATGAGCAACCATTAAGAGGATTACCCAGTGAATTCAATGCTGCAAATGATTGCAGAAATGATGCATTAACTGATTGCACTGGGATAGCCTGCAGCAGCTGATTCCTGGCTGGGTCAGCAGTGGGAGGGAACATTCAGTTTCTCTTAGCAGTGCCCCACAAAACAATGTTATGTGGCTTTTGCTTCAGTCGGTGCTACCAAGGTCACACCTGTGATTTTTTCCTAGGCTACAACAAAGTGTGCAACAGTGACAACGAGTAGTTCAGAAAGAATGAATTTCAAAGTTCCTTGTTCTCCCTCCATTTGGCACTGGTGCAAGGAATGTTACCCAAACCAGCACACAAAGCTATTCCGGGGCGTGGCAGCTCAGATGTGACAAGCAGCAGTGCTGCCAGGGGTGCCAACACAAAGCTAAAAGAGCTACAGCAACTGTAGAGCTGCTCTTTCTCCTAGTCACAAATCAAGAGTACGTGGAATCTCTTTCAACCACACAAAACAGCTCCTGATTGGTTAAGAGTCCATGCATATCAGAAAGTAACAAATAATGTATATTTTTAAAACTAAAATTGTGGTGCCAATGGCATGAGGATTTTCAAAGGAAATTCTCTAATTTACGTGACCATAAATAGTTTAATGAATGTTCACTGGACGGAATGACTGATTTTTATTCAACTATCAGTACACAGCATTATCATTCAGTAGCACAGATATCTTCAGGAAAAATACAGACCAATAATAAAACATGAAAATGATTTAATATCTTCCTACTATTCTTTAAGTATCCTTTCTACTTTGTAAGCAGAATGTAATGAAAACACCCTTGCTAGAAGGAGAAACGACATTATCAAAGTTGTGAAACATTCTTATATCTAAGGATAAAAGATGAACATAACAACAGATGACATATCTAGTACTACATACCCAACTTCTCCTTGGTTGCTATTAACATTTAGGAAGAAGAGTACAGCTGACTCAGTACATATCTGCTGTTCTACTGTGCTGCCTTTTACACCATACTATAATAACCACTCTTCAGCAGAGCTGTTTCAGACAGAAGTAATAAAAAGCAAAATCTCACTCTTTGCAAAAAATGCATCACTGCTTTTCAATAGGAAACTAATACCCATTCAGTTCCCCTTTCATTTCCTTTTGTTCTCCCAAGATTATATGCATGACCTGTTACCTGAGACCATCTCTCTTAATAAACTGCTAAAGGTTACTCTGGTGTGCTTCAGTACAACCTTAACCTACCACAATTATTGCCACGAAACATGTACAAAGGTCTTGGTATGAAAGCAGCAGACACACAGAAATCCATTATTCTTAGAGCCAACTGCAGTATAAAAAAGGAAATGACAAACACAGCAATAACCCTATGATATACCTCAATATTGGCAACTGCATCTGTGGAATATCATGGGAGACAGGGGAAAAAGAAAAATGTGTCTCCTGAAGTGCAGGAGGACTGTTTACTAAAGGCTGCAAATAGTTACACTGATAATGGTGAGATCAAATACAATCCCAGAATCTGTAAAAAGGCTACAAAGATTTCTGTGAGCAAAAACATGCATCTTTCATGCCCATTTTCACAACTTCCAAGTGCTTGTCATACACTAGCTGTCACAGTTAAGGGGCCACGTAACAGGTTACTGCCCACAGCTCAGCTCTTTGTGGCTGAAGTATCCATAAGGAATGTGCAGAAGAATTTAAGATTAAAAAAAAAAAAAAAAAGAAACAAACCAAATATTTACAAAGTGACACAGCAACACTGCTCTCTGGCTGAATGTACTCAGTATGTATGTGTGTGTTCAGAAACAACAGAGCAAAGATCATTTCCAGGGGAACATTCTGTTCTCCCATGCAATTTTGAAAGCTGGAGTCCGATTTACCTATTTGCTATAATGTTATTCATAAACAGAAAGAAGTGTGACCTAAAAGAAAAACATGATGTAGCTAAGGGAGAAACCCAGGCTCTCCAGGTTTGCACCTCATGTTACACTTCTTTGACTCATTGTTGGAAAAGCTAAGTTTCTGACCTAAAAATCATAAAGAAAAAAACATTTCTCACACACTGAATTCAGTAATGTTATTTTTAAAATGAATATCTGATGTTGCAGTAAATTACAGTGTCCAGTGTGTCACGATATTACTCTACCACTTAAGATTTCCAATACTACAGAAGATAGGCCACTTACTTAATACTCAAACAGTGATATTTACTGTTGGCAATTAAGGCCAAATCACACTGCAATCTGCTGGATAGATCAAATTGTCAAGAGCTTATCTATTCAGACACTTAAAGAGCATCTGAACCCTTTTATCCCTTGCACCACAGTTTCCTGTTGCTTTCACACTGCCCTGAGCCCTACTTATTAAATGGAAGTTTTGAGGCTCCAAAAATCCTGCAAAGCAGTGGATGCTACAGTTGTACCTGGTGTACCAACAAGCTTCTCTTGGACAAACTGTGTTCTTCCTACTATTCAAAGGAGGATGCGTAAAGAACGCACAGGACTTGCAATGAAGTCAGTGAGCATTTTGCTACTCAGTTATAATGGGAAAAATAACTCATTCAGTGCTGAGTCCTCAAATTCCCACCTTGACAGTGCTGCAGACTAAAACGTTGGCAGATACCAGTCTGGAAATAGGCTCCATCACTTGGAACAATTCTGATTGCTTACAATACGTCATCGTTACAAAGGCAGCACTGACACTGCTGATTTTTACAGTGGTGATAATGCTTATTATTTTGTGTAAACTGTTTAACTGAAAAGTTAATTAATGAGAAACCAAATATTGGGGAATTGGAGGAACTGAGAAACTTTTTCTTAGTAGGAAAGTACTCATCCTTCCAGCAAACAATTTCTACTTCCTCCTTGGGTACAGCAAGGATGCACAGAAGCAGCCAGATAGAGTAGTGGCTCACATGCTTATTTTTACTATACTGTGTTTCTTGGTACTGACTTCGATGCTACCCTTTCCCCAGGCCTGGGGCCCCTAGCACAAGAAGGTCCTGGAGCTCATGGAATAGGTCCATAGAGAGCCACTAAGATGATCAGAGGGCTGGAGCTCCTCTTCTATAAAGAAAGGTTGAGGGAACTGGGCTTGTTTAGCTTGGAGAAGAGAAGGCTCTGGGGAAACCTCATTGTGGCCTTCTAGTACTTAGAGGGAGCATATAACAGGAGTGAGAACAACTGTTTACAAGGGTGGATAGTGATAGGACAAAGGGGTATGATTTTAAACTAAGACAGGGGAGGTTTAGGTTAGATAATAGGAGGAAGCTTTTCCACACAGAGGGAAATGATGCACTGGAACAGGTTGCCCAGAGAGGTTGTGGATGCTCCATCCCTGCAGGCATTCAAGGCCAGGCTGGATGTGGCTCTGGGCTGGTGGTTGGCAACCATCATTGCAGGGGGGTTGAAACTAGATGATCATTGTGGTCCTTTTCAACCCAGGCCATTCTATGATTCTATGGTGTGGCACTGACTGAGAGGGACTGTTCTCAAATGCTAAACTGTGACGTCATTCCCTGCCTACACCTAAATAAACACACAATGAATGAAAAACGTTTCAAGTAAAATACAGATATGAACACACATACGGATTTCATTTTTTCTGCATTTTGGTTATGTGGTATTGCCAAGAGGCAATGTTATCACTGCTGAGCATACGTTCAAACAAAAAGTTCTCAGAGAGTAAAAGCAAAGGTTCTAAGCACCTCCACTTCAAAGTTTGCCGTCTGGGTTTGAAGGAGTTCTAGTATACAAGAAATAAGGGCAGCAGAGTAGAAAGAGAAATGTGTTATAAGCATCTATTCCTTTCAAATATGCAAGAGCTTGGCAACTTCATTCAAAATTAAACAAGGAATTGTTTGGTAGTCATCTGACTTTTTCACTTGCTTTCCTGAGCTACAGCCTAAAAATAACAGTTCACTTCACTTGAGATTCCACAATCTGCTATAAGTGAAAGGTTTAGAGGCTTATAAACTTTCCCCTACAAATCTCATATTACTCATTTCCTGTCAGCTCACATCTTAAAACGTCATTCAGGCTGAACCACTATATAGCCTTACTATAAGCATGCCCATCTGCTCGCTGGTGAACAACTGTGAAGCAAATAGCTGAAGAAATACTACACAGTAAAGCAACGATGGATTTCCACTGGTGATCTTTATCCCCATATACTTTCCACCCATCCTTCTCCTATCTGAACCCACACCACCACTTGGTGGAACTCTGGCCCAGGCAAGAGAGACCTGGCATGACTTGCCCTAAAAAGGGGAATACTGAATGAAACATTGATGTGTGTTGAGACCTTCAGGAATGATTTCAAAGGAGATCAGTGCTCAGAGTCTTCTGAAGCGAAGGAACTAATCCAGTACCGAAAGCAAGCCATTAATGTGAGGCTAAAACGATGCCAGGCATGAAAACAGCATAAAGGAAACTATCTAGACCCTGCAGGCTCAGCCAGGGCAGTGTAACACTGATTAGAAGCAGGTGCCTTTTTTCATGACATAAACAAGAGATCACTCAGTCTGCTGCATGTATAACCATAGCAGCAGAGCACTGAGGTGGCAGAAAAGGGAGTCTGCTGTGAGTGCAGGGCAGCCCTGGAGTTATATGGAATTATAAAATTAATTTTATAAATGGACTTATTTGCATTCCTTTCCCAAATAGGTAACCAAGCTGGGAACAGCATTACATCCTCATCACATTAGTTTTTGTTTCCCAGTGCAAACAATTACATGCTGTCAGCTGACTGCTTCTTAAAATTAAAAGGTATTCTGTCAAGAAGGCATTAGAGGGAAAGGTTAAAAAAAAAATGCAACCCTGTAACACTGAATGACAATACTTAAGTTACTGCTCAGCTCAGTGCCACAAAAACCAATCGGGACCATAACTGAACACAGCAGGAATTCTGCTCTGAAGCATAACATAGATGTTCTATCGTGATACACTGAAACTTACAATGTGATAAGTCCACAGCAGTCCAGATATATTAAGAAAATAAATAGATCACACCTGGCTCTGCCCAATAAAAAAAATATTTATGATCCATCAAAGTCAGAAAAACACAACACTGAGCAGATAGCTAATCAGAACATTCAACCCACCTCTCCACCTATTTCTAATTAGTAGATCCTGTCAATCAACAGCCTAAGAATCTTCCAGACCTTAACTGGGTCTGGAAATTAAACTGAAGCTTAGAAGATCTCTTTAAAGACAGATAGCTACAAATGAAACCCACTACATTAAATATATACACACATACACATGCACACCAGGAACCTCACAGTTCAATTTCCCACGGAAACAGGATCTGTTCCAAGATGCATGTCATTTTGTGAAAGTGGGACTTGCTTTGTTTTTAGAGGTTTCCAAAGAAAAGCTGCCCAGCACTTCTGGCTATAATATTACCATATGCCTGAATGACGAGCGAGAGGAGGTTTTACAGTCCTGGGAATAAAGCAGGGGCTGGAAGGCAACTTGCAGAAATTTCCTGCTGCCTTACGTTTTGAACTATGTGAACAGTGAGAAAGCAAGCAAAGAAATCCTTTTAACTGGCACCGTTTGTCTTTCCCAGTGACTGAGCAATCTTTGAAACTAGTGTGATGTAGCACACTGTGGATTTCCCCTAGCCATGACCAGCACAGTAAACAAGAGGTAACGTGCTCCACTTAAGTGCTGCTTTTCCTTCCCAAGACACTGCTCAAAGGATGAGGTTTTGTGACTCTATCTGCATGATGCACATGTTCAGGTTACATTTTAAAAGAGATGTACTTCATTGAAAAAAATCCACTGACTTCATTGCAAAGTGTGGGAAAATCTTAAGATAAGTAGATCATGAGGTGTCAAGAGACATGCCAGTTCAGAAAGGTGGGTAAGAGTGAAAATACATTCCCATATTGGGATGGGATGCAATGATTTTAGGTATTTGTACCATCATGATTTAGGGCTGATGATAGCTTTAAAAAATGCATGGTAATAAGGGGATGATATGATGTCAATAGAGAACTCAAGGAGAAATAACAATCTCATAATACTTTTAGACACTAAAAGTAAGTTCCTAGTTTGCAGCACCACAGAGTCTGCAGCCATAAAAAAGGAGGTAAGCAAAAGCAGGGCTACTATTGTAATTCAGTACGCTGGAAAGGCATACTAAAGAGTTCAGAAAAGTGGATTTTGTTAAGTTTTTAACCTCTTTTTTTTTTTTTCTAAAGCCACTGTTACTGGGTTTGAAGATTAAAAGCAGCATTCCAGAAAACAGGAGGCAGTAATGTCTGCCAATCAGAAGTCTCATTAAACTCTAGCCCCCTATTACATATGCAGGTCACCATACCACAAGCACCATACTAACCTAAGCAAAAAGCTACTTCCACATATAAGAAAATAAAGAATATGATCACAAATAAATACGGACTGTGGATCAACTACAGTATGCATGTGCAGGGACTGGAGATGTACTTCTGATTGCCAGCCTTCCCCCTGGAATGGGAAAAAAAAAGGGTCAACAGGATTTGAGTACAGGAAGAACAGTGGGACAGGTCTGCAAAAATTAAGGACAAAAATGTAAATGTGGGAAAGAGAGAAAGGAGAGAGAATACAGGCAGTCATGGGAAAAGTAGCAGTGCAGCGACTCGAGATGAAACACTGGCAATACAGCAAGTGATCTGGGGGTGGGAGGGTGACAAATATCCTTACTGGACCACAAGGGATGAACCAAGTTCCTCACTCTCCTGCAGCTCACAATATAAAAGCTGAAAAAGACACTTAGGTAAACGCAGCTGAGCTTGGTAATAAGTCCTCATTTTCTTCCCTCTCCTTGCTGTCTGCTCTTCCATTCCATCACAGTTCATGCTTCAATGTGAAATCCATAAAAATCAATCAAGGCCTCAGTTTATTGAAGTGTATTCCTGAGCATCCTACATTTTTCATTCCTTCCAACAGGAACAGCTTTAACTACTTGAAGATATGAATTCATCAATGGCTTCTTAAGAGCAGTAACTTCCCTTACAAATTACCTGCTATTTTTAGACAGTGACCCAGGTCACATCAATAATTTTCTGAAGTATTTGTTCTTTTATGACATGGATCAGCTGGCTCCTACTATACAGAACAGTTCATGCATTAGCAAGCTGGCAATCACTTTTCTCTACTGAATCTCATTTATTGCCACTTGGTTTTCTCCTTCAGTCCACTATTCCTAATTCATTATTCAAATCAAATTGGCAAGGCTGAGGGATATCTGCTAGGATACAAGAAAAGAAACATTTAGGAATGGTATAAAACATTCTTGCAAAGAGCCATCTGACACATCTCAACAAGCACTTTACTATATAAAATTAGATGCTTGTATTTCTTGTGTTTGAGTATTTGTCTTGGTTAAGCTAGAAAACTCATCCAAATTACACGGACAAGGAACACAGTGAAATTATTATAGCAGACTGCCAGCAGGATTTGGAACCTATCAGCAAGACCCAAAAACACAAGCACAATGCAAGCCCTTGTTTTTAGGTATGGCTCATTCCACTCATCTCTCTTCTAAAGCAAAGAGCTGGGCAACATTTTTCATCTCATTTGAGTAACTTTATCTTTCAGACTATTTTGTTGGAGCAATTCTGGTTGTCACCATACCCTTTGACGGCTACTGTGGGAAATCACCAAGGTCTTTGTGCATTTTCAGTCAGTTGTAAGCCCTCAGAAGTGAAAGATTATCTTGACTTTTGCAACTGTCTTGAAGGAGATGGAAAAGGGCCTGAAAAGCCCTTCTACTGGGCTTCTTAAAGTATTCTGGCTTTTTAAATAACTTTCTTTTTAACCTAGTTTTGTTTCTTAAGTGACTATCAGCAGCTAAACTTTCATATGCCACAGATCACTTCCATTACCCAGAAGTCACTGTATCTTCAGTAAAAAACATTAGGGAGGGCACTGCAAGAGTCATCAGCCATTTTATCTCCTTCCATAAAAGGATTTTACATGAATGCTAGTAACAGCTACAAGACTATCTGGTTTACTCTTCCCTCACTGGTTCATCATGAGAAAACAATGAATTCTCCTGGAGGCAGCTAGTATGACTTGTACAGTTTGCCCTGTAATTGTGATTCAGTAGAACTATCTTAGAACATACTGTAAAGATACTAAAGATTTCAGCTGATTTCACTTGACTGGCTAAAAGGCATGACCTATGAGGAGAGGCTGAAGACATTTGGATTGTCCAGTATGAAGAATACAAGGCTGAGAGGTGACCTCACTGCTCTGTGCAATGTCCTGAGAAAGGAAAGCAAAGGGAGGTGCCAGGATCTTCTCCCTGAGAACTGACAAAGGGACATAGGGGAATGGCACAAAGCTGTGTCAGAGGAGATTCAGACTGCACATTATGAAAAATTTCTTTACTGTGAAGGTGGTCAAAGACTAGAGCAGGCTTCCTGGTGAGGTGGTTGATGTCACCTAGCTGTCAGCATTCAGTTATCGTTCAGCCCTTTGTAAGATGCTTAATTTTTGATAAACTCTGAAGAGGTCACGCTGTTAGACTAGACAACCTTTAAAGGACCATTGCAACTGAACCATTCTATTCTAAAGCGCTTAAATAGAAACAACTTTCCGATTAGTAATAAAAATTGGCCTATTAGAATCGGTGTGTAACACTGTATACCAACTATTAACACAGAACACCATCATGACAGTGTCTATCTACCATTTACCTAATAGACTTCTGAAACGAAGCAGGAATGAGCCTGTGTTACTGATTTGCTGTAAGAAAGTACAGTATTAGAGATACTCACTTTAACCAGAATAAATTTTGCTAGCTCTTCACATACTGCCTTTTCTTCCTCCTTCTTCAAACCTTCCAGTTCAAACAAGGTATTGTAACTCTCCAGCATTTTAGTCATTATCTTGTTGCAGATCTCTTGTTCTTTTATACCTTCAAATCCAGAGGGCACGCTAAAATTGGACAGAATTTGAAGCAGAACGTTAGATACTCAAAAGGGAAATGTTCCTCCACAGCATCTATGTAACACTCCAG
>JAOWBP010002392.1:15103285-15124805 GCA_028571105.1 Tragopan temminckii
GAAAAAATTGTACTATTTTTACTCTTTGATAGACATTTTACGAAAATTGCCACTAAATAACATTTAATGTAACAGTGGATAAAAATTCTTAGGTTCTGATTATTCAAAGGGATAATTTCTACTTTCAGATGAACTCCTAGGGCTCTTTAATAGACCTGAACATAAGCTGTGCCTACACATACGGAAGGAGAACTCTACCCCATTCTGAATTCAGAAAAGCATTTAGAAGTAATGGTTTTTGCTGGCTCTAGGGCCAACTGCTTGGTACCTTCCACTAAAACAGTAAATACCGAAATGAAACATTTCAAAATACTTTAATTAAGAACTCAACTATGCTGCTATAGCTGGCTTCTTATCATGCTCCAGCCCACTCAATTACCTCTAATAAACTCCATATTTCTCAGCTCTCACTGATGTAACAAAGCTCTGCACAGGCACTGCAGTCTGTACTTTCAACAGAGGGCAAAGACCAGTGCATTTCTTAACAGAGCTACCAAGCAGTGCCTAGATAGAGGACATATCTAAGGTACACTTAATCAGATATACTTTCCCAAACGAAGAAATCAGGATCGTACATGTCTCTGTTTCTCCAGGCTTCCTCCTGCTCTTTGTGCTGTCGCCTCCTCTGCCTGGCAGACACATTAGAAGAGGCTGAAGATGTTCCCGATTCAGAGTCCTCTGAACTCTGGCCGCCTGAGCCATGAACATCAAAGAGATGCTGCTCCACGGCTGAGCGGATTGTCTTCTCTAAATACCTGTCAAGCCGAAAAATAAGGTCAATTGAGCTCAAATAGTTTCTCGAGCTCCTTTTCTTCAGCAGTACATAAAGGATGAGTATCAGAGGGTTATGTTTTATTACGATGGCAAGGCAGTATAAAATGCACTAGGGCCCATGACATCAGCAAAAAGCTAAGCCAAAATCTTCAGATACCTTGATGCTCAGGTCCTTCAGTGAAGCTGAGCTTTTCCAGTTCATTTTGCCCTTGAAAATTTCCAGGGTTCCCTGAGCCTTCTGTAAAACAGCTGCTTTACTGCAACTGTCAACACTGGTGTTTAACTTTTACCCTCCACTTTAACATTTCTTGCTCTGACAAGATCTTTTTTGCCACCCAACCACGATGACACTGGTCAAGCCTACAATGCAATCGGAGCTTGGTAAGTCAACAAGTCATCTGCAAGGTGATTCAATGCTGTCTCACAGAGGGGATGAAAACATGCTAACAGCACCTCACTGTAACACACTCCACTCAGTGACTGAATATGGACCTGCCTCTGAGCTCATGCTGTTTTTGCATTGTTCTCATACCATGAATGCACACACCCGAAGCTACTCTCAGAGTACTCTGGTGTGAGATTGCTATCATGCCTCCTGGCACTAAGAGAGCTTCCACATAAGCCACAGCAGGGGAGCCTCTGCAGTTCCATCAATTACAATTGTCAGGCTGCCCAAACTTTCAACACAACCAAATCTACTTTATTTTGGCACTTCCTTATAATATTTCCTTCCTTCCTTAATCAGAGGAAGTTTTTATGGGCAAAATCTAAATAAGACACTTTTTACTTTTTAAACATCTTTAGGAAACACATTTCTGTATCTCCTTGCTCCGCCCATGTTTCTCACAATGCTTTAAGTAGTCTGCTAAAGAAGAAGTTTTTCAAACATGCCTGACCTAATTCCCCATATAACTTCAAGTGCTTTTTCCATAATTAAAAATATTATTTGCAAGATATGCTGGTTACTTTTCAACTTGGTAGCTGTAAGTGTGTGAACCTGCACCTGGGCTGACTTCTCCAGAGAATTTACAAAAGCTGTTGCTAAGCTGCTATAGATTTAAGTCTACTGAGACTGCATTTCCTGAAAAAGATCTTAGCAATTGCTAAAAAATCTTATGGTTCAACTTGATGAGCACATCTGTATTTCACATATTGACAAGAATCAGCCCTGCAATCCCACCAACCTCTGGCAGGGGCGCCAACTCATCAGCTCTGCTGCTCTCACTGGCACTGGAATTAGTGCACAGATCAAGTCCCGTCCTGTGCTGAGACAGGACGGTGCAAACAAGAGCATGAGGGCAGCATGAATAGCTTCTCTATACATGCAGAATCTGCCTAACCAAAATGATCATTGCAGGTGCTAAGGTTTGGGAAACAATGTCCTTTTTGTTTGTGTAAGAGCAACCCTTAGGGAGAAACCAAAGAATAACCAGCAATACTTCAAAAACTTTAAATATATTTAAAAAGAAAAAGAAAAAAAAAGCTACAAAATAGTAAAAGAGACACTTACTCTCCTGTAGCAGGAATGTTACTACTGACTTGTGATACGTGGGTGCTGTGTGAAATAAAAAGAGGAGAAAGTTACATCTACTAAGTGCAACAATGCCTTAAAACATTTGTTCTTTGCAGCACTAAGAAAAGATTTAGAGATTGCATGCACATGTCACAAGTCTTCCCTTTCAGGAATTTTTGCTCCCACAGTGATGTGGCACATTTCGACAATGCCAATATCCTCAAGAACTCATTTGCCCATCATTCCAAGATCTAACATAAAGTATTTCAGCTTCAACACATTGCACAGCCTTTGCTTTCTCGCAAGCTTTCTGTGGCAGCAGGTTGTTTTAACCTCATCACAAAAGTTCTTGCTTTTAGAGGCCGACTTTAAAATGTATGACAGCGAACTTAATATTGAAGAACTTTTAACTATTAATAGAGGAGAAAAGGAAAATCGTCTTTTCAGTTCAAAATAGTTCTGCAGCTCTTCGATGTTCACGTATTTAAAAATAAAATGCATGCTTCCCTCTTTTCCTTTTCCCTTCCAGGTCGTGCCCAGGCTCAGAAGAGCAGACACAATTCCAGGTGTCACAGCTTGTTGCTGAACAAGCTGACGTGCCACCTTGCACAGCTGCCACTGCTCTCCTCCCTCTGCACAGAGCCAGACTCAGCTTAGCCATGTCCTATTCCGCCTGCTGTTCCAGTGCTGATTCAGCTCTACAGATAAGGTAGCACGTGGCCTCCATGACCATTCATCACCCCTGTGATCTATGTTAAGTCAGACACGTTACAGGCCAAGAGGGTTCATCTGGGTTTCTCTCTGTATCAGCAGTATTAGCAGAGCGACTGGCAGATAAATTCCAGAAAAGTGTGGACAGGTTATAAGACAAAGTGCTTTCTGCCAAAGCGGCCATTCACTGCTTTCAGCCTCCAAGAATTTCTCACAAACTGTTTCAGTGCAGAAGAACCAGTAACAGCCAACTTCCCTTCGCTAACCAAAGGCTTCCTTTCTGCTTCCCTTGAGTATAAACCCACAACCCCCAGCTGCAAACCAGACACACGTGCTTCTGCTCTCCTCCGCTGAGCCACTGCCTTCATCTCAGTTTAGTGAACCAGCATACCCCGACCGCACACTTGTTCCTTCCAGGCCTTGCTTACTCTGTGCAGACACAGCTCCCTGGAGCTGTGGCACAGCATGAAAGCAGTCATGTATTTCCCAGTGGATTCCACGTTGCCTACACAACACCCGAGTAGCTGTGTTATTTGTATGAGTTCATGAATGGGAAACTCACAAACAGGTATTAAATTGCTGTACTTAAGATTTCAGACATGCAACCTACACATAGAAAAAAAGACTTGCAAGATCCTTTTCATATGCAACATCTTTACTAAATATTACATGGCTTTGCAATTTGAAGTTCACATTTCAAGCATCCTCCTTGCTTTCCTGCTTACTTACATAAACTAATGGGCCTCTTCTGAACCTGAAACTATGTCTTAAGATCTGGCTTTCCATGAGAGATGACTTAACAAGTAAGCTGCTAGCGTGGTAGGCTAAACCACATTATAATACAAAATTCATCTTATGGCCACAGCTCCTACATGTGGGTAAGTTAATACTGCATCAGCTTTCTATAATGTTTACAAGCAATCCATACTGAGTGGGGTATCCTTCATATCACACCTTGTTTCTCTGTTTTCCTGTCAGGAAGATGGTAAAGAGAAGGGGAGATAGGATAGTTTGGATTCTAGTCTTTTGAAAACATTCCTAAGATGTAGGTATAGCAATTCATCAGACAAGGCAGAAAACAACTGGAAACAGCTTTTTCTTCTACTTCTAACAGGTTTGAAAATGCAAGGCCCTGTTTCACGTAAACCTTATGAACTGCTAGGCACTGTATGTGAGTGAGAGTTCATGTTGTTATCCCCACGTGCAATGTTCAAGGTCAACCAACAGTCACTATCAGCAAACCACTCACATCAGCACTGAAAGCACAGAGGACCTTCTTAACACAAAAAGTAGTAATAAGAATCAAACAATAAAGCTGCCAAAAAATACCTGAACAAAATGTCAAAAATGTTTGTAATTCCCAAATATATTCTCAGTTTACCGTGTGCTTTACTAACATCAATACAGTTTTAAGTACATCACACTTCCTAATTCATAATGGCACATATCTGCATAACAATTACTTTGTGGTATTTAGAAGAACCCTATTCAAACTATATTCTATCAGAGAGCCAATAATACAGTGATTTTCAAACTACCAATAAATACAAAGGAAGTACATACATAGTTGCAGGCCAGCTTAGTGAATGACAGCAAGTGAAGCTATCACACTCTCCTTTTATTAAACCTCTCTTATAGATGGTGCTTCCTTATTTACTGAATGTGACTTTGTTCTAAGACCTATATTTTAAGCTCTCTTATTATCTCTCTCTCTCTCTCTTTCCCCAATATGCAGATTTTAAATCAGAGTTTTTCCAGATGATCTAAATTTCACAATTCATAGCTTTCCTTGTTTCATTTTGAAGCTTAATTGAAATGCACTGCTAAATTGGTTTATTTACTCCGCATCAAACTTTTTTTTATAGCAAGGACTTTCACTTAGAATACATAAATATATAGAGAGGAAAGAGTTATCCAGAGGCTTTCAGATTCTTGTCTGCCTGCTGATGGAGGTGGACGTGCTTGAGCATGTTGACACGTGCAGGGAAAGGCATGGCTCCCCATAGGTTTCACAGCTCGGAGGAGCAACCAGGCATGTGGGATGCATCCTGAAGCATTTTCCAAACTTCCTGGGTGGCAAAAGTCAGTCCATCATTAGATTTATGCTTCACAGAGCAGGCCAAGCAAGCAACGTCCAGAAGAGCCCTTTTGGCACGCCCTATTGTGCTGGAAGCTGCCTCAGATGGGCTGCTTTGTTCATCAAATCATCTGGAAAATGGGAAGTCATGTTGTGCTTTGGTTAATTATTTTCTCCTCTTGTCAGCTCCATTTCACTGATAGATATGGCCAGTTATCGCCACAGCTAGATTGTATTTATTACATTATGCACTTGTTGTGCATACTGAACATACTGAGAAAAAGTGACTTTTGATATAAACGATATTCTGCCTCTAACAGGAATCAGCAGGAAAGTTTTCCAGTGTTGGGGGATTTTTATTTTCAGAGAGCCAGCCAAAAAACCTGCATCAGTACAGATGTTTTAAATGCTATAAACTCTTGAAGTGAATTCTTGCTACCCTCATGCTTTTCCTTTCAGGAAGTCTGACCTTTGGCACTTCTCAGTGTTTTCTAGCTTGTTTACTAAAGTCTTTCGCTATTCTCACACACTCAGGTGACCCCTCTGGACGATGTCTTGCTTCACACGCAAGGTAAAACCTTACTTTATGGCCTCTCCTTCCATTCCATTTCAATCTCAGGTATGTGAAAGGTTGTATTTTCTGCCAGCTTTAGGCTGGTATTAAATCTCTGCCACTCCAGCTAGTAACTGTAGACTTACAGATATGCACTGGAGAATTATGTTATGCAATAACCACACTCTGCTTGGTCTCTATTGGGCATCTTGTTACAGCAAACAAATAATTGAATTGGACATCAAAACTCCTCTCCTGTTTTTCCACTCAAGGACCTACTGAGCAAAACCTATCAGCATTCATGTATTGAAAGAGTGCAGTGTGAATCAACCAGAACAAACTGACTTACTGGCGCAGTATTTTCCCAGATGGGGTTTTCATTTATGGAGTGAATAAATTAATGCTGGACATACCGAACTGCCTAAATCATAAGTTGTACTTGCAATCTGAAACAAAGGCCACTTGCTGCTGACATTTATTTATGATCCATTTGATTTTTTCGGAAAGAAAAAATATTTCTGGTTTTGCTTTTAAAATGTCAAGCATAACAATAAGAAATTCTTATAACAGCCATAAAAAAGATAACATTCTGCCATTCCAGCAAAACAGACAATATTTATTTAAATTCCTTTAAATATTTTATGTTTAAATGACTACAAATTCCTTCAGAAACTTCTGAAGACTTCTGTAATACAGAATTCTAGCACATGACCCTGGAAATCCTTTTTTTTCCACAGTTACTATTGTTGGGTAAGAATGGTTCACTTTCCATGAGTGCTGCATACTGTGAGATGTAACGTTGCTGATCCACATGGGATCTATCTTAAGGCAACCATTTCATCTGCCACACATTCCCCAAAGAGAAGGATTGTGCTGGCATGAAAGTGTGAAAATAATGAGATGAAAAATAAAGAGGTGTGCTCTTAATTACTGAGAAGACTCATCAAACAGAAAACATGCTTTCAATGTTTCTAAGTATCTTCACACTTTTGCAAGCTCAGATCCAATAATCTTCCCTTTAAATGTGGTACATTATATTTTACATTACTTCCTTACTATGCAGAAAATTAATCCCAAGAAAAATAACTGCCTTGTTTTCTTCAGTATTCAGCTGCTTTCATGCACACTAGTATTGTACTTCAGGTTGGGTGCACACTGACACCTACTGTTTGAAGCAGAAACAGCACTGAAGGGTATTCATACATGCTACCCAACCCACCTCTACAAATTTAGACAGCTGTGTCTGTGCACGATCCTCTCCAGACAACATAAATTTCCTCTGGGGGCCATCCACAGTCTCCATATTAGGCTTCTGATTCGAGCTGAAACAGATCACCTTTTTCCACTGAACGTATAGGGTACTTAGTGAGATAATCCTCCTGACTCATGGTATAAAGTCAGGACTCCCAGCTTCCCACAAATCCACCAAATGACAGGGTCCCTTGTTCTGAGATCCACACAGTAGCTGGACAACGAGAAAAAGAGCATCTAGCAGCCTTCTATCTATTTTCAGACAATGGCTATATGATGAAGGACAAAAGCATGCATCCCATAACATAACCATTGGTAAAAAGAGCCCCACACTGCTGTTGACTTTAGGAACTCTTACTGCATATCCCACCAACAAGGAAGTGCTCAATAAGAAGCCAAGTACCCTTCTGATCAGCTAGATATAGATGACAGCAAATTCAGTAAAACATCATACCCAATATATTAGGAATGCTTGATGCATATTATGTAAACTGAGTTGCCTTATATAACAACTGTTAAAAGGGTAAACAGCTGTATGAAATACTTCCAACAGGATACTAGTACTTACAGACAAAAAAAGTACTATAACAGGTGAAAGTGCCCAACGTCTTGCCCTGAACTCAAGGGCATCTAATGCAATTTTGACCTTGCTAGTGATGACAGCTCTCATCCCAATTTTGGTTTAACACTCTGCATATTAACAAGGAAGCTCCCACACTTCAAAGCTTTTGCCTTTTTCCCCTTAATATGACTCTGCCTTACTTCAGGATGTACTCATTAGGAAACTGCTCTGAAAGCATCTATATGACTCATGTCAAATATAAAGCAGATAGTCCAGCACAAAGCATGCCTGTAGATTCCCTGTCTCTTAAAAACTCATTGCACATGTTGAGCAAAAGTGTGCTTACAGGGAATTGCCTTTGCCAGATGCTGTTTAATTACATGAAACTGCATACTGTTTCTCAGTATAATTACTCACATTTCCATTCATATAATGGAATTAAAAAATCCATAGCACTCCATATAACTATCTCAACTCCCTTTTCCACAAGGTTTAATTACAAAAGCTTTTGGACCATAAATGTCCTTCAGGCATGACTCCCTGGAACGATCAATCATCCAGCAAGGTTTTCCTCTTCTTTCAACAGTGCAGAAATCTCCTTGCCTATTACTAAATATAGTTGAGTAAACAGTCTTACCAGGGAATACCAAAAGGGAAAGGACAGCCCTGCTCACCAGCAACTGAATGGATTCAAACCACAGAACTCCATCTCAAAAACTGATCAAACTGATCTCACCCTCCAAATGCATAAAAGGAGAGGGATTCAACTACAAAATTTCTAATAATGCACCTCAATTTATTCACTGAGTGTTTTTTTTTTAATCACAACCGGTTTTGCTATTTAACAAATCTACCTTTCCCTCTGTCTAAAATCCAGATGAAATATATACACTCTAGTTCATTTCTTACAGTACATAAGTCTTCCCTGCTCTTTTCTCCATTTTGTAACAGGCTTGCTTACTTCCTTAAGGATTTTCACAAACCTAAAGTCTTTAGAATATATATTAGTGAAATTTTATGAAGCCTCATCTCGGCCTTGTACAAAGACATACCTACTTCACCATGCATGATTCCATTCTTTTACACCAGTGGCTATAGAAGAAAAAAAATCCACCTCAATTTCCACAAGCGATCTCCTTCCTCTCCTCACAAAATACATACAGGTCTCTCTCTTTCCTTATTGATCTTTAAGGTCTTATATTAAGGCCTTTTTCTCTATATGGCATAATACAAAAAAACTTGCTGAAATTAGACAGATTGCATATAATCTTTTTCTTCCTCTCTCTGAAGTCCTATGAAAAATAATTTCATGGTACTTATATCACCTCTCTCGTTAAACTTGCATCATGTTTTGCCTCATTTACCACCTTTGTACCTTTAATGATTGCTTATTTCCCTATAGAGCAACAAGAGTAATAATTAGTTCAATCCTTGGTCACGACTTCCCCAATGTCTAAAGACAAAACTCACAACACCAGAAGACCAATTCAGAATTTTAAGTCAGGGAAATTTTTAAAAATCATGTACTGATGGCATTCTGACCATTCTGACTTGGAGATAAGTCAAGTACTAGTGTTACACAAAAACAACATCAAGGGAAACATCTCCATTGCTAGCTGACATGATACAGTACTGCACTGCACAGGATCAAGTCTCTGGTTTGGTTCTGGCAAAACCCATTGGCCAGGAGACAGAATCCTCCTTGAATCTGGCAAAAGCCAAGCACTCTGCAGTGTTTGGAATATAAAGAGCTCTTGTTTCCATTTGATTAACTTGTTGCAAAATTACCTCTATGAAAAATACTGTATGAACAGGCTAGTGGCCTAATTCTCTCTACACACTCATGATTCACTTGAAAGATTACTTAATATTTCAGACTTTGTAAGTATGACTGGCAGCAATAAATACATTTGATCATCAGACAGATAAAGCAGACATTCAGAGAGGTCATTTAACAACTAACATTCAAAACTGCAAAGAAAAAATGCATCACGTATTCAAATTCTCCATTGTTGAAGTACCATAAATGGCCCAGACAGTGCTAGCTCTCCTGCCAAATTAACTACACTTGGCAACTGACCTCAAGAGCACACATTCCTCAAGTGTTTACAACCAAGACCTACAAGCTGTTAGCTTTATTTACAAGCAATTGTGTCTCAGCAGTGCTACCAAAGATGCAAGCTTGTCCTGAAGCCTCATGTTGCAAGGTATGCTGCTCCTTCCCTGATCTTGCTTCACTTTCCAGCTGTACATTCTAGACTTTTCCCTTCTTGTCTGCATGACATATTTTCACAGAAAGTCATCCCCCCACTCCAACAGACACAACTATATTTAATTCCCCATCCTAACACGTCCACCCCTCAATTTAGAATTTCCAAACCCGCTCCCTCTCTCTCAGAAATTTCCTGATTTGATATCAGCTTCTCCAACTCCAATCTTTGCTCCTTATATCCCAAGCAAACTGAAGAAGGTCAGCTAAAGAGATCTTTTCCTGGATCATTTTTCCATGATCTGGGAAAATGCTTGGAAGGATAGTTTTATGCAGTAAGGCAGACAGAAATGTAATGAAAGCCTACAGTTATCTGAAGAGCCTATCAAGCAAGAAAAAGAAAAAAAGAGTACTATTATTAATGGAAAGACAGGATGAAGATTTAACTTAGGCAAAACTGCTGACGGGATGATCAGTACTAAATTATCTCCTGGAGATAAAGGCAGAACCTCTTTGGACATTTTGGAGCTTTTGAAACACAGATTAGACAATAACTGCACAAATACACTGCAGTGAATGTTGGTGCATCATCAGGAAGGCAGACAAGACCACAAAACTGGGCTAGTCTATAAACAGCTCACTGGTGCACAATTCTGCAGTTTTAAAGTAAGTCTGTATGTTAAACTATGCATGAAATGCACATTTTCTACGGTCTATATTAGAAAAAATCTCTCAGAGAGAATCCAGTCTACAATGATAAAGAGAAATATATGCAAGACAATTAACAAGAGATCACTGTAAGAATTCCAAATCTCACTGCTCTCACAAAAAGCACCACAGGGATTTCTTATTTGTCTCAGCTCCACAGAGATCAAAGAAACCAATTACAATATCTGGCCCTTCTTCCTCTGCATCCCTTCACTGTTAACTGCCCTGGCTCCTGGACTTTCACTAAGTATAAATGAAAGCACTGGAATTGAGCCTGCTACTGAAGTAAGCAGAGCAAACTTTCACTGATGTCAACAGAATTAGGCCACTTTTACAGGCAGTGACTTTGCCCTGCAGTTGGCAAAACAAGAAACTCTATTTGTTCGAATGCAGCCAGACTGCATTCCCTCCAGGCAGGCAGAACTGCGGACTGAGGCAGTCCCATCTTTTCCATGCTGTATGGGCTGCTGACTCACCATCTGGTACCTTGTTTCTTTCTCAACAGCACATTATGTCAGTTTTCAAACCTCATTGCAAGAATCTCTCCTATGCCCACAGACTGAAAGCTTGTTGTAAATACAACTATATTATGAAATGAAGAAAACAGGAAGCCAAAGCCCATCTTCTAATTAAGAATTTACAAGACTGGCACTGAAACTTGAGTCTTGTCTTTAAATATAAAGTCTGCAGAAATTTTCTGACTCTCTGAAGAGTCATTCATCCCTCTAGCTCAGCAATAATTATGAACTTAACAATTGATCTTCAGTTTGATTACAGCCTGCTCAGACTGTCTGGCATCACTGCCCACAGTTAATCATAATAACAAGTCAATCCCACCCAGAGAAACAAATTAAAACAATTGAGTAAATACCTCACATAGAAGGGTGACATAGGCCGCTCATCCTCCTGGGAGCTACAAACAAACAAACAAAAATTTTTAGGTAAGTATGTGGCTCTCTCTTGTATTTGCAGCTCATTTACAGCAAGACATTCACTCTGAAAAAGTGATAATAAAAGTGAAACAGCACATCAGTCACAGAGGTAACATTTACATCTACTTGGTCCTGTAGCTGTACTCATGGAAGACTGCTTTAAGTTAAATTCTTTAAATCCTTTAAATTTCTCAGCGTTCACAAATGTATAACAGACCCACTGCTAGACGGTCAGGAGTCACTCCTGCTCTGCAGGCATACAGGGACTATTCCCATAGCAACAATAAAGCATTTCTGCCAGCAGAACCACCCGAATCTTTTGCTGTCTGCTGTTCCAGAATTAAACAACCTGCCTGCTGAAGTAAAATTAAGAAAAAAAAAAAAACAAAAAACACACAAAACAAATGACATATTGAGAGATCAAAGAAACAGCTATGTCTGTATGCATACAGCTAAGAACTCCCTGGTTTCCTTTTCCCCATTCAAAACTGATTTGATGATGCTGAAACGTGGCTTGGTTGCAGAGGTGTGAAACAACTGAAAGGCTGGTCTGACTGTAGCAAGGCAAGTCTGCATCAAATTCAACAGAACTCAGGAGAAACATGTGATCCTTGTGGACCTGAGGAAGCACCTCTTGGCTTGAGATCAAGAGCTGCCACTGGCTGCTATGGAGCTCCTCTAACAAAAAAAAAAAAAAAAAAAAAAAAAAAAAAAAAAAAGTGTTTCAGTGGCCAACTGATCCATCTGAAGGGACTACTTTGTGTATGGCCCATTCAGCCTGCAGAGAGGTAACTCCCTAACCCAGCTCACTAGGCAGCTGCATAAGGTTGTGCTAGCACAAGGGTAAGGATAAGCTGCTGGAGTGCTGAAGCTTCAAGGTGGAGTGAACTGAGGATCATTTGAGGCAACGTTAGTCTTTCCACTTTAAGAAAGGGTTCAAATATAAACTTTACCAAACAAATGGTCAGACTTGCAAGCATTTAGCGCTTGTATCTCATTCAATTAGAAATCTTGCTTTCCTCCAAGCACACAGGAAATGCCAGTGAGGTCGATTTGTCCCCAAAGGCCTTTTAATTGGGTCTGCTGAAGAGCAGAGTAAGCTTGGGAGAAAGTAAAAAAAATAAAATAAAAATGGGAAGCTATACAAATTAAACAAAAGCAGAAAGGATAACATTTCACAGGCACTGGGAATCACGCATTCCCCTACTGATTTCCCACTGTTTTAGAAGTCTGAGACTACACCAGTGCCCAGCAATTTACCATGGGTAGTCAGCCACTTATATTGACAGAAAAGTCTAGGCATTTTCACTGCTTTTCAGTTTATTCAGAGGATGAAAGAACATTCAAGAATGCTCTGGGTGAGATGAACTCAGCTTTGCACTCAAGTCACTTGGGCGCACTGACCGTCCCGAAACTCTGACCAACTTCAAGAGATCTGAAGAAAATCAAACCTGAATATTTATTGAGAACATAGCCTGAGTTCATTAGTCTCTCAGCTTTCAAAGCATTTTGTTTATCAGTCTAGAAAGCTTCTATAAGCACAGAATAAAAGCCAAAGAAACATCACCACGGGTTTTGTAGCTAGGAGATGAAATGCTCACACACACATTTTGCAGCTTCCACTGAGTCAGGAGGAAGCTGTCTAAGCAAGATGAGCTGAAACTGGCCTAGAGCCAGGTAAGCACTGTGCTCTCACAGTGAATATAGCCAGAGGCAGATTTCACCGTGGCTCATTTCAAATCCAGCCAATGTTATAACAGATTCACAAATATGAATGCTAAATCTATCCCAGGAGAAGGGAGGTAGCAGGATCAGAAAGGCCAGAAAGGCAGACGGAGAGAAAAGCGTGAGCAAGCCAGTACAACAGAGAAATCACAGGGGTTTCTACTGGGTCGCTTGACTCCCCACTATAGCACTGATTTGTACACAGCTAGAGACATCTACAGAAAAGACGCTTCCATTCACTGTGATAGCACGTCACACTGGCAGACCACTGGAGACCTCAAGAAAAGCCTCACAGGTAACACAGATTGTCATAGAGTGGAAGGAAGAGAAGTGGCTTCCAAAATCAGTGCAGTCTACCTAAGCTTGCAAGGCTTCTCTAACACAACAGTGACCAAGCGGTTTTCAGTGGTTTTCTCTCTGAGACCACCAAAAGCACGGCCACTGCTGAAGGCCATGCTACAGCTTCCACAAGCCTGTCTTAAGCTGCTTGAGCAAGCTACAGCTGGCTGCTATTGAGAAATGATGATGGTCAGAGCAGGCTGAAAGCTGCTGCAACCAGAGAGGTAGCACAGTGGCCTGCCTAAAAGCTAAGGAATGCCCGGAGGATCTTTGTGAGAAATAGTTATGAGTTTGAAACTGCTGAGGAGAAGGGAAGAGAACATGTAAATACACCACAAGGCTGCCTTCCAGAAGATGACATGGATGCAGATAGAGCCTCTTCCAGAGCCAGGCTCTTTCCCTTGATGGCTTGCACTCTCTCAACTTGCATGCATTAGCTGATCTCTTAATTTAGCAAAAACAGAATATAAAAAGCTTTTTTTTTTAAAGCTACTTTAAACTCACAAAGTTGCTGGTAAGTGTTCTGCTAAATTCATGGCAATGGCTGTCCTTTTGATCTGAATGCAAGCAAGTCCCACTGGTGCCCATATAACATGAAAAATGAAGCATATCTGGAGAAAAGTTTACGGAGCCATCAGGATTTCTACCTATCCACACAACTCCCAACGATCACAGAAAATGCTGTTTCATGTACAAGTAGCAGCTGTCAGATCCACAGCAAATATCCTTCCTTTAGCAATGTAAAAACTCTTCTGTATCTCATGGTTTGCAATTAACTTGCAGGTCACAGAAGCACAATGATACTGAAAAAGCCCAAACAACTTCCTTATAGTCATACTCCAAACTAGTTGCGTAACAGATCAGATGTAGCAGTAGCATTCAGCAGGGACTCAGAAACCTCTTGCCCTTCCTTCCTCTTCCCCCACAGGAAGAGTGATCACTGTTCCACAAGTTTAGGTATTTTGAAGCTAAACAAAAAACATTATCCATGCATACAAAGCAACTGAGGAACAACAAATACCTTACAAACATTAGCTGAGGGTTGGGAAAGAGGGGGAAAGAAACTGTAATGCTTTACAGTTTTATACATGCAGCAGATATGTAGCTGCATCCAGGATGAAATCAGCAACATACAGATTTTTGAGAAAAACAAAGAAAAAATTAACTTAAAAAGACCTTTCACATCTGAGCAAAGCAGGTTATCCATTTCCCCCACCCCAATCACCAACAACAATGCACCCCAAGCATCTTTCCCTAACTTCATATTCCTTAGGCAACTCCTCTACGCAAGCTGGAAGATTAGAGCTGTGTAAATTATGAACAGATTTTAACCAGCTATTCCACAATCAGAATCCTTCCAATTAGATGTTAGATCAGTAGGCCCTACTGCAATCACAGCCTGCGCAAGGATTCTATTTTGATTAACGTACTTTATGAAATAATTAAGTATTAATGTTGTAAAATAACAAATGGATGTGCTTAAGTTATACACGCAGGCACAGCTAAGTTTAAAGAAAGAAATGAAAAAAATGTGTGTGAAAGGTTTTAAATCTGTGTATATCTAATCACACGGTTTGTGATATAAGAGACAAGCAAGCAAACAAGAATGTACAAGATATGAATCATAAATGATCATCTGTTGATATTATGCAATAAACAGGCTAGAAATTGGTTTAAAATCTTCCTTGCAGGATTCTTACTCATTATCACTCACACAATGCTTATTAAAATAAACCAACAATGAAACAACTGCTTGCTCATTTTTAACACACCTTGTACTAAAGGGGATTTCTTAGTACTGCTAGGTAGACCTTTCCAACACATACTGAGTCCCTTCAAGAAAAAATGCCAAGTCATTAAGTTATACTCCATACTTTTCTTAGGCTGTGTAATTCATCTTTGGTTCCTTTGCAGAAAGAAATGCTTAATATCTGACCTAGTAAAACCAAGTCAGTTGTCCACAGTAAGGAGGATGCAAGTCATTTCAGAATTGCACTTCCTATGCGGTCTGAATATCTACCTTGTCCGGTGAAGAATTGATCCACTTAACAAGCAGGTTTCTAGAAGTTATTTATTTATTTGTTTTAAAAGCATGTATTTTATGGTCAGAAGTCACTGAATACACTTGAGAAAGGATAAAATAATTGAAAAAGAAATACGTCAGCTACTTTATCAACTACTAGAGCTAAGTCGGCCAGGCAGGTGAATGCCAAATATAGCTGTTGCCTTCTTCTCAGACATAAATACAGCTCCTCTAGGTGAAGGGATTAAACCAAAATGGATTGCTCTTTCATGCAGTATGTGGGAGATCAATTTCCCACAACTCCTATGGATACCTAAAAACCCTCCCTTCTTGCTTAAAAAAAAAAAAAGAGTAAAAAAATCAATCCTACTAAATTGAAAAAGAAAACAGAAGTTACCTTCTTTCAGAGTTTGTTTTACTGCTAATGGAGTAATACTGTTGTGTTTGTGATCCCCAGTGAGCTAACAGAAAAGGCTGTCAGACTGGAAAGAATGCCAGTATCATCCTCCAGTTTGCTTAGCTCATCTTAGGCTTTTAAGGCCTGTGTATTTGACAGCATTTATGCAAGGCATCCTTTCTGTCTCTAAAGTAGGAAATAGGAAAGCTTTGGTGAAGCCTAACAGTTAAACCAGTGGACTTCCTCCCCTCCCCACCCTCACCACTCCATCACTCATGCAGCTTCACAAATACAGATTTTAGAGAGGGCTTTATTGACTTTTTATAAACAACTAGGTTGTCGATTGTTCCCCCCCACTCCTTCAAGGTTTTAATAGCCCTATTTTACTTGCTCCTAATTATCAGCAATTCTTCCATCCTCATTTCCTGGCATTGCATTACTCTTAATGTAAAGCAAACATTGTTTTCCTACCCTGCATTTCTTTTCAAAAGTTACATGGGACATATGGCTAAATAAAAAAGACGTGTAACTTTTACAGTCCTGAAAATGTACTTTGACTCAAATGTCAACATTTTGCACCAGAGATGAAGGACCAAGACACTGGCAGGGTCATGCTGCTCAGCCAAGGTCATGTTTTCCTACAGCCCCACCATAGGCTCTATTTGTTCTGTCCTCAAAAGTTAGATAAAGGAATGGTTCTTTCTACTGCACGACAACAATTCTGGACTTCAAAAGAAATTAATTATTTTTTAGTGAGAATACTTTTCTCAGGCAATTTGATTGCTGCTTCTAATTTTAATGTGATCAATCAAAAGGCCATTGAAAATTCAGTGATGTTAAATTACTAACCATATTAGCAGACAATGTAGCTTCTGGCAGGAGGAGAAAGAAGACTAAACTTGGGTCACTTAATACAACTTGAAAATTTTTGTCCTCTTCTTACCACTCAGAACCACCATGTCACCTGGCATTAAAAGACATGCCATTTTTGCAATTCTGAGGGATTTTAACAATATTATGTATTTATTGATTTTGATATTCATCATTAACAACACTAAAAACAACTTCAAGGAACTCCCAATTTTGAGGTCACAGAAGTACATTCTGCTGAACATCTCCACTTATTCATGCATTCTTCAACATTTCTCTTTCTCCCCCAAGTTACTTTCCCATAAAAGTTATTTCAAGCTTGTGACAAATCCAAGATTGAATGTGTCACGAACATTTATTGGGTACATTTTTCATTAGAGTGACTTACCCATAGTTTGTGCTTCACAACAGTGGGTAAAAGGTAATGTTTCTGCACGTCGGAAATAGAAGGGAATATAAGCTACTTGCTGCATATAAAGCAAGTGCTGAAGCATGTCACGCAAAAGAAGAATAAGATAATCTCTAATGAGCAAATAACCATAAATTTAATCAAATATGATAACACTGCAGTGACACAATAGTCATCATTAAAAGCAGCACTTACCATCAATTGTTGAGCAACGACGCCCTATCAGAAGGTGAGGGAGGAGAACTGCAGTATACAGTAACCATGGGATAGCTCTAAGAAATGTGTATAGCCATTTCCCTGTGACAGCCATTTTCATGCAAACATTTTCATTTTCTCTGAAGACTAACTGTTATGGTCAAAAATACAATTTTTGGTATTTATCTCCAGTCTTGCAGCAGTTACATTTATATCCAACCACGCTTAAGTTAAGGTCATGCTGAAGTACCAGCTTAAACTTCAGTTACTCAAATGCCAAATGTCAAAATATAGGCTTATAGTTCGGCTTATTCTTAATTCACACGCTTTGCAAAATATCTTAAAAAATTACTTAAGTATTGATCTTCAAAGGACTGTTCTATCTTCCCCTCAGCAGTTTGTTCATCAGACTTCTAAACCAAGTTGAGTGATCATAGCAAGATCACAGTACAGCAATGTGACTGCAAAGCAGTGGAAAACCACCTCTTAGCCTTACAAAAAGCATGAGCTTCCATGTTCTGTTTTATCTGGCATTCAACACGCCAATATTATAGAGACAAGCTAAGGTGAATATGAAAGAGCGCTCTCACACATCTGAGGAGTACGTTCTACTTATTCTGTTTGGCATAGCAAAAGTTAAATCATTGGTATCCAAGCCTAAAGTGGGAGCTTTCAAATGTAGGAAAAGCTAACATGTTGTACAGCCATATGCACTGGCAATATACTACACTATCCACAGGTATAACTCTGTGCAGCCTGTATGTGAGGGGAGAATGAGGTTGAGGCACATAACCTGAACTGAAAAGAAATGGACTGAAGACACGTGACACACACTATCTCACTCTGAAGCAACACCAGGGAAGTACAGGCTATCCCACGGCAAGATGAAATGGGCAGAACTTCTTGCTCATAAATGCCACTGCAAGCAAGAGGCCGATTTTACGTTTATATTAACATATCTGAATCCAAGGGAATGCCTGACAGCGTAATTTTGTATAATTATTTTCTACTCACTATCCTCCTGGATTGCAAATATGTTTATCTTTTATAAAATGACGTCAATGTTAAACAGCTTGCTTTTATTGTTTTACTTCTTAAACTAGTTGGGGCTTATTATGAAAGACAGGGCAGCGTCTTTTCTTCTTCTTGTGGTTTGGCAACAGTCCTCACTAGGATAAAACTAGAAAATGGGTCAGAAAGAGGCAGAAGGCGCATACCAGCCAAAGCCTCACCTTTTCTCAGAATTTAAGCATAAAGATGCATAATGCATGCATACCTGCTGCATTATAAAGGTTAAGAACTGTTACTAGGTAACCAGTGATTTCTGTTTCAGCACTATTTGTTAAAAGCTCTCAGGCCTCAAATAAAGTTATCTAGCAGCTCATTTTTTTTCAGTAAATATTCACATTTTCTTGCTTAATCAAGTGGGCACCATGGAAGCAAACACCAAAAAAATTTCCACGTCTGTTTCCTTTTTTGGCCAGAGGCCCCTCCACCACCCATCTGGTGGTGCCAGGAAAACCCACAGGCTTCTACACACAGCAAAGTCAGAGCTGGGAAAAGACAGAACCCAACTGATTAAAGGTCAGTCTGGAAGGCCAAAAATTTATGCAGCGTTTTGTTATAGGCTATGGCTACTATCTTCATTCAGGAAGACGAGAATGATCGAACTGAATTTCTCTTATTTATACCACCAGAAAACCAAGCAAACACACCTGACAAGTTCCCTCCACTCTCAGCAGGGGATAGTCCAGAACATACTTCAACAGTGTTTGTAAAACGCTCCAAGTACGTTGGAAAGAAAGTGATAACAAAGTCCAAAGGCTCAGACTTATTTACAGTACAGCTTTATATGCAGACATATTCCCTAACCTGTTTGAAAGAATACAGCCTCCACTACAGAATGAAAGAAAGTGCAGTGGAACAGAGATGTGTTCTCAGGCTAAAATATTCTGTGTTTGTGAAAGAGCCCAAGGAAACAAAGCACTTTGGCGAATTCCACAACTCCAACACTGGCTGCATATGAGGCAGCCCATGCAGACAACTGCTGTTGTACAAATGAGAAACAGACCAGGCACACTCCCCTACTTCTATCAGACGCAAAATGTAAAAACATTTGCGATGGCTTCATTTTTCCTAGCCATCAATTTGAGCAAAGTGCAAAGCAAGAGAACCACTGGACAGAAGCAAGGCCTCAGCATATACCTGGATTCTTATCTCCTACAGAAACTGACAGATGCAACTGCTAAAGGCAGTCACAGGTTTCAGCTTCACACGGCCTTTGTTAAACCTGCAACACGCTGAGCTAGAGTAAACGAATTCAAACACACATTAACAGTGTTACTAATGCTCTAACTAGGAATCTAGGTTATTAAACAAAGCTAGCTGCCATTCAGAAAACACAGTAATCTATTAGTAACAGAAGAGACAATTGCTTGTGGAGAGGTTATTGGAAAATCAGGAACTCAACCAGAGTGCCACTTAAGGTGCCTTTTACAGTGCTTAGGCAACACAGTACCTATTTCAGGAAAGAGTTCAATACATTTGGCCTTCTGCCTTTTCCTGTGCAATGAAACACAACCCTGAAGCCCTATTGTCACTCCCTCGCAGCTGGCTTCCCTGTCCCTTCATGTGCCATTCCACAGACATCTATATAAAGAATAAAATGACACGGTATAATGCATATGGCTCTATACAAGCACATGATGTGACGCTCAGGTAGACAGACTCACAGCTTACAGACAACGTGGTAGATCTGCTTTGGAGCCGGGCAGTGGGCACTGTGCACAGCCAGCCATCACTGCAGCAGCAGTTCTACCTGTCTCAAGGAACCATAGACTGCCAAGGATCTGCCTTCCTGAAGAAGAGAAAAAGCCCCAAAGCAAGAGCCTCCTCAACCGCAAAAAGATGCACTCAACAAGGAGAAGACAACGTTCTAAGAGAAAGAATGGGGAAACGTGCAACCTGCAGAATGCTGCTGGAAAGAGATTTGGGAGCCTGCGCTTCACCTCAAAATAAATAAATAAAATAAAATAAAATAAAAATTAGCTGCTAGAAGTACAGTGTACACATACTGAAGAGACAAAAGAGAAGACAGTTATGTAAATTTATTTCTTTTTAGCTGTGAAATCCTGATAACGCTGTACCATGATTAAGTTTTAATGGGAGTTAATACAAATCTTCAGTTTTGAAACAGCGTGCATTTCTAATTGATCAAGGGTTAACCCTTGCAACAACAAACCCCGAAGTGTTTAATTAAGGCTTCCCTGTGAAACTTCTCTCCCCCCGGGGTGAATGCACGCATTTGGGAGCACGGTAACAACCACTTGCTCTATCTCTGCATACCGATCTGGAACGCAAAATGGTTAAAAATACGATGTGAGCTGGCCCTGCAAATAGGCACGATAGCGTACGACTGCTTCTTTAAGACATTTAAACTGTACTTCTGCTTCTCTGCAATCATCAACATGGAACGAACTCTGCAACAGCATTCCCGCAGAACAGACTTTCTCCACATCCATCTGCAGAGGACACCAAGATAACAACAGTTTGGGCAGCGATTCCAGCTGTTATTTTACGAGCAAACAGCAACTTCACGGCTCTGCTGAAGCGGCACGGCCGTGGTGCTGAAAAGGCGTGCCGAAGCACTTAGGGACCGCTCTGCAGGCTGGGAAGAGATCGGCGCTCGCCCTGCGGCAGAGAGGCGTGCGTGATGCTGAGAAGATGAACCGCAAGGCCACGCACGGTCTCGCTGAAGCCCGGCGCACGCTGCCCCGGCGCTGGAGCGGCTCTGGGCTCTGCCGTGCCAGCACCTCTCCGCAGCCATCCGTTCCCGCACGGCACACGCCGGCGCAGCCCCGCGCTCACAGCTGGTGCTGAAGGGAGGCGTGTCCCAGCGCCGGGGAAACAAAACAGCCTTCTTCTTCCAAAAACCGAACCTCTCTGCCGCGCGCTCAAGGCGCGGACAGACCGCGCTACGTGTGCGACAACCCCAAGGGTTCGCGCCCCGGGGCTCCGCCGGACCTGACCGCACAACCCCGCGCAGCCCCACGGGGAGAGCCGAGGGCACGGGGAGAGCCGCGGGCACGCCGAGCCTCCCACACCCGCAGCCCCTCGTTACGCACTCTCCCCAGCGCCTCACTAACGCAGCCGCTCGTGCGGCACGGCCGGCTCTCCCCGCAGCCGGCCGGACACGTACCTCTGCAGGGGCATGACTTCGCAGGCCATGCTGGCCATGAGGCTGCTTCACCGCCGCTCTGCCAGCCGCGCCCG
>JAOWBP010002392.1:15139053-15150182 GCA_028571105.1 Tragopan temminckii
TGGGCAGCCTGTTCCAGCACCTCACCACTCTCTCTGTAAAGAACTTCTCCCTGACATCCAACCTAAATCTTCCCTCCTTCGACTTAAAACCATTTCCCCTTGTCCCGCTGTTATCTACCCTTTCGAAGAGTTGACTCCCAAATAACAAATCATGTCAACCTGCATTTTTTTCCCTTTATCAGACTACTGCTGCACCTTTATTCACTTCAAGTTCATTGGTGCATAATATCCTTCTCATATTTCCCACCAATAATTTGTTTTGAGATTGATTGCTCTGCACTAGCATGAACAGAGATGCACAAATTTCCATGCACGGAACCGTAAATGTTTTCCAAAACAGCTGCAGGAGCATTTGCAGCATAGCTCTATCCTAAGCTCCTGAATCCAGGCACATTTCACTAACATTCTCTCAGTGCTTGCCAGAAGAAGTAATGCAGATGTACAGTCGGTGCGTGGCTGTGCCGGACACGTCGAGCTCAAGAGTTCATAACCTAGTATTTAGGATCATGTATCACATGGTTCCATCCAGCGCCTTGCTTGACTGGCATCTGCTCTCCTCCTGCTGTCACTGCAACCCAGAGCAAAGCTCCTCTCGCCTTCTGTGGCAGAAAAGTCGGGGTGTAGCAGCCGGGGTTCCGGAGCTGGGACTCTCCAGCCACAGTCATTAGCTCAGTTTAAGAAATCAGAGGCACGGGAGAAACTAAACGGGAGCCTTTCCCACTCGGGCACCCCCCGCGGCAGGCGGCGGCGGGCAGGGCTATCAGAGCACGGCCAGCTTTCGGTTTCCATTTCCCCAGCGGGGCGGGGCGGGGCGGCAGCCGGGAGCTGTCCGCAGGGAAGCGAGAGCCGGGCTCCGGCCGGTCGGCGTCGCGGGATGGCGGGAGCGCGGCAGCGGCAGCGGCAGGCCAGGAGGCGGCGGAAAGGGCAGCGGAGCNNNNCCCCGCGGAGGCCGCCTGATGCCGGAGGTGCGCGGCGGGGTGACTGAAGGGACCGGGACGGGGCATGGTGTGCAGAGGGGTGATCGCGTTTAGAGCCGGTGGCACGGCAGGCAGAGATGGCGAAGTGTCTTCCAGTGGTTGCCAGAGGGGTCGGCTGGTGTGCAGCTAAGTAGCGGGTGGGATGCCGAAGCCCCAGGCGACGTGAGAAAATACTGCTTAGGAGGGAGCAGAAATGACTAAGGAGCCCCACGATGTGCTCATCTCTGCTTGGTCTGCAGAACGCGTGCAGGTAGAGGGAAAAGAGTCGGTGTGGTGTTCGAACTGTGATGAGACGCACATACTCATTTGCTCCTGCAATGGGAAGCTTTATGAACAGTGGACCACGGCTCCAAACAAGATCTCTAAATCAAGGTAAAAAGTTTTCACAGGGTAGTGGTCAGAGAAAATGGCCCACTCTTCCTAAAGGTAATGTTCAAGAAACTTAGGCATGTTCCTACTGTAAAGAGGAAACTCTCAGGCTCCTAGAACCCGAAACTCGCTCTTCATTTTTGTTCAACAAGAATTTCTCTGACTCTGAGATCAACACCAAGATCTGAGCTGACTGAGATGCAGTTGTTACAGGTTCCTCTCAAAACTTAGTAACGATTAGTAGATGCACCAGTCCCACAAATGACATGTAAATGACATGTGGCTTGGGAAAGCTGTGTGTGAAAGACCCAAACCCACCCGAACCTTGCCGCCATCTCACTGATCTATGAGGTTAACCAGCTTGTAAAACTGGCACAGCTGCTGGCTTGTTGGATGTTCTGTTAACCTGCCCAGGGATAAGCCTGATGCCGTTCAAGCTTCCTCTGGTGCAAACCATGATCAAATCAGTTTGTGCAGCTGAAGGAGGATGGAGTAGGAACAGAGTGTATCGACTGAGAGATGACCAACATTTTTCCTATGTAAATACTTCTAAACATGCTAGTACATGGTGAGCAGAATATTTTCTTCTTTTACTTTGTCTGACGGCACAATATCTGTTTTGATTTGGTATTTTTTCCTTATCTTTGTAGGCTGGTGAAAGAACTGGGAAACCACAATATTGTTCAAATAGCCTGTGGAGACCATCATTCCATGGCACTGTCCAGAGGTAGCCTCTTTTATGCACTCTTTTCCTCCAAATGGAAGTTGCATTTGCCAGGCTAGTTCAGAAGGGAATGTTTGAACTACATGCAGTAGTTAGTGACACCATCCGTGAGCAATTATCAATAGACAGGGGACACAAAGTCTGATTGCTGTCTGATACCTTTCCTTCCCAACACTTAAGGACTTGCAGTTCTCCCTCTCTAATTCCTTAGCACTACCTCTCCTCAAAGGTTTGCTGTGGAGAGGAAATGTGGCCATCTCTCTCTACACTCACCAGATCTGCTCGTTTGTAAGTCTGAGCTCTTCTCTGGTTGGAAACTTATTGAAAGTGTGGGTTCAGAAGTGGTAACAGCCTCTGGTAAATTATATAGGCTGCATGGGTCTGTCTTGAAGGGGACGGAAGGACACAGGGAGATGTAAATACTGACTGTGGTCTCACCTAGGAATTAGATCTCTGAAACCAGCACTGATTCTCATTCTCAAAGCACTAAGACTCAAAGAAGGCAATGATATGGAGCTTTTTTTGTTGTTATTGCATGCATGAAGAAGGTCATCTCTTTACCTGGGGCCAGAATACCCATGGACAGCTTGGCGTGGGGAGCCAAGACCCATTCATCTCCAAGCCACAGCTGGTGAAAGGCCTACAGGGCATCCCACTTGCTCAAATCGCTGCTGGAGGAGCTCACAGTGTTGTTGTGTCACTCTCTGGAGCTGTGTACTCCTGGGGGAAGAATGATTTTGGACAGCTGGGACTTGGACACACAGAAGGTATGAAAAGAAAGCAGTTTGAGAGCAAAGCAGTGGGAAGATTAATCATTTTTTTCACAGGCACAGGAATGGGTCAGGAATGCTAAGCCTGTTTGGAACAGCAGTGGGCAGCAGAGACTTGGGAAGAAAGTATAGCTGGATACGTTTTTTCTTTTGAAGCTGTTGCATCCTGACCAGGAAACGCATGCAGGGACAAGGGATTTATGGGTTATATCTCTGCAGAAAATTTGCCAGCTTCCTCACAAGGTCACACTGATCTCTGCTTTCTGGTGACAGCAACAAGACTCAAGGGAACAGCATGGAGCTGTGTCAGGGAAGGATTGGGTTGGGAATTATGAAAAGGTTCTTCACCAGAGGGTAGTTAGACCCTGGAACAGACTGCTTGGGGCTGTGGTTGTGTTTCCACACTGCCAGAATTCAGGAAGCGATTATCCTTTCATATATGGGATTTGATTTTTGAGTAGTGCTGCATGAAGCCAGGAGTTGGACACGATGATTCTTATGGGTCCCTTCCAACTTGGGAGATTCTGTGATTCTACGATCATTTTATGTGGACAAGTGGATAGGCAGGGACCATAAAATTATGTGTCTCAGAGATCTCTTTTCAGGCCTATTATATCTCCAGGCAGTCTTCCATGAAAGAAATTTCTTTAATTTTCTGTGAATACTAGGTGAGAGAACAGTTTGTTTTCAAACATAGAAGGCTACTGCAGAATTGCCTCAGCCAGATAGAACCTGAACTTACTGGAATACCAGTATGTCCAGCTCCTGGAAAATCAGATAATTTGAAGCCAAGTACCTTTTGACAAACAAACGTGAAAGTGCTGCATTTTATTTCAAACTTAGTTAAACTGAATAGAAAAAGTACTACGAACAAGACAGAACATGATGAGAAAGGGTTTGTTGTAGTGGAGGGTAGAAAACAACTCAAAGTGAAGTCACAAATACATGAATTGCTGTAAGATAAGAGTGTAAAATGCAAAAAATGTATTTACTATATCTTTATTTGTGTGAGACACCTCAGTACACTTTCACTTTAGCTATGCTGTGTTTTCTTTCCAGACAGGGACTGCCCATCATACATTGAAGCACTAGAGCACTGGAAGGCTGTATTTATCTCATGTGGGGCAGACCACACTGCAGTTCTCTCCAAGGTGAGTGTGAAACTGAAACTCACAGAGAAATTGAAACGGCAGCTCCTGCTTGCATCAGTCTGGAGACAATCAACAAGCATGCTAACTATGGTAGTGGGAAAATTGGCCTTTGCTCAGATTCTTGTCACCTGCATGCAAGCTCTCACTGAGGGATGATAAATAAGAATCCTGCATTAAAGGGGTACGGTTCGACTCTCTGTACTTTCTGAACATACTTTCTTTTTCCATAACATGCCAGAAACTTAAGAAAATGTGAATAATAGCTAATTCACGAGGGTTTGCTAGTAGAAGTAAGATTCTTAAGCAACAGGGAGTTATTTTCAGGAGTTAAATGGTTTTTCTCAGAAGTTAAAGGATTTGGACATATATACAATGTAAGATTATGTTTGATGAAAAGTGAACTCTTTTTTTGTTTGAATCAGGGATCTTTCTGAGGCCAGGCCCATATAACATGTTATGTATTGCTGAATCTCACTCTTAACGCAGTTATTTGTTTCTTCACCTACAAGGATGGCTTGGTGTACACCTTTGGAGCAGGAGGGGCTGGCCAGCTTGGTCACAACTCCACCCAGAATGAATTAACACCTCGTGTGGTGGCTGAACTGTGGGGAGCAAGAGTTTCACAGGTTGCCTGTGGAAGGTGGGAAAGTACCTTAATAAAATGCCTTCTAGGTCAGAGTCTCAGATGAATCATTGAAGAAGAGTAGGAAGGGAAATCACTAACATGCTTAAATCCCTGTATTCCAGTAGGTCAGTTCTGTCATTGTCTTGTCCATTCTTCACTCACAGCCCACCCTCCTGTCACAACTCATGTGGAAGGAGAACTCTCAGCCAAAGACAAGTGTGGGGAAAGAGTTGAAAAAAACACCAGGAGTCCTTGGCTTTTGGTATTTCTAGAAACAAAGGGTGTACTAGGATCCAAAGGACAGAAGACTATCGAAAGGCTGAGTGAGAAAAGTCACCATTCACTTCAACAGACATGGGTCCTTAGAAAGAACCAAGGAATAGTGAAAACTATTGTTTCATTCTACCTTTCTGGAACTGAGACATAAAAAGTCTCCAGTTGACTTTCCTGGATTTTCCCTGATTTTCAGCAATATAGAAGTTTCACTTGGAAAAAAGTGGAAGGTAACTAGCGAGGCCTAGTGCTTTAATTTTGTGTGCAGAACCAGGGTAAATCACAAACATTAGAGGATAGTATAGGAAATTCGAGTCTGTATTTTTTTACTGCAGAACGTTTATGCAAGGAAGGGTTCTATGACTTCAGTTAAAGAGACTACAGTTGGACGACCCCCACTTTTAAAGACTAGCCTCAGCTGTCCCCTCTGAAAATGTGCTGTAAATTTAATTCTGACTATTTCAGTGATATTAACTTATTGTGATAATATTCTTTTTCCGAACAGGCAGCACACCTTGGTCTACGTCCCATCTTTGGACGAAGTCTATTCGTTTGGTTCTTATCAAGGACAGCTGGAAAGTGAGAGAAAAGCTAATCAGTTGATACCACTGCCCATCAATTCACCAGAGGATAATGGGAAATTCTGTCAGGGTAATGATGGCTGTAGATGTGTATGATCTGTATTACTTTCTTCCACATCAGGCAATGGGAAGAAATCAATGCTTTCCTGATTTCTTGTTCACACTGAAGAACTGACGGCCTCCAGTGGCTTACACTATATCTTATGCTTGCTTAATTGTCCCAACACAATCTAGCAATGTGTAAATCTATTTGCTATTTGATTTATCATCATGAGTAATGGCCACATAGAATCAATAGCCCAACAGCTACTGTCTGAGTTGTTTTGTTTTTTTTTAAATATGCCACTTCTGGGCACTGACCTCTGTACAGTAATGACTGTGTCTTCATATGTTCATATTAAATTTTTTTTACACTTTCACAGAAAACACGTCACAAAACGTGATTAAAACTACTGCAGAAGGAAAGGAAAGTATCATTGGTCTTCTCTTTAAGAAAAGGGTATGTGTATATTTTTTTACAACTTCAGTTTTTGACCACTGTTCACATTCCTGATGGAAGCTTTTAATTTTTTCCATACTGCCTTTAGTGCTCCAACTTAAAATATGTCTCTTTGCACTTCTTTGTGTGCTTAAGACTGTAAACCGACTTGTACTGCAACTATAAATTTGTTCCATGTTTTTTGCATCTGGATCATGCTGGGTGACCATTAATTTTTTTCATATTTAGGCTGAAATGTTATCATGCTAATTAGCTTTAAAAAAGCTAATCTGCTAGATCTTTAATCTCATTGTATGTTCATGCATTTCATGTAGAATTCCTATCCTTTGAACGGAATTGCCACTCTGAAGAGGAAAGAAGTGAATGCATGGATTTCTAATTCCAGTTCACAACACTGGAAGACTATAAAAAAGTAAGTTAGAACCCTTGTAACTTTTTTTTCCCCCAACACATGATTTTTGATAAAAGAAAAAAAATTACTATTTGCTGAAGACTCCTGGAAACTAATTTTCAATCTTTTAGTTGAGTCCAGATCTTGTAGCAGAGCTTATTATTCAGTTTTTGCAGTAAGCACCAGCTACTCAACATTTAAAGAATGATTTAAAGAGCATTTAAAAATCTTGACCAGTTCAGGTCTGGGTGTTTCTTTGACCACTTTTAGTATGGTCTGGGCCAGTTGTTCTGCACCGAGAAGAGTGAGGGAGACAGAGACTGCTTTCCAGATGTCAACAGCAAAGCCCAACTGCAAATGCTTGATTAAGAAGCTGTTTTAGTCAGATAGAATAGAGTAGGAGTATTGGTAACCAGTAAATGTTACCTCCCTACTGAGAATCCAGTTTTCACGCAGCAGCTAAATTTCCCATTGGTGCACTGCAGATCTCATCCATGGAGAGATTTCTCCTCTCTTCCACTGCATTGCCTTTTACATTGTGTAACAAACAAAATCATGTCCTCTCCTGACATGTTATGACTTGTTATCACTATCATAACCACCACCTGTGCACAGCACAGGCTGGTACAGGGCACTCAAGGAGGTTCCCTATGACAACTATACATGCTAACATAATAACTGTTCCTGCTTTAAGTATAAGGCCAAGCATGGGAAACACAGTTTTCTGAAGATCACTAACTCTACAAATAAAATGCCTTCTGCAATGCTCTCAATATAGTGCTATTAAGAAAAGTTTTACGCGGTCAAGTGCAGACAGACTTGTACACATGGTTTTTTGTTCTTTCAGAATTCATGAACTGAAGGTACTGCTTGTGTTGAAAGGACTTGCTTTGGTTTGCTTTTTCTTCTTTTTTTTTTTAATCTCAGAACTGTCGGACTGGCCTTTTCATCTGAGGCTTGCATCAATGGAAGTTTCTTGGATAAAAGGTAGTGTGTGCTGACTAAAATTAAGTTTTTATCCCCTAGTCCTACTAAAACTTGTTGTAGAAGCTCTTACTCTAGTAGATTATCCCACAGTGACATTTGACAGATTGTGATAATGTCATTAGGCAATATTTCAGTTCCCGAAGGGTCCATAATAGCTCTTCCCAGCACTGAAGTGCAAGTCACTTTAAGGTGAAATGCAGGAAGTCTATTATTAACTGAGCATCACTATACAAGACAGGAAGGACAGAATATTAATCAGGTCACTCCACAGTGAGAATATCTTTGTAGAACAGATGAAGCTGTACTTACTGCAGTTGTGGGGTTAACTTTTTAAAATGTTTTCAAATGTTGGGATGCTTCATTATTCACTCAGGTATTAAAACAGCTTGTGTGTTTGATTTAATTTTTTATTTATTTTTCCCTTCGCGACAGAGGCAAACATTTCAGAACTTCCAAAGAAACCTCAGGTGTAGACATGGCAAAAGTGCTACGCTTTTATAAGAAGATCAGCAAGAATGCAGAAATCTACCAGGAGGTAAGGATTTGATACAAAAATTTGCACAGACACTGAGAAACTGTGGGTCTGAATGTCCTTTTCCTCAGAGGTTTAGATTTTTCCCAGTCTTTTACAAACAAAGCAAAAACAAACAAAACCAGCAAACTTTCAGGAAACTTCATGAAGAGAATGCACAGTTTGTTTATTGTTCCTGCTGAAGCTGTATACTGAGGAGATGCAATTGTATGAAAGTCATAGCACAAGGAATAAACCCTTTTCCAAAAAAGCTGACAAGCTTCTCTACAAAGGGAATTTATGGGAGAGTTATCACAGTCTTTCTTCTAATAGTGCAAATAAAAAATGAACGAGTTACTTAGAATCAATCCGAAAACTCTGATTTTGAATTTGAATTGAAGGTAGTATCCTAGGCTTAGTGTGTGATGGAAGATTAGTGAACAAAATCTAGGAATTCCATACCAACCTAAATCAGAGATTATTTTGGTATAACACAACTGCATTTTTAATCTTTTTCTCTCTCTTTTTTTTTTCTTCTGAAGATGCAAAAGAAGATTAATAATTTACTGCCATCATTGTCGTCTTCTCCTGTTTCACCTGAAAATTTCAGAGTCTACTTGATCTTGCCTTTCCTTCTGCAGCAACAGAATTCCAGCTCTTACTGTACTCTCAAGCTGCTAGCTGAAGCTATCTTGAGACTCCAGCAGAAGGACCTGCAAACTCTTGGTAGGGTTTGAAGTTGATGGAATTGAATGATGATTTACATGTTTGGCCATTCTGGGCTGTTGAGCAGGAGATAATACTGCTGAAGCAATTTATTCCAGAGTTCAGTCTGGAAGAAATGTTTTTGGTAGAAATATAAATATGGGGTCTACTACAGAAAAAGCAGACACAAAAAAAACCTGTTTCTTGGCTTGAGGCTTACTAATTCGTAGTAGTAGTGTGAAATTAAGCATTTTATTCATTTGATAAGAAGGGAAAATGCAACTTCATCCAGAAATAGTAGTTGTTTGCATGTTACCTGCGGTGGCTATCTTACTGGCTGTTGTTTTATTTACAGAATGTCTGTGGTCAAATCTAGAAACAGACCATTTCAAGAATCTGGTTGTTATATTTAAGAGGGTTTCCCTGAACTCTGTGATTCAACTTCTCATGTGCAATTTCTCTGAGGAATACCCACAAGAAATAGAGGCCCTGCAAATACTGCAGATTCTTTACCAGGTGAGAAGTTGCTTGGATCCTGACGTATGACGTATCAGTATGATTTAGAATATTTTAATCCTTTTTCTTTGTTGAATTTTCTGGATTTCCTTCTTACAAGGAAACATGGTTCCTTGACATTGCTTCAGGATTCTTTTTAGCTCTGCATCAGCATGGTTTTGAAATAACTGAGTTGTCATGCTACCTACCTACCCCAAATTTTGCTCTTGAACTGTGCCTGGCTGGTTGTCTACAGAATTGAAGAACTGAAGCCCTAGGTGGGGAGGGGACACTTGCAGGAAGGAGTGCATACCTTGATGTGTGCAGGGCTATGGCTGTGCTGTTCATCACCTAGCACGCCTATTCCACTTGTGAGAATCCCTTGTGAGATCTCTCACCTTAGGAACTGCTCACAGCATCTAAATGACAGCCCACCAGTTTTGCACAGCACAGCAATAGTGTATGATGCTTTTAGAGTCTGCCACCTGAGAAATTATGTGAGCCAGTACAATTTGAGCATGTTTAGCTTGTATGAATAAAGGGAAGACAGAGGACAACAGATGTATTCTTCTCAGAAAACATCCTTTTTCCTGCTGAGATTTTTGAAGTTTAGGAAGGAACTCAAACTTACAGATAGTAAGAGAGTTGCTAAATTTTGTTCAGTATTCAGCTTCCTTTTGGCTGAGAACGCAGATTTGGGCCTCAACGTTTAGACTCTTGAATGTATTTATCCACTGGATAAAATTCAAAAGTGCAGAGAATACTGCTTAGTAAGCAGCAACATCATTTTCAGCCTTTCATGGTCACTGTCACTTCCAAAATCAGATCTTTGCCAGGCAACAAATATGAAAGCAAATGAGAAATTTCAGACTCTCTTGCAACATGACAGACAAAAAATACCCTTCAGGATGGAGTTCTGTTAAGGAGTCTTCATTGTAAACGAAAATTGCTTTCCTGTAAGTTTTTACTTTTTTTTTTTTTTTTTTTTTTTTGGTGACTTGTCACTGTTGAGTGCTGTACCACTTGTAGTGTTTCTATGCTTCCATTTTTGTGCTGGCTTTCAGAGCTATTTCTGCTGAGATCACAGTTACTCCTTATTCCTATCCTGGTGCATAGCTCACTAGCTCTGCTGCCAGTCCCATTCATATTGTCTCTGTCAATACAGGTGAACTCCAGAGCTGGTTTCAGGCTGCAAGACAATCATTTCTATATACCTGAAATGAAAGAAATTGTCCGTGATTTTCATACCATGGGCATACCAGTAAGTATAAAACCTTAGCTGCAGTACAAAACGCTTATTTCACTATTTTGTTTAATAAATTAGTATAAGCAGAAATCAACTCTAGACTTCACCCCAGTGACAGTGCATTTCCCCACTTCTCCAGCTGTTCTAAATAAAGCAAGCCATTTACGATCACAGTATTTTAACAGCTACAGTAGTGCTTTTCCATTGATGAGCCCCTAGTTCTGCGTGCCAGAGTTGTTCCCAGCATGTCCCTACCTATAGCAGGGGGTTGGAACTAGAAAATCGTAAAGATCCCTTCCAACCCAAACCATTCTATGATTTTATGATTCTATCATCTTAAGTAGATCTATTTGCTTCACAGTGGCAATGAGTACAAAATAGAACCACCAAGCATTGTTACTATGCTTCTTGTACACTTTTAGATGTTATGCCATTTATTTAACAGAATTATTGTGAGGGCTCTTTAAACTTTTATGGACAAACCCTATTGAGCACTTCTACTTATTTGTAACTAAAACAAAGCAGTGGTAATAATAAACAAAAAAATCTGTGAAATGGTTCACTTCTTGGTGATAGGAAGGATGAAAATCAGCTACCAAATGCAATCAGTGTCACAGGAAATAGCATGAATCATAGAAACACAGAATCATAGAATTGCTCAGGTTCGAAAAGACCTTAAAGATCATCGAGTCCAACCACAACCTAACCATACTACCCTAACTCTAACAACCCTCTGCTATATCATGGCCCTGAGCACCACATCCAAACGGATTTTAAACACATCCAGGGATGGTGACTCAACCACCTCCCTGGGGAGCCTATTCC
>JAOWBP010002392.1:15154986-15203130 GCA_028571105.1 Tragopan temminckii
TTGGGACCACTCAAGCAAGGCAGCTCTTCTCTCTCTGTGAGATCTCTACTGGTTGAAAAAACAGCAATGCTTTAAGCACAGCTCACAAAGGAGATGTGTGGTTTTCAAAGAATCACAGAATAGTTGCATTGGAAGGGACCTGAAAGCCCACCCGGCCCCTGCATCGTGCTGTAGGCAGGGCTGCCCCGCAGCTCAGCTGCCCAGGGCCCCATCCTGCCTGCCGTGGAGCGCACCCAGGGATGGGGCAGCAAGCACAGCTTCTCTGGGCAGCTGTGCCAGCGCCTCGCTGCCCTCTGAGAAAAGGATTTCCTCCTAACACCTAACCGGAATCTGCCCTCTGTTAGTTTTAAAACCATTCTGCCTTGTTCTATCACTATCTGCCTGTGTAAAAAGTCAGTCTCCCTCCTGTTGATAAGCTCAGATTTTTGTGTTTGGGCAGTTGGATGAGCTGAAAAAACCTTGGATGAGTTTCCTCAAATTCTTCTTAGGTTTCTGCTTTGTCAGTTCAGCAAACCAAACCAGTTACAATTATTTTAAGTTATTCACAGCTATTGGAACCCATTGTAAAAGAGACATGTATGAGGAAAAAATGCATTCTGGAGACCAGCTGCTTTGGATTTGTGTAAAACTGAGGTTTGTGTATTTTGTGTGCCTGGGGAGGAAGAGCAGGGGATGAGAAGACTGGTGACGACAGAATTCAGCTAATCTTGTGCTTTTAAACCAAACAACTCCTCTTCCCCTAAGAATTCTTAGTGCAATGGAGGTATGGAGGGGAACCTCTCTGTGTCATCCATAAAGTGCACAGCTTTTGATTTCTTCTGCCAAGAATCTGGAAAGTGAGAGCATTTGGATGTGTGTCCAGGCTCACCCTGTAGGCACAAGTACCTGGACAGTTCAGATTTTGGATTGGGCTGAAGCCCCATTTGTGTAACTGAGAAAGGGAATTTTACCCAAACTTATTTTGGATCTCCCTGGCCATTAGGAGTAAAAAGGTCTTGATTGATACTGAGCTTGGAAAAGAATAGAGCAGAAAAGCTAGGTGGTTAATGGAAAAAAATAAGAGCTAATTCCCCTTTTCTGTAAGTGGATGGAAAAGGAGGACTTTGGATGTTGAAAATAATTGCTGTAAAAACGAAGTTGTTGCCTGTGAAAATGAGGTAAGGAAGAAGTCTGCTCAAGTGGATGAGTGGAATGCCATCACCTACACATTCTGCACACAGCAAGTAACTCAGTGATGGTGTAGGTCATGCTTTGTTCTGGGATATAAACTAAAAATCTGGAAATCCTGCATTGGAGAGGTAGAAGGGAATACTGCAGAAAAACAAACTTTGTGGGGAAAGTGCCTTTTTTCATTACAAGTCCATATTCTGCATTGGTCTGAGCACCTGCTAAGCTCCATGCCCTGGACAGTTGGGCTGGCATCAACGTAATATTTGTTGTACATGAACACCAGGCTGTCCTGGGGAGTGTGAAAATGCTGGAAATGACAAAATGTTGCTGAGTGACAGGCGGTCACGGTTGTTATTGTCTTTCAGACTAACAGTGATGCCAAAGGAAAAATATGATCCTCCCGATCCTCGCCGAATTTACACCATCATGTCAGCAGAAGAGGTAGCCAATGGGAAGAAGTCTCACTGGGCTGAATTAGAGATCTCGGGTGAGTTGGTTTGGGTTTGAATTTTAGTTTGGTCGGGTTTTTGAATTTAAGAGCTTCACAACCCAAGAACTGCATCAGCCACTCTCAGGTAAGGGGATCATGCAGTGAGTACAGTTTTTCTACATCGAGAAGAAGCAGTAATTAACTTACCAGATTGCCTTCAAGCTTTCGTGTAAAACACAAACTGAGACTGGACGTGAGGTCTTAGCAGCACATTGATGTCCCAGACCTCTGTCTCTGTCTCTGCCCTCTTAACCAGGAGGGTCATGGAATTGTTTAAGAGCTGCTTATGGATACGTGCTTCATTGAAGTAGCGGGGTATTCCCATGTCCCACATGGTTTGTTTGTGATGGTTGGAGGGAGTAAAGCTGGCTGAGGTGCTTGGTTTTCTTTTTTAGGTAGAGTGCGGAGCTTAAGTACGTCCCTTTGGTCACTGACGCACTTGACTGCTCTACACCTCAATGACAATAATCTTACTCGCATTCCACCTGATATTGCCAAGCTTCATAATCTGGTTTACCTGGATCTGTCATCCAACAAACTCAGAAGTTTACCAGCAGAACTAGGAAACATGGTGTCTCTCAGGTAAGAGAAAGCATTTGGGTTAAATTTCCAGAAAAAAATCTGTATTCTGAGATTAGGACTGAGATTTTCTTACTTGGATTCATTCTTGTTTATTAATTCTATTTTTGAATTTAAAACTTGAGAAAAATCAAGGTTGATACAAATAATAATTCTAACAATTACTTCTGGTTTTATAAGTCTGTTTTTTTGATCTCTACAGATACCTATCCGTAAGTTGGATAGTGTTCTGCTCTGAAACATTCTCACTTGGAGACTTTGTGATTGCCCACTGTTTAAATAGTGTCTGGTTTTATTTTGCTGGTTGTTTGTTGTTGTTGTTTTTTTTTTTTGCTTTGTTTTGTTCTGTGTCGTTTTGTTTTCCTGATGTATTTCAGTTGTGCTTTGAAGATTTGCATGTCTTTGCGTAACACAAAAAATTCAGGGTGAAAAGTGCCATCTTTGAAGATGAGTAGCATCATGCTTTAAGAGTTTTCTTCTGAAGTGACACTCATCCAAAGCATTTTTTGCATTGTTGCAGGGAATTGCTTTTAAATAACAATCTATTACGGGTTTTGCCTTATGAACTTGGACGGCTCTTCCAGCTACAAACCCTAGGTTTGAAAGGTGAGTGAGTTCTTTACAGTTAAATATTTCTCAGAGTACTCCTGACTTTCTGAGGGAGTTGGGCTCAGAAGCTTTGTGCATTACCTCAACATTTTCTTACAGTTTCAGATATTAAGCAGCAGTGACTAACCAGTTTGGAAAATAATGCTTTTTTAATGGTATTAAGCTGCATTGAGCCTATTTTAAATCTGTAAGTACATAGACAAACCCCATAACTTACTCTATTTCTTGATTGAGGTGAATCAAAAGAAAACAGGTCTTGTGTGCTAGCTATTTCTATAGCATCTGTTACCGTGGTATTCAAGAGTTACAAGCTAAGCAATCTAAATACCTTCTGGGTCAATTTGTCTGTTCTCATTATGGGAGATTTTCTTTTATTGGAAAGCCTCAGGAAAGTCAGGCAGCTAATCACCCAGTTGTTCTGTGTTGTTGGCAGGCAATCCTTTATCACAAGATATTCTCAGCCTCTACCAAGATCCAGACGGGACTCGAAAGCTACTGAACTACATGCTTGACAATCTAGCAGGTGACAGACCTACAAATCTTGATTGACAGAAATGGTTTAAAAGCATGCATGTCTGACAGTATTTGCCACTACAGCAAGAAAGTGAACCACAGAGGGGAGAGCATTTTCTTACTGCTTTTGTGTTTTTGTCAAGAAGTTCTGGTCATACACACACACACATGACGGAAGAGGTTCACATGTACTGTCTAGGCTTTTCACAGGCTACCCAGCCGGTTGTTCTCACTGCAGTTTGAAACCCTTCAGTTACCACAAAGTCTTCCTTGCTAAAGCCATTTCAATACTTTCCACTTGAAATTATAATGCAAACACAAGTAGAATGTCAAACTTAGAAACGTGATTCTGATTAAGAATATCCGGTACCTGCATCATGGTTCTGTAATCGAGTTTTCTGTTTTGCCACTTGATCTCTCATGTGGTAAAACAGAACAAACTACTGCCTCTGCTCTAAGTTTCCACAGATGGAATTTTAAATGGTCTTGGGGTCAGCTCACAGCTGAGCTTTACAGTGTTGTAAAACAGCCGCGGTTTGAGGTGGCACCCCTTCTTCCTCAACAGCATTTTCAAGGTGCATGTGTATATCCTTGTCTCCTATGGAGATTAAAAAGGCAGGGAGAATTGTGTTGCGAAGTACAGTATGGGACATTACTGTTCATTAATCAGTTTGATTTAGAATTTGCAGCTGAGTTAATCGTTATTTCTTTGTGTTGCTTGTATTTTTAGTTCATCCAGAGCAGCTGCCTCCAAGGCCATGGATTACTTTGAAAGAACGAGACCAAATTCTGCCCTCAGGTAAAACTGTGGTTCTTTTCCCTATGTTCAAACAGTGATGTGCTGAAGAACTTTTCTTTGGCTTTTTTTTTCAAAAAGTCTTCTGACTTACATGGATCAGATGTAAAACAGCAATTTGTGTTAATTCGTATTAAATAATTAACACGTCTGTTCTGTAAATACCATTTTTGTAATTCAGATGGAATGCTGGTCATTTCTTCTTTGTGTTAGGATTTTTTATATAGTATTTAATTGTCCTGGCTGCCGATGTCCAAGCGAAAGAATAAGCAAAAGATATATTTTTAAAGTCATTTCACAGAAGTAGCAAGAACTGTAAAATAACTGCATACGGATGTCATATCCTAGCATAGGCAGAGTAGGGTGAGACTTGGAGAAGTCCAGAGGAGACAGAACGAGTGGTACTGAAGTTAGCGTAACGCCCTCTATTGTTGATTTTGATGAAGTTCATGAGGCAACCTTCAGTCTACAAATCCAGTGCCTCTTCCCCTGAAGTCCTGAATGTAACCCTCAAGAAGCATCCAAGAGCTTTTGTAAAGAGCAAAAATGCTACTATTGTTATAGCAGAAGATCAGATTAATAATCAGCAAGGGCAATGTGGAAGTCCTCTGGATTTTTTTTTTCCATTTTAGAAGACCAAACTTAACTCAGTAGTGTGTTAGGGACGGTGACACCATAGTTAAAATCATCTGTCCCTTTTTTAAATTGAAGAACAACAAATCAGAAAAAAAAAATAGTAAGAAAGGGGAGAGGTACCAAAAGTCTTGCAAGCCACCACTACATTAAGTTCTGCATTTCCATTTTAAATTCTTTAACAAATCAGCATCTCACTGCAGTTTTTAATCCAACTTCCTTAGCACAAACACAGTTTGGAAGCCATTAGACAACACTGCATCAGCTGAGTCAGCTGCGGGATATTTCATGGTAAAAACTGCAGTAAGCCAATTGGTTGTGAATGGCATGAAATCAGTTGTATAAAATTGAAACAACTGAGCAGCAATCTTATTTGACTACAAGCAGAAAAAATACAGCTGTGAGGTAACCTCACAGTAAAACCTCACTTCTTTTTCTGCAAGGATGAGCAGTCTTGTTGAAAAATTAAAGAGAGTCGAGAATTTTGTATGTGAAAGAAGTGTGTTTCAGTTTGAATTATCAACTGCATGCTGACTCTCTTTTCTTCTTTAATGTTCCAAATAATACATAAAGTGCTTGCTCATTCATTACTTCATTTCTCTTTCTCTTCCTTGCCCTCACCCAGTGCAGAAATGGCTGCTCCTTTCCATCTCCAACCCCCAGATCTGGAGAGATGGTTCCTAATTGTTGCCTTCCTTCATTCCCAGAAGAACTAAAGATTTAACTGCAAAATGGGATTGCATTGCTTTGCTATGTGTATTAAGCAGTCTCATTTTGGTAGTAACGCTGATTATTTTTAGGAAGAGTTTAGCCTTATGTGATAACTGCTGGCTCAGTGGGGCCTTTGTTAGTCCTGATCATGAAACTCTCAGTGGAATAAGCTCACGTGCATTCAGTAGGCCCTCCAGAATAAACTGTACAAGATTGTTTTCACTCTGCAGGTTCAGCATTTTCTGCCTTCAGAGATTGGTAACATTTCCTTTTCTTTGTTTCTTTCTAGCTTCATTCACAGTTATGTGTTACAATGTGTTGTGTGATAAATACGCCACCCGGCAGCTCTATGGCTACTGCCCATCCTGGGCGCTGAATTGGGAGTACAGAAAAAAGGGAATCATGGAAGAAATCGTCAACTGCGATGCAGATATCATTAGTCTACAGGTAACTGGAAAATTATTTTTCATTAGAAACAGAAAATGCCACTGTTCCTGCTTGGTATAGAAGTTAGCATTGCAAAAATAATCTCACTAGAAAACAAGGGAACTGGCATGTCAAAGTTAAATATTGATTGTCATTGGTACATGTATACTGTTGTTATGAAAAATCCATTGTCAGTGTTCAGAGCAGTTGAATACTTCTGCCTTTAAACTGATACTTTGGTTTCTAAGCAAGGTCTGTGTGAGTAAAAATCATGCACAAGAAGAGAATATTTATCTCAGTGCAGAAACCTCAAGAGAATACTCCTGGAGATGAAAAGTTATTACAAGGAAAATGTGTTGCTACAGAACAAGGAGAGACCCTGCTGTGATAGAGCTCTCAAGGTTAAATATTAACTGCTGCTGATACCTGTCATCCTGCACAAAGTTTTAATCTAGGACAGTATCCACACTCAGATGTCAAAAGCAGCAGAGTAATCTGTTGCTCTTCAAAGTACACCTGTCACTTTCCCTTTCAAGGGGATTCCAGGATATCCAGGAATGCAAATCTGATTCCATCAGGCCATTAGTTGAGGTGACATGACTTGGACAAACAGAAGCTTTTGACTTTGGTGAGGGCTTCTGATTGCAAGCCAAGACTAGCAATAGCTGTCACATTGGAAGGGTTTACTTGACTTTGTTAGCCTAAAGTATTTGTGTTCAATTTTAGGAAGTGGAAACGGAGCAATACTTCACTCTTTTTCTGCCAGCCTTGAAAGAACGAGGATACGATGGATTCTTTTCTCCAAAGTCACGTGCCAAAATCATGTCTGAGCAGGAGAAAAAGCATGTGGATGGCTGTGCAATATTCTTCAAAACTGAAAAGTAAGAAGCAGCTCTTCTTAAATACATCAAAAGTAGTTTAATTTGGGTCTCAAAGTCTCCTTCTCTCAGTGGGCATCAGTGACAAAATTACTGTGCTATAAAACAGAAGATAAAGTTCAGTACCAAGAATGATCCTCCTTCTCCTTTTGCTGCCCTGACTATTTGCAGCAGGCCTTCCTGTTTTTTTTCACGCTGTGAACAAAGCTACAACTTAAGGAACATTAAAGTTGGAGGGAAGATAGTATGAGTGAAAACATACACGCTTCATGTGTGTATTTGTTGGCTGATATAATAAATGCCTCACCTTCTTTACAAATTCTGCCTTGCTCAACAAGTCTCACCCCTCTAAGGTTAATGTTTAAAGGTCTTTAATCTGGTTTAATCTTCTGGTATTAAAAGGTGTATTGCTGCCACAGGATCACTGAATACTCTGCTGTAATGTGGTCACATTATTGAACACCTGCTCTGTAAAGTTACACTGCACTAAAAGCATCAGACTATTGGGAAGGCAAGAGAGGTGATGGCATTCACACTATTCATACTTCTTTTTTGTGTGAACTGCTTGTGGAGCCGCACCTCTGTTGTACCACATGGGCATCCTTCTGAATATTCCCTCAGAACAGATATCAGTAATTAGAACGGAAGCTTCACAAAGCCTTAGCTCCCTTTCAAAGCTTTCATTGTTTCCAGAAACAAAAATATCCCATGTGTAAAATTAGATGAACTGGTTTTGACTAGAGGATGTCAGTGAAAACCAACAACTGGTGTTTCTAAACCTTGATACTGAGGAAGGGTATATAGTGAACTGCTTATTAGATTTTGGCTCTCACAGTAAGAAAAACAGAAGATATCTGTTTGTTAGCTAATAATTGTTATACTTTTTTCATTATTATTATTTTGTTAGAGGACAGAAACAAAAAAAATTCCTTTCAGTAGGTAGCTTTCAGTTTGTACTGAAGCGAGGCACTTTGAAGCATCCTATGTTTGGAAAGGAATGAACAAAACTGGTGGTGATGGATAGGGGTTAGAAAGAAGCTGGTTTTTAATAATACATTTGCCCAAAGCAAAAACAAGCTTTTAATTACCAATTTTATGCCTAGAACACTCCAGAGCTGGTGCAGTAATCTCTGTACATTGCCTTGAATAGTCCTCTCAGAATGCGGCATGGAAACAAGTAGACATTTCCTGAACCTCAGATATCTTACCTCCAGAAGAGTACTTTACTTGCCAGACAGGCAGCCCTTACTTGGCTGGAAGAATTCTTAGAATTGTTTCTGCTTTAGGAAATGAGAGAACAAAAGGAACGTGCCTTATCCTATCTTGTAGGCTTTGTCTCTGGATGTGGTCTTCCACACAGCTTTATGTCACACGTGTTCACATGTGATTCTGTTTGTTTAATCAGATTTTCACTGGTGCAAAAGCATACAGTGGAGTTCAACCAGGTGGCAATGGCTAACTCTGAAGGTTCAGAAGCTATGTTAAATAGAGTGATGACGAAAGACAACATCGGAGTTGCTGTGGTGTTAGAAGTGCACAAAGAGTTATTTGGAGCAAGTAAGTATGAGCATGGTTATCTCACAGACTGACTCTCAGTTTCGCCTGAAGGCATGACCTACTCCTTAGGTAATGTATCTCTGTGTAATACTATTGCCATTGGCTGAGGTCACCAAATACTTGCAAACAAACAAACACTGTTCGCTGGGCTAATTTGAGAAAGGGTGGCCCATCGGCGGCTAAAACAGGACACAGGTGACTTGATTTCCTGTCCTAGTTGCACTTTCATCCAGATGCCCAGAATTCAGCCTTCTCCTTTCAAGCTTTTGTCTTTGTTTAGTTAGAATACTAAATTCTGCTTGACAAGTTAGGCTTTTTCGAGGCCATTGTGTTTGCATGCCTACGCTCTTACCAGTAGTTATTGCTACTGCTCAACTTTTATTTTCCAGTCTCTCTTTTTTTTCCCTTGACTGAATTCTTCCATCCTCCCTTAGTGATTACACGACAGTGCTGAGGTTCTGATGTGGAAGAGTGATATTATCAGGTATCTTTTGATGCCACTTGATTGACTGGCTGTCATTATGTTTGATCAGATGCAGAAGACAATCTCAGGATACTTAGAATTGCCATCCTGCTCTGTCTGTATGTCTGCTTTTTGATCACTGGTTTCTAATACATACTTTTCAAAGGAGCAGAATGTCCAGATTGCAGGACAGCAAGAAGCTGCCTGTAACTTTATGCCACACCTTTCAGAGTATTGTTTCTCAGATAAATAGTAACGGCAGCTGTAGTGTTTTCAAACAACTAGGTTCATGCTGCATTTATTTGAGCAGGTTCAAGTTTTCCCCAAGGGAACAATTTTCCATGCTGCGGCAGTTAAGAGTCAGGAAACTCTCTTGTGGTGTAAACATTGAGTAAAGATGTGTGGTTTAAAAGTCAAGTGATAACCACCTTCATTGTGAAATTCATAATGCTCCTTAGTGACTGCACACTGGGAAATGATATTGAGAAAGTCTGTCCTAGGGATGTGGAAATGAAGAGCAAGGGAGAACATTCAGAGGATGCTAAGAAAAGCAGTGAAGCAGTAAAGAAGGAATACAACTAATTCTGTTGGATCATGTTGATTATGTATTTCCTGTGGTGAGTTTTGGTAAAGTAGTGTAAAGTAACAATGGTTCAAGTAACACTTTTTTCTCAGCTGTGAAAGTATATCTGTCTCCTGGTGTGTGTGCCTTCAAGTCCTTTTAGTAGTTACACCCTGATCGTAATGGGAGATAAATCTGCTGTGTTCACACAGTCAGCCTTGTCACTGAAAAAAGTGTATTTCTCTGTCTAGGTATTAAATCTCTTCATGTGGACAAACAGCTGCTCATTGTGGCCAATGCCCACATGCACTGGGACCCCGAATACTCAGATGTGAAACTCATTCAGACTATGATGTTTGTCTCAGAACTGAAAAATATCCTTGAGAAAGCCTCAAGCAGGCCTGGTAGCCCAACAGCAGATCCTAATTCTATTCCCCTGGTGCTTTGTGCGGATCTTAACTCATTGCCTGATTCAGGTAAGGCTGATTACTGTGTCTTAATTTTTAATTAAACCTTTTTAGATTCCCTTTTTTCTGCTGAGGGACACTGGGTACCCTCAGTACTGCTCTGGGTAGGTGTTATGGAAAGCTTTCTTACTAACAGTTGTTTTCCAAAGTTTGAATGAAGAAAATGCAGGTCCTCCAGCAAGAAGGATGAACATGCATTCATGACATAATGTGAAAATTTCCTAAAGAGATGCACTTGCTTTAGTAATTATGACGTTTGATACTGTAGTAACAGGAGTATGTACGAAAACTGCCTCCCTGGCACCCCTTGTGTCACATACACATTACAATACACATACTTCGGTTTTACTGTAATCACAAAAGAACTGTAGCAACAGGGATGGAGCACCTGTGTTCTGTGGCTGCCTGTCAGAAAGGTGTAAATGCATCAGATGTGGGCGAGAGCGATGTGCTGATTGATGCTTAAATGGAAAGCCCATTTTTTCCTGATTTCATATGGTCTCTTGTTGATGTTTTCATTGATTCCAAGGTCAAAATTTCATGAATCTTGTATGTTAAAGCAACTGCCTGAATCCTTTCCTTTGCAAACAGGTGTAGTGGAATACTTAAGCAATGGCATAGTAGCTGACAACCACAAGGACTTCAAGGAGTTGCGTTACAATGAGTGTCTCATGAACTTCAGCGGCAGTGGAAAGAACGGGGCTTCTGAAGGAAGAATTACACATGGCTTCCAACTCAAGAGCGCCTATGAAAACAACTTGATGCCTTACACCAATTACACTTTTGATTTCAAAGTAAGCAGTGATTTTTCTGAAATGGCAGACATTGACCTGGTCTCTCCAGGATGCTGTCTTAATTTTCTGACCATTTCTCTCTGTTCCTGTAAGTGCTTCATCACTGGCTCCTACACTTGCTGGACACTTTCCTACCACCCTAAAGTCCTTGATTTGCTGGCACTTGTAAGCTTCTGACCTGGCTCTGGTCAGAGACTTAACGAAAACGGACGCAGCACTTTGAGTGCAAAGTAGCGTGCACATCAGTTACCCTAGCTGCAGTGCTGTGCATCTTCCTGGGAATCGCAGCAAGCAGCCAGTCGAGTTGAGGTTGCCAGAACCAAGGTCTGTTCTCACTTTCATGTTTCTCTTTCTCCCTAGGGTGTGATTGACTACATTTTCTATTCCAACACTCATATGAACGTGCTTGGTGTCCTGGGGCCTTTGGACCCTCAGTGGCTGGTTGAGAACAACATCACTGGGTGTCCACACCCTCACATCCCTTCAGACCACTTCTCACTGTTAACACAACTCGAACTCCATCCTCCGCTCCTGCCTCTTGTCAACGGTGTGCACTTGCCTAACAGGAGGTAGTGGAGCCCTGCCCCTTTGAGGGCAAGGACCTGTTGTTATGGACCTGTACAGTTGTAAATCAAAGTATATAGGAGTGAAGTATGGCCAACCTTAAGCTGCTTCTTCAAGCTCCTTTCCTTATGTGTTTGATATGAGATTTTGCACATTTTGGTGCATACTGGTATCATTTGGCACTAGGGCTGGAACCAAAGTATTATTCCCTTTCCAGGTTTTTAATTTAATTTTTTTTTTTAAACTGGCAAGCTTTTTCTTTTTGGTAGGAAGCTGCACTTAGAAATGGACAAATGAGATTAAAAACTTACATATTAACATATTTAAAGGTAATGCTTTTTTTCCAGAACATGGTAAAATGAGCCAACCTTTTAGGAGAAAAACCTTTTAGAAAGAAAAACAAGAATAGAAGTGATTGCTTTGTAGGAAGAAAATTAGAAATTCTGTTTGAACCCAAAGTGAAGACTGAGCTCTGTGTTCAAAATAAATTTTGCACATTAGCAAAGCACTTAATACCTGACTATAAATTATTAGCAGTGTGGCCCTGCCCATTATCTAATACTAGAAAACCAAAGATGGCTTCATATCCACAAAAAAACTTGAGGTCTAAATTCTGATGCGATTTCGTTTACAACAAAAATTCCAATGAACCTACTTCTCACAAGAATCCATACGTGAGCATTTCATGCCGTTACAGAGTGCTTGCTTGGCAGACGTGACAGCAACCTTGCTTTGGAGCTCTGAAGAGCCTGATTCTTTCTGGGTAAGGTGTTCAGCGATCCAAACAGTCTCTGTGAGACAGAGCTGTGTCTGCTTCAGCAAGCCAGGACAACATGCTGGTCAGCAGAATAGTTTGGGAGCAGGATTTGGAAAGGATTTGCACTTAAAGCAAGCCATTGCAAGCCTTTGAGAATGGAGAAGTTCCAGATCCGCTCCAGGTTCCCTTTTCCAAAAGTCATTTGCAAAGATGAGAGGCATTGGGTGAACTGGTTAAGCTTAGGGTGCAGGAAAAAGCTGCTGGAAATGGTAACACTTCTGTCTCCACAGCACGTGTGAAGCAGCCTTTCCACGGAGGGAAGAGAGTGGTAGCCGTTCTCATTCCCTGCCTTATTTTTCCTGACCCTAGTTGCCAAATAGCCGTCAGATGTTTTGAGTAATCTTTCATTTCTGTTGTTGGTCGGGGTTGAATTAAAAAGCTTCTGGTTCATTCCCAGCTGTTAAAGCTCTTGAGATGTGTTGGAAATCCCTTTTTTCTTTTTTTGCTCTTGGTGGCCAGTTCCAAACCTTGTGCCTCAAGGGGCATTAAACCTAATGTAGTTTTCTGGAAGAAAATTGGTTGGCTGCTTAATGTTAAAAGAAAAGTGGCTCAGTAATAGGAAAAGGTTGTGTCTGTGTTTTTAAGTTTTTCTTTATTCTGCTTTTTTGCTGCTGTAAGATTTTCTTGAATTTATATTTTAAACTTTTCATGCACTTTACTGTTTCTAGTCTCAAAATGTGATATTTTTAATAAATGAAAAAATTTTCCATTATCTGAATGCAATTTTTAAACAGATTGATAGCCTATATTTATGTCTCATTCGTATACTTAAAAGTCAAATTTAAATTGTTAAATAATTAGTTTAAATGCTAAGGAGCCATCTTCTGTCTCTCAGAACTGACAAGTCAGGCTGTTACTCTACTCTTTGATACTCCGTTTCCTTTGTTGTTTTGTACGTAGGAAATTATCCATAGGAAAAATCAATTGGACCAGAGTAGAAGTATTCCCTGACTTCTGCTAAGGGGGATGGGACAGGAGTGGGACAGAATGCTAAGATGAGTTCAGTGAAATGACAGCTCCCTTTAAAAGAAGTGCCTAAAACTGGAGACGTCATCTATTGTATGATACAAATTGGAAATTACCGTAGCTGGGTGAAATTAACGGATGTAAATTGCTTTGTGCAGCACTAAAAAAGCCCTTTCTAAAGAAGAATTTTCCTCTAGGTGCAGGTATCTCCTTTTTAATATACCTCAGCGTTCAACACCTAGCCATGCAGGTAAATTGAGACAGCAATTGAGTATAGTACTGGAAAGTAGAATAGCATGAAAAACTTAATTTTGTGGACATTACCTTTCTGTAATCAGCTACTGTATCTCTTCTGGAGGGGTTCTCTGCTCTGGAGGCGTGCACTAACAACCATTCTCCTCCTGTCCTACACGCATGTTAACTAGCAACGTGAGCAATAGTTCCACCATACTTCACTCCCAATATTTTTTGAGATGTTTGTATAAAATGGAATTTAAAGTTCACCTATGATTGTATATGAACTGCAGAGGAGCCCATTTATTAATAAAAAGAAAAAAACGGCAACAATCTTTTGTAATATCAGGGTGGGAGAGGGTGGGGGTGAAACAAAAGCACCTGGTAAACATTGTAAACCGCTACGTTGTACTTTCTTTGGGTTTATAACTGACTGAAGTGTTCTGTTGCAGGAAGGTGTTTAATTGGATTTTCTCTGCTTCAAAATGCACTTCAGAACGTCCATTATGCTGTGTGATTTTTAAAATGCTGTTTAAACAGATGTTGCACAAAACCTCTGGATTTTAAAAAATCTCTTTAGAACTCTGTTTTTGTTTCAGTCGATGCACATAACCAGGGCATGTTTACCCGCCTCGCACATGTCTGGCTCCCTCCCTCTTTTCTTCTGGTTTCTCCCCCTTTCCTACAAAAGGAGCAGTAAGGGGTTGTGCTTTTTTCCAGCTGAGCAGAACTGCTGCTCTTCATAGAGCTCTGCCCTGAGACAAGAAGAAGCACGGAGCCATCAGCCACGAGCCACGTGCATGGGATGAGATCTGTTTCACAGTCATCTGCAGCATCCAGATGGTGACACTCATTTTCTTTTGACCTAGGTGGAGGCTGACAGTGCCTCATAGGGTATGTTATAGGGGAGAGGGAGGGAAGTAGTAAGAGAGCAAATAATCCCTTACTGTAAACACATTAATGGGAAAACAGTGGTTCTCTCCATCGCCGACCCTTGTTTCCCATGCTTAAGCACTGGGCACATCACAGTGCCCTCACCACCTGTGCTTAGGAAAAAGCCCTCAGCCCCTTCCTGCTCCTTGCTTTCTTGGTTGGGTTTCAATGATATCGTGCCTGGTGTCAACTTCTAAGCAGCAGCACTGCCTAAAGCAAGCAGAGAAAAAAAATCCAGCACCATTCTACAAGCAACTTTTTAAAATTCAATACAGATAAATCTGTTAGATATGGGTTTTGTGTGTATATATATATATATATATATAAAAGAGAATTTTGTACATTGTAGCTGAATATTTTGGTTTCCTTATTTTGATGTAAGGGGTGTGAACATTTGTGTACCATACGCTGAAGTCAGGTTTGGCACAATGGGCTCTGAAAGCAGCTCTTCTTCCCACTGACCTCGTTAAAAGCTTTTTCCATCAGTTTATCACATCTATATTCAGAAAATACTTCATTTTATCCATAAGCTTTCTATGTGTGTTTGAAGCCACTCTCTTTAGTCTGCAGAACACTTCAGAAAAGTTCTTGTCAGTCTCAACCCCTTGCTGTCCTGTGTTTTACCAACTATAGAGCCCAGAGTTTTGGAGCCAAACCTAGTGAGAAGTTTTTGCCACTGACCTTTCAGAACCATTCCGTGATCTTCAGAGCTGTGGCAGTGCCGTGGACCACTGGGGCCTCCCACCTTGCAGCTTTGCTGTGAGGTCTCCTAAACTCATGTCCAATCCGTGCTTATGCACCCAGAGCCCGTGGCCTTGTTTACAAAGGTGCCGAGCACTTGCAGCTCCCAAATCCCGAATACAGGGCTGGATTTCTTATGGTGTATCAGCGTGGCTTTCGAGGGCTGGCTTTCCTTACCTAGCTTGGGTTTGAAGTGCAAGGAAGCATTGCAGATGTGGAAAGTTCACATCACTTGTTCCCTGCGAGGTGGCTAAAAGCCCTTCAGAGGTTCCTAGAGCACAAGCACAGTAATGATGCCTTCCTGGTAGGAGCAGGGCTGACAGTCCTTCATGTCAAAGACCAGATTTAAGCCCGGTCATGCACTCTTCATTTTTCCCAATGTGTTTTAAGTTTCTCGCATGAAAACTTTCCCTTGGCATGAAATTTAACATAGTGGGATGATGTGAAAGATTTTTTTAATCCTATCCACACCAAGACAATAGCCTGCAAGAGAAAGAACACGAAAGTGCAATATGCACACTTACCTGGGTGTGAGAGGGAACAGCAGTTGTTATCCCCTGGTGACCTCAGCTTTGTGCTTAATTACCGTTTGCCTGTTCTTGGCTGCTATGCATTTCTTAACAGACATTTTTCTTGTGATGATAATAAAGACCAAAGGCCAAAATTGAACATAAGGAATGATGCTTTCCCTGTCGCATCTCTTCGACAGGCACTCCTTGCAGCCTCTTGAGACGATAGCAAAGTGTTGTAAGTGTCTCACTGTTTTACATCAGCTTGTTGTTCTTTTGCAATGGATCCAGGTTTTTTTGGTAATAATCACAGAATTCCTTTCCTCACTTCGTGCCAGTATAGCAGATGGTGTTGCATGTAGGTGGATTTGAAGGGTGCAGACTTCAGAGCCTGCTGTGTGTTATGTTACTGCTAATTGGCAGGGGAAGGGAAAGGGAAAGGAAGGGAATGGAAAAGGGAAGGGAATCTACTGAAGCTCACATTGGCTTCAGAATGGGGAAGATTTTGACTGTCAGATTTCCTATGCCTGAAAAGGATCCGAACTGCTTGGTTGCAAAGAGTTTAATACAGATGAGAGACTGGAAAATAAATGCACCCTATGTGCAGAGGGATTTGGATTTTTCTGAGATATGTTCTTATTAGCTGAATCTCTTCATCTCGTAATGAGGAAAGGCATCTTGGATTATGCAGCTCATCTTTTTTTTTTTTTAAATGAGTACAGAATTCTTGTAGCACACCCTCCCACTATCTCCCTTCGGTGTTCAAAAGCAGCGTAAAACCCAAGAAAATCTGATGAAAACCATTCATTTCCCACATCTCTATGCCAAGTGTCAGCCCAGAAAGCACTTTAAGGTTAAAAACCAATTTCAAAGGAGATTATAAAGCTTTAGATACAGGCACAGCCAGAGGTGACATAGTATCTCCTCTTGTGACAACGTTTGCATGGATACCGAGCACAGGTTTTCTGTTCTGAGAAATGGAGCTGGGACAAAAGGCAGAGCTGGTGAGATAGGCACAGGTATGACACATTCAGAAAAGTGACAAAATTGCACCATCAGGAAAGTGACAAAACTAGCACCTTTTAAGGACTCGAGAAAAGTCATTTGACTCTAGGATGGGTATTCAGATGTGACAGAGTTTGCAGGTTTGGCTATATTGGAGGGTGATGGACTTCAGGAGTAGTTCCTTGACATATGTCTGAAAATAAACAGGAAGCTAGAGAAATGCTCGTGCACTTTGGTACAGGGTTTTTCAAACATCATTGATGGCAAAGCATGCCAAGTGATATGACTCCTTCCTTCCCCCAGTCCTGCAATAATACAAGGTATTTAGCTTAGAAAACCTCTCACTGGTGAGGGTGTTGGTTTGAGTAATTCTGGTACTTGGTCTTGTTCTCTTTGTTGAACAGTTTCTAAAACTTAGGCATTTACCAAGTTTGCGTTTGTCTGTATTTGTCTTTGTTCCAAAGCAAAAAAGAAATCATGGTGGCTCTCTTTACAAGTGACATATTACATGACTTTGGCTTTGTTTTCAATTTTTAATTATTGCATCATGTGTTTCCTTTCCAAGCAATTAAAGTGTTTGTGTGCACCACCTTAGCTAAAGATGCCCTTAATTCATAAACTCACAGGTGTGGCCGCCCCCCTGCCCCTTCCTGCAGTTCTCCTTTGGGGAGGCTGGGTGCTTTTCAGCCAGACCTCTTTCTTGTGCTTCGTTTCTGCAACAGCCGTGTCCTCCCCCCAAAAGGTGGAACTGCACACGGAGAATTGGGAAGCAGTGGTGTCACTCTGAGACATGCTTACACTGAAGTTTTAAGGGGATTTCCATTGCGCTTTGTGCAAATGGAATTGGGAGGTTGCTGTGAGCAGAGGCTCCTCTGGCAACTCGGCCACCTGGATCTGGGCTGGAGGCCAGGAGTTGCCCTCTGTTCCCCCATACCCTCAGACTGAGTGCCAGCACTGGGAGACACCGGCCCCATACCGACATACTGCGAGTCTTCCAGGCATTCCCGTGCCTGACACCAGCCCTCAGGTCCTCAGTTGTAAGAGCAGCACACTTGAATAGAAACACAGCAACATGCTTATTCCACATTTCCCACAGGAAGAAGTAGTAAGGAATTCTTTCTGCCCATTTCCCACTTCCAGTAATTGATGCGCTTTTAAAAGGGAACGCCAGCTCCACTTGCACAAAATGATTCTTTCTACACACTGAAAAGACTCAGTTATGGAGAACGTGCCATTTCCAACAATCTCTTGTTGTTGTTCCTGGAACACAAGAGGGAAGGTACAAAGGTACTGTCCAGGGCTGTTCCTGACCAGGGATGTTCAGAGACCACCTCTAACCACCTCCACCAGTTTTTGGGAAGTCTCCCACTCCCTCCTGTTTTCCCATGCTCACACAGCTGAGAGGCAGCACTGCTGCCACCAGCACTGAGCTTTTCAGAGGTCAGACCATGTCTTACTCACAGCACACACCACTCAGGATCCCTCTTTCGGCGCAGGAAAATGTACAAAGAAGCACAAAACCTCCAGGTCCTTGGGGCAAAGGAGAGGCAGCACACATAGGAAACACCCTGCAGCCCTACCTGCGGGCTTCACAGTGCCACAGTTCTCATCTAACCCATCCTGGAGCTGCATGCAATGGAAACTTGATATTCACACAAATCTTCATGGAAAGAGTCAAGGGCAGAGCACTCAGAGTTTAATTGAGCCCTGGGTGGGCATCATGTGTGGGGACAGCAGAATCACCAAAATGTAGGGCAACGGCAGGGTCTGGCAAGACAGCCTGGTTTTGGGGAGGTTGGATGGAAAAAAGGCTCCTGCCCCCAGCCAAAACCAGGGCTGGACAGAGGGAGGGATGGGCGGAGCTGGGGAAGGGATGCATGTCCTGCTATGGGGCCGGTGGCTGTCTCCCCGCTTCCCCCCGTGACCGAGCGACTGCCGCCACTTCTTTTTTGGAGACATCCCTCTGCGTCAGCTTGTGGATGAGCAGCTGGATCCAGGGTGCCTCAGGGGCCACACACACCTTCTTGTTCCTCTTCAGGGTGAGGCTGCAAGGAGACCAGACCCGCTCAGCCCCTCCCCACAGCTCTCCTGACCCAACACCTTCTGTTCCAGTATGCATACAGGGGAGTATACACCCTGACACCTTGCTGTGAGAGAGACAAGTCTGGGGGTCTTCAGCCTCTGCTCTGTGAGGTAACCCCTCCTTACAACAGGTGGCAGCACCCCCCGAGAGAGCGCAGGCCTTACAAGAGACAACACACAGCTTTATAAAGGATGCAAGAGCCCAGGGATTTTTGCCAGGCTCCAGACTTTCACTTACATGATCTCCTTCCTCCGGCAGTGAATACCTGGCGGCGTCACGTCAATGGCGAGGATGAGCCCCAGGCCGATGACCTGGGCAGTCACTTTGACACACTTGCACCTCTTGTTGGTCAGCAGGCTCTCCAGTGACAGACCTGCACCACAGCAGCCCACAGCTGGCGCTCAGCCCCCAATCTCCCCATATCCCGGCCCCCATGGGACGCATGCAGGCGTTAGCAGGGCACACAGCAGCACACGTTAACATGTGCAGGGACAATCCCTCCCGAAGCACCTCCAAGTATTTCATATCATGCCTACAGCAGGGGTTTGGAAGACGTAACCGACATTCTCAGAACTAAACCACATGCTGCCCACTTGCCAAGCACTCAAGCTTTACAGAGTCTGAGAAGAGACGCAGCCTGAAGACCTCAGGCAAATCCCACCCCTTCAGCTTGAAAGAAAAGATGAATCTTGAGTTCAGAAAGAGCAAGAAGCAGAAAGACAAAAGCTCAGAGAAGCCCACGGGCCCACTGCTCCCACCCAGGGTTCACAGGGGGTCCGCAGGTCCCTCACTCACCATCCCCTGGCAGCAGGCTGCTCAGCAGCAGGCCCAGGGCCAGTGCCGCCTGCAGCGCCCGCATCCTCACTGCCCCCGAGCCACTGCCGGGCTGCTTTATAGCCAACCCAGTGGGGATTTCATAGGCTGGGAAACACTGGGGAAAAGCATCTGCCCTGTACCCATGAATTTGACTTCCCTGCCATCGCTTCCCCTCCAGCACGTGGCCTGAAGCACCTCCTGCCCAATGCAGAAACCAGCAGAGCCCCATCCCACAAGCTCATCTCAGGTGGCGGCAGGAAAGGTGAGTGATGAGCAGGAGGCCCTGCCCCATGGCACACTGCAGGGACACCAGTGATGGTAAATGAGGGAGAGCTGCTGCCTTTATTAGACCTCAGTGTCTTATGTTCAGACAGGACATCTCACTTGTTGCTGACGGTGGGGGCTGCGGGATGCATCACTGTAGAGTTGGGGAAAAGCCTCTGCCTTTCCACGGGTGTACAACAGGGGAAAACCTCCTCTGGGCTTGGGGAGAAGCAGTAGTGGGGAGCAGGGTATCCAGCCGTGAGTGTAGCCATTGGGCCATCGTGCCAGGCCTCACTGGGGAGCAGCTTTCTTCCTCCTGTCAGGAGCAGAAGGGGAAAATGTGCAAAGAGCAGGCCCAGGGGATGGCTCAGGGACACCAGGTCTTGCTTTGCTCGCCCCTCAGGTCAGGGCCAGGATGCTTACAGCTTTGGGAGGTCCTGCAGGAGCTTCCTCACCCAGAGAGTGTTGGGATCCACACAGACCCTCTCGAGGGTTTTTAGTTTAATCCTGAAAAACATGCAGGGCTTCAGCCCCTTTCCCTCTAGAGGAGAGGCTCAAGGGACTGAGCTCCTTCCTTGTCCCCAACCCATAAGGAAGAGAATTACAGAACCAAGTAGTTGACAGAGAGGGACCAGCCCCCTCACTGCCAAGGGAGCCACTTACAGCACCTCCAGGCGCCGGCAGCTGCTCCCCACTGGCCGCACCTCAATGCTCTCATACTTGCGCAAGGGAATGAAGGCAGTGGTGGTCTTGGCGCAGCGGCAGTTCAGGTTGCCATTGGCTTCCAGGAGGGCTGGGGGGACACAGCCATAGCTCATGCACCACCTGAAAACCCACCTTCCCATCTGCCTCCAAAAACCTTTCCAGGCACTGCATCCCCCCCTCCCCACATCCCTTCAAAGCCAGCGCATCTGCCTCTGAAGACCCTTAAGAAACACTTCGGCCCCTGAGAGCAACAGGATGCTGCCTCCAAAAATGATGCCCAGCCCTGTGCGTTGCCTCCCCTTTCCTCACCTGCATCCCCAGGGCACAGGACCACCAGCAGCAGCCCCAGCAGCAGGGTTGCCCGCACTGCCATACCGACAGGACCTGGCCCCCACCCAGCAGCATCCCCTATTTGAGCCAGGGAATAGGAGAAGTGTGGCGGCGCACGGGAGGCCCCGGAGTTGGGGGTGGTTTTCACCCATTGCCCTTTCCTGCTGACGGTGCTGGCTGGGTTTGTAATGCTGATAATAAAAACACAGGGGCATCGTCTTCCTGAAACTGGCTCAGTTTTCTTTTTCCAAAGAAGCTGGGTCTGGTAACAGTAGCTGTCATTTCCCCCATTGCTAGTTCCTAGCTCGTGCAGCCATGCAAAGCTGGAGTTCTTGGAGTGTTCTTTCTTTTGTGTGGTCAGATGTTAACCGTTTCTCTACAGTCACTATTTGCATGTCAGCTGTCGCAGCAGGGCACACCATCCCATCTCATAAAGATGCCCCACTCCATTCATATATACAGGACACATCATCCCATCCATAAAAGATGCACACTGTTAGGGATACTAATAATTAGTGGGATATAAGTTAATGAAGCAACGCTGAGTGGCAGAAGGTATGTGACATATGCATCCTACAAGTATCTCTCCCCCTGAAAAGAACATCTTGATCTTTGGCATACTTGCCATTGCTCCTTCCCCCACGCTCTATAATCCCAATTCTGTGGGAAACAGCCTCACACCAGCCCCATTATGCCTCTATTTGCCTTTTGCTGCTTATAAAAACCTTACAGCTGCCTGCAGATCCCATACCCACTGTAAAAACCTGCACTTGGATGCGGCTGCATGTGCTGAATCTGTGAGAAAGCTTGTGTCCCCACCCCCTAACACTCCTGACCTACAGCGACCACACTGTGTACATAAAGCAACATGTAGTGCCTGCAGCACCTCTGTGAAAGGATATCAATCACAGAGCACCAGGCACAGGCGGCAGTGATTTCGGCACCAGGAAAGCAGCAAAAGTGGGGTTGATCAACGCTCAATGGAGTCCCTTAAAATTCAGTTCAAGGGAAAACACAAGGGAAGAAAAACCCAAATTTTATTTGACTTGAGGTCTCAAGACAGAACACACCATGCCTTCCGAACACCAACTTCCTTAGCAGGAAGCTTATCTTTTCTTCCTGCAAAAAGCAGAAGGAGGAGAAACTCATGAATGGCGCAGGGCTCTGGGGGAGGAAGCTCCTGTCAGAGCCAAAGGAAGTCACCACCATTCCCCCAAGGCTGATGTCACCCACAAGAACAGCCTGGCAACCCTTCTGCTGTGCCGGGAGCAGGAGCACCCTGCAGAAAGACACAGCTAACCCCAGGAGTCCCGGTTCCCTAAAGCGGGCCCTGGGACTGCAGGCACAACTGGATGCTGCCTGAGGGAACACTGCTTACCTCAGACCAAGGGTTTTCATCAAAGAAACTTACATGCTGGCAATGCGCTTCAACAGTTTCTTTACCCAAGGGGCATCAGGGTTCACACACACTTTCGCTGATGATTTCAGTTTAATGCTGAAATGTAAGGGATGGTTATGAGCATCACGCTCGCTCCAGAGGCAGGGATTTGAACAGACAGAGCTGATCTGCAGGAACCAGCTTCCACTTACAGCACTGCAAGCAGGGAGCTGCAGAAAGCTGCTTGCAAGATAGGGGAGCCACAGGACAGCTGGAAAAGGGGAAGAAGCAGGAGGCAGCGTGCTCCTGCACTGGGCACAGACTGCTGCCACTCATAGACCTTTTTTCTGTAGTTTTGCACTCGTGCTGCTGAAATGGCCAGCGCTTTTGGAAGACTTTAGTTTTCAGAAGGGAAGCAGAGAAGCACGGTGGTTGCAGAAGAAAGCATTCAGTGCTGGCCCTGCTGCTGGAGAGAAGAGCATCTCTGCTCCGTAGATATGGCCAAGCGCTCACAGCACTTACATGATTTCTGTGCGCCTGCAAGTGCTTCCCACAGGCCTTAACTCAATGCTGTCGTATCTCTTAGGGCTGATGTAGTCTGAAGTTGTCTTTACGCACCTGCAGCTCAGGTTTCCGTTTACTTCCAGGATGGCTGAGAAAGAGAGAAGGTGGCAACTTACAGAAGCAAACAGCATTATTTAGAGACTCAGAGACCCTGAAGTTCAGCGAACTTAAGAAGTTGTCCCTTTCCATGCTTTCACTGACAGTGCTTTCAGGGCCAGCATAAGGAGTTATCTGTGACCATACCCTTGCACCCTGCTCTCAACAGTCAACCAGCTCCTAGCATGGGAGGAATGGAGAGCTACTCCCTCTGCTGTAGGAGAAACCCTGTGTTAGGCAGTCAAGAGGGATCTCTGCCTCCTCCAGGCCATCCTGATGCAAGATGAAGGCTGAACACCCACCCCTACCAAGGTTATCTATATGAAGGCACCAGGAGCTCACCTGCTTGGGACATTGACATCATCACCAGCAGCAGCAGCAGCATCATCCATGGGAGTGCAGTGGCTCCTGTCCCACCCCACGCCAGTGCTCGCATCCTCACAGTGGCTGCAGCCTCAGGGACGATGTGGGGAGCCAGGGGGAAGAAACACCTCTATTTATTTGGCAGTGTCACGCTCTGACACAAGCAACAAGAGGCAGACTGCAGCAGTCACACACGACAAATGGACCGTAAAGAGGTGACATCATTTCTCGGCTGCTCACCGCAGCTGGATCAGAAGCCCAACATGCAGCATTATTGATAAAAGTCAGCTATCGGGATGAAGGGTGGATTTGAATTTCTCACACTATCTCTACCTCCCCCAATCCTTTCTCATTAGCTGGGTCTGCGTAAATGTCATCAACATTCATTCCCCTCACTGTTTACTCTTCAACCACAAAGAGAACCCAAAATACATCAGAACGCAAACCCCATGCAAGGGGTTTTTTATTGCAGTCAGATATTTACATATTTGGGGCTATAATTCCCCACAATATTTTTTGCTCTCTCTTACATCAGCAAAAAAGCACTGTACAGTGGAAAATAATAATGATCTTCACAATATATTTCCACTCATAACCTTCAAATCAAGCACTTCCCTTGCTAACAAAAACAGCCAGGAAATGCAAAAAGTTACTGGTACAGTAGTAGCAGCAGAAGGGAAACTATCCCTATGCATTTGCAAATTCGTGTCTAAATGCTGATGCGTGCATTTTGTGGCAACTTGCTACATATCAGCAGAGTGGGAGCTAAACACTGATGGATGTCTGAAATTGGTGGGGGGAACTTGGCACAACTGCTTCCTTTGCGCACACACACCCTGTACGTTACATTCAGATCGTTCTATGGCACAGGGATCAAATCCCCACTTGGATGAGCCTTGGCTCATCCCTTGGCTCCTGCTATTTAGTCCCTTGGCAGCATTTAGGCATCATAGGATTCCACAGTGCCAGCAGCTCCAGCTCTGACACCGGAGGATCACCTTCAGCTGGTGCTGCAAAGTGGTGCCCACAGCAGTGCCTTACACTCCCAGGTTATGCTGGGGCTGGGGCTGCTCCAAATGAGGCAAAGTCACAAGCCAGGGAGCAATAGGGGAAAGGAACACGTGGTCAGGAAGAAAGCAAGGAGAAAGGCAGAAGGCAGCAAAAAGATGATGTGGTTATGTGATAACATTGTAATTGAGAGCTTTCAAATCACATCTGTGTTTTATATAGTAATGGAACAATAAACTAAAAAATAAAAAATAAAAATCTGAGTCTTCCACTCAAACTAGGAGCCCTTCTTCTTTCCCTTAGAATCTTATTTCTCTCTGAAACAGGTACAAAAATCTTGCAAAGACGTTTTTTTAAGAGATCAGTGCCAAAAATGAGTGAATGAGAAGTTTATCTCCCTTTGCATTGGAGTCCCAGAGAATCCAGGAACAGTTTCCACTTCTATTCAATGACTGAGGGGAAGCAGTGTGCTGGAACTGAGGTTCCATCTCAGACTCATCCCCTTGATTCATGTTCAAACACAGATTTTCATAGCAAAGCCCAGATTTTGCTCAGTCACAGGAGTGATGTGCTTGGGTTTTCCCCAGAATATCAGGCAGTTGGGTGAATCCCTGCTGCATCACATCAGAACACACACATTTGCCTACCTGGCCCCAAATCTGTGAGAAGTTTCTACTTTGGGTAGGAAAAGTGAAATAGATGGGATGCACCTAGAAAGGAGAACTTGACAGAGATGCTGTAATCCCAGGGTTTTTTAATTGCCTATATAGTAATTATGGTGGTTTTGATGACTAATGCATACATTGATAAACGTTGCGGTACTTTCTCAGGAAGGAAAGGCTTGCAGTCACTGCTGGTCACTGGTATCTGTGCATGTAGAGTGGTAATTCTGAGAAGGGAGAAGGAGGGTGAGGATGTAGCCTAGGACTACATATGTACACAAGCTAACCACTTCCCAGATGCCAGTAATTCAGAAAAGCGGTCCCAGTATTTTGAACAGTGGACTTATCCATTTCATCATCAACGTGTTAAAAATATCCTAACAGCTTCTGCATTTTCTGCAGCAGCTGTACCTTTGCAGGAAGAGCTTTAGTTTAAGTCACTTTTGCTTTTTTTCCTCTCCCCCTCAGCTTTTCTACCCACTGGATCCTCCAGAAACCTTTCCTATGTCACTTGAACTGGAAGCCTACGCTGATGCAGTGCATACACCTCCCAGGGGATACAAGTACAGCAGAGAAGTGACCTGTTGCTTTGCTGTGCTTCTGCCGCCATCAAACAGCTTAAGATTGTGCAGTTCAGGGACATCAAGATACAGAAGACCTCAGTCCTGTTCATGAAGGTCAAAGATTTCCTTGAAAACACTGAAAAGCATATGATGTGAAAGAAGAATTGAGGCAGGTGAGCCATTTGTGGCAAGGAGAAGGAAGCTCACACTTCCTGGCAAAGGGAAACTCTCTAAAAATAAAAATAATCACAGAAGCATTTGAGTTGGAAGGGACCCTTAAAAGTAATCTAGTCCAATTCTTTGGATGGCATCCTATTCCTCACGTGTGTCAACATCACCACACAATCTGCAAACTTGCTGGGAGTGTACTTAATCCTGCTGACGATGTCACTGATGACCAATTAAAGAACATCAGCCCCAGCACTGACCCCTGAAGGACACCACTCAGCACTGATCTCCATTTGGACATTGAACCACTGACTGCCACTCTCTGAGTACAACCTTGCAACCAGCTTCTCATGCACTGAACAGTCCACCCATCAAGTTGGTATCTTTCTTGTTTGGAGAGAAGGATGTTATGGGGGAGACTGTAACAAAGGCCTTACTGAAGTCCACATAGATGATATCAGTGGCTCTTCCCTTGCCCACTGATGCAGTTAGGCCATCCCAGAATGTCACTATGTTGAGCAGGTAGGACTTGGCCTTGATGAAGCCATGCTGGTTGTCCTGTATCATCCCCTTCTCTTCCATGTGCCTTAGCACTGCTTCTGGGAGGATCTGTTCCATGATCTTCCACAGCAGATGTGAGGCTGACAGGTCAGTAATTTCCCGGGGAGTCCGTGCTACCCATTTTAAAAAGGGGTAAAGCAAATGAGAGATGAAAGCCTGTCACAGCACTTCCAAGTACGTAAACCAGGGACTTGGCTGCACTGAAATCCACTATGTTTGTTTAGAATGAAAGCGTACTTTCAGCACACTCCTCCTCCATCCACAATTTGCAAGCATTCTTTGCATGAGACATGAAAACTATTTTAAAGAGAAAAAAAGTCCCCCAATTGCAGCGAACACTCACTGCTGTGGTTTGTGGTGCAACTGCTTCAAAGATGGATACACAGATACCTCCCGCTGAAACCTGATAGAATTGCATGAACACCTGTTTCAGTATTATCCAGTTGAGCACCACATAAAAACCCCCTTGGATGCCACCAGAACCTGAGCACTGATGTCTCAGTTAACACAGAAAAAGCATCCCAGCAATTTCCAGCTTTACCTGACCTCCAGTGTAGCATGCCTTTGACAACTTGTTCCCATCCTGGCCAACTCAGATGTCTTCTGTCACCCTGTGCTTCTGGGGGCCTTAAAATGCTAGCCTGTGTTCATTTATTCCCTTATGAAGTCACTTGTAAGGAAAGCCAGAGCAACTCAACCTACATCTCCTCTCCTCATGTTTTATTGAAATAATTCATTTATACCATGACTTTCTTTTCTTCCAGGCCTCCTGTTTTATCTTGGACTTCTACAAATAACACCTCAAGATCTACTAACCGATCACATTGTTCAATCCCCATTTATCATGATTAGAAAAAAAATGATGGACGTCACAGAGGACATAGCTGATTGTCATTACTATCATTAATGTGTTTTCACATCTCTTTCCCCCCGCACCTCCCCGAAGGCATCTGGCTGTCATGCTGTGAGCTACAGACCAAGGAAGGTGCTCCAAAGGAGCAATACTTGTATTGTTGAAGAGCTAGAGTAAACTCCACATAATTATATATGTGATCCCAAGAAGGAAAGCATACAAAAGCCCACTCCCCCACTCCACTGGGAGCTACTGCGCACCTTGCCCTTCCTAAATACACTTTCTTCGACTGGTGCATATTCCAGCTTAAAATCTGCTTTCACTCTAATGTGAGTCAGAGCCTAGGGCAGGAAAATCACAAGCTCAAACCCATCCAAAACAACACTGCCACAATGCTGCAGTCCAGGGGAAAGGAACAAGCAATCTCATCTGAAACTCTCGACTGGCCCCATCTGATCCTAAAGTCCTACCTCACATGAAAAAAACTAGTGAAAAAAGTACTTAAAAGGGATTAATTATTTCCTCCACTTGAGGACCAAGGAAAAGGGGCACAGACAGATCAGAGGGAGGTTTAAAAGAGCAAGTTTGAGTAGGAGGGAGAATGGCTTAGAACAAGAAAAAAAGCTCAACTGAGAACCAGGGTGAGAGAAATTAAGGAGAACTTTAAGGAATTGGAACAGCTGGGCACCGAGGGTAGACAAACACCATGACCTGCCTTCCCACAATTTCTCCTTTATAATCACAGCTGTGAGGCCCTACTTGTCAACAGAGCTGGCTAAACATTGATATTCATGGCCCCAATCCATTCTCAGTCATAGGACCTATGAAGCAAGGACCATGCTTTTGGGTACTTTTTACTAAAGGGAAAGCACAGCGTTCTTTGTGTAGGGCATTAGAGAACGGCACACAGCCTGAGGGCAGAGGCAGTCTCTGGGACTGCCCGTCCACCCCACAGATGCAAATACTACCAAGAAAGCGTGGGAGAAAATCCCCAGACTATGGTTCTAGTTCACACTTGTTGCTAGGAAAACCCAGCACCCCCTACACCTCAGCAGCAAGAGCTCTCATCTGCGTTGTTTCAGATATGAGTTAACCCCCAATTAATCTCATATTAAGCAGAGAAGCAGTGTTGTACCACCAAGGCATACTGGAAAAGCATGGCATAGCACAAAATGGGTGTGGCAGGAATGAAGTCATGAAACCCCGGCAGCAATGGCAGAGCTGAGGACTTCGTGCTCACTCCCTGCACATTTGCATGCAGAGGAACCAGGCCAGACATCGCAGGTGCTGCAGCAAAGCGTTGGCAATTTGCATGGGTGGCTCATGTAACAGAGATGGTCTGGCCTTCCTTTTATTCCAGGGCAGGCAGCGGAGATGCTGTAACACCAGCGACGATGTTCCAGAACTTGGGAGCGCTCACACTGAGTGCACTAGAGAAGGTAAAACCAGAGTGGCAAGATACAATAGGACAAGAGGGAATGGCTTCGAGTTGTGCCAGGGAAGGTTCAGGTTGGATATTAGGAAAAATTTCTTCTCCAGAAGAGTGGTCATGCACTGGAATGGGCTGGAGGAGTCACTGTCCTTGGAGGTGTTCAGGAAACATGTAGATGTGGCACTGAGGGACATGGTTTAGTAGGCAATACTGGTGATAGGTGGATGATTGCACTAGATGATTATAGAGGTCTTATCCAATCTTAACAATTCTATGATTCTACAATGACATTGCTTACTTGTCCCATGGTGACACAGATCCAGCCAAGTTGGAGGCACTGAAAATGCTGCCAAGGTCAGAAACACAACAAAGCCACCGATACTCAGAGTGCCACAGGACATCGCCTTCCCTACCTGAGAGAGCAGCCTCCTGAAGGTGCATCTTCATTCTCTGAAATGAATGAAAGCATTGAATTTCATCCCACTCCTGTCATTTAGCCAAACAGCTAAGGAATGCTGTGGCAAGGACTCCCCTCTCCTCAGGGTCTGACATCTTAATAAATGCAACTAGAAGGTTGAAGTGATTTTTTCTCCCCCAGAATATTAGTAGTTTCCATTCGAGTTGAGTCAGTAATTAAGACACCTTCATATCATTTGGCTTGCAGAACAACGCATGCCTAATTTCTTGTGTAACTGAACATGGTTTAAACCTATTTTCTGATTGTTAACTCGGGATATTTGAGGAGGAGTATTAAGAGCTCATCTCAAGAAAAGCAGTGCCACTTTCTAGCTCAATGGAGACTTCTTCAACCACAACAAAAAGTCTCTCCAATGCCTAATGGCACATCTCCGCTTCACGTTTCCATGAACGACTCATTTCACTACAAATGTCATCTTTTTCCAGACTATCTGGGACTGATTGCCACAGCATGGCAAACATTTGTCTCTGCTGTTTTCTGCTTGTTCAAAGCATTATTTACCAACCTTGTGCTTGCAGAAGCCTGACATTTACAGCCCAACTGAGCAACGTTACATTTCTGCACTCCACTTTACAAGTTCACAAAGCACACGAATCGATGGTTCTCTAGCAGCGAGTACAAGTGCAGATGGCAAGGAGGGGAAATCCAAGTCTTCACTGAGAAGGAACCACTCTTCTGCCACACAAATGCCTTTTGGGGAGATGAGCAGCCCCCCCGCCTCAGAAAAATCCCCTCTCCACACTCTCACTGCCATAGGGCTCAGCACCCCTGGATCAAAACTTCAGGCACCAGGAGACAGCATGGCTACTTACAGCTGCCCTCAGCTGAAAGGGAGAAACTTGAGGCTAACTTCTGCTTGGGAACCTAATCTCACCAGCTGAGAGAAATGAAACTGCAAGGGTTATCTTGCAGCTAAAATAAACCAATGTTGCACCAGGTTTGGGGGTGTAGTTTGGTGGAGCCTACAAGCCTGAAGCAGGAAGACTGGAACATCCTCACCCACAGCCTGGCAGCAGGCAAGGCAGAGATGGGATGCAGAGGAGAGGGCAACACTTAGGCAGAAGATGCTGAAAAGTGAAAAACAAAATGCAAAAACCCATTGAAATCATGAAATCTGCTTTGATCTTTCCTCAGCTTTTTTCCTCAGTTGTTGCTCACAAAACATGCCCTGAGAACCGGTAAAACCCAAAAGGTCTTGCCTGTCACAGGGCACAGCCTTCAGTTGGATCCATAACATCCCTGAAGCTGTTTGCATGCATCTTCTTCCTCTCACGCCCCACCTTTCCAGGGCTGTCTCTCGCAAGCACGAAACAAAGCATCTCCCAGCTGGAATCTTTGGTGCACAAGAAAAGCTGTCCATCCAGAGCCTACAGCCTTCTGCCCCACTAACTAAACACAAGTGGAAAAAAAAAAAAAAAAAAAAACAGCTTTTAACCAACCAGATTGATTTTTGTCATGTGTATGCAGCAAGGAGGCTGATCTAAGGAGGAAAACTCCCTGCTTGACCTCAGCCTCCAGAAGAGAGTTATTTTGGTCAACTTTTACTGGTTTTGGACACAGTGACTGAAAGCACAGCCACAAGTGAATTCCCTACTGGATCTCCAGCATCAGCCTATAAGCCCCACAGTGACAGGTGCTTAATGCTGCCAGATTCTTGTTCCTAACCCAGTCTAGCCTGGTCCCACAGGCTGAATCGGTATTCAGAACAGGCTGGCCCATACTCAGTGCACTTCTTTGTCTGGTTTAGTTTCATTGGAAGAAAACAGAGTTCGTGCTCTCCATGACATTAATCCCACATATGTATGCAAATATATCTTTAGACCAGAAAGGAAGATATGTTGTTATTATAGAGTATGAGAAGGCTACTGCATATAAAGGAGTGAATCAGCTTCCCTGAGGAGGCAAATCAACCAGTTGTGAAATCCTTGGCACCAAAACAAAGCATGCTCTTGCTACATGCAGGAAAATTACACAGCTTGAGGTAATGGACCGCTAACTTGGTCAGCACAGCTAAGCAGCTTTACAGGCTGCTCAAAAAGGAGCAATATATAAGCAACTTCTGGGCTTTTTTGGGTTCATTCCCACCTTAGAAACATTTGCAAATAAAAAAGAATCTGGTATCTTGTTATGTGGATTTGCCTTGAACTTCTGCAAAATATATTCCATAGCAAATAGAGATGCTTACTCAGGGTCAGTACAGGGGTGCACATAAACATATGTGATACTGCAAAACAAAGATGTCAGTAGAGTTGGTACAAAGCTATAAGTTTATTCAAGGGCTGTGATAGAAAGCATCAAGTACTGGAGGTGAGACACTTGGCTTTCCTTACATCCTCCACTGCACTACAGACCTGCTGTCTGATTGAAGAAGACCTAAGAGGGCAGTGAGATCCATCACATTTCTCCAATCTGAAAAATGTAACCACTAAAAATGCTCAAAGATGCATTTGTAAAGGTCCAGAGACAAAGGAAAGTGCTGAACATGAGGTAGTTTAAAATAACTCTTCGAACTACACTGAGACCTACTCCAGAGATTTTTCAGGGCTCCAAAACCTTTATTAAGCAAATGACCCTGCTGTTCAGCTACTTAAACCTTTTAATCACTTTTTGTCCAAATATAAAATAAAACCAATTGGTTCAGAAGCTGAGATGGACGCAGGGAGGGAGCAGCAGGGCCAGAGGGAAGTGAGACGCAGGCAGAAAGTGAATGCATACCCTGACACCTCCTGGTGCCTTCAGGCATAACGGGGCTGCTCACGGAGTGCTGTACGCAAAGACTGCCAGCTGGGAAACACGCCTTCTTGAAGCAGAAATATTAATTATAATTACCATGTCGAATTAACAATAATTGAATATTAAATCTCACCAGTTTCCTGAATGAACACTGATGTTTCTGAAAGTCTGACACATTTGAGACCCGAGGAAAACTTACTTTAATCTGTTTCAATAAGTCTTTTACCTTTTTCTGCTGCTGAACATGCTACAGATAATTCACAAGGAACTCCCAACATTGCCTGCACCTGGATTTGTATGAAAGTAGCCTCTTCCTTTTCTTTGTGTGCTAAGGAAGGATGGAGATGAACAGACAGCAGAGAAGAAAAATAGAAATAATGCCCTATAAAAAACCTGAGTTCTTTGACACATCAACTACTTGAACACATCTTCCTTTTTTGGAGTCTGTTTTTCCCATTCAAACAATAATATAAAAAGCTGAAATTGGGCAGGGACTGCAGTAATTTGAAGGACAAGTTTTAAAGTTTCTCAGATGAGATGTACAGTGACATGATCCAAGCTAAGCCTCCCCAAATTTATTTGATTATGGTCCAGTACTGAAGTACAGTTTCCAACAAAATGAGTCGCTCATTACATGCACTTCTGGCTTCAATCAATTGAGATTGGTGCTCAAATTGAGTTTGGAGTTGTATTTAGAATTTGTATTTTAGTTCTGTGCTTACGAGAGTATTAGTATTCACTAACAGATTGGTTCGAATCAAAATTCTAACTCCTTTCTCTATTGGATTCCCCATAATCTTTACAGACATCTCTAGTGAGTTGCAGGTAATATTGCATTTTTACCTCTGAAGTTGTGACTTCTCTTCTACATGGCAAAACAGAACAGACTGCTGAAAAGGGCAATCCCTTCTTGTGCTCACCCAAGGTAAGTAGCCTTCCCCTCTGCCAACACAGACTACAGCACAACAGAGCTATGGCCATGCTGCAGAAACTAGAAGTAGAGAGCCAGGGCAGTAGGACATTCAGGACAGAAAATGGTTTTCCTTTTCTAGACAGGAGATTTACTTTCCACTGTGTTTGCTGAGGACATTTGACCAGATATTAATAGCACTGGAAGCAGCCTGCTGTGGCCATTTGTCACAGCAGTTTTGGCTGCATGGGAGGTGGAAGTGGTACATGCAGGAGGTGCTTAGAAAGGCATTTCTCCCACATGAAATAATATGTCTACACAACACATTCGCATAACGGAACAAGGGGCTTTCCTTCTCCCTCTGATCATGGGACAGAGGAAGATGTGCAGCTTCAGTACCCACATCACGTAGACATGGGACTTAGATTTGCAAGGACAGAACTAAACTCTATTTAAAAAAAAAAAAAAAAAAGGCACCAGCAAGGTTCTCACTCAGCAGTGACACCACTGGATTAATGAGCAGATCAGTGTTTCCAGTAAATACATGTTTCAAAGTCCTAGTTACTGGTTTATTCCATTGCACCAGTCTTGGGCAGGGATGTAAAGACAGCACACATTGATGTTTCTACTTCACGCTTTCCAAGGACGTAAACAAATTCAGCAACCCTGAGAAGAGCTGCAGCCAAGCAGGGCTCCCTTCAAGCCTCAACACCACTAGAGAGCGACAGGCACTCGTGCTGCAGGCAGCAATATAACAGCCTATGTAACAGAGTTACAAAAAGAAAACGGAGTGGGAAGCATAACTTTGTATGGCCTGGAAGGGACAGAAGTGACCATACCAACGCAGAAGGTCATGGTCATAGCAGATGGACTGTATGGGTGATGTCTTAATATTATCTTAAGTGCTACAGAAGGGGAAAGGAAAAGAGGAAGGAAGGAGGGGAGGTGAGGGGGAGAAGCCCTCCTTTTACTTTTTACACTCAGCTCAGAGCTCTTTGCTCAACTCCCAGGCAGGAGCACAGGCAACCCGTGAAACTGGCTTGTCTTGATGTTCTGCTGCAAAGCAAGGTTTAGGGAAGGTTTTTTGGGTGGGGAGAGGCACAGAGGCATGCTGGAAATCTAGAAATGCCTGTCAGACCCCCACAGAACCTGCAGCAACATACAAGGACCTTCCTCTGAGGGAAGGTTGAAGAAGACAGCTGCAATTGTCCCAGCAGATGAAAAGGAGGTGTAGACAGAAAAGCCCCCACTCCTCTGTGCTGCCGTGGAGCTGACTGAAGGTCACAGGATAATAAAAGTCAAGGAAAATAGCCTGCTGTCAACACATAGCTCTGGTGACAGACATAGATGGGCTGCAGGCAGCACTGCTTTGAGCTCTGAAATCCAGGTTTCCCTTCAAAGCACCCTACTTCACAGGTATGCTTGGAAACCTTTGCAGGTGTGACTGCTGCAGCACACGAGTTTGGAAGCAGCCTAAAATACCAGAGTTGTTTCTGAGTTCACCAGAACAAACATTTATGGTATGCATGGCCTGAAACAGTACCGGTCTAGTTGTGTGCCCTAACTGTAATTAGCAAGACTAAGTAATATATACTGTAAGGACTGCTTCTGCTGACCTATGCTGTGATACTGGATGCAGCAGAAACTTCAGCACTAAAAGGACAGTCAGCTAGGAAAGCAGAACTGCTGTTTTACCCCAGTCCAGAGATTTCTTACCAATATACCTTGAATACTGTTAAAAGCATGAAAAAGCTAGTCCACATCTAACACCTGTTCTCTTTCTCTCTCTCTCTCTCTATATATATATATTCACACACAGACTGTATTCCTAGCTGGAAAGTCTGCCCCTTAAATAATCATGAGATGAAATGTGTGACCATTCAGCTGCACACCTGGAAATCACCAGAACCTGTTAGTGCCATTGGCAGCCAGTGTGCAGAATATAAGAGAAATTCTGCAGTGCCTGAGGCTTCCCACAGGGAACAGCTGGAGAGCCAGAGCAGAGCTTTCATTGCATTTGTGCCTAAACGCCAGGAGAGCATACATTTGGGATCTCCAACAGACATGCATCTCCCAGTATGTTAGATACTGATTTACTAAACAGTACCACAGGCATAAGCCTGCAGTGCAAGACTTCCAGAGATGAAAGATAAAGGAGGCAAAGGCACAGTGCCATTACCCTAATGGCTATATCTGTGGGCCTTATAAGAAACTTCTAAGTTACTCCAAAGTCCTCTGTTCCCCATCAGTTACCAAGATTTGTCCCTGCATAGCGCAAACAGCAGGCAGCGAGCATGGGTGGAGGTAACGCATTTTTCATACAGAATGTCTTCAAAAGCCAGAATTTTTTGTACCTTGGAAAAAAAATAACACAACCAAGCTAATAGTTAAGCACTGCTTCAGTTTATTGCACAGGAAGCCTTCTTTGCTTCAGTACTTGTCAAGCCTTTGTACACAACTGAAATAGACTCTCCCAGCTGTTTCACCTTGTCATTCTAAGGCAGACAGTGTTTACCTGCCCTGAGCTCAGCGATTGGGACAAGAAGGTCACACCATGCAGTAGGCAACATCACAACAGCATGATTCATTGCAGATCTATGCTGGGCCTTGCCTCACCCCAGGTGTTTTCTGTACCTGACTTGAATAAGACTGGGGAAGAGTGTAAAGGTCATAGCGCTCAATACCTTTTAAAGGACTCCTTCCTGTATCAGCACCAGGAGTGCATTCAAGTGCACACGTACAACTAAAAGCTAGGCTCACTGTTTGCTCTTTCCCCTGGTGTGATATCAGCTCAAATCATCATCATAAACCACATCAGCAACACTACAGAAAGCAAGTACTGTACGCAGTGGAAAAAAAAAAAAATGCACCCCTGTGTGTACCTCTACCCTAGAAGGTATGAGCAGGGACAAACTGAGGCAAAGGCAAAGTCTGGTCACACCCCTGTGTCACACTCCTGAGATCTCAGACAAACAGAAACTGAGGCAGTCATCACCTCCATCCCGCCACAGACAAGCCCACAGCTATCCATCCTACTCATCTGAGATTTCCACGTGTATTTCCTCACTTTCTGAGGTGCGTAGGTATTTTTTTATTTGCTTGAGCTGGAGGGGTACTCACAGAAACCATCAGCAAACTCATGCCTTCCTGCCTACCTTTTCCTGGGTTAGTCACCAACCTGCCTCACCTCAGCCTAACTTGTGAGCAGGAGCCTGCTTCACTACCGCACCTAAGGAAAAACTCCTCTTTGGAGTTTTAACTTCACTCCCCAAGGCAGCAACACATTCATGAAGAACTACATAGTAACAGGCCTCCAGCTAGCACTGGTTTAAGCAAACTGTCAGTTGTGTGCTAGCTTGTACTCCCACACTTACTGCTATGGTGTCAAAAGCCTCTTTCCCCATCTTGCAGTGCAGAAATGCCATGGAGATATCCACCTTGCACCATTTCACAGACCACAACTGACTTCCTACCATTGTTATACGAGCCTGAGTGAATTTATTTGTTATTTACAAAATCCCAGCTCCTCATCATGATTTTCGTTACTGAGATATGGTAGCTTTTTCTGAAAAGCTAGCTACCTTGCTGTACTCTAAAGGCAATGGGATTCTCACAGTTCATTTCTGCTTTGAAATGCATCGAAGAAGCTGCTGTTTCTCACAAAACAAAGTTAAACATGACTCCCCCTTCTCACTCTAAATAGACCTTAGAACCTGCCAAGCTCTCAATGAGAACAGCGATATGTATTCATTACCTACATTAGCATGTTTGTGAAGCTACTTCAAGTTACAAGTACTTAACACGAAGTAAAAACATTCATCATCTTCAACCAAAACGTCTGCTTTGCACATATTGTTTTTCACCAAGACAGACAGACAGGTTCAAAGACACCATCAAAAAGGAAAAGTAGGAATCTGCAACAAGAATAACAGAACATGGATTTTGAAGATACAGTACTTCTTTCCTCCTCCAGAACCCAAACATCCTGGGTTTTGGCCTATCCCCCCAAAGCCCAAAGACCGTCCAAGGCAGTAAGTCTTTTTCCCAGCTCTGTTTAAATAGTTACAGGCCTCTGAAGGTAACACTGAGTGCCCTTCCTGTGCTTTGAGATGATTCAGAAGGAAGAACACTGCTTTTCCCCTCTTTTCCTGTCCCCAGCTCCTGAGATTTGGTTGGAAAAAGCCACAGATTTCAAGTAATTCTGCCACAGCAAAAATGAAGTTACAACACGTTTGTCAATCAGTGCTTTCAGCCAATAGCCCTCTACCTGAAGTGTGAAGGGAGTGTTATTTTAGTAGGATGCTGTTTCAAGCCCTTGAAGTAGTCCTGTTCTTAAAGTCTTCTAAAACAAAGGTGAAGATGTTCATGCAATTCTTAGGGGCCTTGAAGCCATAAATTCAGCAATCTTTTGAGGTCAGATATAGAGAAGTCTAAAGGCTACGCTGTCTACATGAGACTATCCAGTTCCTGGCCACTCATTTCCTGAAGTGTACCAGCTTTGCTCCTTCCTCCATCCATTCCCTTCTTACTCCTCTGCTTTCATCTCTGAGCCAAGCCCTGTTTGACAAATAAAACACATTATAGCACGTCACTGTCCAGGAAGAAGACAGAACCAACCCATAACGCTACTGTAATGGATTTAGAACAAATACAAATTGCCCTCATTGATACATGTTTCTCTCACTTCAGCTTAATTAGAGAAAACATACCCTCTTTTTCCCAGAAGTGTCTTTTCCACCATTTAGAAAACTGCTAAATTGAGCACTGTTACCAAGCTTCTACGCAACTGGCAAATTCCAATTCAAGAGCTTGTCAGCCAAATTTTATTGACATCAATGTGTTTGCATTCTTTGGAGGGCTACACTCAGCACCTTACTCTCACACCTCACAACAGGTAGCTGAAAGAAAGGCCCCCCCACTGAGCAAAGAAATGCTTCCACTTGCATCGGGAAGAAGACAGAGCTAAGGTGTACTGCTATCAATAAATAAATGCCTATTCAAGTTAAATAGCAACACTACCAAAAACAACTTGTTAAACAATTGGAAAAACCACACGTACTTATCTACTGAAGTCTACATCTCATCAGCAGCTGTGAAAAGACAAACAAAACAAGAATCCTGACCTCTCCATGTTTTTGCAGCTCAGTTCCTAGGAGCCTCTCTGCAAACAAAATTGTCACAGGCCTTCTTGCAATCAGTAGGGACTGGCTCCACCTGGGCTCTGGCAGCTGCCAGTCTCTTGTTGAGTACTTCCACCTAGGAGGCAAGGAAGGTGGTTGAGGCACCTGCTCACTTTGGTGCATTTCTCAGTTGTTTGATTGGCACAAAATAGGAAGGTCGAGCTGAGTTCATTAGAAGACAGAAGCAAGTTTATGACATTTACCCCTGACTACTTCCCTTCAATCTTATATCATCCCTTTTCTGCAGTAATTTCCAGGCTTAAACTGCATAAGCTGTGAGCAATGTGTCAGTCTGCAGGAGTGCATGACCCGTGAGGAGGGTTTTCTCTTTACTGCAGATTCCATCATGTAATCCCAAATGCTGGGACAGCAGAGGTATGTCATACCTTTCCAGCCACAAGCAAGGTAACTTTGGACTTTTCCTCTGAAAAACAAGGGCAGAATGCTAAGGGAACTCCAGAAGAACATGATGAGTTTCCTTCATCAAGTAGAAAATTGCTTCCACAAAGTGTTAGTGAAGTGGGAACGCATTTCCAGAAATCCCCAGATGTCTCAGTAAAGCGCTGTTTCATTCAGAAGCAGACAATATCTACTGCTCTCTCTTCTCTTTGTAGCAAAGCTTTGAGGACGCATCTATCCCTCAAGAAAGAAGTTTAACATTAAGTTTGCACTCGAGGACCAAAAAAAAAACACCAGGATTAATGGGTTCTCCTCTCCTTTTATTCTGCTTGCACAATTGCAGTGACCCATTTTGCAAAGCCTTGAGGGTGAAGGGACTCTGCAGACAATTTTGCTACTTGTTAGCATTTCAGCACATAGGCAGCCCTGAGCTTGCTTTTTCCTGACCGTGATTAAGAGGATGCAGACTGCAACGGTTCACTGTTTATGCTGCTTCGTGGCAGGCTATGCAGAACATCCTTACAGTAAAATAGTAAGGAATAGACATTAAGTAAGAAAAAATGCCTTTAGTACTTCCTTATTAGTTGTTGAAGCCAATTCCCTGAAAAAGTTAATGAAACCACAATATAAAACATATGACTTTCATGAAATTATTTTCCTCCCTAGCCTCAGGAGACTTTATTTTTCTTAGTACAGATAGCACTCATTCTTACAGAAAGCTTTCAGAAATCCTTGCTAGGAAAGCCCTACTGTAGGCATAACCACGTCTGGAGACACTGAATTTATCAGTGGACTTGGATCAGGTAAAATTCATCCGCAGTTCAATACCCCACAAATGCAATACCTCCCTTTAAAACAATCCTCTCATGGGCTACAAGCAAAGGCTTGTCGAGCTGCAGGTGCCCTGCAGGCTGTAATTTAAACACCTCTCTTCTAGATGATTTATCTGGCTGGTAGGCAGGCTCTTCCCCCCAGCTCTCCCTATTTGCAGGTTATTTTCATCAGACGAAGCTTTGCTTCTGCCGATGCTAATGAAGCTGAGCACAAGAAAGCTCTGATTTCCATCAAGCCCTCTGCTCCCTAGAGCTTTGATGTGAAGTCGGCTAAGAAATCATTTCCCTCAACAGCTATTATCTTCCCACAGTTTCTTCTCTAATGGGCTTCTCTACAGGAAAGCACTTCCCTGCTATTTCCTATCAACTCTGGATAGTAGAACAGAAAAAAACCCTGCCATTTCCCTAGTCTTTGTCTTGACTCCATGCACTTCCACCCGGTCTTTCCCAAATTAGTTGCTGTTATTTATGAATTAGAAAGCCACACCTCTCTCTTCTAAATTTAAACAATGGAGTATCTTAATAGTTTCTCCTTGCCCCTTCCTCCTCCCCCTTCAACAGACTATTTTGTAGGCTTGTGACAGATGTTCAGCCTTCCTCCTTTCCCATACAACCACAGGCTTTGCCATACTCCCAGAGGCTTTGCCTTTCCATCTCTTTGTAGGATCACTGGAGAAAGGCAGGGAGATGGAAAAATAACTGGAAAAAGACAGCAGATCCTTCACACGGCTAGATGCAGACACCATGGGCAGTGTGAGACATGGTGTGTCTCGCTCACTTCCTTTATGGCTAAGGGAACAGCAGTATCCCCTAGGGCTACATCTGTTGCAGCAAAAGCATCTGTTGGCAAGAGTGCATTGATCAACAACTACTCCTTGTGTTGATCAACAAAAAATCACAAATCCTACTTCTGAGCTTTGGTTTCTGACGAATAAAAACAGGCCAAAATGTGGAAACAGATAAGCCCAATGGCTCACCTGTGACAAGTGCAGGTGTATTGTCATTATCTAACTAACACATAAATAACAAATGTTTTATTGCTTTTTTTTTTTTTTTTTTTTTTTTTTTTCTCCTGCCTTGTAGGAATCTGTTTTCTGAGAACATCACTTCTGGCTCCACCTATTGCAGGATATTTCCTCTTCTGAAATCAAAATGGGAAGACCAGCTTTGACTCAAAGTGCAGATTTGAATTTGAAACTTCCTGAACTTCAGGAGTATTCTGCCTTTGTTTTAATTCAGCCCACAGTAAGGTAGGACAGTTTTGCTTGCTCATTTTCAAAACCTATAGCTAAGATAACATCTTATGTCAGCATTTGCAAAACTCAGGTGTTTGTTAGGTATTTTGTATCTAAGTTTTCCCTCCTGGCCACCTCTCAGATGTAAATGACCTGAACTGTGGAGCTTACGAATCTCTCCAACTCCTTTGGGAAGCATGGATAGCTGGAGCTGTACTGCTGCTGTGCTCTCCGCAGAGGTGGAAAGATGCTGCTCCTGTTTCACATCCAAATAAGCTCTGTAAAGTCACCTCTGCTAGGTACTTTGTGTCCTGCTAAAGCACTACTTTTCAGGGAGTTATAACATGCATATGTTGATTTGAAGGAGCAGTCTGCTTCACACAGCCAGTTGTGCAATTTCAGCCCTGTCTGTGCCAGCACTGGAGGAGGCCAGTGGCTTGTCACCCCTTCAATGCTCGCAGGATCCTAGGAAGACGGACTGGCAGGGGCAACACTGGCCATGCTCCAGGCTTAAATTATTGTAAATTTGTTACACAAACTGTTGCAAGAGCAATTCCTTCTCACTACTTACTAACCACTCCTTTTTGGCTCAGCTTCTCCAGAACCGGTGAATCTTGGTTATCCTTGAGTGGTACAGTAACAAAAGGATTAATTACATCCTTGCACCATTTTGTAGGCACTATGGTGCTACCAGACTGAGCCTGATACATGTGTTACTGAGAGCCCAGGGATGTGCAGCTGCTCTCGTACAGAAGTGCTTGCCTTGCAAACTACCAGGCAAAGTTTCGTGTGTGGATGCGAGGGGTTTTCCAACCAGACAGGCAAACGGCTTCACTTGGCTGGGTAAATTGCCATGGCATAAACACGCTTCTCAACAAATAGCCTCTTGAGGTCATGTTTGAAGCACGGACAAGAAGTACAAAAAAAATGTGTGCCGCTGTTAGCTACTTGAAAAAGTGCTTTGATCTTCTGTGCTGACAACTGAATGCCTCCAAGAGGCAATACATTTTACAAAGCATTCTATTTGCCTTTTGTATGATGTAAGACATGCAGGTCATTACGTACAAGTACCAGATACAGAGCATTGTTGCCTGCTAAAGAAAAACTAAAATCCTGTTAACAGCTGAAGGAATAATGCCAAAAGATGTAGTCTCAACACAGAGCAGCAACATCAAGCTACAGCCAGCACAGACCTAAATGTGCCACACTCCACAGAGTCTGAAGAATTGACTGGAAAGATCTAAAGGAAGCAATAGCGTAAAAGCTGGAACCTCAGTAGAGGAGAAAATGAGTTATGACCAGAATTAGTGTGGATTTAGTTTTGAGGGCTGAAGGTTGTACACAAAAAAAAAAAAAAAAAAAAAAAGAGTTCAGCACTCTCTTTCCAATGTCAAAAAAAAAGATAATTCAATGTCATGTAGTCAGGAGCTGCTGCTCCTATCTGGACAACAACCTGCTACTCTGAGATGGCGGCAAGAAATGGCACAAAGGGCATCCTCAGTTCCCCCCAGGGTATGCCTGCAAAGCTCAGGCCTCTCCAGGGCTGCAGCATGTATTTGCTGGCTTCCTTCTCACCCCAAGGGCCCTCTGTAATACCACATGCCAAGATCTCCATCCAGACTGCTGAAGTGTGCACAGAAAGGCCTCACGCTCATGCCCTTGACACACTCACACTAGTGGCCCTGCCTCTCCTGGCGCTCCTAACATGGTGCCCTGAGCTGCAGCCATGGCCTGCTGTACCCTTAGGCCCAGCAACTAAGTGGTGATTGGTTTTAATAGCTGAGTAGAGCGGTCAAACGACATACATCCAGCAGCCTCCTCTGCTACCTATGCCATAAAGGAAATAAATGTCCCCTAAAGGAGCTAATGGGATGTGGATGAGCCATCTGCAAGTCTCTGTCTTAGGAAGACACCATCTCTGTTTGGAGACACTGATGAGAAGGAAGCAAAGCGGTTCATTCAGAAAGAGAGAGGTGATATCCCAAGGAACTGCACTCTAAAACCGGACATTAAACAGCAGTGCTTTGGATGGAAATGGCTGGCCCCACTTCCTACTTAATGGCACCTAATTCCCAAAACATTTGTGCATACCTTCTTGCTGCATGAGCAGCTGCCAGCAGCCTAGCTGATCAAATCAGGAACAGGCCTCCTCTACAGCACCCTTCTCTCACCACCTGACAGGTCAATTGCCTGCTTTTTCTTTAACTACACATCTAAGAGCCTGTGTAATGCCTTGTAACTCTGTCCAGATGAGTTAAAAGTGGTTAAAAGTATATCATGAACTATCCTAATCTAAATCCCAAAAAGCTATTTGCTGCTATCTGAGGGCAGAACACAACCATAGCAGCAGGTTCAAACCCTGTTCAGGCAGCCAAGTGTCAGGTTTAATCTCTCTGAGGTCTTCACGTCCTGGGAACGTTGAACTACCCCTACAGAACAAGGGAAGCTGGGGACAAGAAAAAAGCACTGGCCCCAGCTCCTGATGTCTTTGGTGGATGAAAGGAGGAGGCCAGCAGTGGAGGGTGTACAAGGACACATTTCCAGGAGCTGCTGGCTAAAACCTTTGGTGCTAAGTCAATCCAGAAAAGAAAAGCTGAAAGATTATGCTTAATTGTCAGAATTCAGGAATTAAGTGGTACTGCTAGGAGAAAGCACAGGAGCAGAGGCACTGTCACAGAGATCAGACACCAGTGGAAATTAAAGCCACTGTTATTTCCCCAGAAGGAATTGATCTGTATTCATGCCAGAGACCTGAGAAGAGTGCTAAGCACTACCACAGAAATTGTTTATTAAACCAGCTAGTAGATGAGAGGATAAGAAACCTCAGAGTCTTATAGCCAGCAAAATAAACATTAATTATAGTGAGCTTTTGTGTGTTAGCAGTATCTGAAGGTACCAGGTGAGATCTTTACTATTGCTAAGTGCAAATGGTAATTGGATACACTACAGCAACATGCCAACAATGACAACAAAAAAGATAATGAGGAAATATTCTCATTTTGCAAGTGGGACACCAATAAGCTGAACCCCTATAGGGTGGGACTTGCCTTACCAGCTCGTGAGACAAATAATGCTGAACTAATGTGGAACTGCATTAACCCAGCTTGGGTATTCAAGGAGCTGTAAACACTTTAAGGACAGACCACATCCTGCTCATAAGAATGGAATAACAGTCTTTGCTAGATACTTCTAAACTGTTCTTAACATGAAGTACTGGGAGAATAAAATAAATAAAGAATGGCTTTAGACAGTCCCAGTATCGATACTGCAGCTACCTTGTTCAAAAACAGACAGAGAAATAAAACTGTATTTATTTCTGGCCATACTTTTGAGCAAATCCATCAGGCATGCACTGTTTATTCATCCAGACAAGATAATCTCGGGGCCCTGACCCACACCCCCAGATGGCAACCACCCTTCATGCCCGATGTTCACACCACACATTGCTCTCAGAGCACATTCCCTGTTTGATGTGCCTTGGGTAAAGGCATCTCCCATCCAAATGATAAACGTACAGAGCAAGTAGCTATCTAGCTCTCAGCTAACTATGAGCAAATGTTCATTGCATTTGTGATTGTACATACCTCTCTGCTTAGTTGGAGAAAGTGCACCTTTTTTTTCTCCTTTGAAGAAGAAACCCAGAATTTAGTAAGCATTAACAGCCACAGAGTATATATGTGTACAGGTCAGAGCAGTTTGTGTGATTCTTCATCATCATTTGCAAAATGTTAAAGAAAACAATTCCCTAAGCACTCATGAGGATTTAGTGAGCTTGGGGTGCAGGAGTGAGTCCCTAATTTGGACTCTAAGGAATACTACATCAGCTATCCAGTGGTAATGGGAGGTTGTGGAGGCAACAGAAGTACACATCCTGATAGAGCAATTACAAATTTCTGCTACTGAGCCATGTTTGATTGCATAACTCATGTAAGTAGCTGCCTTATTTTGCAATGACAGCACTGAGAGCGTGTGGTTTGCCCCAGCTGGCCAGACAGGCAAAAGATAGCAGGGTTATATCTATTAAAACAATCCAAGCTCAGAAGAGTGAAGGACAGAAGGCAGATGACCCCTGGATGCACTAGACAGTGATTCTCACATGAAGGCACAGCTAAATTGGGAAAATGGCATTCCAAGGAGAGGAGCGTGCTACTTTGCTCTTTTTCACAGACCAAGTTTTCTGTCCTGTTCATCTGACAACGTGCAAATATCTTGAGCAAGGGATTGGAATGTCATCTGCACCTGGCTTCTTATCATCTCCACCACAAACAAAGTAAGGCTGCTGGCCATTGCTTTTGTAATCTTGGAATGACAGGGTGCCAAGAACAGAGTTCACCTCAAGTCCTTTTGCCCCTTAACAGTTAATATTCGAGCTCTGGGTGAAGAACAGTCCACAGATCCCTGGCTCAAACACTGAACATGAAAAGACAAAGGCAGACAACAGTAATGTTTTCCAAAGTTCTTTGGAGACTTGGGTTAACCTTTGTAAAATTGTACCCCCAGCCACAAGAAATTCTCAGAGAACAAGCATACAGGCCCTTGTAAAGTAAACAGAGATGTTGCATGTTAGCTATTGCATAACAGCCCCTCCTTAGCTTGGTGCATGTGTAACGCACAGTGGGTGAAGATCTAGGCATACATGCAAGGCTGTTGAAGAAACAGTACCCTTGAAACTACAGCACAGGACCTTTCCTGCTACCACGGGGTTTTTGTCCTAACGAAACACTGAAGGATGATGAGGTTACTAATCACCTTCACACCAGTCCTGCTAGGCAAGGCAAAGACAGGATTACACCTAAGTGCCTCACTAGGAAGGAACTTGTGTCCTAATTCCATTCGCACTACATTAATGAGCTCTGCTTTCTCTTGGATCCTTACACACACTACTTTTCCGCAACAGTTTTGCAGTTCTGTTTTCGGCTTATTTATCCTTGACAACAGATATACAGCAGGGAGCTATTCCTATCTTTGTTCTACTGAGGAGGAACAAAGGAAGTGAGAGATTCAGTAATGCACAGAAAGTCAAGGAGGAAGTGTAAGACAGAGCAAGAAGCTGAATTTGCCTTTCTAAGTCCAGGATAAGGTTTCTCACCATCTTCTCCCATTCACTTCATTGGGTGGGACTGAAGCCAGCACCAAGCGCTTTGGAAATCCCATTGTGACTGCTTCCTTCATTCGGATATTTTAATAGTGTTTACATCTCCAATGAAGACATACACACTGCAGCCAAAAAAAATCCACCAGCACCCTTTGAAGGAGAAATGAAATGCTTCATTAATTCAAAAATTGTTGAGATTGCAAATCGGGAACAGAACATACAGGTCTAGAGGCATGATTGCTAGTAATTCATGAGCAAAATATTATGTTTATGCAACATTAAGGATGAGATTTTAATTGCTTATTACTGTAATTGATTTCATTCAGTTGTTATGGCAACTTTCTTCCTTTAGTATGTGCACTACACTAGATTGCTAAAGGTTTAAGCCATAAAATGAGACTGTGTGACACAACACAGCTGCAATGTGTACTGTAAGACAAACACTGATTATTTACTCATATGATACAGAGTAGATGAAGAATGTAGTTAAGACTGTCTAGCAACTTCTATTCTAATATTATCATCACATGCTGATAAATTCCAGTTCCATCCATCTGTTCCAGCCAACATCTTATGTTCTTACCTCCAGCGCTAACTATTCTTGGTTTTCACTACTTGTTGTTCTACTTTAGCAATAACAATTCTGCCATTTCGTTAAGCTAGTTAGCAACAGCAGCTTTGTCTGTACATGCTAGGCATTTAGTTGTATTTTGATGCTTATCCAGAAAAGCTTTTATAAATCAAGAGTTCAGAGCAAGAGCTGGAAACTTAACAGTTGAGACTATAAGTCAAATCATGCCTTTTGCCATCAAGGAGAAAGCATTAAGTTTAGTTGAACAACACCAACTAGCACAGGCTTTTCTCAGCTCCTGCTGTCATCCAGTGATGGTGAAATTGCTAAACATGCCCCTACTCTTGAGCATTGCAAAACAGAGCTTACTCTGTGGGCCACAGATTGCTGGTCCCTGTAGTACTGGGACTTAAAATTCCTTCAGTGTCTTAAACTCTTCAAATCTCTTGTGACTAGTCAGTCTCAGGCGCATCAAACTCTACGGGAAATGAACACAGCAGCTGCAAGTCAGACATTGTTTGAAAATGGAAATAGAAACATTTTCTATTTCTGAAGGCCCTGTGTAATGTGCATTGAATGGAGAACTGCAAAGGCTGGCTTCTGCTCTTGCCCCTAGCGTGTTTCACATTTCATTGAACTTCAAAGGCTAATGTGTATCACAGAAATCTAACAGTCATTCATCTAACAGTCCTGCCCCTGTTCAGGGCCTGAACATACTGATTGATGCTGCAAATTCTTACTCTTCCAGGTAGCTTGCTATTCAATTGTGTGGTAAAGAATTCGAGTTTCCTGCTTAAAAGCCCATTATCATTATTAATTATTGTGTGACAATTCACTAGAATAGAAACTGTTCCACTGCTAATTCCTTGTGGCCCACTTAAAGCCACAGGAGAGGGGTTTGAAAGGTGAACAGTGTAATAACAGGAGATCCCATCAGAAATCAGGGCTGGTCCACAATGATGAGAACTGCCAGCACTACGCTTGATGTAGGTTATGCTTGATGTAGGCTCAAGGCTTTGTGAACAGAGGAACGTCCTGGAGCTCATACAGAAACTGCACAGCCACAAGCAGTCCCACAGCGATGCTTTTCACACAAATATTTCCTTTCAGCCTTCGGCTCCCACCCAAACCTGCCCAAGCGATAGTGCAGTTAGGAAAATGAGACTGCATTTAAGCCCTTGAGATGGCAAGCATTCAAAGCTTCACCTAATGCAAGAAAGCCTAAAACAACATTTAAAAAGTATACATTGCTCCGCTGGTAAAAATAGACCAACCACCAAAAGCCCCATTCTTTGAACAAAACCAGGCAAGCCTCCTTTGAGGGATATACCTCTATCTGACCCAGCCAAATCAAAGCGATGCCCAAATTATCAAACCACAGAAGTAAGCCTAGCAACATTCTCAAGCAAATCACTCCTCATGCTGGGTATCAACTTGAAAGCAGTTATATGGCACACCCCAAGCTTTATTGAACAGACCAATCTCATTAGCTGTTGTTAACCCAAGGCCCGTGGCCTGCTGCACTCACAACAGCTCACCTACATGCTGTGTGCATGATCTGCCAGCTCCCAAGCAAGGCGTTTGCAGTACTGAAGAGACCTGTGTGGGCATCTTTGAAGTAGGAGCCGAAAATCTCTGCTGCAGCAGCTTTCATGTCCAAAGTTGTCACAGCTGACAGCAAGGAAGCTTCAAGTGTTAGAATGAACATTGCCAAGATGAACAGTTCCATTATATAATTGGCTTTTAGTCATACATGTGAGCTACAGAACATAAAAAGCCAATCACATACAGAGCTCTTTCAGATATCAGGTGCCCATTTCTCTTCTAGCATATGTGGGAAGTGAGAAGCCTCAGTGTGCTCCTGTATTTTAAATAACTATGAAGGCCATGAAGAATCTGAGAACTGCCATTATTGCCCTTAGTGGATTACATTAACAATAGCACAAGCCCTGTGCTTCCCACGCACACATTGCCAATAAGCATCCTATTCTTCTCCCGACCTTCCCCACAGAGTCCCAATACTGAACACTCCAGGGTCATTTGTCTCCCCCCACAGCATTTAGATCTGGAGAAGAAGCTGCCCCGGCAGAAGGATTACACCTTTGTTTTCTCCATCTCTTGTACAAGAAAGAAAAGGACACAGAAAAGGGAAGATCTGGATCAATCTCCAAGGCACACCCTGTAGTGATGCTTTGAACCATTTTGGCACATCTAGATCTTGGGTCACCCTTTCAGTTCTTCCAGCAAGAGCCACTCTTATCCATTATTTTGCAGAAGACATTCAAACTACTTCCTAAGATAGGCAGAATGAGAGGGGAATTGTTTAAGGTGTTGGGTTTTATTTTAAGTGAAATTTTGTAGGTACTTTCGACTGTAGAAATGCAGAAGCATCAAGACAACGAGATTCATCCAGAACACTGGGAATAGCTGCAAGCATAAATCCAGCA